>JARJLE010000041.1:0-600000 GCA_029289555.1 Mycena latifolia | reverse complement strand
TTAGCGGGGTCGGCCATTTCGGGCTTTTCCGAGATGTACGCTTGACGCAAGTACTGGACGTTTAGGGCATTTTCTAGCGATATCGCCGACATTAAATGATGGTTTCTACTCGTTCATGATGTTCAATATTTGTATTAAACTGTATTCCCGGTACTCAATTTCCCCACTGGTCCGCTCTTCTACTTGTCCCGGTCCTGTGCGCTGTTACGACTATGTCCCTCTCGAGTCTCGCCCGAAAGCTCAAAATTCGGACAGTCTCGGTGTGAGGCTACTTATTTTCGAGGATGATTATTGATCCAAAATATGTTTTCGCCCCAAACTCAGTCCTAACTTTCATCAAAAGCCCTAACCGAGCCTGCCACGAAATGTCCTAACTGAGCCTGACTTTCAACCCTTGACCGAGCCCAGACTCATCACCGAACCTAACCCAATTCTAGTCCTGACCTAGCCCAACTTTCGGTCCTAACTTAGTCCTCCTTTACTCCTGACCGAGTGCTTTCAGCGATGTCGGGCTCGATCAGGACCTGAAAGTAGGGCTCGGTCAGGGCTTGAATTAGGCCAGGTCAGTGGTTGAGTCGGGCTCGGTTAACAGTTGAAAGTCAGGTTCTGTTAGGACTTCGCCGGAGGCTAGGTTAGGGCTTTCATGTGGGCTAAGTTAGGACTTGGTTTGGGGCGAAATCTAGTCTCTCTTGACAGCCACTTTATAGTAAGTAGCGGTCCGTGCACACTGTTTGTCCATGTATTTTATCACGTGCGTGCTTGTTTACGCAGTGACAGCCGCGTCGGAGTGTGACAATCAATCCAGCTTTCGACCACCACAATGTCCACGAGCTTCAAAGTCTCCGACTTGCCCAACCCTATTCTCCTCACCGACCCTGCCAATATCGCCTTCATGAAGGCAAAACAGGAGGAGGAGGCTGCGCAGAAAGTATTAGTGCCAACCACAAAGTCCAACGTGAGCTCGTGCCACCCGTCTTCATCGTCGATGAATCCTAGATCTCATCTCTGGCAGCAAAATAAACGCAAATCGGACGCGTCCGAGGCCTCGACTTCCGCGAAAAAGTCCAAGAAAGCTGTCCCCGACGATACCGCGAAAGATCTTTTCAGCATCACCCTTTCGGGCGACGACGACGGCACCGTCGAGATATACGACACCTGCGACGAGCTCCGCCGTAAAATCAACGCGTTGCTCCGTACCGGGACTATCACCAAGGCCGCCCTCCTTCGTGATATGTCGCGCGCTGCTTATGCCGACGCACCGAACATCCAGTCCAAACAGCTGACCGACTTCCTCACCAAGAAAGGTCCGACGAGCGGGAGCACGAGTCGTGTGTGTTACGCGTCGTATGTGTATTTCGAAAAGAAGAGGATTACGGAGGGGAAGGCGAAGAGCAAGCATAGGAGGGATATGGAGGAGAGGTGGGACGGGCAGGGCGGTTTGCCCAGGAGGAGGGAGGAGAAGTATTTGTGCCACGTTGATGACGACCTCGTTCAAGACGCGCTCGGTACGGTCCGTTCGATCCCTGCGCGCCGTTTCTAAAGCCTGTTATCCGTACTCCTGCATTTTTGTCTTGAACTCAATCCGCAATCATATTCATTCGTACACCGTAAACAATGTCCAGCTGGTTACATTCCAAGCGGGGTATTTGGCGCCCATGCCTGTATACATATGATTCAATCTGAATCTGTGATAATGCTCAATTTGCACTAGAATGTGGTGATCTTGAACTGTTCCAAGGAACGGGTTGATAACCATGGCTACCTAATGCTAAGTTCGGAGGCGAGTCCCATGGAGGTGTGCGCTTCAAGATTGCACATGCGTGCCATCTTTTCAGTCGGGCGCAATGCTGCAATACTAACAATCCTGCCGACTCAGATGGCACCAGCGAGCTTTGCATACGCTTCCACTCTCTGAACATCCAGTTTTGCATTATATGTGAGCTAATTTAAATCCATTTATCGGGTCCAGCCCTCTCAGACGATAGCCAGCGCGCCGATGAGTTTTCAAACCGAAGTCACGTGACTGTTCAACTCATTGACCACAATCATTATCGACTCATAATCGAGAAGCGGTGTCTGTGGGCGGATGGAGAAGCGACAATACGCCAGATATTCCGACATCTTGGATTTCCGTCCATTTAAATCATACCCTCAAATTTCTTCTCTTGGATGCGATTTCACGATCGAACGGGCAGTCGTGTCCCAATTCCATTCGTTGTGCGCCCCTCGACTCAATTCCATTCTACATCAACCTTACCCTGAGACAGTGTCATTCGTGTGACAATCATGGAGGGCTGCCACTCTTACCGCTGGGAGGTGATTCAGTTTAGCATCAGCGCCCAGTAGACTCGAGGCTCCTCAGCGTCTGTTGGTCTGGACGAGTCAGTTGCCAGAATTTAATCGTGCAGCTGTGTTTTGATGCGCCGACGTGAAGAGATGTGGCGGAGATTGATTTTCCAGTGGGCGCGCGGCACGCATCCAGAGAAGAACTATCTTGGCGTAACTCTTGGGTTGAAAATTTCGCGTCATCCACCGTGTATATTCCTTCAATCACTCGTGGAGTTCGCTTTGGCCACGGTTCAGCCTGAACGAACCCATCTGGACTAATGGTGGCTCTGAGGAGACCCTGACCTTAAAACACGCTCTCGGCCTCTATGGTGCTGTACGATTTCGAGCCAGGTTTATGGGACACACCGCGCGTTGATTTGTGGCACAACTCGTTTGTTCAGCTATATAAGGTGAGTTATATGGCAGCGATATCCTCATCTCATCCAAATCACCTCCTCTCATCCCTCGGTGGCAACCTCAGTGCCATAATGGAATCTCCTGATCAAGAGGGTGTGATACTCATTTTCGACAGGAAACTCGAGACTCACCCGATAAATCCAAGAATCTATACTTTCGGTGATTGAGCGAATCGCTTACTGTAAATACTTGAACCGAGGTAACCGTCACGGTCACGGTTGGGGTGGGTTGCGTTGCCCAACTCACGATGGGGTCGGTTGCTTGCAAAACTTCGTGACATTGAAAAAGAAAATCAGAAAAAATCTATTATTATTTTCTTACGCTTCGCTTGACCTCCTAAGATCCCGATGTACTATTTACAATGCCACTGAGCGCTGAGTGATTGACGGCGGCGCGCAATTGTTCGCTCGCTCCTATATACTGGTTGCCCAAATAGGCAACTGTCACGATCACGATTGCTGTGGTTGCGTTGCCCAAAGCCGCGCGGGGTGTCACGGACCTTTTGGCCGTTGCCTCGGTTCAAGTATTTACAGTACTATACAATGAACGACTGTGAATTCGACGAGAGAGAAAATCCAACAGGGAGTGATCGATTCGAAGCTGCTAGAAAAATTTGGAGGACTCGTCGTTGTATGAATTCTACTGATGATATGTGAGAGGTGCGCACCCTCCTTTCAATCATTATGCATATAGCGAAGCTTACTCAGGTGGCGCCTGAAAGTAAACATTCAGATGCTGAGATGACAGCCATCGACGAGGCATTCAATTCCTACTTGCTCCAATACTAAATGGAAACGCTTTGAGGATCAGATGGATCCGGAGATAGCACAATACATACCTTTATACTACTGAGCTCGAGCACAGCAGGATACAACGTCAATTTCCCCATCTTCACAATGGGAGGGGTACCACAGGGGGTGAGGGTGAAGGGATTGCGGTAGGTCTGGGATTAATTATAGGACGCGGGTGTCGTCTGTAAATCACTTGTTGAGAATTGTTGATCGAATGCTCCATGGCGTGAGAGCCGTGGACGGCAGGTGTTCTTGACAGTATGGCGAACGGGCGAGGGTTACAGGATGGGTTATGATGACGTTAGCGCTCTCCAGTCCGAGTGTGGAATCTCGCTGAGGACTCTGGGACGGTTTCTGCGGCGGGAACATACGTCTAGGACGTGGAGACGGAATGTATTCAAGGGCTCACAGCTACCAAGAGGCAGCGAAGCGAGCGCCCGTGCAAAGCAGAATTAGAATTATGACAGTTTGCGTAGGTGGCGTCGGTGGGCGGGTGGAGCGGGCTGGAAGTAGATAGATGAACATGGAGTGTTCACAGCTACCACGGGCTACTAGCATTGAAGCAAGCGCCCGCCCGCAGCAGAATTAGAATTACGACAATTTGCGTAGGTGGCGATGGGCGGGTGGAGCGGGCTGGAAGTAGATAGATGAACATGGAGTGTTCATAGCTACCACGGGCTACTAACATTGAAGCACTGGCAAGCGCCCGTCCACAGCAGAAATAGAATCGCGACAGTTTGCGTATGCAATTATGGCGAGATTAGATTGCGTTATATACCGTTGCCGTCTAGGGATCCGCGAGCCTGTTTGCGGGGAGCGAAAGAAAGAGCGGGTTGTCGAGGAGTACGGCGAGGGGGAGTAAGGTGGCCAGTGCGTCAGGTGGAGCATGGAGCATGGAGCAACATTGTTGGGCTCCGAGTCGTAAGCGAGGGAATTGAGATTAGATGGAGATTGCGTTATAAATCTCGTCACCCTGTTAAATGGCGCCGATATGAAGCGCCCAGGCTTAAATGAGCCGCCTTGGAGGGGTGTTCGTCTCGCACTTGAAATCAAGATTTTTTTTTTTTTCCGAGCGGAGGTCAAGGAGAGGCGAGAGCCGAGGGGGTTGCATCCCGGATTTCGTTCTAGAACCGTCCTACACTCCCAAGATCGATGTCTGGTGGATCCACGAGCCTGTCTTGTTGCATAGATGCAGGGCGAGTGAACGAGCGCGCTGTCTGGCTGAGTAACCAAGCGGAGGTTGGGCGCATTGTAAGCGGGGAAATTGAAATGTACATGAGATTGCGTTAGGAATCTCGTCCCCCTGTGAAATGGTGCCGACATTAAGCGCCTAGACTTCGGCGCGCGCAAATGAGTGGCTTTGGAGTGTGGTGATATATGTATTAGGTATATAAACGAGGAAGAAGAACAAACGAGCCATACGAGGTCGAAGTTCGATAGTGGAATATGCTGAATGCTGAATCCCTGGGATACGCAGATGAATCACGGGTATGTAGGCACTTGTGGGAGTGAGATTAGCCGCGAGAGTAGATTGCGTGAGGTTAGGTCTTGTGTCAGGGGTTCCGGCAGCATTTCCCCCAATTTGCAAGGATCCGCGAGCGTGGTGTGCATGTACGATCAACGAGGGAAGCAGTATGGAGTACGGAGAGCGCGGGATAGACGGAGGGGAGCGGGGAAATGAGAGATCCAAACTCTTCTGAGCGGGGAGGTTGTGTTGGACGTTATGTTACCTTTGACTGTATGTAGTACCATTAGTCCTTCAGTGGATTCACGAGCCTGTTTATTCATGCATGGAGAGTGAGGAAAGAGGGCTGTCTAGATGAGTAGCCAAGCGCAGGTTCGGCGGAGGTGGTGCATCGTAAGCAGGGAAATTGAGATTACATTGGAATTTCGTTAGACCTCTCGTTACCTTACTTGTTAAATGGCGCCGACATTAAGCGCCCAGGCCTTGGCGCGCGTAAATGAGTGGCTTTGGAGTGTGTGGCGAGCGATGTGTTATGTACGCAGCGAGGACGAACGAGCAATCCAAGTTCGAAGTTCGATATTGGGATACGCAGGATGCTGAATCGGGGGTAGCCACTTGCGGGAGTGAGATTAACCGCGGGGGTAGACTCGGATTGCGTTAGATTATAGGTCTTGCGTGACGGATTCCGGCAGTGTTGCCATCCAATTTCGAAGGATCCGCGAGCCTGGTGTGCATGGGAAGGAGTATCGAGTGTCGAGAGAGCGGGGTAGATTGAGGGAAGCGGGGAATGAGAGAGATCCAAATTGTGCGGAGGGGGAGATTGCGGTGGACGGGATGTTAGGGGTGACTGTACAGTCTGTACTTGACGGTGCCACTAGTCCTCTAGTGGACACCGAGCCTGTATATTAATGCATGGAGAGCGAGGGAACGAGCGGGCTGTCCGGAGGGTAGGGCGAGCGCGGGTTGGACGGCCAGCACGTCCGGTGGCGCATGGAGTAAGCGGGGAAGAAATCTCGTCACCCTATTAAAGGAGGGCCTAGACCTTGGCGCGCTTGAATGAGGGCGTTTCGAGAGGCAGGGCATCGGCATCTTTCTGCAGGGCGAGCGGAGATGTCGACAAGTAGAAGTGAAATTGCGAGACATATTGCGTTGCGTTTCGAAGTTCCCAGTGGCTTTGCGCCACGTATCCGGCACTGCGGAATTGAGCAAGAATGTGCCAGCAGAGGTCTGGCTGTGCATACGGTCCCAGGATCTACGGCCCTGTATCTGCATGCACGGCGGGCGAGCGAGGGAAAGGAATGAGTGGGCTGTCTGGGGTAGAGGGGTCCGGCGAGCGCGGGTTAGGCGGGCAGGGGACATTGAGATGGCGAGTTTTTTTATTTTATTTTTGTCTCTTTGGCGGAGGTACAGGTACTTCACCCTCTGGCAATCAGATCTAGGTGAGTCATATTGCGGCGGATTTCGCCACTAAAATGCCGACATGCCAGCGGTTAATTTGGAGAGCGAAGAGCGAAGAGATTGCTTGTTGAGTGGTCGTGGAGAGGCCGAGCGAGATTGATGATCATGCGGGGGATTGCGTTGCCGGTGGTTAAGATCTGAGTCTTCGGTGGATCCACGAGCCTGTTGCATGGATGAGGGTATGAAGGGGACAGAGAACGAGTGAGCTGTCGTGGGTGCAGAGCGGAAATCAATATTCATCAGATTAAAAAGAGATCTTGAGCTCGGACAGAGCAGAACAGCGAATGAGCGAGGTGCCTGCCAGCAGTGGGAGGAATTGCTGGGCATCACGGGTGTATGTCGCGTCGGGCGCCGAAAGACCCGAGGCGGGGAGAGGGAAGGTCGAGGCAGGTCGAGGCCCTGAGGCGGGCGTTGCGAGGCGTTGCGTGGCGAAGCTTCGGGGATCCGGGAGGGGCGCGCTCGAGGGGCCAGCGGGCAGAAATAGAATAAGGAAATTGTGAAGGCGATCCCCCGCTCAAGGCGCCGATCTTGAGCTTGAAGGACAAGGACAGACGGGCGGCGAACGTCGATCTGGGACGCGCTTCGCGAGTGGCCATAGGGCGGGGTCCGACGGTAGGCCGGCGAAGACGACACGATGAGACGGATTTGGCAGGACGAGTAGACAAAAATGGGTGTAGAACACAGATCGCAGAGACAAGACGCGGACGTTGCTTGATACAGGAACCGGATGCGCTGATTTTTTCGCGCGATGGGTTGGCGATGGGTTGATATTCTGATCAGGGAGGCGGTGATTCGCTGGCTTCATGGGGCAAAGGCGGTGACGTCGCGTCATGATGGCCCTCAATTGACTTGAGAAATGCGGGGTTCCTGTACCTACCTACCGACCTGACAAAATTCCAAGCGATGCGGACTCCGGTCGAGCTTCACAAGAGCTTGGGAGGAGCAAAAAACCTGTTTTAAATGCTGAGAAAACGCGTCAGCAGCAGAAAATCCAGAACAAGACGTGAATCAGGCGTTTTGACCGGCGTTCTGAAGTTTGGGGTGTGGAGACTATGATGACGCCAAGCAGGGATAATTGAAACATGTGCCCGATTTTTTCATCGTGCCCATGGCGAACAGGGATGTGAATATAACACGCGCAAATATCAGCCTGCCTGCTTTCTGCTTTCACGCCCACCCACGAGAGTCCGTGCACTCCTCCGCCCCATACACTCCGCGCCCGATACACCCCGCGCGCCTCCCGGTACAGCCCGCACTAGTCCGGCTGCCCCCGCACTCGAAGCACGCGGCGTTCTCGTGTCTTGTACGTCTCAGAAGCCGGCCTGCCAGCTTCGCACTCGCTTGCTCGCCGACCTACCTGTGCCACTGGCGTGCTGCTCTGCAGCCCAGCCCCCGTCTCTCGGCCTCCGTCTCGGCGTCCGCACCTCGCCAGCACCCCGCCCTATTTCGGTATGTCTATCATTAAATTATACCCATTCAGCCACAGCTGATGCGCGGTGTGGTGTCACCCGAAAGGCTTTTTCAGCCGTCTTGCAGCGTGTCGCGAAAGCGAAGGAAAGGATATCTGCTAGGCCGCGTTCCTGCGCATCGAGTATGTCATCGTCTGCTTGTTGCTTGCATCCCACGCCCGCGACTGACTGACGAGCTTCGTTTCCAGCCAGCGGGCTATTATACGACAGCGCATTAATATTGGCCGTGTTCGCGCCGCCACCTCGTGCGTCCGCCTTTGGTCTGATTCAGTGACTACGCAGCTAACCTATATACCCCCAAGACAGAGGTCCCACGACACACACGCTCTTCCCGGTGTCCAGCGCACCTCTCTATACGCTGATTCGCGCTCGACCAGCGCATCACTGCCCGACCCACAAAACTACATTCACACTTAGACCCACCCGATGCCCCTCCTCGGCGGTCTTTTCGCGCGCAGCGGCTCCGCCGCAAAGTCCAAAAGCACCTCCGACCTCACGTCTGCGTCCTACCCGCAATCCCCCTCTTCGGCGTATCCACAACCCTCGCAGTCGCAGTCCCAAAGCCAAAGCACCTCGACGAGCCAGAGCCAGAGCCCCACCGCCGAATACGTCTCCTTCACCAGCACCGTCCCGTCCTCGCCGAACGGCCGCGGCTTCGCGTATGCCGGCGAGCCCGTCCCTGCCAAGCGCGGCCTCTTTGGGCGCAAGCGCTCGAATAACCCGCCTTCGCCCGGGAACGTGAATCCGAGCAACGGGGGGATGCTGGACCCTAATTACGCATACGGCGGTGGGCGAGAAGGCAGCGGGAGACCAAGCTACTTGTCGCGACTGAGCACCTCCTCGGACCTCCCCCCGCCCACGACGTCCGCGGCGCTCTCCTCTTCGCCCCTCCCTGGCTCCCCGCTCTCCGGCGGTGGGCTGCGGCCGCCACAGGGCTTTTTCGCGAGCTCGACAAGGAGCCTGCCGCCCTCCTCTCCGCACTCGAATTTCCCCAATTCAAACTCGCACAACGGCTACGCCGGCTCACCCCTCGCACCGTCCATTTCACCTACCAAGTCAACGCTCTCGACGCGGACATCCAAGACGAGCAAGAGCCACACGACGAGCAAGAGCGAGGGGCGGCGGTTTGTGTTCTGGGGGAAGAAGGGGAAGGAGAGCGAGGGCGGGAGGGAGTCGCCTGCGGCGAGGGAGGAGCGCGAGAAGGAGGGCGCGTTCAACCTGCGCGCGTTCCGGCACGTCTCGCCCGCCGTCCCGCCCTCCCCCTCCCCCTCGTCCAATTCCAATTTCAATTCCCCCTCCGCGCCGGGGCGGGGGCAGGGCGCGCGGGGCCAGCAGCAGCAGCAGCCGCTGACGGCGCACAACCTCATGTCCCTCGCGCAGTCCGCGGACGACGGGATCGAGGGCATCGCGCGCCCGCGCCCGCGGCCGCGGGGCACGAGCGACGCATCAAGCTCGCGGATCAGCGTCGCGGCGTTCCGCGAGGCGCGCGAGAAGGAGCGCGAGCGCGGCGGGCGCGCGAGCCCCGGGCCGGGGATGTACGCGCAGGGGATGGCGAACGGGAGCGGGGTCGGCGTGGGCGGGGGCGGGGCGCGCGCGCCGAGCCCCGGGCCGGGGGTGTATTCGCTGAATAACGGCAGCGGCGTCGGGATGGGGATGCAGCAGGAGCGCCCCCCGCCGAAGACGACGGAGCAGCAGGGAGGGGGGCACAAGCGGGAGGGGAATCGGAACCAGTGGGATTCGTCGGAGGAGGACGAGGAGGACGAGGACGAGCCGGTGGTGAGGGGGAAGGCGAAGAGCGAGGCTGGGCATGGGGTGTATGGGACTGGGAGGGGTGGAGGTGGGGGGAATACCAGAGGGGGACCTGGAGGTGAGTCTTTTGATCTCTTCTTTCTTTTTCTTTCGGTGCGGACTTGGTGTCTTTTGGCGGGGACGCGTTGGCGTTGGTGGAGAATTTCGGGTCCTCGCGCTGCTCCTCCTCTTTTCTTTTTACTTTCGCAAGGAAGGCAGGGATGACCCCGCATGCGCTCTATTTCTGTCTTCCGCTGGGGGATCTTTACTTGGTGGCCGGGGTGTTTGCCGCTTTGCTCACTCTTTTATTTCATACGCGCCCGATTGGTCGCACGCGGGGAGGACATCCCGCACCCTCATGTGCTCTATTTTCCCTTCGCTATGATATTTTCGTGATTATCGGGGATCATCCTTTTTTTCCACTTCTCTGCCGTTTACCTCCGCATAAAGACCCACCGACTAACGTACTCCCTGCAGCCACCCCCAAGCGCCTCTCGCAGCCGCATCTCCCGCCATTGCAGACGCAGTCCTTGTCCCTATCGCAGACGACACAAAACCACACTCAGCCGCAAGGGCAGCAGCAACGACCGCCGCAGCAGAAGCAAAAGCAAAAGCCGCCACCCTCCTCGTCCGCCTCTTCGTCGTCTTCGGAGGACGAGGACGATGAGGAGGATGTGGACTCGGACGACGCACCACTGGCGATGCTCGTGGCGCCGCGCCGGCCGGGCAGCGTCGCATCGCTCGCGAGCCACGGCTCAAGCGGGAACCTGCATGCGGGGACCCCATACGCCAGTGGGAACTTGCACGGCGCCACCAGCCACTCGAATCTTGCACCGTCGCCGTCGCCGTCAACCTTCGCGCCCTCGCCCAAGGTCCCGCCGAAGCAGAAGCCCCTGATCGACATTGCGGCGCTGACGGCGTCGCGCCCTGTGCTCAAGGATGCCCAGCGCGGCTCGGAGGGCTTCACGGGCACGGGGATGCTGGCGGCGGTCGGCTCTGTGGCGTCGTCGTCCTCGGCGTCGACTGCGCGCAACGCGAGCAATACGAGCGGAGGTGGGAGCGCGAACGCGAGCCCGGTGCTGACGTCGCGCTCGCCGCCGGTGCAGGGGCAGGGGCTCGTGCACTTTCCGTCGCCGCCTGCGTCGCCGGTCAGGGAGACGCCGCCTGTGCTCCAGGGGCAGGGGCAGGGGCAGGGGCAGGGGCAGGGCAAGCGGGAGGAGAAGCGGAGCCCGATGAGGCGCGAGACGGGGGGGAGTGTGGGGAGCTTGGTGAGCCTTACGAGCGCTGTGGCAGGAGGGGCGGGAGTGGGAGGAGGGAAGCGGGACGTGCTGAGTGAAAGGCTGCGGGCTGTCGCTGCTGTGAATTCGGAGCGGGAGAGGGAGAGGGCGAGGACGGGTTCGCCGCCTCCAAGGACGTTGACTGCGTCGCCGCCTTCGAGGAGCCAGACAGGATCGCCGCCTTCGAGGAACCATTCGCCGACAGCAAGGTCGCAATCACCGCCAGTACCCACAAGACGCACGGGCTCGCCACCTGCACGCACACAGGCCGCTTCCACCGCGCGCACGTCGCCGCCGGTCACACTGCGCGCACAGCCGCCGCTCGCGGCGCGCAAAGCGTTCCACCGGCGCTCGTCGAGCGACATCATCTCGGCGCGCGCGCGCATGTGGGGCGCGGACGAAAACGACGACAACGACGGCGCGCTCGGGCGTGACCTCGCGGACATGCTCGGCGGGGGGATCGCGCTCCTGTCGCGCGCGGGCGAGGCGCCGTCGCCGCCGCGCGCCGCTGCACAGGAGCTGGCGTCGTCGCCGCCGGACAGCCCCGACAAGGACCGCATCGCACCGATCGTGATCAAGCAGCGCGCGCCGCCGCCGGCGTTTAGCGTCACGTCGCGCCCGCAGACGCGCAGCGTCAGCGCGTATGGGGACCTCGGCGTTGGTGGACGGCAGCGGAGCAGCACGCTCGTGCCTGTGTCTGCGTCGTCGAATACGTCGAATTCGGGCGGCTCGAACGCCAACTCGAGTTCCGGGGGCGACTCGCGCTCGGCGGCTACGTCTAGCACTGGGTCCGCGGGAGGCAGCGCGACGGGTTCAGGGGCAGGAATGGGGACGGGGGTGGGGCTGCGTCCCAGGCAGCGGAGCAGCACGATGATGCCGCTGGGGACGGGCGCGGTGAGCAATGTGTCGACGCCGTCGTCGCCTGCAACTGTCCAGTCTCTGAACCCGCCTGCGCCGATCCGGCCGTTCGCGGCGCCGCGGATGGCGCGCCCCAGCCCCGCGAGCTCGACAGGCGACTCGAGCAGTGGGCCTGCGCCGCTGACGCCCCGCGACGGGAGCGATGTGGACGGGTGGAGCGGGGGCGTGAGTGGCCTAGTTGCGAGTGGAAGGAGGGGCCCGCACCAGCGAAGGAGTGTGAGCTTTGACTTTGAGGAGGAGATGAGTAAGGGCGCGGACAAGGGGAAGGGGAAGAGCAAGCCGCGGGAGACGCCGGTGCAGGAGGAGGAGCGGAGGAGGGAACGGAGGAGGAGCGAGGCGAAGGCTGCGATTGAGGTGGGTTCTTTCTGTTTTCTTCGTTGGTCTGAGTGCTCATGACATTGGAATCCAGCTCGGCAATGTCATCAATGGGCCAGGACCGATCGCCGACGAGGATGAGGATGAAGACGACGACGACGACGACGACGTCCCGATCAACCAGGCGCGAATGAACCCCATGATGGGGAACATGGCGGGCATGAACATGCCCATGAACACCATGAACATGCCGATGGGCATGAACATGGGCATGTACGGCGGCTCGCCGGGCGGGTGGCCCGCGTGGCAGCAGCAGCAGCAGCCGGGAATGCTCAGCCCCGCGCAGTTCATGGTCCCGCCGCCCGCGGACCCGGCGTTCTTCGCGGCACACCAGCAGGCGATGATGATCGCGAAGCAGGCGTACCAGATGGCGGTCGCGCAGCAGGCGATGGCCGTCGCGGGCGAAGAGTGGGAGCGCGGGTCGAGCGTTGGCGGGTTCGGAGGCGGCGGGGGGCGCGCGGCGAGCGTGTATGGCGGGGGTGGGGCGGCGTCGCCGTCGCCGTTTGGCATGGGGATGGGGATGCAGGGCGGGTGGTCGCCGGCCGGGGGGATGTTCCCGCCTGCGCCGCGGTCGATGTACGGTGGCGGCGCGCGCAGCGAGTATGGTGGGGGCGGCGGCGGCGGGGGAGGCGGGTGGAGCTCGTCGAGGAGCGTGTATGGGGAGGCGTTTGGGCCGTCGACGGAGCGCTATACGCGGACCGGGAGCGGCGGGAACCTCGCGGCGCAGGCCAAGGCGACACGGGAGTCTGGGTACTTCCCGCCTGTGCCGGCGCCGCAGCAGGGGCAGGGGGGACGGCCCGGGCTTGCGAATGCGCGGCAGAGGACCGCAAGCCAGCCTGCTAGCCCATCACGAACGGCCGGTGCCGCTTCGCGACGGCCGCCACCACCGCCGTCCAGCTGGAAGCCCACGCCCTGATGATGGACCACCACAAAACTAAAAACTATTATACACCACGTATCGTCTCCCGAACTTGATAATCATTCCCCTCATTGTACTACTTATACTCACGCACGCATCCTACATCTACGTACCGGACATGCATCGACATTCGTTATCGTTGTGGTAGCTTACATCCTTTCTTTCATCCGGAACACTGCTATCGCATTCATATTTTGTACACTCTCTTATTCTGTGTTTCGTCGTAATCACAAAATATTGGAAATTGCCTCTTCTGGACTCCGGCGTAGTGGGACCAAGCCGTTGATAAACAGCAATCAACAACTGCTGTATCGGATCTCCCTCTTTCTTTCTTCCCTTCACTACCCGCGGTCACCAATGCCCGCCCCAGCTGTCGTCGGTGTCTACGTTCTCGCCACCGTTGGTACGGTCGCTGCTGGGCTGGCCTTCAAGGAGGTGGGTAATCCATATATCCCTTCCCAGGCGCTTATCTCATTTGTACCGGGGCCATTGCAGTTCGTCTATGAGCCGCACATTGCCCCCCGAGTAGAGAGGTGGGCGGAGGAGTTCCTCGCCAAGCGCCGGGCGAAGAAGATGCAGCGAGCGGGACTTAGAGCTATCCCTGTGCCAAACCACAGCACTAAGCGCTCGGACGACGGGCATAACGACGGGCACACCGACGCCGGGGCTGATAACCAGAGCACCTATGAGCTCGAGAGCCTCGTCGCCAACGAGGTAAGGCAGTGGAGGTCGCAAGTAGATGCCGGCCGGGGCGAAGGCTCTGGCTTACGGCACAGAAACGTCGGCTCGTCTTCTGGATCTGCGTTGGACGAGGTGAGGCGCTCGCTCGCTGCCCGTACCGGTGCTCATTGGCCTGGCAGTCCAACATCATTATACCGTACTCTCCCTTGACCCCCACCCACGTTCTTTTCGACCCTGCAGAAGGTCTCACCGTGTCCTCGCCGACGTCAACGATCAGCAGCCGCGTCGCGACGCCTTCGCCGCACAGCACCCTTTCACACTCGACGTTCCGTACGCCACCGCCCGCCGTGCAGGCGCCGCCCACGCCCGAGCCTTCCATGCGCGGCTCGCCCATCTCCACCCCCATCGCGCGCGAGCCCACGCCCGACCCCGTCGACCCCTTCCTCTTCGCCGCGAGCTCCCCGCACCACGTCCCGAGCCTCTCGCTCTCGCACCCGGTCGACCTCGACGCAGAGCACGACCTGGAACTCCTCTCCGCGCCGTCGTCCTCGCGCCCCGCGTCGCCCTTCTCCGAGCTCTCGTCGCAGTCGCACGACGAGACGTACCAGTCGTTCACGCTCTCGCCAGAGCTCGCCATGCTCTCCGTGTCCGAGGCCGGCTCTGAGGCCGGCGACGGCGACGACTTGGAGCGGTGGAGCAATGCCGGCAGCGAGATCTCCGGGTCTAGTTGGGCCAGCGCCGGGCGCCAGTGATTCGTCCGTGCGCAGTGTTTGCGTCATCGCCGTGCGCATTGGGTGCGCCATCCGTGTGTGCTTGCTCCCTGCCCTGCTGCGGCTGCGGGCTGCTCGCATACACGCCCGCACACCCGCTACTTGCATACACGATCCCGCGGCGGTATTTATCCCTTCACCTGCATTCCTTGTTCTACTCTGTTGTTGTAATATCCTCAATCTCATCTCAACTCTCATCTCTCAGCTCAGCCCATCTCTTACTTATCGGTCCTACACGCTACGCTACTCAAATCTACAAGAAAATCAAACCAAATACGTGTGTCTTTGTTGCAGTCTGTATCAATATAATGAATGAATAAATAAATTGTTGAATGATGTTGGGTTGAATGATGGGGTCCGTTGAGCTGGCTTGACCGGACCTTGTCGACCAGGTGTTTTGCATTGCAAGTGAGTCCAACGCCGTAGACCCTGAGCGATATATGTATGTTAATCTATCTAATTAGTAACTGCCGTATTTTCTTCTTTCGTACAGGCGTTGCCAGGGCCTAAGGCGCTTATATAACTGATGTTATTACCTCCTAATATCCACCGGATCGTGTTCACTGTCTAAGGTAAGACTCCGGAACTATAATCCTCCGGAGTCTGCTAAGCTTCCCTAGTTTTCACCCCTGGCCTAGCCCTCCACTGCAAGGCGGTGTTCTTTGCGTCGCGTCTGTACCGGTGATCCGCTCGAACTGGAGACTCCGGATATGCTCTGGGAGCTCCTCGATCTCAGTGTTGATATATGAAAATCCCATGGCCTTCGCGTGCGACTCGTAGATGCGCTGATTGTACGGCGATGGGATGTGCCACTTGCCATGCGTCTCTGACTGCGCGAGAAGGTCCCATGTTTCGCGCACTTCGTCGGACCCACAGCCCGGGTAGACCATGTCAGGTTCATCGATCGTTGCCACCCCGAGATCGATGAGAACGGGTCGACGTGCTGTAGCCGATTCCGCAGAACGATGCTAGCGAAGCGGATGTCGTTGTGCAGGCACTTGTGTGCCTGGATCGTCCGCACAAGATTCAGTACTCCCTGCGAGACCCCCTCCGCGCGGTCCTTTGTCAAATCGCGCCCGATTTCAAGCTTGTCCATCGGCGTTCCGTCGACGCCCGAGATAACCATGCCGTTCACGAAATCTACTGCTGGGTGGAGAAAGTTGGCGCCCGCCGATATTCGCAGGCGCACAGTCCCGTAAAGACGCGGGATGGCAGGGCCTTGGAGAGATCGCAAATAGCGGTACGCGAGGACTTCGTCAAGGTACTGCCTGTATTTCGAGCTAGGTGTACAAGTCCGCCATCTAGGCGTCGAGCTCCCTCCGTTCCATCCACTCGTGCGGCCCAGGGAAGTCGTGTTCGAAAATGCTCGGGATTGGAGTTGTCCACTCTGGGTTCAGGAACGTCCGAATGCCGTCCGCGAGTGGGGACTCTACGCTTGGGCTCCAGAGACTGAACTTCCTGGCGAACTTGTGTCGGTAGCCGGATCATCTGTCCTTGAGCTTCAGGATAAAACGCTTGGGGAGACGGCTCCAGTGTCGAAGGTACAGGATCCACCTCGAGGATGACGGCGCATGTGAAAGGCTCGTATGGCTTTATCGCGGAGACGGTCAGCGGTGTAAATCCTTTGTGCCACCCCGGAGACAAGTCGTTTAGGGCTTCGACGTCTTTCATCAAGAAAGGATCCGACACCTCCTGTGCTTTGAGCAGCAAGTAGATCCGTGAACCGGGTGAAAATATTTCTGGGACCGTGGAACCAAAATAAAGTTAGCGTCCCAGTTCCACCTTGGACGTCGGCAAGCGACATATCTAGATCTAGGAAGGAGGTAAGTGATCGAGTCCATGCAGCAAATGTACAGATGCATAGATCCGGGGTTTGAGCGTATTTGAAGGTTACGTCGATGGACGTGTCTAAGGAGCATGTGGTTGTGGTAAGGAGCATATAGAGCGCAAGCCGTGATCTGACGGTCACGACGTCAGTTGAACAGACACGTGACTGGTTGAATTGTCGTGTGTTTTACTCAATCGCCGTTGAATCGGACAAGTGAAAAGTGAAAATACTTTTTAATAACGTTAAAAAATCCTCCGTGTGGAATGGACGCCCCCGTACAATACATCAAGGTGTTCCTGGTCTGGGCGTGTACGGAGCGGGGAGCAAGAGGATCTTCCTTGCCATGGAATTCGGTGAGTGTGTCACACTGTGTTGACCAATCCAGCACAATGCAGAGTTTCAAGGCGTGCGCCTCTTCCAAATTTCAGAATCTTCTGGCATTCACGAAGGAAGTGCACATTTATTCGATCGACCGCACTAACGAGTCATGTATAGACCGGACGTCAGACACGAGTAAATAAATTCGTTGGACAGCCATTCATCTTAATCGTAGAATACGAGAGCGCGGAGCTCTATTGACTCACGGAGCGGGGCGCCCTCCGGCGTGGCTGGATCCTTGAAGGCCGTGTGGGGAGTGTAGAGGGCTACGCTCCCGTCCTGAAGCGAATCATAGCTGGAACGAATCAGCAGGCTGCCCCTGAGTATTATGCCTACGACGAGCCCACCATTTAATGAGGATCAGCTCCTCGGGCGTTACGCCTGAGAAATACGTCCATTTCTGGTTTGGGTTGTATTTCACGGCGAAAACTTCTCCTTCGCGATCAGGATAGATCAGCGCAACGGGTATGACGTTCGCCTGGTCGAAACTCCTGAAGTCGCACAATGCGAGCGGCCAGTCGACCGCTGAGTGGGAGATCGGACGCCACAGGTTGATAATTTGGAATCGGTGCTTCAGGAGTTCGGGGACCTCGTCAGCAGGGAGGTGGCGATGAACTCGGGCAACGGCGGCCGCACTGGTTTGATCAATATGGGCTTGCGAGGCTGGCTGGCGACTGTTCGGGGTGTCAACCACCCCTGGACGGCGGCGTCGAACGGCTAATGGGAATTTGTTTAGCAGAAGGGAAAAGGTAGTGGAAGTGTAACACGAACTGTGGTCGAATAAAACAACTCGACTGGCGCCCGTCAAGCGCTTGATCAGCTCAATACTCTCGGGATAATACTCCTTCTCGATCTCGGCGTCATTCGTGAACGTGGTGTGCTTTGCCGCATGCTTGAAAAGCTGGAATCCAGTGGTGTCAAGAGTCGCAGCTGACTCGTTCCCACGTAAATTTTGAATCTCGACGTCGTGGGTCACGAGGGTAGAGTTTCCTTCTCTGGTCCCGTCGATCTTCAGGTATGCCCGAGAACCGTCACTGGGAGGGACGAAGAACTCGACGGTGCCAGTGGTACTAGACGGAGTGCTTGCGGGCATGATGGCTAACGAGCGAGTTACAGCTGATGGCTTTTATAAGTTCTGGAGTTTACGCAAGAGAACACTGTGTTGGCGTGCTTCTGATTACTCATACCGAAACTTAGTAAGGGTCACTCGTTAATTACCGACCCGTGCGGAGAACCTCTGGCGCTCTAGCAGTAAGCGAAAGTATTCACACGTCAGAAAAAAACGGGATTGACTGGCAGGCGGATCTGCCGGACGACATCATCTACGACCTGAGGATTCCAACGGGCATCAATCCCGCAACACTTTTACATAACTATCAATGGACAAGAATCTCGGAGCCAGAGAATTGCTAATTGTCTTCAGGTAATTCGGGGCGGAAGTTCAACTTACCATGTCAAGACAAAACCGCGTTTACAGCGGTGCTTGATCGGCTCGACCCACACTGCGTTCCGGCCCCCCGTAGACCCAGGGTGTGGCTACAGGGGTAGCCCAACCCGTAGACACAGAGGTGTGTCTACATGTGGCTGCCTCCGTCGACCTCGGGCTACCTGGGTCTACTTGGGTCCGGGCGGTAGACCAAGGTGGGTTTGGGCTTGTTGCCTGCTATTCGGCCATAAATCGATTCCGAGCTTCTTGTTTTATGATCCAACTGACAGAAGATCCACGGAACATTAATGCACCAGCTTCAACTGGGTTATATTTTACAGTTGGTTATTTGCGGATCAGAGGCCGGATCGGACAATGTCGTGAGGGCCTACGAGGATACTGAGGCCACAAAAAGCCCTAGGCACATAGTTATGACTGTAAATAGCCGAACGAGGTTGGGCGAGGTTGGTCAACAATAGGCAGTAGGCCCAGGTAGCCCAACATAAATTGATGTAGACACAGCATGCCTACATGAGGTAAACTCGGCTAGGTCATCATAGCCAAAGATGTGTCGATGGCTCCGCCCCGACCCATGTCTACCCCCGTTGACAAATGTAGCCAGGGGCAAGGGGGGATCGGGATTAAAATTTCGGCTATGGGGAGGGGGAGGGGGGGGTCTCCCGGAGAGCTGAAAAAAACTTTTCACTATACATTTATACAGGACTTATGGGAGGCCTCAGATGCAATCTGAGGCATTGAGAGGTGTAGGGAGCATAAAATGAGCCTCTGGTAGCTCCCCCAAGGCTTACCCGAGGCCCGAACTTCTTTAGTATGGGATTTTGGGCATACAGAAGGAGTTAATAACTTACAGAAGAGTCATACCATTACTGTGCCTACAAGGAACATATATTGTAGATGAATTGGAGTGTCCCGGGTTGAGTGAGGAAAGGTCGGGGAACTGCCCATCAGGTGGCGGTGAGGTGGCGGTGAGTGCGCACATGACTCGGAAGCACGGCCCGCCGCTAGGGGTGGGAACCTCCTTCCCTATATAGGGGGGGAGGGGGGGAGGGGGGGTGGCGACCGAGGTCGAAAAAAACTTTTCGACCCGATAGCCGAAATTCGAAACCCGATCCCCCCTTGGCCAGGGGTAGCCCAAGCTAGGTCATCGTAGCCACACCTGGGTCTACAGGGGGCCGGAACGCAGTGCAAAGCACGAGAGGTGAGTCACCTCTGCAACCGCCGCAGGGGCGGCTCTAGGTGTAAGGTTACGATGACTCATCCCGCTCCCGCGGATGCGCCTCCGTAGTCCTTACGCTCCCGATTCGTCCGGCTCATCGTGATTCCTGTAGTTAGTCGTAGTTAGTCATTCTGATTCATCCCGTAGCTACTTAAACAGCCGTAAGTAACCGTAGTCAGTAAGATACTCACCCTTGAACACGGAGACCTTCCACCGTTCTCTCGTGTTCCCTCCTCCTTGAGTTCCCTCTATTTGTGTGCTTCACTCCTAAAGGACTCGAAGCCTTACACTATTAGGCGCCCAACTTCTCAGCAATTGAATCAAGTTGAAGGCGTGGGAAATCATGCCGCAAATGCCGTGGTGCCGTCTCTTTGATTCTCGGGTCCAGCCCAAATTCTCGCTCTGTACCCCCGCATCCTCACGCGGCGCCGCCCTTGCTGGGTCTCGGTTGGCTATCCGCCGCGGCTGTTGAAGCTTCAAAACCTCCCGATTCTTCAAAGGCCGTCTGACTCATTCACCACTGGCACGCTCTGCCAGTCTTCATCGCCGCACCGGCGCCTGGGAGTGTCCACTCTGCTTCAGTTTCTGCTGCTAGCGTCAACTCATGCGAGACATTCGCTCGCCACGATCAGCACCCATCTATCATCATCAGGAACACAATAAAGTCTTACTCATGACCACGCACACCGCTGCCCACGTAGCCCCCTGCCAGCGTAATTTCGGATGTCACTGGCTTCATCGATGTCAACTGTAACAATGTTAAAAGAGCACGCCGGGGCGCTTCGCGCGGCACTTTGCGCGGCACTTTGCTGGAATCATGCGGCTCCGCCGCGGCGCCGATACATGTCGGCTTAAATCGCTGTCGCCTCTCGGCGTCAAGTACTCGGTGATAGCCTGGCGGAGTTTAAAGGCTTCAGACACACGTTATTTTATAAAGAGTAGAATGAATCCCGATTCTCGGAAATTGTCTTTGCATCACTGAGAGGCCGCGACCGCGAATGGGTCACCTGCACTTATTTCTCAATCTCTGGATTCCAGGCACCATCCGCCAGGTTCACCTCGCAAAAAGAATTCTAACCGGAAACATCTTAAGAGCTTGCACGGCTCACCGAACGCGCGGACGACAATGCAACCACTCTGATACATATAAAAACCACCGATGTTTGCAGACACTCAGATGAATCATGGCGGAATCAGGATCTGGGCGAGTCGAAGGTCGGTTGTCCGATGACACTGGGTGACGCACCTGACTTTCAGGTGCGACCTACGCATGTGGTGTGCAGGTTGACGAAGACATTTACATAAGACAAACACGGGCTTTGTCCTGGCAGAGGGGCGGTCAAAGCCTGCCTTTGTCTAATGCAGGTACCTTTGTCGGCTGTGTGACCAGGTGTGCAGCACATGCCTAGGTCGCACCTGACAGTCAGGGGGGTCAGTCTTTGCCCCCGGTGTGACGAATCTCATCGGCAGCAGCTCTACACACACTTTCTGCCAACCATGCACGTCGGACCATATATATCAATTATGTGGTGCCTTTAAATCTCGAGGTCTTCATGTACTAATGCATGGCGATAGTTAGACCTAGTCAATGCCCCGAATCCCTGAGCCCATCGAGGATCGCGCGTGACCTGGGTTGAATTGTATCTGCGAACTGCCCGCACACATTGCAAACCTAGACCATTTAAATCCGACTGTAGTTCAATGCTGACTCAGCAGAGGAAGAATGGATTATGTAGAGACAGCAGCTGCAGAACAATGCCCGCAATAAAGGTAATAAGACTCAGGGTTGGTGCTCGCCTGGGGTCTCCAGCGTCACCTCCGGGGTTGAACAGTCCTGCCTGACAGCTCCCAATGTCATGTTTCGACTAAAGATGCTTAATCTGGTTAACCAGGTTGCCGCATGCTTCAGGTTTGGGGACTAGTGCTGTGGCGGTGCAGAGTCAGACGCTCTGGAGATCGTAAAAAGTTGTGGCGGTGCGCTTGCTGTCATCTCGGCCTTTTCAGTGTTGTCATTTCAGACAGTGGCCTGCAAGTTTGCATTTTGTATTCTCCGATATGCCTGGGGATATGCGATGAGGACAATTATTGTCATTTCCCTTTCGGGTTTCATTCTTGTCTTTCACCTAGAATACAAGGCCCGGTCACTGCAGCTTTTGTTTCGGTTCGACATTTGTACTCTTCACAAAGGACAATTTTTTTGGTCACTTCCTTCAACCACTTGTATTCTTTACATCAGCAACCGTCAAAGCACTTCCTTGTTGTGAACAGGTTTGTAAGTTCTGTTCCCTCATACTGGAAATGCCCACTAAAGACAGGCGAAAAGCAGTCGGTTCTGGGCACAAGTCCCGTAATCCTACCACCAATTTGACCCCGAAGCCGCGAAGGCGCAAGAATACTCAGAGACCTAGCTCCAAGGATGCCAGTAACTCATTAGTGGCAATCACCTCGAGAATTCAGCGCCAAGTGTGACATCCAAACCGCGAATTCGTAATAACGCCAAGAAGGCCTTTAGAACACATAGCGCTGAAGCCCGGGCGGAGCTCCAACTCGAACTCATCCGAGATAAGTGGCCGCACCACTTCATATTTCAAGTACGCCTCGGTGATTTCACCCAGCCGTGCCCGATTGGCCATGCCGCTCACGAAATCCACTGCTGGGTGGAGAAAGTCGGAGCCCACCGACATCGGCAGGCGCACAGTTCCGTAAAGGTGCGGGATGGCCGTGCCTTGGAGAGCTCGCAGGTAGCGATAGGCCAGGACTTCGTCAAGTTATTGCTTGTATTTCCAGCTCCAGGTGTACAAGCCCGCCATCCAGGCCTCGAGCTCCATCAATTCCATCCACTCGTGCGGCCCAGGGAAGTCGTGTTCGAAAATGCTCGGGATTGGAGTTGTCCGCTCTGGGTTCAGGAACGTCCGAATCCCGTTTGCGAGCGGGGACTCTACGCTTGGACTCCAGTGGTTGGACTTTCCGGGGAACTTGTGTCGATAACCGAATCATCTGTCATTGAGCTTGAGGATAAAATGCTTGGGGAGAGACGGCTGTCCCGGAGATATGCGCACACTGCAGCTTCATACACATCACGTTCGGTACCATGATGTCGGTTTGATTCTTTATGCTCAGTCAGTAAATTTGCCTCGACTGCCTACGTTGATGTTCCTGACCATCAATCATTTGCTGGAATTCGTCTGCTATGTGCGACGTTAGTGAGAGTATCGTCGCTTGATTTCGGTCACCATTTACCAGATTCTGCCATTTGACCTGAAGGCGCCATGAACAGCTTATATCGAAGGAGGAAGATGTTCTAGGTCAACTTGTGGGGAATCGAGGAGAATCTTGATATACCTGTCCCGTTGCCCACCTTATATAGAGCCGCCCATGTTTTACGACTTAAATGGGATACTGCCTCGTCCGGACTCTACAGAATCTGAGGAGCCTCGAGGTTGAGGCCCTGTTGCTGAATGTACCGCACTGTATGGAGCAAGCCCTGAACCAAGAGGTGCTTGATCTCTGGATCGTGCAATTTGATCTGATCGTGCCGAAGTGATTTGATCGCGGCATCACCACCGCGTTCCAACTGCTGGGCATACTCTGAGTCCCTGGCACTTCCTTCCCATCGTTGTCCCATCTAGCCAGTTCTCATATATCGCCTTTCAGCCTACGTACCTACCAATATTACTGTCTTTCAGGCCATTGCTGTATAGCAGCTAATAATGGACCAGCAGCGAAGCGGCGAAAAGAGCAAGAGCAGAGCGATAATTTGCAGTGGAATATTGCCCTTCATAGGCAAGATGTCTGGTTGCTGAGCCAGGGTCGAGGAGGCTGAAAGCGAAGGGCAAGCATTGAGTGGAGGGCGCAACACCATCATTGATCATCATCCCACGGAGGGGGGTCGTGGGAAGTATTGGCTGATCCAGAGGTCGAGCACCTCTTGCCCTGAACGATGCCGCACAAACGAGGCTTCTCGGGTGCTGATCCAGCTGTGTACATTCAGGTCCGTGGACGTCCGAGGTAAACCATGCGAGTCATTTACCAGGGATTTTACACAAATATACACCCTCAAGCACACCAACAAAGGCCACCATGTCTGAACAATTAGACAGGATGTGCAAAGCCGGAGTCAACACCAACAGCTTCAAAGCACTCTATGCAAGGTTTATATACTTAATGAATAGTAATCAAAAGCCGCACGGTGCCACATGCAGCTTTGCACAAAAGCTGAATGCGACTCTGAGCGGCTTTGCACATCCTGTCTATTGAAGAGGACGCGCCAATCAATTTGCGCCACAACCCAACACGCCTGTGCAGCACGGTGCATCACCAACAATGCTGTTATCCGACTCAAATTTGGACAGCTGACTCATACAACCCCAACAGACCCCGATGAACCTCGATCGCAGTTTCCGGCGCTGATTCTGAACGAAATCACCACTGAGCGTTCTGAGCTGCATTGCGCCATCCCAGAGGTTTGTGGCTCATGTTAGCCTTAATCCAGCTCACATACGAGCCAACTGATGAAGACATCTCTGGACTCAACGAGTGAATCGATGAATTTGTTGCCCATTACTGGATTCAACAACTGAAGTTTGTGGCGGGATTGTGTGGGATGTAGAGCTACAGTAGCTTTCCTGATAAGAATTTTCCGTTGATTCGGGGTGTTTAAATGCGCTAACAGACGCTCTTTTTCAGTTCTGACAACTTTGTTGATCGGACGTGTCAAGTTCAACGACTCGAACGAGTTCAATAAGAAGCTGGTCACGTGACCTCGGTTGAAAAATCCATTGGCGCTAACGTGAGTCTTTGAAGAATGAATGGAGGAATATTGTCCTCAGTTGAGCCACTGCAGTCATTAAGTGAGTACATAAGTATGTTGCCGCAGCTTGTACAATTTCGATGATCTCTTCTTGCCTAAGTTTTGCCTAAGTTGAGCGTCAATCAAAAATTCGACGAGTCATTTAGTGTGGCAAGCCCCAGTGACGTAAGGTTTGAACGTATTCAGGGATCGCGCTAATCAGGTCATCCCGTATCGTTCAAAGGACCTCGGCGACTCATGCAGGTTATAAAATGACGAGGACGTTGCCCGCGAATTGCCTCGAGCTTTGGTTCAGGGTATCCTTAACGGACGCGAAGTCGGTTGTACATAGTAAAGCTGAGGTTCCACCACGCGAGGGGTCAGATTTGTCTTCCCGAGGCTGTCAGCACGTCTGCCAGCTCACGCGACGTGATTATGCAGGTGTTCCTGGTACGGGCCTGAAGGCTGAAGAGTGAAGTAAGAGGAGTTTCTCTGCCACAGAGTTCGGCTGGGGTGTGTTACGCTGCGTACATAAAAGCACTGAGCGGGGTGCAAAACTGCACCTCCCACAACTATATATATAAAGACCATATGTGACTAAATCCACATTTTAGTCGATCACCAGTACTGACGGGTTGTGAACAGAGAGAACACCCAACACAGCTTGAAGTAAATAAATTCGTTGGACAGTCTTTCATCCTAATCATAGAATACGAGTGCTCGGAGCTCGATTGACTCGCGGAATGGAGCGCCCTCCGGCGTGGCTGGGTCTTTGAAGGCCGTGTGGGGAGTGTAGAGCGCGACGCTCCCGTCCTGAAGCGAATCATAGCTGGTAAAAATTAATAAGGGGACGCTTGAATATTATGCAACGAGGAGCCCACCATTTAATAAGGATCAGCTCCTCGGGCGTTACGCCTGAGAAATACGTCCATTTCTGGTTTGGGTTGTATTTCACGGCGAAAACTTCTCCTTCGCGATCAGGATAGATCAGCGCAACGGGTATGACGTCGTTCGCCTGGTCGAAACTCCTGAAGTCGCACAATGCGAGCGGCCAGTCGACCGCTGGGTGGGAGATCGGACGCCACAGGTTGATAATTTGGAATCGGTGCTTCAGGAGTTCGGGGACCTCGTCAGCAGGGAGGTGGCGATGAACTCGGGCAACGGCGGCCGCACTGGTTTGATCAATATGGGCTTGCGAGGCTGGCTGGCGACTGTTCGGGGTGTCAACCACCCCTGGACGGCGGCGTCGAACGGCTAATGGGAATTTGTTTAGCAGAAGGGAAAAGGTAGTGGAAGTGTAACACGAACTGTGGTCGAATAAAACAACTCGACTGGCGCCCGTCAAGCGCTTGATCAGCTCAATACTCTCGGGATAATACTCCTTCTCGATCTCGGCGTCATTCGTGAACGTGGTGTGCTTTGCCGCATGCTTGAAAAGCTGGAATCCAGTGGTGTCAAGAGTCGCAGCTGACTCGTTCCCACGTAAATTTTGAATCTCGACGTCGTGGGTCACGAGAGTAGAGTTTCCTTCTCTAGTCCCGTCGACCTTCCGGTATGCCCGAGAACCGTCGCTGGGAGGGACAATGAACTCGACGGTGCCAGTGGTACTAGACGGAGTGCTTGCGGGCATGATGGTTAACGAGCGAGTTACAGCCGATGGCTTTTATAAGTTTTGGATATATATATATATATAGTTTGCGCAAGAGAACACTGTGTTGGCGTGCTTCTGAGGTTTGTTGATTACTCATACCGAAACTTACTAAGGGTCACTCGTTAATTACCGACCCGTGCGGAGAACCTCTGGTGCTCTAGCAGTAAGCGAAAGTATTCACACGTCAGAGAAAACGGGATTGACTGGCAGGCGGATCTGCCGGACGACATCATCTAAGGTAGCGGACATACAAGTGCAGTTACCCCACGTGACTTCCCTTACTTAGGAAATTTCACTGAAATGAGCTGAACTGTCCTTGTACCACCCTTAAATCGAAAATATGGCTCAGCAGAGTTGAGCCTGTTTGCTAGGCCTACCCCCTCGCGGTCTGACCTTGCTTAAAAGACGAGAACTGGTGAACTAGTTCCAAAATCTTCAGAAAATGTCAATTTGAGGAACTACTACTCCATTCCTCAACCAGGACTCTTAGAAATATTTGCGAGTACTCTTTGGGTGAATACACATAGAACTGTTGAGCCGAAATTTTGAGTTTCCACTGTGTAAGAGGAGAATCCTTGAGAATCGATCCTTTTGGGAAGTCACGTGGGGTAACTGCACTTGTATGTCCGCTACCTTACGACCATGGATTCTAACGGGCATTGATCTCGCAACACCTTTACATAACTATCAATGGACAAGAATCTCGAAGCCAGAGAATTGCTAATTGTCTTCAGGTAATTCGGGGGCGGAAGTTCAACTTACCATGTCAAGACTAACCAAGAATCTCGAAGCCAGAGAATTACTAGTTGTCTTCAGGTAATTCGGGGGCGGAAGTTTAACTTACCATGTCAAGACTAACTATCAATGGACAAGAATTTCGGAGCCAGAGAATTGCTAATTGTTTTCAGGTAATTCGGGGGCGGAAGTTCAACTTACCATGTCAAGATTAAACCGCGTTTATAGCGGTGCTTGATTACCCCAGTACCAGAGGTGAGTCACCTTTGCAACCGCCGCGGGGCGGCTCGAGACGCCCAACTTCTCAGCAATTTGAAGGCGTGGGAAATCATGCCGCAAATGCCGTGGTGCCGTTTCTTTGATTGTCGTGCCGCCGCTCTCAAACTGATTGTTCCGCCCCACCCGGTGCCGTCATCATTAAGTCTCTAGTCCTGCCCAAATTCTCGCTCTGTACCCCCGCGTCCTCACGCGGCGCCGCCCTGGCAGGGTCTCGGTTGGCTATCCGCCACGGCTGTTGAAGCTTCAAAACCTCCCGATTCTTCAAAGGCCATCTGTCTCATTCAACACCACTGGCACGCTCTGCCAGTCATCATCGCCGCCAACCTCGTGATCGTCGCCTGGGAGTGTCCACTCTGCTTCAGTTCCTGCTGCTAGCGTCACCCCATGCGAGACATTGCTCGTTCGCTCGCCACGATCGGCACCCATCTATCATCATCAGGAACACAATTAAGGTCTCACTGCTCAAGACCACTGCGCACACCGCTGCCAACATAGCCCCCTGCCAGCGTAATTTCGGATGTCACTGGTTTCGATGTCAGCTAACATAACGAAATCCCGATTCTCGGCAGTTGTCTTTGCATCACTGAGAGGCCGAGACCGCGAATGGGTCACCTGCGCTTATTTCTCAATCTCCGAATTCCAGGGGGTTAACCTCGCAAAAAGAATTCTAACCGGAAACATCTTAAGAGCTTGCACGGCTCACCGAACGCGTGGATGACAGTGCAACCACTCTGATACGTATAAAAACCACCGAAGTTTGCAGACACTCAGATGAATCATGGTCGAATCAGGATCTGGGCGAGTCGAAGGTCGGTTGTCTGTTGACGAATCTCATCGGCAGCAGCTCTACACACACTTTCTGCCAACCATGCACGTCGGACCATATATGTCAATTATGTGGCACCTGGACACACTAAATCTCGAGGTCTTCATGTACTAATTAATGCATGGCGATAGTTAGACCTAGTCAAGGTTGAGCCCATCGAGGATCGCGCGCGACCTGGGTTGAATTGTATCTACGAACTGCCCAAACACATTGCAAACCTAGACCGTTTAAATCCGACTGTAGTTCAATGCTGACTCAGCAGAGGAAGAATGGATTATGTAGAGACAGCAGCTGCAGAACAATGCCCGCAATATAGGTAATAAGACTCAGGGTTGGTGCTCGCCTGGGGTCTCCAGCGTCACCTCCGAGGTTGAACGGGCCTGCCTGACAGCTCCTAATGTCATGTTTTGACTATAGATGCTTAATCTGGTTAACCAGGTTGCCGCATCTTCAGGTTTGGGGACTAGTGCTGTGGCGGTGCAGAGTCAGACGCTCTGGAGATCGTAAAAAGTTGTGGCGGTGCGCTTACTGTCATCTCGGCCTTTTCGGTGTTGTCATTTCAGACAGTGGCCTATTTTGCATTCTCCGATATTCCTGGGGATACTCGGTGAGGGCAATTATTGTCATTTTCTTTTCGGGTTTCATTCTTGTCTTTCATCTAGAATGAAAGGCCTGGTCACTGCGGGGATTACAGGCGTCTTAAAGGCTTTTGTTCGGTTCGACATTTGTACTCTTCACAATGGACAGTTTTTTTGGCCATCTCCTTCAACCACTTGTATTCTTTACATCAGCAACCGTCGAAGCATTTCCTTGTTGTGAACAGATTTGTCCAGCTTTATAAGGTATTGTCGGCGTCCGTTCTGTTCCCTCATACTGGAAATGCCCACTAAAGACAGGGGAAAAACAGTCGGTTCTGGGCGCAGTAATACTCCCGCCAAGCTGACCCCAAAGCCGCGAAGGCGCAAGAATACTCAGAGACCTAGCTCCAAGGATGCCAAGATACAACTCATTAGTGGCAATCATTCAGCGCCAAGTCTGAGATCCAAACCTCGGATTCGTAATAACGCCAAGAAGGCCAAGAGAACACAAAGCGCTGAAGCCTGGGCGGGGAGCTCCAACTCGAACTCATCCGAGGTAAGTGGCCGCACCTCTTCATATTCCAAGCACGCCTCGGTGAGCCCAGCCGTGCCCGAATTTAGACAGAAAGTTGAAAGCTTGTATCAAGTTTGTCAGAGACGAACTTCGGTACGGATCGAAGGACTTAACCGCTCGATTGTGGCATCTCATGTTCGAGATACGTCCGAAAGAAATTCGCTGTATTTCGCCCGAAATCTGTTGATTGTGGATGTCAACGCCGAACTTCAAGTCGATATCATCAACACATACAACTCATTATTTCCAGAAACGCCCCTCCTATTCGATGTCCAGAGCTGGAACGGACCTGGCCCATTCTGAGCTTCCGTCATCGCTATCCCAATCGGGTCCCCGGACCAGGCGAAAGTCGGTACATTCAACGTGCTTTGTAGTTCTTTTCCGCTGAGAAACAGAATATCAACGAGACTGGCGTTCCAAATCGAACTTGGACGTATCCGATTGAAATTCCAAATGGAACACCTATCTCACCAACAACAGTGTCTTGAACTTGCGCTCACAATCCTAGGCTATAGAGACCATGACTCATCGGACGCCGTCCGCGACGCAGCCAAGGAGGCCAGCGGTAAATTCGCCGAAGACAACGTCTTTTGCGTCCGACCCGATCGTCCGCTCGGTTATATTGTTCTGCTCGCAAGGTGTGTCCCCGGGAGTTCAAGCTTGGAGCCCAGCTCATCTTGTGCTCTGCCGGTCTTGGCGCGAAGAGGGAGGCGTCGGGGGGGGGATGGACAGGACGGTGCCCCGGACTGGCTCCACTTGACATTATTCCGAGCCTCGAGGTGTCCTTGGCGAATTTAGAGCACCTGGAGATGTCACTGGACTCGGAGGAAGAGGAAACTCATACTACTTGGCTCAGGTTGCGGAGTCTGCGACAGATGACTGGTTAGAAACAGCCGATATTATTCAGTTATTTCAAGTTGGCGGTTTCAAGTCGGTAGCTGGCTCGCATGCGTTATGGAGGGGGACGTTCAATGCATCGCTCTGCTTGAGACAAATGAGCACAATTGAAACCCGACCACAGATGGATCTGCACTCTCTAATTTCCCTGATTATCCGCTGCCCCGCCCCCGCTCCGCCGGACGGTTATCTGCGTGTGGGGTCCATATGAGTCAGGAAGGTGCTCGAACCAGACCGTCAGTCCCGCTCGGCGATTGAAAGCAAAAAGCAGTTGGAGCACCTGCAGGCTGCCAAGCTACTGCGGCGTCGAGGGCCTGGCGGGCGGCGCGGATGACGGCGGCGCGCTCGGCGTCGGAGAGGAGCGACGCCTCGCCGTGGGTGCCGAGGAGGACATGCCCATGCGCGCGCGCGCGGTGGACGACCTGCGCTTGGAGCGCCTCGTGGGCGTTTTTGCCGGCAATCGGCGATGATGGGCGATGGCTGTGCACATTGGGTCGGAGTTTGAAAAAGCTCCCTTTCGTCCCACCATGATGCACGCCAGCAAGCCCAAAAAGCCGCCAGCGTGTGACGCGTGCAAGGTACGTTAGCTGGAAGCTCTCTTACATCGCAATTGATGTGACGTAGACGATTCCATAGGCCCGTCGCGTTCTGTGCCATCCGCAGCCGAACGGCGCTCCTTGCCCGCGATGTGCGGAGAAGGGTGTTGTGTAAGTTCGTTTCGTCGGCTTAAAGGCTCAAGGCCAATTCAGAGCAGATGTACAACTACCCGGGCTTTTCGCGGCCGGCCGCGCGAGATTCCGGTCTTCACCAAGTCTCCAGAATCGCTAGCATCTCGGGCACCTGCATCTTCATCCTCATCTATGATCCTGCGTTCCACTCATGCCACTAAAATGATAAACGAGTGTCTGGACCTCACTCCAAGCCTCGTTGCTCATTTTTTTCAGTGTGCGTCCTTTCTTCTGATAGTTTGCGTGGCAATGATGGACCCCACCGTGGACACAGGTTTCGACCGGATCCCTCAATCCATGAATCCTATAATTAATATCACGTCCATCAGGACGACTATCCGGGCCGTCTCGTACCAACTGCATCTCCTGCCTCTGCAAACTCGCGTTCTTGCCCTCTGTATCATTGCTCTCTCCTCTCTCATCTCTTTCAACGAGGCCATGCTTGGCGATGGTCCTCGCCCTGAATCATTCTCGGATCCGAACTTCTTTTCCTCGAGACGGGATGTGCTGAGGTGCGGGCCGAGACGGTCAGTAGCATGCCGCGCATTGCACGTGGAGGCGCTGAAAGCGGCCTGGGATTCCGGAGTCATACTCCAAGTGTCCAACGAGAACGCAGCGGTTTGCTTCCTTCTCGATCTCCTCGAACAATGTAACCATTTCATCATCCCCGCGGCATTAACTTGATTTATGGTTTACAGTCGACTCTTGCGGCCCTTCACGCCCGTGGGCCGCCGCATATATTTCCCACCTGCGAGCCCTTGGCCCTGCGTGGCGGGCCTCAGCTCCCGTCGCACCTGATGGAAATCATTGGGGCCTTGTTCGTCTCTGCATTCGTTCCGTCTTCCTTTGTCTCATCAGTATACAGATGTTCGAAGCGCTCCGAGCGACGGGCAGCAGGAAGCCTATTCTATTGTCGCCATTCCGCTCCTCCTCTTGTCGTGCCGAAGGCTGATTTGTGCTACAGCACCCGCAGCGACCAACTCCTGCTGAGTGGCCCTGAGCCGCCTCCACCCGAGACATTATTGGCAACCCTCGAAGCATCTCCTCGAAACTCCGGCATCGCCCCGCTATTTCAGTCCACCAGGCCATGTCCGTCGCTCAATTGCCCGCAATTTACAGCTAACAACATTACAGACGCTTTCCACGTCACATGCCTTGCAAGACAATTATGGGAAACGGTCACCGGAGGTACGTCCAATATTTCCTGGTGATGTTTTTCAAAGGCCGAAACGCATTTACAAATCAGATCACGCCCGTCTCAACCCAGTGTCCGAAGTAGCAGTGATCCAATTGCTCGCTTCCCTCTCCGTCGTCCATGCTGTCCTGACCCGCTTACTCGAGCGCGCCGACGCCGCCCTGCACACCTCCGGGCCAACAAACCAAAGTTTCTTCCCGCTCACCGACACCGACGCCGGCGGCCATGTGCGCCACTCCGCGGCGGGCATAAGCCTCGGCTTCGCGCTGATCGTCCTTCCGCTGCACCGCGAGCTCGAATACCGCGAACAAACCAGCCTCGCGGACACCAGCTCGTATCCGCATTCACACGCGCGCATGCGCCTCCTGCGCGCGCAGGCGCACGAGATGGCGGTGCTCGGCGCGCACGAATTCGCGCGTGCGATCCGCTACCTCCCGCCGATCCACTACGCGCAGATCCCCTGGGCCACGCTCCGCGACTACGCGCAGTTTGCGCTCGACGAGGCCGACGGGGGGCCCGCCGTCTCATACGAGCAAATGCAGGATCTCGAGACGTGGGTGGTCGCGTAATATCTATATCGCAATCAGCTGATTTGCTTGCACCCGCAGGATCGCCGGGGAGCTCGTGCTGTCTGGCTACTCCCTCGACCTCTTTTCCTCGCCGCAGAATGCGTCGCTCGTCGACCGACTGGTGGCGCACACAAGCAAGGCGGGCCAGGCCTCCGAGTTTTTCGACCCGGGCGGCATCCTCGCCGATATGTTCCTTCCCCTGGATCAGGGATTGTTAGATCCCGCGTTCGAACCTCAAACGCAGTGTCTCGGGTGACGCCGGGATTCGTGTCGGTTTTTAGCCATATTGCTACTGTGTTGGTGACTTGTGTAAGATCTTCTCAAACACTGTTGCTATCACTAGCGTCTGGCGTTACCGCGGGAATTGCGGACCGACAACCTAGATTAATGACCAGTCTGCCTACGAGGAGCAAAGAATGAGGCGAGTTCTTTGCCTTACGCTTAGGCAGACTGGTAGTGAACCGACAACCATGATTGATGGCGCGGACCCACAATGTGTCTTACTCACAGCCAGTATGTTTCCGCTGCGTTCGTACCTTCGATCTCCTGGACTTCGTCACTGTTCTATCTTTTCTTTGGACTCGTTCACCGGCTCTGGCGAAACTCGGGCTTCCTTCTAACAGCTGAGTCATAATCTGACTCAGCTGTGGTGGATTTTTGGCTTGTTCTCGGCCATGCTTCTCGGGGCCGCCATTCTCGGTGGATTTATTTTTACTCGCTGACTACTTTCACCCTGCACATCGGAGATTTGAACAGTATAAGATGTATCGCAAAAATTAGCGAAGTTTTCACTCAACTCCTGTGTCAAAATTTGAGTTTGCCTTGGCTCTCTCGTTGTTCTCCCCGTCTTTCGTAGTTTCTCATCGCCGCTCTCGTCGTTTCTGCACCCGTTCCCACCCCCTTTCCGTTCCCATCCTTCCTCGGTTTTCCGTCTCCGTGAAGCGAGCGAGCTCCGCAAGCTTTCGCTGAAGCGGCCTCGCCTTTTCGCTTGCCCTACGACCCTCTGATCGGTTCCTCTCAAGCGCCCTGCACTTCACATTTTCCCCATCTCCGCTCTTAGCTGTGCGATAGGTGTATCAACACACAGGATGGAAACTACGATTGAAACGTCACGAGCCATTTTGAACTTTCTAGACGACACCAGCAAAGTTCTTTGGCTGCTCACTCGTATGAGGAATGTGTTGGATTGGGAAAGGATTAGGGATCAGATAGGAAGTCTTACTTCTGAGGCAACCATTGTGAGTGAGTTTTCAGATCCATCAATGTCCATATCCGAGTTTAACTCCTCCCAGGCAACCTTCCTTGCTGCCGCCCAATCCCAGGTCATCACCCTTTCATACCAAGACAATTCCACCGGTGTCAAAGTCGCCACCAACGTGCTGGGATTTGCGGGCGTACTTCTCGACGTCATAACGGCATTCCTCGCATTATTGTCCTCCACTATTCTTCAACGCCACATAGGCATTGTCGACAATCAGCTGGCTTGTATAGATGTATAGAGGACGCGTTTCTCCAGCAACTTGCGGAGATGGCTCACGTCCTAAACATTGCTGAGCTTCCCCCTGATATCTTTCGCCACCTGTACAAGAAAATACGCCAGCGCGGGAAAGCATTGAATCCAAATTCGAATTCACCGCAAAAGGAGACAAACATTGATATGTTGGAATCACGTCCGGGGGAGAGTGCGAGGCTCAATATTGCCTTGATTGCGGAATCCGTTAGACACATACAGAGTGCAGCATTCATCGGTGATGCAGCAGGCACTGCTATGCTTTGGGGTATCCTTTGCTTCTTTGCATCTGTCCAATGTCTAGCGCTTTCGACGCAGCCCCCTGTGGTGTGGATAGTCTCCGCAGTCATCTGTTCGTTTGTCATCGTACTCCCGGTGGCCAATCGAGTCCTGGGGTTAATCGGAATCAGTAAGTTACATCCCTGGAACGTCGTCATGGCCTGTGAGACTGCACTGACTTGTGCTGCAGGACTTCCCAGTGTCTTTGACATTTAATTTCTGCATTTTGAGGCCAGGCTAGCTACATAATTAAAACTACTCGTGATGAACAGCGGTAGGGTAAATTGGAGCTCTTTGGATTTTCTCTGCTCAATATGTCGGGCATACCTTTGGGTAAGTCTTATTCGCTACTTATCCTCTTGATTTATCTAAACGGCGTCTTCCCACCGATCCAGTCAGGCCATCATTGAGATGGTAATAGATGGCCAACGGGCGGATCTTGAAGTAGCAGCCACTTAGCGTCGAGGAAGATTATTAGTAATAGAACGGCTCAAGTTGGTTAGCAAACCTTAAGATAGCCCTGCGCATAGTTAGATCGCGGCTTTCCTCTTCCCACAAAGTACTATATCCGTCGAATGGTGAGGTATGAGATTCATTTGTCCCTCGGCGCTCTACACGAGTTGCTGTTTTGTACTGGTTTTGAGGCTTATCGAAGCGTCTAAGGGCTATTCTACTCGGCCAAGTTAGCGCCATCTACTCGGCAAAGTCAGCGCATCTACTCGGGGCCAACCGCGGAGCTAAAGAGTTACAAGGCACACCACTGACAGCCGCTCCCCTTTCACCATTCCCTGCTAGCACCACTACCAAGTCCATGTCCTTCCCTCTGTACTGCTTCGTCGCAATGGCGGGCAGTGCCGCTCTCTGCTGGTTTGCGGGCCTCCCTAAGCGACGAAGAGACCATATGTTACCTCCAGGTCCGCCGGGAGATCCATTCCTCGGAAATCTACGCTATATGCCTTCCGCGCAATCCGCTCTAGTATTTCACGAATGGTCCAAAATATATGGTTTGTGCTGCTTCCTTCTCCAAACCTCGCTTTATTCACCTAGGATTCTAGGCGATGTGATGCACCTTCGAGTTTTGGGACGGTCAATGATAATTCTCGACACATATCAAGCTGCCGTAGATCTACTCGACAAGAGAAGCTTGAATTACAGCGATAGGCCGGACTTTGTTCTTTACGACCTGTGAGTCCAATTGCTACCCGTGGGGACAACATAAAAACAAGGATTCGCAGGCTTGGATGGACTCCGTCAGTTACATTTCTCCCGTACGGGAAGCAGTGGGTAAAGTACAGGCAGATGCATCACTCATATTTAAATCGCCACAACGCCGAAAACTTCAAGGTGATACAAACTCAGGAGGCCCGAACGCTGGCGCGAAATGTGATGGAATGCGGACCTGATAAATACGATAGTTATCTAAGCAGGTACGATAGCCGCGCGCCTCAGATGTAAGTTGAACACGTTCTTTGCAGATTTGCGACGGGCGTCATCACCCAAATTGTCGCAGGTCATCAAATCACTTCGGACGATGATTACTTTCTCCGCACGTCGCAACTGATTGTCGAGGCAATGGCGTCAACCGGGCCCCCTGGAGGTAGTCCACTGGACTTCTTCCCGATCCGTGAGTAATTCATTCGATGGACTATCAGATATATCCTCCTCAATGGTGCTATTCTAGTCCAGCACTTTCCTAGCTGGTTCCCCGGAGCAAGCCATGTTGGGGTTGCGAAGAGGTGGAGATCGACATTGCGTGAGCTACACGACTATCCTGTGGACACAGTAAAGACTAAGAAAGTAAGCAAGCTCTTTGTTGTATTCTTCTCCACATTAATTAACCCTCGGCACAGGAAACCGGAACCGCCACTCCGTCATTTATCTTGGCGCAATTAGAAGAGATGGGAGAGCGAGAGGGCGACACTGATCTTAAAGGCGCTACGGCTACCATGTTTGGAGCAGGAGAAGCTACGGTCGGATTTTGCATGTGTCGGTCAGCGACCTTACTGAGAATTTCGTCAGACCTGGAGCACGATCAGCGTATTTATTCTTGCGATGATCCTCCATCCAGAATGCCAGGCCAAAGCCCAGGAAGAAATTGACGCCGTCATGGGTGGCTTGCGCTTGCCTGAATTTGAGGATCGGGATATGCTCCCTTTCCTGGAGTGCATCCTGCAAGAGGTGTTTCGGTGAGTCACTGGTTACTCTGTTTGATTTTATGGCTGACTGATGAGGTGTAGGTGGAATCCAGGAGTGCCCCTAGGTTATATCCGATCAAGTTCAACTTTCGTCGTCAGTTAACTCAAATATGCTCAAGGTGTGCCGCATCGCGCGATGGAGGATGACGTCTATCGTGGAATGCTCATACCGAAGGGCTCCTTGGTATTCTCCAATATCAAGTATATATCTCCCACCGTTCAGTTAAGGTCCCTCATTCCCAAAAACCAGAGCGATGGCCCTTGACGCAACCACATATTCCGATCCAACAACCTTCTCCCCGGAGCGGTATCTTTCAAAGCCGGCAGGCAATGGGGAGCCCCACTTCACCAACATTGCGTTTGGCTTCGGCCGCAGGTCGGCTGGCTTCCTCACCTCCTGAGATGATGTTCTGACATATCCTCATTAATAAGAATCTGTACTGGACAGTACGTCGCGTATAACAGTGTATGGATCATGATCGCAACTATTCTGGCATCGTGCACTGTTTCCAATGCGGTAGATGACGACGGAAGAATCATTGTGCCCGAGAATGCAATGAGCGACGGAATCGTGAGGTACGTAATATGTACACACTCAAACCGGTTGAACCAACTGATTTTTGAAGTCATCCGAGTGACATCCGATGCGTCATCTCTCCTAGATCTATGGCTGCGAAAGGACTCATCCTGGAGACGTGTGGTTGAGCTCTTCTAGCGAACTTGAACTCCGCGAAGAAGAAGTACGAGGCTTTTATATATATTGTCGTGGTCGTTTGCCTTCTTAAATGATCATTTGCTCGCCATCTCAGACTCTCAAGTGGTTCTTTCGAGGGTGATTGGATACGGAATCGCCTCCGCGGAGTTCGATAGGTCATTTGGGGCTTATTTTAATTCAAGTAATCGCTTATAAGCGACTACCGACTGCAAAATTCTAGCTTTGCCTCAAAATCTGCCGAATGACCCGACTTTCCCGTTAGGCACGAAAACGCAGTGACTAGTCGTCATCGAATGCTGAGCCGTGTTTAGCAAACATATGGCCGTAGATCTTTCTGACGTCAAACGTCTTCTCGCAGACCCAACAGAAGTGCGTTGTGCAGACGCTGCATGTTACATGATTGCACCCGCCATCCTGTTCCGTACACGGCCGTCAGAGTGGGTTGAAAATGAAAGAAAAGGCAAACCTTCATAATTCTGACTCCGCAACGCGCGTTGGGACAAAGCACGGTGCGAACGCCGGCGACGTCCTTCCAGGTATTCTTCGCCCCCTTCCAACGTGAGTGTGTTTGAGGTTCGCCAACGGGATCTCGGACGCGCTCGCGTGCGGGCCTGCGGCACTCGGCACACCGAAAGTCAGCGACGGGGACGATGGCTTCCGCCGTGCACGCCGTCCGCTCATATGCCCTCTTGGCGAAGCCGCAGTCCATGCACCACGCGTAGAAGAAGCGTCGGTCGTCCATCGCGGCCTGCAGCCCGCCCAGCGTCACCGCCCGGGAGTTGTACCGTGCCAGCACCTTGACGGTGGGCTTGCGCCGGCAAAACGGGCACGTAAATTGCATCATGTTGAGGAGCTTCCCGGACTCATTCTGTCCATACTGAATAACAGCCCAGATTAGCAGCGGAATGACAGAACAACTAGCAAAACGACCTACCCATTCCTGGAGACAGCCTTCATCGACCAGCTGCGCGCATCCGGTTCGTCCGCAGGCGAGAACGAGTTTGGTGTGCGGCATTTCCTCGAAGCAGAGTGCACACGTCGACAGCACGACCTCGCCCCGGCCCACATGGCTTTGAATCTGGGCAACTGTCTCCCGGGTTTCACAAATCCGCTTACCATTGAGCAGGAGCTTGGGGGCTTTGTCCGCCGGGGCGCCGGCGAACACACCCTCTCCGAACGCCTGCATGAGCTTGAACGCCGACTTGCCGTCGAATATGCCCGAGTTCGCGAACCCGAGCCACTCGACCCCGTTCTGCGCGATGAGTACGCGAGTCGTGGTCTCATCCGCGATGATACTCTTCCCCGCCCATTCGGAGTTGGTGCATGCAGGGCACGTGTAGCTCGTCCTATCCATCTTCGTGCGGAACGCGTTCGGAACGATGATACGATTCGAACAAGCTGAACACTCGAGCCACGGACACTGGATGCCCTTCCGGCAATAATAGCAGCGAGGACGAATCTGAAGGCAGCGATGAGCATCTCGGTTAGGAAACCACGAAATGAAATGTATACCTTGAGACCAGACACGTCCTCGACTACGTACTGCGCTCTACAGGTTGTCTTTGAGCATTCTACCCAACAGCTCTCAGCCTAGGGCGATGTCAAGCTCGAACTCTTTACAATTCAATGCGGAACTTACCTCGGAAGTACCGGGGAACAGCACACCGAGCTTGGCGGGAGACAGCGCGCCGTTGATGCACAGTCCACACCGACTGCTGGATTCGTGGCTCATGATGGTAATGCTCCGCCTGGAATGAACGTCGATTCACAAAACGGAGCGCAGCGCAGTGTATGGTATACACGTACCAGACCAAGCACTTCTTGCACTGCACCTTCGCGTCGCCGGGCCCGCGCGTCTTGTCGGGGGTCCACGGAACCTTCACGGTGAGGGGCGCGTCGAGGTTGAGCTCAATCAGCTTGTACCGCCGCATGGCCTCGTATACCTGCCTCTCGTGCTTCGTCAGCACGACGCCCTTCGGCCCCGACAGAAGGAGGCGCGCGCAGTCGAAGCTGATGTTCTCCGGGACCTCCATGTCCAGCCACTTGCCTTTGGTGGTGACAAGCAGTGCGGTGGCCGATTCTTGGAGGAAGGGAACAGCGGTGACCAGCGCAATGATCGCTGTGAGTGCGGCGGCACGCGCGGGATAGAGCGTTCCGGGCACGATGAGATGCGGAAGGATGCGGAAAAAGTCACGGGCGGGAAGTGTAAGGGGGATAGAGCGCTGCAGGGGCGCTAATTTAACGTCAGATTCAACTATCTGTGGGCAGAAATATGATCAGGGAATTATGTGCATGAGAAGACTGCCAAAGATACCTTCAAGTGTGTGAAGACGGTCGCGATCTTCTTCAGGACACCGGCATAGCAGCTGCGCGACACCTCAAGGAGCTCCGTGCGCGTCAGTTGCACGTCCGCGTCAAAGTCGAGATACGCCATCGGCGCGTCACGGTTCAGGGCGCAGTGTCGCGCGATAATTCGCTCAATCTCCTCAGTTTGGTCAAAGCTCTCCTCCAGCCACTGGCGCAGCGCGGCCTTCTTCTCGGGCTCGGTGACCTTGCCGACGGACTCGCTGAAGAGGTCTACGAGCGCGGTCTTCCGGCTGCCTGTGTCCTTGCAGACGGCGCGCCAGAGCTGGCCGAAGATGGGGTTGTACGTAAGGCAAGCGACGTTGGACTGGATGATGTCGGTCAGGGAGGCGTAAACCAAGTCGCGGTAGCCGGTTTCAGACGCGTCGGAAAACCGCTTGGCGAGGTTGTACGATGCTGAGGCGAGGGTACCAACGGGGATGCGGGACGGCTCCAAGGATTCATTAATGATCTTGCGGAGAGGGAGGCCGGTGGAACCGGGGAGGCGTGACGGCGGGAGGTAGCCCGCAGAACCGAGACCTTCGTCCGAGGGCTTGGGCTTGGCGGTGAGGGGCGACTGCTCGTACCGAAGCGAAATGGCGCCTGACTCCTGAAGGACTGCATTCATATCCGATGTGCCCTGACCCATCCACTGCACAATGACGCTGAGGGTGAGGCGCGAGATGAGGGTGCTCGATTCGGAGCCGGCCTTCGAGGCGATGCTGATCCCGCCGGTCAGCTCCGACAGCAGGACGTAGAAGGCCGAATGGGCAACGTCCATGGAATTCGGGGTGAAGGTGAAAACTGTGCAGTTCCTGCGCCGCGCGGTACGACACAGTTTCACCCAGTCCACTGCACCGGGAGGGAAGGCCTTCGCTTCCTTGACGTCGTTTTCGTGGCTTTGGATTGAACAATGATGGGGAGGGGCGTCTGCGTACCAGAGCACGAGGGTCTTAGATTCCTTGTTGACTGCTTGCAGACCACGAATGAGCGCCGTCTTAGCTGCCTCCGGAAAGTCGCCGCCGCCAGTGGGCTCGAGATCTTTTACAAATTGTGGAAGGTTACCGTCATTCCAGCCTGACCAGGCAGCGATATCGGCGGGAAAATCGGTGTAATCTTTGTATGCGAGAATTCCGAGGCGCGAGAAAGCACCTGATAGTTTGGCGAGCGCAAGAATTTCTGGGATAGATGAGCGCAATGCATCGAGATCTGTGTTTTGGATTCAGAACCAGGCAGAACGCTAAGCGCGCCACTCACATCCGCCCATGCTGGCGGTTGCATCGGTTACGACCAAGAGGTCGTACGTCTCGGATTCGAGGTCAGCCATGGCTGGTAAGGTTCTTCAGAGTGCAGGTGCAGGTGCTTCACTTTATGGACGTTGATCGAGTCAGGGTCGAGTCAAAGGCAGTACCAGTGACGGTTAGGATCCACGCTGTCACCACAGCCACGGGCGGCGCGTCCCGTCACTCCCTGTCGAGACTTAGGAGGGACGACTTATGACCTGCCATGACTGCCCCGGGTATGATTCATATTTTCCTTGACGGTAAGGCAGACGGGGATGTTTGGCCTCTGTTGTTACGACATCCACGACAGCCCTGATTGACGACTCGACTCTATCCGACGCAAACTATTGCAGGAGAGGGCTCTATCGCGCAACGAGAGGAACGAGCAATGAGGGGAAAGAGGCGCAAGAAGGGGAGAGTGTCACTGTTTGACTCGGATTGATGCGTGGCCCGACCTGCGATTGATGGCACGTGGACGTGACTATGTAAGGCATTCAACCATTGAATCATTCAACCTGGACTCCCCTATGGGTTTCGCGACCTGTGAAATTTCCGGGATTTACCACCCACGGGCGTGAGATAAGTGCACTGGCCTGCGTCGCAGTACCTTGCTCTTCGGCTCCCGTTGTGAACCTCTGTCGTAGTTTTTCCTCAGGCTGTTATTTAGATGAACGTCATGGATCGCGAATCCTTGAGAGTCTGGATTCTCCGGGTAAGATATTCTTCTGTCTGTAGTAAAGCTTTCGCAATAGATTCAAAAACTGCACCTGAATGAATCGTAGAATCCTAACAATGTCAATTTTTTCTTGATTTTTACAAACATATTCCTCAGAGCCGAGCACAACAATTTTCAGGGTCGAGCAAGGACTCAAAGGCCATTGAAGCCTCTCCGAGCCTCATAGACTTTTACCTGACCCAATTTGAGCGGGGAGAATGAAGAACGGTCGTTGCTTACAAATAAGCCCGTTTTGGAATCGCGCGCGTCTATCGACAGTTCTTATAGACAGACGGTCACCGGTCTAATCGCGGCCATTACAACTATTTATGGACCTTAGGGTGCGGATCATTGTAATAATATCTTCACCTTCAAACAGTTGAATAAGCGCGGACCCACCGGAGGCTGTGCCGGCCAATCCCATTGGGACAACGCGGAAGGACCCGGGTGAACCGGTTTACATAACCCGCCCATGATACTCCTGTCGTCAACCTCCGCCATGTCTTCGCTTAATAGCAATTAACCGCGGAGCCCTTGTCTAGTTTTCACGAAGGCGTCAAAGTGAGCCCGCTTCGCCTTGATGTCCTCTCTCCTTCTCCGAGTCTACCATATATTTATCTTTCCCCGCATTGAACATCTCCGCACAATCGATTTGTGCGCGCCAGCATTTCCTTGGGACTTTCCATGGTGGGCTTTCATCTTATCCGAGATGCCCGAGGATCTCAACATCAGCGCTCACATCTCTATGCCCGCCTGTGAAACGTGGTACATAATTACGAACCTCGGCCTTGCTTCGTCGCCGATCAGTGCATCAATGTCTACCAGCGCTGTTCCAAGGAGACTCGCGCCAAGGAGACTCGCGCCGTAGAGGGAGACGGCTGGTTGGCATCTTCTCCCGAGTTCGAAACCTGCGAAAAACAATTACAAGGCTTTCATCAGGCTGGTTGGACATATACATTGTATCCAGCCACCGTGACAACGAAAAAAAGACACGGTTGGTCAAGTTACTACGTATGATGTCGAAGATGTGTCAAATTGCCTTCGCACGTTATAATCTACCGCTCGTCTGCCTAGCGGTGTTATTCACATCCCGAAAAGCTAGCGTCGGAGAGATTGACCTGGAGTAGCCTTTGAAACCATGGATTATACGCGGAGCGCCAGAAAAATTCCGAGGAGCAGGAGGTCTCGGGCTATAGTTGAAGCGCTGAAATAGTAGACCATTGACCGGCGAATAGTAGGCTAAAAAAAAAGAAAAACAGCCAACTTTTTGAAGTAAATTAGTTTGTTCGGGAAAAACGGTCCACACTGGGAAGGTAATGAACGTGTCACCGTGGCCTACGCCCAGGAACTCAGCAGGATCGGCGATTTTTTGGCAGCTTGGGAAGGAAAGGGAAAGGCACAGGGAAAGTGTGGGATAGCCCGACGCCTTGGCATCAAAATACGTGGATCCTGCACCGCCACCGTCGCTGCTTCTTTACCGCACTCTCCGCGATACCGCGACTATTAGTACGCAAGCGTCGTCCACTGCGCCCGGTCGGTGTCGACAACCTCTACATCTCTACACTCGGAGACGCTAGCCCTCATCGGGCTCCATACTTCCGAGGGTTATTTCTGGCCAATATGAACGTCTTGAAATAGTGCCAGATAAGCATTCAGCGACGATAGTCTATCATAATACTTATCGCGCCATTATTGTCGCGTTCCTCCCGAGGATATATATACCCCCGTGAGCAGTGTGCCATAATGCGTCTGGCTTGCGCTTTGAACCTTGTCGCGATCGGGCGCAAATTTTGCGGCGAGTGGTGTGCTCGGTGCACAATGTTTTCAACCGGACTCGTCGCCTCCGCCGATAACAACCGTCGGTTGACCGTCGGCTTCTTTTCTCGAACTGCATGCATATGATCCCACCCGTGGACAGCTACTTATCTTGGCGAGTTATCTTGAGTCTCGTTCACTTGCCATGTTCCAATATATAGCTCCGTTTGTTTAGGTTCGATACCATTTCCGGATCCTCTATCACCTGTCTTCAGGCACATCTCGCGCACCCATAGCGCGATACCGCAACTTTGGGGCAGCTTTTGGGGCCGGGTATGGTAGGTGGGATTGCTTCAACTCGGTCAAATGAAATTCCGATAAGAGAAGTGATGCGAAAGGTCGCGTGCGCGGTTTGCATGTCGTGGACGTCAACCGAAGGTCGCCAGATATTGGTGTAACGTTACGGCGAGACGTCGAGCGCCGTTAAAGCACCGCTAGAACGCGGAGGGGATGTATTTTACATGCGGGTGCTCGGGCTGCCAAGGCAAGTACATGCGACACAGAATCCACAACAATCTGACATTCCAAGCAGGCCAAGGCGGCAAATGAACAAGGAATCACATCACGTCCATAGCCAAGGCACCAGGTCCACCCGAATGTGGACACTTATCGCGCGCCCAAATTCAAACTCACCAATTGGGTGTTTCTGTTCCCGATCGCGCAATCACTTCAATAAAAGGCAAGGCTTCTCACCGTGATTCGAGCGGAACGCCCAGGCTTCTCTTATCCACAATGCCTCAAGAGCTCGACGCAGGCACTGCTGTTACCGACGTCGCGATCCTGACGTCCGGCACCTACGCCAACCCGACGGTTGAGAAGAAGGGTAGTGGCAGCTTCGACGACGAGAAGGTCTCCATCTCCGACGCCGAGAAGGGCTCCGGCGGGATCGCGCACGGAGACGACATTCTCGATGTGAAGGGTGAGCTGATGCGTATACCTTTGACGATGCCTCTTATCAGAGCCTTTCCTCAGGCGACGACGACGACCCCGCGTACGCTGCGCTGCCGCGCATTGTCCGTGAGCTCTGCGACTTTGAAGATGACCCGTCCACCCCGGTCTTGACTTGGCGGTACATCTATCCCCGGTTATTCTCTGCCCATTATTCATTTATTCACCTCCAGATTCTTCGTACTCTCCGCCGCCTTCACGGCGCTCGGCGCGTGGCTGACTCAGATGGGCTTTTTCCGCGTACGTGCTTCGTTCGAACGGTGCCTTACAATGTTACGACGCTTATCTATTTATCGCTAGACGACTTATGTCCCGTATTCGAGTGAGTGTTTACTCCCAAATTCACTGTTCCAATCTGATGTTGAACTCACAGTCTACTTCGTCCAAATTGCGAGCCTCTACTTTGGGAAGCTCATGGCTGCCGGCCTTCCCTCAAAGAAGATTGGCTTTGGCAGATTTACGTTCGATCTCGTGAGTCTTGACGGCGCCACGCCTTTTATTTGAGCTCACCAACGACGATTAGAACCCTGGCCCATTTTCTGTCAAGGTACCTGAACTTGCTTCCCATCCTGTTTACACGCCATCAACTAACGCCCCACAGGAACACGTTGCGATTGTCCTGGCGTAAGTCGAGTGGGATGTGATCCCTCTCAGATGCTAATGCGTTACAGGGCCAACACCGGCGCGACGAACAATCTAGGAGACTACGTCCTTGCCCCGCTTGCGGTCTTCTACGACAAGGTATGCCCCTTGCGTAACACCAGCGTTCTATGTTATACTTAATACCTCCACCAGCCGATGAACGGATGGCTTGCGATCCTGTTCATGTGGAGCGCGGTGTTCATCGGGTTTTCGTTTGCCACACTCGCCCGCACGTTCCTCATCGACAACCCCGACACGGTGCGCCTCTTTCGCCGTCACTTTGCACAGAACACTGGTGCTCACAAACTATAGCTGTTCCCTCTCACGCTTCAACAAGTGACTGTCTGTATGTATCTCTGCTGGCCTGCCCCTTCTTTCATCTGAATCTCCGCCACAGTCAATGCGATGCGCGCTAGTTTCGAAATGGACAGCACTACGGTGGGTATCCAGCATCTCGCCATCATTGTTTTGGGATTGACGTCGCGGTTTTTAGGTCCGAAAACAGATGAGAGTGTTCTGGTACGGGATCCTCATCGTTTTCTTGTGGCAGGTAAGAGTTCATATTCTGAACCACGATCACGTGCAGTCACTGATGGCTCCTTCTGTAGTTCCTGCGTACGCACCCCCTCTGCTACGGCTGCAGTGCTTCATTGACGTGTCCCGTTTCCAGCGGAGTACATCTTCCCATTCACATCGTCGCTCGCGTTCCTCTGCTGGGTCACTAACAACCCCACGGTCCGTCCTTCGGTTTTTTTAAAATAACACCCTATAACTCTCCATTCCAGGCGAACTTCCTCGGCTCTGGGTACGTTACACTCGTTCAATAGCTTCCCCAATGCTCAATCTGGTTTTGCAGCCTGGGCGGCGCAGGGTGCGTTCCACTCGTTGAATAGTTTCCCCGATGCAGCAACTGACATTTTTTTTGCGCGAAGATTCCTCACGATGACCCTTGACTGGTCTAATATTGGCTCGTCAGCGATCTACTACCCTTACTGGTCGCAGGTCAACGCGTTTGCTGCTTTTGTCCTTGGCGCGTGGATCCTGGTGCCGATCGGCGCGCTGGGCGGCAAGTGGCAGGAAGACCTCTACCCCATCCAGTCGCAGACGCTGCGCTTAACCAACGGCTCGCGTTACCCGACTGCCGCGCTCATGAACGCGGACTACACCCTGAACCAGACATTGTACGACATCATTGGCCCGCCCAAGATGTCCGCGCAGCTGCGGTGGGGGTACTTCTTTTCGTAGGCCCATCTTCCCCACTTGCGGCTTATGGAGCGCTGACCGAGACGGTACAGGTACACGGCATACCTCGGTGCGATCGTCAGCCTCCTCCTCTTCCAGGGGCCGATGCTCTGGAAGACGATCAAAGCTGCGCGAACAGGCCAGCGCCTGTACAACGACAAACTGTGCCAGCTGATGGAACCGTACCCCAAGGTGCCCCTCTGGTGGAACGGGCTGCTCTTCATCATTCCTACTGCGATCATCATCGCGCTCGGGGCGACAGGTGTGCTATATCTTCCGCTGTACACTGTCTTCGTTGCGCTCGGGTTCGGCGCTGTCATCGTACGTCGCCGGCTGATTTAAATTTCGCTTTTGAGTGCTGACGGCGAACAGGTGGTTCCCATGGCCTACGTTTATGCCGTCTCAGGTTATCAGGTCCCCGTTGGGTAGGGCGCGTTTGATTCTATGGTTGGACCGGGCTAACCGGTGTGCAGGTATTTCAATGAGTTGCTGTATGGGTATGTCATCAACGCCGGAGGATCACGACACCCTGTCGGTTCACTTTCGTACCGGACCATCTCGGGCCAATGCTGGTACGAGGCGTGCAGCATGTTGTCGGACATGAAACTGTGAGTCGCGCATAATATTTATTCCGCAGTGTCTGACCCTCATGCCATCTCACAGTGGCCATTACGTGCGCATCGTTCGACCGAACCAGTTTTTACCGCGGCTGACCTTCTACCCTAGTTCCACATCCCTCCGCGCGCGACCCTGTTTGCCCAGATCTGGGGTATCCTTGTCGGCGTCCCGGTCAAGTACGTTGTCCTATTCTCCTTCCTGCCATGGTAGTTAATTACCGTCGACAGCTATGCGACTATCCTCTGGGTTTGTTTCTCGCGCACCCTCGGCTATGCCTTGATGTTCATAAGCTCGTAAATCCCAGGTCGTCAACACCAAGGGTGGGTTCCTCGACGGCTCAGAAGTGGACCCCAACAACCAGTGGACCGTGAGTTATTTATCATCAATGCGTCGATGTTGTTCTGACATTCTGGTATCAGGGACAAACCGTCATCTCCCTCAACAATCAGGGGATTGCGTTTGCGCTTGTTGGGCCGAAGAAACTCTTCGATGACCCCATGTATACGATCCTGGTAAGCACCCCCGCTCTATGGTCCCTTGCGCTATGCTGACTGCTGACAGCCGTACGGCTTCGTCCTCGGCGCCGGTATCCCGATGATCCTGTACCTACTCCACCGCAAGTGGCCTAAAGCGAACTTTAACCTCTGGAATGTGCCCGTACGTCCCCTCCCCTCCCCTTCCTTTATTCTCACGCTCACCGGCCGCTGCCAGATCTTCGCGACGACGATGGAGAACTTCTACGGGAACATCTCGAACTACGTCCTGACGTGGTTCATCCTCGGCTCGGTCAACCACCTCTACGTCAAGAAGTATAAGTACAAGTTCTGGAAGACGTACGCGTACCTTGCGGGCGCGGCGGCGGACACGGGCTACAACCTCAACATGCTCATGATTTTCATCGCGTTCTCAGCGGTGAAGGTCACGACTGCGCCGAATTGGGTACGCCTCTTCTCCGCCTGTTCATAAGAGTTATACTCATTGGACTATACAGTGGGGCAACAACGCCGATTCGGTGGAGCGGTGCTTCCCTGCCGGTGGAAGTTAGTTACACTTACTTATGATAATGAGCCCCCGGTTATGATACTTGAATGGGAGCGTTACGTTACTGGAATTCTGGCCATGATATTTGATGTAATTGGCCGCTTTTTCGTGAGGAGATGCAACAGTGGGTGCTTTTGTGATGGTTGAATTTGGAATGTAGTTGGGTTAAGCGGTAGTTAAGGTTGGTCTATCTCGTGAAGAACGGAGAAGCCAGCGCTGAACATGGGACCGCCATGTGCAATGGCTTTATTATATTGGTGTTCGTTCTCTCTGTCTCATTTCAACTCAACTGACTTAATCCTCTTTCATCGGCCATCAACCCCTAGGGCTCCTTGGATCAAATGGCGGTTCGAAGAGCAAGTGTCATGAACGGCGTTGAATAGGAGAAGGAAGCATCTCGCCAATTGAAGTTGATCTTCTGTTTTTGAAGATGAACACTATCATCAAGAGCAGCCATCATTAGCTAAGTTGTAAAGCTGATGGCAGTGATATCGAAGAACGAGTCGAACCAAATGTACATATCTCTCTCTTTATACAATTAAGCATGTCCGTCCGAAGCCTTTTAAACTCCGCTTTTGGCTTCAACCCCAGGTTTAAACTTCGGAAGAGTTGAAACGTTTCGCGGCACGTGACAGTCGCGTCGCGTCGCGTCGTCTGAACACCAATAGTACAGAGCAAAATTCCCGCCTGTCTGAAACAGATGAGGAACAACTTGAAAAATCAAACTCCTCTGTAAAGTTTACAAACAATTCTCTCTGGCTTTAGATATCGAAGATTGCAGAGTAAAATTACTGTACTTTTTCGATTCGACCGTTGGTAACGTATCTCGCGTCACACCCCCGGTGGTCGAATGCAAATTTCGTCGTGCAGGGCCAAAACCTGGTCAAAATCGTGCCCGCCACGCGCAAAATTCCAAATTCCCGCTCTGGTGTAACCCTGGTCGAATTGAAGGGAAAAAGTACGGTAGGCCCTCTTTGGCACTGCTGAGCGTGTTTCGGATGGTTTCCGACTGCCAGTGGTCAAGTGTCGGAACATTAGCATTTACAAGTAGATGTACACATCAGAAACTCCCAGATGTTCGTTGGAGGTAAACCTCAGGACATCAGAAAGGGGCTCCGCGGTCCGTCCGCCGCTTGTTACGAATAAAAATTGAACACCATCGAGTCTATAGTTGATTACTATTATTGATGTCCGAGGAGAAGCCCGAATATGACAGCGAAGTTTACATCATTGGCGGGATTGATGCGCCACCGGTCCGCCGCCCTCTACAGATTGCAGTATGCATTGACTAAGACTCAGTGAGAGACCCTCTGGCTCCACCCACTCCTTTCGCCTCAGGTGATGCGGCCCGCTGCGCGACGTCAATTCCACGCTCGTCTATCCCGCGTCCGTCGTACCGGCCAAGTACCGGCACCCAACTCAAGAATTGATCCACTCTTTTGATGCTTAGCCGTTAACCGAGGGGGTGCACGTCCACTGCAATTTCGCCCTCGTGGTTATCACATTGCGGGAGGTATCATTCTAATGTCGCGATCCTGCCGTGGAATTTTAAACAATGAACATACCACATTTTAATTGCACTGCAACAAAATGAGGTATACTGTAAACTAGGGGGAGAAACTTACCTGGTTGATTAACCCGACTTGAACCGTTCAAAAATCGGTTCAGGGCTTTGTGTTGTACCTCAAAATCGAACTGCAAGTGGCATCGGTTGGATTATTTGTTCCACGTATAGACAGTAGTTGAATACAATGGAGCTATCGACCAGGAGGTGATTGGGACGCATTTAGCGTATGGGGCGCAGTGCGGGTGCCAGTGGCGGGGATCGACGCGATGGAACCGTCGAGGAAGCGAACACCAGCTCCGGATCACGAACGTAACCGAACGTAATAGTAGTAATCCACTGTCCCCTCCACTTCATCAACGCGTTACGTATGGACTTGATGCGAATCTCGAAACACCCACGTCCATTCTATAGCCACCCTATTTGCGCCTATCCGTCTATCCGCAAAGCCGTAAGGCCATCGCCCATCTGACTGATAGTCATCTGTTCTTACGCTCTGGGATTTCTTCGGCCTGGGACGGAACGGTTATTTGGAAGTCGTCCACCCTAACCCTAGCTATTAGAGGTAAGCAGTTAAGTAATCTCCGAGCTGCACGGGTCCTACTGATGGCAGATGCTGCCGCGGAGTGGTCGTTGACTTGGAATTAAATGTGAGCAAATATATTGAAAATAGTCAAGGATCAGGTGAGTCTTGGGAGCCCAGAAATTGCCGTAGAAAACAAGCTTGGTGGCCCCAAATGGCAGCCACTGCGTTCCGGCCCCCTGTAGACCCAGGGTGTGTCTACAGGTGTAGCCAAACCCGTAGACACATATTTGTGTCTACATGTGGCTACGTCTGTAGCCGCAGTGTGTCTACCTCCGTCAATCTCTGGCTACCTGGGTCTATCTGGGTCCGGGCCGTAGACCAAGGTGGGTTTGGGTTTGTCACTTGCTATTAGGCCATAAATCGATTCCGACATTCTTTTTATTCGCGATTCAGAGGTTCCGTGGTTCCGAGATCGGACAATGTCGTGAGGGCCTACCAGGATACTGGAGGCCGTAAAAAGCCATATACACATCGTTAAGCCCTTAAATAGCTGAACCAGGTTGGTCAATGATAGGTAGGCCCAGGTAGCCCAAGGTAAACTGATGTAGACACAGCATGGCTACGTGATGTAGACTCAGCTAGGTCATCATAGCCGAAGGTGTGTTGATGGCTCTGCCACAACCCTTGTCTACCCCCATCGACGAACGTAGCCAGGGGTAACCCAAGCTAGGTCATCATAGCCACACCTGGGTCTACAGGGGGCCGGAACGCAGTGAGTGTGGCGAGTTCTGATGTAGCAGTCTCCTCCCAGTTTGGTTGACCGGGAAGCAGCGTTAGAAAATGTGCTGTTGCAGATGGTGCAAGCGATCTACCGTGACACGGTGAAAGTTGATCCAGCAAAGCACACCCCAACAGGTACACCGGAGTTTGAGGCAAATTTTCAGCGACCGTAATTTGGCTAATATAGGGTGTTTTGGCCGAATATTGGCCAGATTTTGCTCAAAAAATGTCTCGCCAATATTTCCAAACTATAGGCTGTTCTGGCGGGATATTGGCCAAATATTAGGCCAGATATTGGCCGAATATTATTAGGGCTCTTTTCTCCTGCTACTCCCCTTTCCTCCGGATCCTCGTACTAGTGGTAATTATGATCCTATTCACAGTACAACTACATTTACATGCATATATACGACCTCGCATCAACGCGCTTAACCATCCGCCCACTGCGTATTGACGGATTGGGTGCCGTAGTCGAAACGCGACTCATCATGCGAGCGCGGGCCGTACCGCCGCGCATGGCACCCTGTGAATACATCTGGAGGTCATGATCAGTTCCCAGATAACGACAGACGGACGATTCACATGCCTCGTGCTTCGATTCACAAGGAGTTGACTAACAGGGACGCCGAGGCTACTCTCCACGATGATCAGAATGTAGAGGGACATGAAGTGACGAACCAGTTCTCTGAGCCGTTATCTGAGTACGCGGAAGGAGGCACGGAGAGGTCGAGGCGGAATACTTCCTCGCTGTTGAGGTAGAAGCAGTAGAAGCACTCGGGATGGTGCCGAGCGACTCGGACACAGCGCCGCACTGTTCGGTGTCCTATTTGGTCTGATCTGCAGCGGCGTCAGATCAGACAGAATGAAATAGAATGCAAGATGCACCTCCTCAACCCCGACTCGCAGCCTATAACCCTTTGACTGAGCGCTCGGATTGGCCTGCCGCACGGCTGGGGTTAGTGATGCTCGAAATAGACAGCGATGGACACACGAGGAAGGAGAGATGTAACCTGTCGGGTGGGATGTAAGGCTCAGTAGGGGACAGGAATACATGGTCACGGAGACGCACCACTGGTTTAGGAAGTAGCGGAATGAGCTGGGGGTCGTGGGAGGACATTAACGGCGGCGACCAGTTTAGCAGAGAAAGCCGCTGTGAAGGCAGTTAGCAGGGAAGGAAAGGGGACAACCAGACGTGTGCAATACCTGTGGGTGCTGCGGGATGCACTAGACACGGCCGCAACGCGAAGTTCTCTGTCATGCAAGGGTTAGTGCGCGAGGACTATCCCAGTCACAGAAAACGGGACCCACCGCGAGAGGACGGTTTCCATGGGGTCCAGGAAGGAACTGGGGAGGGTGTAGATGCTTTCTAATACCGTTGGTTAGCTGTAGGGCACCAGGCTGGAAGGAAATGTGCCGACTTTGGTGTTGACTGAAAGTGCTTGGCTGTCACGTCAGTTGGGTGATTTGGCCGATGAAAAGCGAGATCCAGGAAGGCACGACTAGCAGGAAACACGGCCTAGAGTTTTGAGGCTGAGGAATGAGTCGTCGAGGAGCACTGTGTGCCGCGTCATGGGGGATCGGAGAGACAGTGTGACCACAAACGGTCACGCTCTTCCTCAAGTCGCGCTTCGCGCTCACCCCCAGTCTGCCACGCGACGCGTCCATAACACCATCTCGCGTAAACACCGTTCGCAATACGATGGCCAGCAGAACAAAACCTTCTGCTGCCCGAAACAACCGCGATAAAGCCCCTCCCCAGACTAGAACTCGAGCGACTCGCAGTAGTGGCCCAGTTTTACAGGACAATAACCTCAATCTTCCACCAACGAAACGCCAAAAGACATCCATTACTGGTTCAACCGGCATATTCCTAAACCCTTTCACCATCTCTGCACCAGAATCAGAAGCCGACTCGGACAAGTTGCCACCGAATGTCTACATGCAGGTCCCTTTAGAGAACGCGACATTTGGATACACACCCGAGTACACCGTAGCCGAAATGGAGGCTCGAGGACCAATTACTCCCAAGCCCGTCCCTGTGCCCAATAATCTAGAAACACCACCCTCTCCCAGTTCTTTTGGCGAAACACCGATTGACCCTACTCTTGATGCAATTGACGACAATACTAAGGCTAATTCTTCGAAATCAGCCTGGTTTGAAACACCATCCATCCCAATTGAACGCCAGGCTCCCAATTCAATTGCCAGTTCCTCGAAATCTGCATGGTTCAGCACTGCATCTACACCAATCGTGCGACCAGTTCCCCTAAAAAAACTCGTACCGAACCCGTTCCTGAACAACTTCCCCAAAAAAGAAGAGCCCCGATCACCTCGCTCGCGCTCCATGACCCCTGTTGTCCTAGGCTCCCCCAATCCTCCCATTCAGGCCGCTGTCCTGCCTCACCCAACTCCGATCCTCCCCAACAAGAACCGCACTCATGCGATGTCTATTCCCAAGGTCATTACCGAACGCCTCACAGATCAAGAAGTGCGCATCATGGACTTGGAGCGACAGGTATCGCAAGACACTGACACGCTTGTGAGCCTCCGCGAAGCACAGGCCGCCTTAAGAGCCGAATACGACGACCTGGATAACGAGCATCATCTCACTCTGAAACGACTAGAAAAAATTGAAGGCGAGATGGAGAAACAGACTGAAACTATCCACATGCTATTTGATGCAATTCAGAGAGGTGGGGGCACTCTCGATGATGGAGATTCGAAGACGAAAGGGAGACGAGACAACGCGCTCAATGTAAGTTATTCAATCTCTTCTCACCCCCCCTCTCATCACTCAATTCATTAGACGGCTATCCGAAAAACCTTCTTCACGGCCATGGGCCTCCCGAACAAACCCAAGCTCAAAGATGCGGCCCTGATACGGTCGAAGGAATCTGGAGGAGGCTACATCAAGGATCGCGAAACCAGCGGCCGACTCTTACGACCTGATTGGACAGTTAGTTTCGTGGAAAACTCATCATGGCACCTCGACATTATCAACTACATGCGTCAAAAAGTCCCCGTGCAGCAGCCTGCAATCACCGCTGACATCATGAAGGCAAAGTCGGATGACGAAATTCTTGACCGTGTTGAGGTAGTGTTCAAAAACATTGTTACTGAAGCACGAAAACTTGCAAAACAACCTGACGCTGAAGGCGAAGTCAATCCCCCTACGAGCATTGTTTTGGACGATGCTGCCCAGAAGCAAGACAACTGCCGCAAAGGGAGAAAATTACGTGTGCGTATGACTTGATATCACCCTTGCTCATGTTAACTTGGCACCATAGAAATGCGAAGAACGACAGAACGCGCTGGCAAAAGCTAAAATAGAATTGCCTCAAGGCTTCAATTTCTTCCTTCAGCCGCAATACCAGTCCACTGACGAATCCGACGTCTCTGACGTTTTGGACCCGGATACCGACACAGAGGACTCTAAAGAGGTCCCCGCTCCCTCGACGCGAAAGCCGTGGATCAGTCGTACCCCGTATTACCGCCATGATAAGGTGAATCAAATTCATGTTTCCGTCTATTCACTGTCCTTACCGCTTTCAGTTCCAAAACATCGTACTAAAGACGGAGGAGCTTGTTCAGAAGCAAAGAGATGAATTTCAAAAAAATAATAAAGGTAAAACCCCTGCTCACCCCCGCATAAGGGGTGAGTGGAAGGAGACGAGGCTTCCTTTTATCAGCAGTGGGGGTAAGAAGCCCAAGATCCCACGTTTTGCAATTCATCCCGAGTGGCTGGCGGACCACCCCGACGACGACACTCCTTCCCGAATCCAAGACGAAGAGAAACCCGGAGAGGCGACAGCTGCGGAGGACGAGGCAATGAGTGGTGATTAGTAATTTATTCACAACAGTTTCACTACAGCCTCAGGTGCTATCAATCTTGTAACTCCTCATCATCAAATGGTACATCAGCTTCCGTTCCATCCTTGATTTCACGAGCCAACTTAGAGCGGGGAAATGCGGGAGAAACTCGTACGTACGTGGTCGTGAGCAATTGTAATCCAAAGATCGTGTTTACGGATGCAGACGGGCGCGAGAACAAAGTGGCCAGAGAATTGCTCCAGTGCGATAACTTCCATGGGCCCCAGAGAATTTGCTTGCCAGGCTCGGACACCGATGTCTGTGGCCCTTGATAGTGCATTTAAGCAATAACCGACAGCCTCCACTGCTTCACTTACCATAGATCCCAAGGGAAATTCATGATAGTTGAATCTAGAAATCGGCGGATGATGGCGCAGCCCGTACTTAACTTGCTGCCATCTTGGAGCTCTGAACGCACTCGAAAGATATAGTCGATGCGTACTGGGACCCGGCTGTCAATGTATGCATACTGTGCAGATTTACCTCGATGCTGTGTAGCTGCCCCGTAACGTCGTCGCTTGACCCAGACATGTGAAAAAGACTGCACATCGCCAGGGAAACTGAGTTCGTTGGGGTGCTGCGTTAACTCTACATCAGGCACGAGCGTGATCGTTGAGGACCAGAGGCTCTTGAGGTAGTCAAACACGAGCTTGTAGTATCCGAGTCCTAGATCCCGAAGAATCTTGGCCTGCGGAAATTTCGAAAATTCGATAGCATCTGGCGGCTCATATTATAAGTAGATCTGCCAGAGCCTGAAAGAGGGATCACAGACTTGGGTTATTTTCCGTCTCAACTCGTGCGATGTAATTTTGCAATGTCCCCTTGCGCTCGGACGTTCCACCTTTCAGATAGGACTTGAGAAGAGTGAGTGAATCGAGGTCTTCAGGTGTGGGATTTTTGATTGACTCTAGCCGGGATATCTGTGGATTTTTAGCTAGTACAAAATCAAGGAACACACGTAAGGCTTACAAGATCTTGAATTAACGTCGTCTTCCACCAACCACGCATCATTGTACCCTCCATTTCTCCGCCTGAGTGCCCGTTATGGTTGAACCGTCCCAGAAACCCATTATTCCTTTCATAGGGAAATGTCCACCAGCCAGGTACCGGTCCGTGCTTCAGATATTGCGGCACCATATGGACAGCTGCATAATGAAAATATGGAACAAGATGACAGTTCATCTGTGCCCATGTCCGGATCGTCCGCTCGAGTGCACCACAGCCGCGTTTGACCTCGTTGGGACTGATTGAATTCGACGCCATAATTCGGACTGCTGCAGTAAATTGCACCACCATGTCATAATGTCGCCGGAGTGACCGGTCCATCTTCACAGTGTCGATCTGCTTGAGCTCCGCATCGGTGGCATCAGGATTCTTGGCGAGGAGATTTTCGCGCATGCGGGCTCGAACCAGCTTCTCCTGAGCAGCCTGTGCAGCTGCGTTCTTGGAATTGGCAGGCGAAGGGTCGGCGTCGATGTCCGGAATCTCTCCGTCGACTTCCCATGCAAGAAACAAGCCAATGAAAAAAACAGTGATTTGGGAGCGCCACTGGTCGGCCTTGATTGAACCAGCACCGCGAGCAACCTACACTCTGTAATTAGAAATAGATGATGGCAATAGAATGAAAGCGAACGGAAGGAGGGAGCCTGCTAATGGATGGCGGCCAGACTAAACTCCGAAAGAACTCTTCAATCTTGAGTATTCCGTCGGTGTTAATCATCCCGTTCTGGTACAAAATATTTTTGCAGAGATGTTTCACGAGGGCTAGGACAGAGTCAGGACGCAATTGAGGATGATTTGATTTGAACACACAGCCAAAAATGCAGTGCATCGGGTCGAAAAGTCCGGTGACACCAGGAAGCCAGTTCACCAGTTCATCCATGACTGAATACCGCACTCCACGTCGACGGCTGATTTCTTCGGCCACTTCCGCAGAGGCATCCCGAGCACGGAATGCATATTTGAGGTATCGCCAGGGATCTCGCTCATTCAGTTCTATCCAAAATTAGTCACATTCGGGGCTCGGACGTGGACGTACTTGATGAGTTATAAGAGTCTGGATCCACCAGCGCGAAGAACGGAGTGTCGCAGTGGTCACACATGAAATATTTTGACGTGCATGCAAGCAGTCCGCTGGTTTTACGACTTGCCGGGAGGTCGGAAACATCGGTCCCTATTTGCAAATGGAAGGGCTCGGGGTCTTTTTTCCCAGCAACGTTGAACATAACACCTAGATGTATTAATTATTGTGTGCAGTATGAATTCAGTAAAGCTTACCATTGTATAACTTCTTGAAATGCTCGACACAAATTCTCATCGCATTGTTATACTGCTCCGACGTTGGCTCGTGGGGTCCCGGAAACATCTGCAGGAGGGATGTGTCCTCACGCAGGAACCGAATACGACGTGGGTTATTGCAGAGAGTGAGATACATTGCGCCCGCAGAGTGACAAGCACCCTTGACTGCTTGAAACCTAAGGGTGGTATATGTAAGAACATGCCGCATATACACGAAAAAAAAATAGCTCACCAGTCGATGTTGATTTGGCCAATCAAACCGTTGGGGAGAGCAACGAACTGCTGCTTGAGCTCCAGCACATCAACATCCCTGATTTCCCATCGGCCGTTCCTTCTGCATTGAAGGCCTGCTTGAACCGCTCTCCAGCCCCATCCGTCACTAATATCAGTCATGGGCTTATCGAGGTCTTCAAACGCAGCGTAGCCTGTCAGCGTTGACGGCTCCCGTTTCCCAACGGTATCCTCGGGCCGACGCCATTCTTGCCATTGAGCTACCTTGCCGGGCTGCAGGCACATTTGTTGGATGGCTTTCTCAGGTGCAACGAAGGGGAGTGTGAGATTTGGTGTCCTCTTCTCCACGCCGCTCGCCAGTCGTTTGGTTGTATAGAGACTGCCTGAGCAATTGGGCTCATCACATTTTGCGGAAGTGAGGTGGGCCAACTCGGAAGGGAGATGTGCCTTCCAGCAGGAGTCACAGATGAACAAGTAGGTGATCAGATCATCTGTAGAGACACCGAGACGCTTCTCAACGGTCGGTAAGGTCCTCGCAAAATTTGAGAGTCCCGGAAAGTCCACGCCGGATGCTGCAGCACTTTGGAAAATGAGACGGGCGCCCTCGAGCATATTTTTCACTGCCTTTCGGGTCATGCCTTCGAAAGCCGCTCCGACGAATGCTCGGATATAGGCGTTCCGAATGGCTGGGTGATCGTCAAAGGCCCAGGGAGCCGGGTCTTCATCCAGTGGCACATTTCCTCCGTCTGTTTGAAATGCGTCGAATAGTGACGCCCTGGTGCGAAAGAGGGGATCTGCTGTGATTTCATCGACATCGACCTCTCCGTCGTCTTCTGCAGAAGCTTCATCGTCCGAGGAGGAAATATATCCACTAGTTTCGTTGACTACGAGAGCAGCAAACTCCGAGTCATCGTCTGAATCTGACGAAAAGGCGAGGGAATCGGGAGTATCTGTGTCATGAATATCGCTGGCGGCCCAATGGACCTCGCTGCTCATCTCTGCCAGAGTATCAATGTCAGAGCTAGCTTCGACGTCGAAGAAATCCTCGTCTTCAAAGTTTTGGGAAGCTGGAGACATCGCCAATGAGCCTGATTGAGCTTTGTTCTCTGTCACCGCAGATGTAGAAGGCATAGCGTGGGAAATATTCGCAGAAGTGGCTGCCATTGCTGAGCTCTTGCCCTGAATTGCATCGGCAGCCAAATGCTTTCGCACCGTCCGCAACATTTGAAGAGCACCATTGGGTCCTTCAGCAGCGCAGTTCCTGCAAGTACAATAGACATAGGTAGAGTCTGAGTGTCCCATCGAGAGCTCGATGTGTCGTCAAGTAAGCGCAGGTGAGAGAAGGAGACCGCTGGCCGGCATTGAAATGCCCGAGCACGGTTATCTTTTACGTAGTGTTGTAAGGAAACACTTGAGTTCGTAGCCTCAATGATCCATTTCCCCCTGACATAGGGTCTCAATGTCGGGGAGAATGATATCATTAAACGGTCATCAGGAGCAGCAAACTCGGAGAATCCAAGTCGCTGAATGAGCGCTGGGACTTCTGCGAATTTGCTATGCCGATAAGCAGGCCACGGAGCAGTCACTCTGGATTCCATAAGATCAAATTGAGTCCCAAGACATTCAGGGTGTTGCCTAGGAGTCTTTGGAGGAAACTTGACTGAATAACAGCGATTGTGGTCGTAGTAAGGGAGAAAGAGACGTACGTACATCAGCGAACATGCGGTGATGTGATCAACCGGCTGGGTTGCGGCTGGGAGGCATATATATATACACACCCGTACGTCGCCGCCGGGCCAGAGCCCAAGGCTGGATGGAAAATATGGGGTGTAATATGCGGCCAATACTGGTTGTTTTGGCGAAATAACAGTGGTCCAATATTTTGGATAATATGTGGCCAATATTTGTCTAAAATACCCTGTATTGGCCGGATTTGGGCGGATGAAAATTCGCCTCAAACTCCGGTGGTAAACGCCAATGGATGAAAAAGGAAATAATTGAACCGGGCAGTTACCGATCAAACTGTGGCATTGCATCGCATTAATGTTCTAAGCCAAAAATAAACGGAAATCTATCATGCTTCGCACAACTCCGAGAAGAAGGAGGGAGCCATTAGTACTCGGTGTGCAAAAGGTTAGTAAGGCCTTTCCAGGTGCGCGTTGCAATCCCTGCTGCCTTTTGCGAGGATGGAATGCACATCGAATCGCAAATTTTGATTGATTCGTGAGGCTTGAAGCTGCTCCTCTACAACGGTTCAGTGTATGATTACGTTTTGATTACTCTTCATTGTCGACCGGGAATGCATATCCGGGACCACATGTTAATTCCGCTGTGACAAAGAGCAAGGAATCGGGAGTAGGCTGTGCCGTACGTCGGCCCATCCCGCAATGAAAGCAAGGGTTCAGCATACGTTGTCATAGTGGTAATCAAACCAGTTGGCTCGGAAGGGATATCACCGGTGGAGCAACGTGGCTGGAAGTCTTCCGTAGAGCAATCTGACAAACCCGCTCTATATCGCAGTTGGGCCGCCGTGGCCCGTAAAAGATGATTACGCCGCCCGTCCATCGGATACGCGGTTCAGTGAGAGAGCCGGGCTGAGACCGACGGAGATGCCGAGGCGGAGTATAATTATGGATTCATCAATGACGAAAATCACGAGCTATAAGTACGGCAGACCACACTTCCCTCCAGGCAACCACAATGAGCGTCCCCATTCCCCAACCACCAACGATCCCCTTCATCGGAAATGTCACCGCTCTCGAGAAGGATGTCCCTCTTCGCTCCTTCCAACTGCTCGCGAAGACCTACGGCGAGATATACCAGCTCGATCTGCTCGGTGTGTGGCATAGCCATTCCTGTCGGACGAGGCTGACTTGACTAGGACGCAATCTGATCTGTGTCAACTCATACGAGCTCGCTAACGAGGTGTCCGACGACACGCGCTTCAAGAAGCGCGTTACGGGTGGGCTGATGGAGGTCCGCAATCTAGTTGGAGACGGGCTCTTCACGGTGCATTTTGAAAGCTTTCACGTATCCCACATTAATCTAACATATCCCGCAAGGCGCACAACGACGAGCCGAACTGGGGGATTGCGCGTAAGCACCACCTCCGCATCCTGTGTGCGAGCTGCTGACTGACAGCGCATTCGCCCAGACCGCCTGCTTATGCCCGCCTTCGGCACGCTGGCAGTCAAGGGGATGATGGAGGAAATGCGGGACATATCGAACCAGCTACTTCTCAAGGTCCGTCTCCGCCGCATTTCCGCCTACTTAGGCCTATCTTAAAATTAACTCGCCTGCCTTTAGTGGGAAAGGTGAGCAACACTTGGCAGCGACCGGCTTCTCGCTCGCGTGATTGAGACGCACTTTAGATTTGGCCCCGAAGCCGTCATCGATCCCTCCGAAGACTTTACACGCGTCGCGCTCGACGCGATCGCATACTGTTCCATGTCCTACCGGTGCGTTGGTTGAAATCCAACTCGAGGCGTTATGCTGATCTTCGCAGGCTCAACTCTTTCTACACGGAGCAACAACCAGAATTCACCGTCGCCATGGGCGACTTCCTCAAGGAGAGCGGCCTGCGAGCCAACCGCCCCCGTGTTCTCCAGGCTGTGATGCGCGGGACGACGGCCAAGTACGAGCAGGACATCAAGAAGATGAGGGATCTCGCGGACCAGAGTGCGCCAAAAATTTAAATCTCACTCCGCATATTATTGAATTACGATGACCCAGTCGTTGCGACGCGCAAGGCGCACCCGATCCCGAAACACGATCTTCTGGACACGATGCTCAACTCGCGCGATCCCAAGACGGGGGAGGCCATGACTGCTGAATCTATCGCACAGAATGTGTGTACATACATCACTCGGCTTTTAAATCTCTTCTGATTTTGACCCGCGAAACAGCTGCTGACCTTCCTCATCGCCGGTGCGCCTTCCTCCAGCCCACTAGCACTAACCTGCTAATAAAACGTCCCGCAGGACACGAGACGTCCTCAGGTTCGTGGTTGGCGGTTTTTCTGTTCAATACCGCAAATTGTAATGCTGATCCGGGGCAGGGATGATGACCTTCATGGTGTACTACCTCCTCAAGAACCCCAAGACAATGCGCAAGCTGCGCGCCCAGGTGGACGAGGTACTCGGCGACCGCCCTGTGCAGTACGAGGACTTTGCGAAGCTGCCGTATTTGATTGGTGGGTCCCTTCCTTCCTTCTCTCTTGTTCGATGTTCTCTTGCCCTTCGTCCCGCAAATGAAGTTCGGGAGCTGATGAAATAAACTGCAGCTGTGATGCGCGAGACGCTCCGCCTGGCCGCGACCGCGCCGCTGCGCGCGACGGCGGCGCTCGAGGACACCACCATCGGCGGGGGTAAATATGCGATCAAGAAGGGCGCGGTCATTGCGATCCAGGCGTGGGACATGCATCGCGACCCTGCAGTATGGGGTGATGACGTGCGTTTGGTTCAGTTTTCGTATGACGAAATGCGAACGCTGATATCTTTTGTTCGGGGTCAAGGCGGAGGAGTTTAGGCCGGAGAGGATGATTGACGGGAAGTTCGAGGCGCTTCCTGTGCGTGGATCGTCTTTGTTTTTGGGCAATGTCACTAATAAGAGCATTTGAAGCCGAATGCGTGGCAGCCTGTACGTGTTGCAACTTTATGATCGTCATATGTATGTTGAACTCACATGGTAGTTCGGATTCGGCGCGCGCGCGTGCATCGGGCGTGCGTTCGCGTGGCAGGAGGTTTGGTACGTCGTCCCTCTGTAGTCCATTCGCATTCATTCACCACTGTAATAGCCTCGTCATGGCCTCCGTAGTCCAAAAGTTCGACCTCTCGCTCGCCGACCCGTCGTACACGCTGCAGATCAAGCAGACGCTCACGGTCAAGCCGAAGGGGCTGCACATCCATGCGGCGGTGCGTGCACAAGAGGCAGCGCACCTGTATGCGACACCGGCGTCGGCGTTGATGGCGCAGCGCGATGCTCCGGCGGCGACGGCGAGCACCACGCCGGTGCCGACGGCGAGCGCGGGGAGTGGGTTGCCGTTGTATGTACTGTACGGGTCGAACACGGGCACGTCGGAGGCGTTCGCGCAGCGCATCGCAAACGAAGCGCCGTCCTATGGTGCGTCTTCATATCCGCGCGAAGTCGAACTGTTGTTAAGGAACGCGTTGGGCGTGTAGGGTTCCGCCCCTCGATTGGGACGCTCGATTCGGCGCTGGGGAAGGTGCCCACGGATGGGCCGGTCGTGGTTATCACTGCCTCATTCGAAGGTGCGCTCCATCTTCTGCACAGTTAATTAATACTAAATCGCTGGACAGGCGAGCCCGCGGACAATGCCGCGCGCTTCGTCGACTGGCTGCGCAGCATCGACGGCGCCGAGCTCGCGAACGTGCGCTTCGCGGTGTTCGGGTGCGGTAACTCGGACTGGACCGCCACGTACCAGAAGATCCCCATCCTGTGCGACGAGTTGTTTGAGGCGCGGGGCGGGAAGCGGCTTATCGCGCGCGGGGCAGGGGACGCGGGCTCAGGGGAGTTCTTCCAGAGGTTTGAGGAATTCGAGGCTGGGCTTTGGGGGTGTCTGGAGAAGGTGCGTTGCGCGCCGTTGAGGTGGTGAATATGGATCTGGGCTGACGAGCGGCTTGGGTAGGAGTACGCAACGTCGCGGTCGGAATCGCTCGCCCAGACGCTGGAGGTAAAAACGGTCGATGGTGCCAAGGAGCGCGCGACCGCGCTGCGCCAGGCGGATGCGCTGCTTGGGCGGGTGGTGGAGAACAGGGTCCTAACGAAGAGTGGACCGGCGAAACGGCATATCGGTGGGTTGAGTTCGGTTTGTTTGGTTCTCAGCTGATGGGTATTCAACATTCAGAGTTCGAGCTCCCGGAAGGGACCAGTGCGCGAGGTACGAGTAATATCAGTGTTCCATTGGGTCGAGACTAATCTTGACGTCCAGCCGGTGATTATGTTGCGATGTGAGTTTTACGTTGGCGCGGTTGAACAGCGTTTTCTTACCAGGTCCCGCAGCTTGCCGCAAAATCCGACCCGGGACGTCCGACGGGTTCTTGCGCGGTTCAGCTTGTCCAACGAGGAGGAGGTAAGTGTTCACCTCTCACTGAACGACCGCTCACCTGTGTGCAGGTCATTCTTTCGTCTGTGGGGCCCACTTCCCTCCCGGTCGGCAAGCCCGTCAAGTTGGCGGAGATCTTGACCGGGTACATTGAACTCTCGCAACCAGCGACGACCCGTGATCTAGGGATCTTGAGCCAAGCTGCAACAACGGATGAGACTCGGGCGTATATCGAGGAACTGAAATCGTCCTACAGTGAAGCTGTTCTGGCAAAGCGGCTGAGCGTATTCGAAATTCTGGAGAGTCACACGGACATCGCGCTCTCCATCGGCGCGTTCCTGCAGATGCTGCCCTCCATGCGCGTGCGGCAGTATTCCATCTCATCCTCCCCACTGTGGAACCCCAGTCGCATCACTGTCACCGTCAGCGTTCTCGACGCGCCTGCCCTGTCGGGGACGACGAACCAGCCATTCCTCGGCGTAGGCTCCAACTACCTTGCGAGCCTGATGCCCGGGGACCGCGTGCAGATGGCCGTGCGCCCGTCCGCGGCCGCATTCCACCCGCCAGAGAACCCCGCGACGCCTGTGGTCATGTTCTGCAGCGGATCGGGCATTGCGCCGATGCGTGGGTTCATCCAGGAGCGTGCGGCACAGAAGGCGTCCGGGCGCGCGGTCGGCGAAATGCTGTTGTTCTTTGGGTGCCGGTCGCCCACGACGGACTTCCTTTATTCTGACAGCGACCTCGCCGAGTGGATCAAGCAGGGCGTTGTTGATGTGCGCCCGGCGTTCTCGCGCTCCACGGAGGATTCTGAGGGCTGCAAATATGTGCAACAGTCAGTGGTATTATTGCGGTTTGCTGGGTTGTGCACTGACGTCGTCCAGTCGGGTCTGGAAAGACAGCGCGTATGTCGTGGAAGCATATAGGAAGGGTGCCTCGGTGCGCATTCTCAGCTCATATGCGCCCATTTACTGAACCTCCGACAGTTTTTCACCTGTGGATCCGCCAATGTCGCAAAGGGAATCAAGGCGACCCTCGTGGATATCATCAAGGCGGAGGAAAACGTCGATGAAGCGGAAGCGGCGGTGAAATTTGAGAAGATTACGAAGGGACGGTATGCGACGGATATCTTTGACTAGAGTTCCAGGTTCTTTGCTATGTTAAGTTTGACTACCTTCAAAATGTCATGAATCGTGGAAATAAATTATTACCCCATGCAGTCAGGTCTTACATCCATCAGCGCATCAACTCGAATGTTATCTGAGCGGGCGAGCATTCTCTCTTCTTGCCACCACCAGCAACTTCAAGGCAGTGTCAACGACCATGCTGAACAGCTCGCCAGAACTTGTCCTGAAGATCCTAGATATGCTATCCATACCGCTATCGTTTCCCAAAGATGATCCCGCCAACCAACACGCGTTGGCTGCCTGCAGCCTGGTCTGCAAGGGCTTGGCGACCCATTCCCAGCGGCTCCTTTTTCGGCGGGTCTCGATTGACTCGCAGTGTGAGGGCATGGTGATCATGTTCTATGGGCAGCGGCCGACCGCCAGGCCCATCAGTCGAGTGGCATCTTTCCTTAGTACGATTACCGCGGACACAGACGAGTCTCGCTGGCTGCGAGACAGCGTGGTCAGCCTCGTTTTGCGGCCCCGTGCCTCGACGAAGCCGAGCGATACTATCGCGATCCTCACGAATCTTCCGAATCTGCGCGAATTGGAGCTGAGCGGCAGGGCGTGTATATTCAACGACGCGGAGTTGGTGAAGCTGCGCGATTCGGAGCCCTCAATTCGATCTCTGCGCGTGGATGCGGACCACAGGGGCCCATCACGTCCATGGGCACCCCAGCATGGCCCTACATCCCTGAACTCACAGCGGTCTTTCCTACAATCTGTATGCTCGACATCACAAGCAATTCCGTCCAGCAGCTGCCTTTGTTCGAGCCGTCCCCCAGTCTGCCCCTCGTGTCCGTCAAATTTAGCTCGAAGTGGGTTGTCGACGCTAGCCCCTGCGTTGCCTCTCTCCTCGCCGAAGTGGCCGGCGAACACCTTCAACTGTTCTATCAAACGCAGTCCATGCAACCGGCGGACTTGCATGGGATTCTCGTGGCGCACGAGGCATATTTGCGGTCGCTCGCCGTGCAAGGGAAACTTCGGACCCGAAAGTGCTCAGCCTTTGCACGCGGCTCGAACGATTCGAGAGCGAATCCTTCCCCTCCGGCGAGCTCGTCGCCGCGATTCCGCGCACGATCACGGCGCTAGCCGTAGGAAGCCCTCCGCCGTCGCTTCCACCGGCCCCCTCCCGTATCCTTGCACATCCCAGGCTGCAGGCTCCTCTGGACGTTTCTGCGAACTACTTGATCCAGCAGCTGGACACCTTCGCAAACCTAAAGGCTTTCACCTGGGTCGGCCCCACCGTACACACGGCATTTGTCATGTTGCAAAAGGAGTGCAACGCACGGGGGATTGAATTTCGCTCCAGGACACAGGATTCCGTGCGTCATCTCTTTGCGTTGTACCGTCTTCGAAGCTTACCAAGCTATACGGCGTACAGCTGAGTGATGACCATGTCGAGTTTTCTTTGCGGAGCAGGTTGTTGAAAGTTTGAGATGGTATTTCGACGAATGTAAGGCTCGTTATTCAGAATGGCGAAGGTTTCTACGCCAGCAAGGGACCTGGACTAAGAAAATACCTACCTCAGTTGACCAAGGATTAATCAGCTCAAATAATCAGACCTGGTGTAGGGAGCACAGCGAAGTCTCTCGATAGAGTGATTCGTAATCCAGGATTCGCCTCTGCGTCCGAATCATCCAGTTAGTGAAGACGAAGCGGCGGGCTATTATAATGAAGCATCGACCATACCGAGGCTTTATGCCAAGAAGAGCAATTGAATGTCCGCATGTCGCAGTTGGTGCGAGTCAAGCCGGCATTCTAACAAATTGCACCGAGTCAGCCAGAGTCAGGAATTCCGTAGAACACTGGAGAACCTGGAGGAACATTCAATCAACACGGCATTCGTGCCGCCGGATCGTTCTGTGATGCCTCGCTTAATGCCGGTCAGATGTGGTGATTGGAGGTGATGCCGAAGTACGAGCTGTCGGCACCGCTCAGTCACCAACACAGGATGAGGAACCGACGCCGGATGACTCGGAATGACTCGACCAGTCGCTCACATATATAAAGGCGCCTGCTCGCTCGTGGACAACCCCGAAACAAACCCCATCTTTGTCTTTGAATAGCACTCATTACGTTGGCAGTCTTTGCAGCCAATCCAACCACCCAAGTTCTTTGCGTACCAGTAGTACTGATACGCCCTCCGCTTCGTATATCCTTGCTCAGAGAATATATCTTGTATTGTACACACCGTTACACAGTCCAACGGTCACTCAACGGTCACTAGCAACCGAAATATCCCGATTGTGACAGCCCTGTCACAAAGTAGACTCAATGTGCTCGCCACATTGTTAGGCAGACTAGTGACGAGTCTAGTCACAAAGACTCTTTCTTCCACCGACCTCCACCACATACATCCTTGCTCTTGCTTGGTTGCGAGACACTCAAACAATCCGCCTACCCCGAAACACCGCATTTTGTTCAGTTTCTTCTTTGACAGAGAAACCATCCACTTACGATTCATCTCACCGTCGCAGGATCCCTGAATCATGACTGAATATTGCGACCGATGCCGCCGCTCTTTCAACAGTTATTCGGCTCTCCGCCAGCACGAGAATAACTCTCCCAACCACCATATCTGCTACGATTGCGATAGAGACTTTCCCTCGTGGACGGGGCTGAAAGAGCACTATGTGCAAAGTTTTGCGCACGACTACTGCCAGCGCTGCGACTCTCACTTCAACGACGCTCGCGAGCTCGAAGCTCACTACGAAACGAGTCACCACTACTGCTCCCAATGCCGCAAGTTCTTCCAGAACACGGTGGGGCTGCACGAGCATTACAGGCAGTCCGAGGCGCACCACTACTGCGAGATTTGTCGGCGCCTCTTCCTCTCGGCAAGTAACCTCAACTCGCACCTCAACTCTTCACTCCACCGCGCGAAGGACATCCCATGCCCCGGGAAGGGCTGCGGGCTGTCCTTCGTCTCGCACTCCGCGCTCGTCCTCCACCTCGAGTCGGGGAAGTGCGCGTCGGGCTCCGACCGCGAGTTTGTCAACCGCCGGGTCCGCGAGTACGACACGCAGAACCTCATCACCGACCCCGCACGCCTCCTCACTGGCGGCGCGGGCGGCAGCCACGTCAAGTACCTCGCGACCGCCGCGACGTGGAACGGGTCCGCGTACGAGTGCTACCTGTGCCACGGCGGCTACCGCTCGCTCGCCGCGCTGAACCAGCACCTCGCGAGCCCGCGTCATGAGGATAAGATCTACGTGTGCCCACTGAACACCTGCCGCCAGCACTTCCCCGCACTTAGCGGCTTGTTCCAGCACATCGAGAGCGGGCGGTGCGGGGTGTCCAAGTTCAAAGTGGTCCAGAATACAATCGCGGGTCTCGTGGGGCCGATGCGCCGCTTGACTGCGTATTAACCAGACCCAATCCAAGCAAATTCGAGACCCTTTCCCCTCTCTTCTTGACACCGCCGCGCGCAGAAAGACCTACTCGACGAGGCTCGCGTCCACGCATCCACCACTCACCCCCGCCGCTTGATGGCATAATATCCAACTCTGTGAATGTCTTGTCTGTTTCTTTTCTAGGACGGAATACGTAAATCCGTCATGTAACATACCATTTCGTTAACCTATCAACATTCAGCCACCAATTAGCTACCTCCATTTGTACCAAGTACGAGTACTCGAATGAATCTGAGAGCTATTTATATCTCCTTATTGAAGTCGGGCTCCCCCAACCGTGCCCGCAAACGCTCTCCGAAGCTGTAAGAAACCCATGTAAGTAAACAGGAGGAGCGGTGAATTATCACAGTACGAGACGCACAACATGATCCACAACACAGGCAAGAAAAAGAAAACTGAGACGCAGGCGTACGTGATGCCGCTGAATTGGAAGCCAACTTTGTCGCCTGCGAGACGTCAGTCGGCGCTGTGAAACAGCACACGGATAGCGCACCGTAACGGATCGCCCAGAACCCCACGGTGAAGGACATCTCTGCGAAATTTGGTGAGCCCATGAACGCTTCATCAAACAGCGAACAAACCTTGACGCACAAAGTTCAACAGTTGAACCACTTCGGCTGATTGCGGCTTGTAGCAATCAACACAGTCTAAGAAAAGCAGTCGTGTGTGAGGATTCGCACAGCCAGGACGGAAAAGGGCGGGATCTCACAGGCTATAATCGGCGTCGTGATCATCTGCACCGCGAAGCCTCGCGTAAAGCGCAGCGGAGGTTGAGAATAAATTGAAATGGCCGCAAGAGGCAAGACGTACAGGTGATGGCCATGCCGACGGTGGCGCCCACGTATGAATTCTTCAGGGCATGGTGCTCGATGCAGAAGCCGAACATGAGAAGGCCTGCGGGGAGAAGAAAGATCGCAGGCCACATTCCGTGCAACCTGTCCGTGTTCGGCGTCAGCGCCGACGAAACAACGCGATCATCCGGCGCCGAGTTCACCTCGATTCAGGCCGCACACGCCCCTCCCGCTTCCGCGAGCGTTCCATGAGCTTGTCCTGTGTGGGCCATCAGCACAAATTGACGTGATTGGGGTGGAGAGGATGTGTACAATAATAGGCCCGGATACGAACTCGCCCCTACGTGGACCATCAGCACAAACTGATGTGTGGGGTGGAGGGGAGGTACGCACAGTACCCCGCCGATGGTGGTGCTGACGCTGAGTGCGACGCCGGTGCGCGCAGAGCCCCATTTGTAGTACGTTCGAAATAGCCCGGACACGGTCTGTGCCGGCATTACGCTGGGAATAGTTAGATGGATATGCAGGTAAATTAGTATAGCTCGCCTCCCAAGCGTAAATGCCACCGCTGACATGGATGTGTGAGTATGTTAATTCAAAAAGGAGGGCATTACCCACCTGCGAACCACGCAACCACCACGACGGGAAAGTATCTGAGCCTGTACACCCGTTCACACCGTCAGTATTCCGCCCACCCGGCCAAGGATGAAGACATGCATCTGAAACGGGCGTGCAAAATCGAGGAGTTGCAGCTTCCGTCCCACGGCCCGGGTGCCAGTGACGCGCAGCCGGTGATATTTCCCAGTCGATTCAGCAGGTGGGAGGCCGCGGGCGTAGAGCGTCTCGGGCAGACCTATAACGATCAGGACCCAGCATACTGAGGTTAGAATCGAGGGAAGGATCAGTGTCCATCTCCAGCTGACATTCTGCGCGATAAATCCGCCGGGTAGCGACGCGAGGTGGGGCTAATAGGATATTGTGAGCACATCGTCAAGCGGGATGAAGGATAAACGAAACGCGCACCCCATTAATGAGCGCGACCGTCACAATCCCGAGCATTTTTCCGCGCTCATGCAAACAGAACACGTCCGAGATGATTGCGAAACAGACGACATTTCCGGAGGCGATGCCGAGGCCGGTGAAGAACCTGCCTACAAGGATCGTTCTGTAGGATTTCGCATACGCGCTCCCGAACCCCGCGGCGATCGCGATCGCCTGCGAGACGATGAGCACCGGGCGGCGGCCATACACGTTGCTTATAGGCGCCCAAATGAAGCTCCCTGCGCCGGCAGCGGCGATGGCGGAGGTGCCTAGAACAATCTTTCAAACGCCGGTATCGACTTGTGCGCACGGCCACGTACCGAGATACGACGCTTGCACTACCGTTACATCAAGCGCCAGCGCGATTTGCGCGTACGCAGGGTTCGTGGTCGAGATTGCGAAGAGACCCTTTTACGTGAAATTGAATCAGCGAACGGCTCAAGAAAAAGCGTGTGGCATGGCATACGAAAAATGCGACGAGCGACACGATGACCACGATGATGTACTTCTGCCCGCGACTCCAGTTAAGTGGCTGCAAGCAATTCGATTGAGTATCAAAAGCCGTGAAATTGCGTGACGCGTACGTCCTCCGGATCGTCCGATGGTTGCGGGATGAGTGGAAGCCCTTTATGGTCGAGCTTCAGCGGCGCGACCTCGATAGATTCTGCTGCGACGCTGCTTTTCTCTTTTTCTGATGCGTCCATGGGTTCAGGGCCTAGAGGAGGGTGGGGGGATGTATAATGCACCGTGACATTCGGAACTGGAACGTAAACAGATTCATCGCGTGGGATTTTCAAACCTTTCTTGGCGACATTCCGAATGTTCCCTGCTCTCATGACCTGCAACGGTCTCCATTGGGCAAAACCGAGCCCGCGCCCTGACCTGGCAAGCGTCGGTCCGATTGTTGCCTGAACCTGTCGGGAAAACATAACTACCAGCCTCCAGGCTTAGCAGTCCACTCTCATCTTCACTGTCGAATCCATCTCGAATGAAGGGCAAAATCATCCTGGAGGAGGCGTGGAACCTCCCAAGGCTCGCAGAGAGCGAAGCGAAACTGTACGCATCCGTCAATGCCGCTGGTGCTCTGGGCAGAGCGTTGGTAGACATTGATGGGCGCATAGCGGCGATGGACGAAGTGAGTTTCCACTGGCAGCAGAATCAGGTCCCAGAGGTTAACGACCTTACGCAGGCTGGTGTTGAGATGCAAGTGCTCTCGTTGACGTCCCCTGGCTGCCAAGGGGTGTCGGATCCGGTGGAAGCCCATAAAATGGCCGTGGAAAGTAACAAGTAAGTCCGGAGTCGCAAATTAGCTGTCACAAGATATTCAATGCAGGGAAGCTATATCGCAGAAAAGGTCAAGGCAAACCCCTCTCGTTTCGCGGCGTTCGCAGCTGTGTCCATGCACAATCCGAAGCAGGCCGCGGAGGAGCTTTCGCGCGCCGTTGTCGAGCTCGGTTGTGTGGGTGTTATGCTCAACGACTTCCAGAACAGTGGGCCAGATGGGAGCGTAAGGAGATTCTGTAAGTCATAATCCGGAACTCATCCTCAAGATACAGACTTTGCTGTTTTACGACGACCCATCCTATGATGTAAGTTATTATATCATCGGATGATCGTGTCGAATGCTCACAGGTTTAAATGTTGGCAGACATTTTGGGCCGCCGTGGAGGAGCTCGATGTGCTCGTCTACATGCACCCGAGACTGCCAGCGAAATCTGTCTTCAACGATTTCTACCGCGAACGCAAGTGGCTCCAGGCTTCCGCTTGGGGTTTCGCGAATCAACTGTCGATCCACATCCTGGGTATCGCAACGTCGGGTATCTTCGACCGATTCCCTGGCGTCCAGCTGGCATTTGGGCACATGGGCGAACATGTGAGCACGCCGAATTTCTTTTTGGACAACATCTACTAACCAATCCTACCCAGATCCCATTCGACTTGTGGCGGCTAGACCATAAACTTGATCGTGAGCTTTTTCCGAGACATCCCACAGGCGCTCACGGCGCACAGGCGATCGGTTCCCGGAGATGCGCATGGCAAAGAACAAGACTGTCCGCGATTACTTTGCGACGAATATGCACATCACCAGTGAGCCATTCCGCTGATCCTCTGACGACATTGAAAAGCTCACCGGTCGTTAGCCAGCGGCCATTTCTCCACCCGGTCGTTGCAAGGCGCCATTACGGAGCTCTCGTCCTCCCGGATAATGTTCTCCATCGATTACCCCTACGAGGATGGTCTGATGGAGGGCAGCACCTGGTTCGACAACCTCCCGTTGTGCGCATCTTCTTTTTTTCCTGTCTGTCGACTAACTGACCTCGGCGATAGATCCCAGCCCGATCTTCTGGCCATCGGCCGTGAGAACGCGCTGCGCCTTCTCAAGTTGGATCGCGCGCCGCACAACATGAAGCCGGGACTGAGCTTGAAGGACCTTGAGATCGGGGGATTGAGTGAGCTCGACACTCTTATATGTGCATTGACTGATGCATCTCCAGGGGGGCCCATTTATCCAGATGATGCGAGCCATCTGAGGACGCTCACGCGAGCATGATTTGGAGGATACAGTGTGGTGTCTAACGCGCAGTGGGCTTGAAACGCAGTGAAAGTCTTTTGAAAGGAATGAAATAAAAACTTGTTACATGCCTCTCGGGTACTCCGAGACCGTTGCAGTTTTGAAGTGCATTCTAGCAGTAAGGGGGTTTCGTGCTTGAGGGAGAGACGCGCAAACAATGTGATATCTGGCAACAGTTCGAATTAAAAAGGTGAATGGTATTGAGTAGACTCGTGAACCAGTCGACGCTGGCGAGTTGATCTCACACAGAATCCCGGATATCAGGCTGAATCGGGAACATCAGACAACAAGGCCAACAATCAGACAAAGACAGACAAGCACCCGGAGATCAATCGCCAGCGGACTGGGCCGGCTCGGGGGGGTTTTGGCGGGGGATCGTTTCCCCTGCCAAATCAGAGGTGCGGACTTCGTCGAAAAAACTCGAAAACCTCAAAATATCAACCTCGAACATTATATATTCAACATGAATAGTTTTGAATTCTCTATTAAATGAGCCCTACATGTTTTTTGAGTGAAAAATTAAGGTCGTCGTCGTCGCCGTCGACGACGATGAAAATTAGAAATTTTGAGTATAATAACGGTGCGGGGCTGATCAGCCAGAAGGTGGTGCATCCTGCTGTGGTGGATTTGAGCTGGGTAGAGCCGGCCCCCATGATTGTGAAGAGGAATTGGAAGGGCCTCGTCCAAGCGGGCTCGGGGTCACCAGGGCAGCGTACGGGTTGCCGGCAAGGGCACCCAATGAAGGTGTTGCCTGCGGCATAGCGGGGTTTTGCGTATAGGGGTTGAACGGGTATGCAGAAGGGCTTTGTTGCCAGGGGTATGTGGGTGGATAGTGAGGGTAAGCAGAATAGTAGGGTGTCGAATAGGGATGTGACGGCGTCTGCGACGGTGTCCGAGATGAAACAGGTGAGAAACCTGTCCAGTAATTGCGCGGCTGTGGTGTGCTTGGCATGCTGGGGCCAGCGAGAGGTTGGTTGATGGAGTTGCGGGCTGGTCGGGGATTAGGGGCTGTAGGTGGCGGTGTTGGCAAGGACGGGGTCGGATGCGGAACTGAGGGTGTAGCTGGGGGATCTACGCGTGCGCGCTTGTTTGCTGCATCCTGGGGGTCCTCCTCCATTTCTGGAGCTCGACGTTTGCGCGTAAGAGGCACCAGTTCGGGGATATCGAGCCCCGACATGAACTGGAAAAGGGACACCCCGAGCGTGTCCCAACGTGCCCAGCCTCCCAGATGCTGAGCGAGCTGTTCCAGGGACTGAATAGGCCCGATCGAGGACAGCCGCTCACAAGCATCATCATCGAGGATGGCCAATGGAGAGAAGAGGGCTCGGGGATACTTCTCTTTCTTGATTGTCCGTCGCCAGCCGTACAAAGATTGACGGACAGAATCCACAGGCAGACCCTTCTTCGATGCCTGCTGGCGTGAGGCCGCGAGTGGTTTGGAGGGACGTGTTCGGTCAAACAATCGGGGATTGCACAGATCACAGCACTTCAAGGCAGAAACATCTGGGAGTGGAGTCAGATCTTGGAACGGTCTGAACTAACTTGAAAGCACTTACTCGGGGCCTCGTTCTGGAAGATCGCTGCCTGGACAGCGCGCCGACAAGTTGTTGACTGGATGTAGACGTATATGCCTTCTCCTGGTGCGTCGGGTGGTATCTCGGGCTCAGGTTGACGGCTGATTTTGTCGTGCTTTCCGCCGAAGGGCCCCCGCTTTTGACCATGCAGGACTGCGTAGTCCTTGCCTCGTCCCCATCCCCGTCCTCGTCCCCGTCCCCATCCCCGTCCCCTTCCACCTCTACCTCGGCCGCCACCAGCCGCGCCGCCGCGCCCTCTGCTGGATGCTACTGTTGAGGTCGCCGCCGCTTGGCTATCAGGCTCCAGGGAATCTTCTTTTCCCGTTGCATTGGCCTCGAATGCGGTTTTCTCGACCAGCATTACCGCCAGACCTTCGCGTCCGCGTCCTCGAGCTGCACGGCCAAGTCACTGAATCCAAGATGATATGTTAGCTGGCGCCTTCCACTGTATGACCAGATTGATGTCCGGCAGATCACAGCCCTATAATAATGGCTTATGAGCAGTAATCATTTCACGCAAAGGTTTTAATTACCATCCCTGCAGCATCCGTACAAACTAGCACACGGATGACGCCTGCACGGAAGAGCTGCATAACGGTGTCGCGGTACTCTCTGGACATAGATGCGTTGTACGGGCGCACAAGTCCCCGAGATCTGTAGTCTTGGTGTACACGATCATTCAAATGATCGATTATTTCGGAACCGTCCTTCGTGTCGTCGCAATACAGAAAGGTCTTGGGAATATCAGTGGGGGTTACCATCGTATCGGGTACGACAAAGTCCAGGTCGCGATACGAGTTCATGGGGTGCTCCATTGCACGCACTACATGAGAGACGGTGGGTCGATCGTTGCCGATATTGACATAGAGATAATCTTTGGGGTCAATACGGAGTTTTGTGAGGATATCTTGATGTACACGAGGGGTGAGCGTAGCGGAAACCGCGATGATGGGAACTGCGCGTGGTAGGAAGGCACGTATAATCCCGATACTGCCGTACTTTTTGCGGAATGAATCCCCCCAGTGAGACACGCAATGAGCTTCGTCAATGAACACAGAAAGGCAGCGGGTCCCGAATTCGGGTTTGCGGAGGACACCGTCGATGAAGCGACGCGTGAGAAGCATCTCCGGTGAGATGATAACAATTTGGTGCTCGCCGGCAACAACACTCTATAATTTCGGTGCATTACTGACTTATCAAATGAGAGGAGGCAATCTTACCTGCACTATTTCTTTGGTACATCCGCCATGAGCACTGTTTATCGCGATAGCTTTTAGACCAAACTCGCTCTTGAATGTTTCGACCTACGGAGTCGACGGTTAGTAAGAGTTAATACACGAATACTGGGTGCTACCTGTTCTTCGTGAAGGGAGAGGAGCGGGGATACAACAAGTGTAACTTTGCCCTTGCTCGAGGGCAGTAAGTGTGGCCCTGCTGCAATGCCGGTCTTGCCAGCACCCGTTGCGGCATGCAGGACCGTGTCGCGTCCGAGTGCCTGGGCCTCCATGCATTCCAGCTGGCATTTTGTTGCACCTGTAGTCCACTTGGTGTATGATTTTTTGACAAGTTCAGGGAGCAATTTGAGCTCTTCCCGAATTGCTGCCAGCTGGGCCTCTGTGCGAGTGGATGCAGAAGAAGGAAGAACCTTGCGGCGGCGGGGCGACTTTAAACAATGTTGGGTTCCGCGCGGGCGCACGGGAGAGGGAGGGGTTGAACGGCAGTGGGGACTGGGACATGGTGTCGACATAGGAGCGAACAAAGAGGCCTGTTTCAAATTTGCGATCGATGAAAATTTGCTGATCCCGTCTCCAACCACCATGTCGGAGAGCTCTCCGCCCGCTCTCCAGCCACGCAGTCGCCCGCCACGCCGCAATATTGTATATTCATCCCCTGACGGCCAGCAGGATGAGTTACCTCCCTCGGATCCACCGAGTGACTGGGAGCTAGATTTGCCTGGATTGGACGACATTGCGGACTCGGATGATGAAGACGACCAATATCTTCCAGCCTTGATGCAGGTTCCAGAGGACGAGCTTACAGATGACGAGGACGAGGCGGACTCGGACTCGGACTCGGAAGACGAGTTGGAAGGACCGAGGGAACTGAATCCTGGATCCTCCCCTCTATCAGCTGCTCCCTCTGCGACCCAGACTCCTGTCGCACGGAACGTATCACAGGCAGAGTCTTCACCGCTCTCAGCAGCACCTGAGACGCCGACACCACTTGCAGCAAACTCTGTACTTTCATCCAGTCCAATGTATACTCCGAGGACGGAGAAATCATTTGTGACGCAGAGGGCCCTCCAGAAACGACGCGAGACCCTTAACAAGCTCCGAGAGGTAGCCGATATGGAGAAGGAAGCAGAGGCTGCTGCTACAGCAAAGCAGCGGTCGGAGGAAGTCGCAAAGAAGAAAGCCTATTTTGATGAGGTGTTAGGCGGCCTCGAGGCAAGGGAATACAACCTTGCTGACCTTATGGAGTACGTTTTCGACCCATCGACACGGTTCGAGTCTGGATATGACTGGCGATGGCACGGATTCTTCTCTCACAAGCCTGTGGTGAAGCGGATTTTCAGTTATTGGACTTCAAGCCGGGCGAAGACCACACGCGCCTTTATTTGGGATTGGGCATATCAGCTTGTTAGGAAGGTTGTGGCCAAGGAATCAAGGCGTATAACACTCTCGGGTCTTCTGAGCAAAGTCAACAAGACGGTCAACGAGGAATTCTTCCTCAATTACAGTCTGCGTGGGATGAGTGCAACCCTTCGCGGACTTTCTCCAGCTGCGTTTGGGATATTCGATGCTTATTCTTCGACGCCTCGGCAACGGAAAGCGCAATCCCAAGCCTTCCTGAAGAAACGCGATGTGGTCAGTAAATTCTTCTCTGGAGTATACCCCGCACTTACCTGCTCCAAGCTTTCTGGCTCTGTCGCTATTGCTCTTCTTAACGGAGCTAGTCAGAACAACTCGTATGCTCAAGCTGTTTGCGGGACATACCTAATGGCAACTGGTGCTCAACGGCAGCATTTTGGTGTACTCCACGGAATCGGTTTTTCGATGGGGTATTCCAGTATTATTGGCCAGGGTGCAAAGGGCGGCAACTCGAAGGACACTACGGAAGCGAAAAGGGACACCACGGAAACGGTAAGTACAAGCCTGCAGGCTTCGAGGTATAAAGAGATACTTACAATATCCAGGAATCGGACTCGGACTCAAACCCGTTTATCGACATTGATGGGGTGGATCCACCCGTACCGGGACGCAATGCAAAAAAGAACAAAAAAGCCCGTAAAGCGAAAAAGGAAAAGAAGCGGAGAATGCGCTCGCCGGGGACCCTCTGGCTGCTTGCAAATGCATGCAGAGCCACAGCGCGAGCAGTTGCTGCAACTGGACTGTTCTTGATCGTGTACGACAATGTGAATATGATGGTCCGCGTCGCGGAGCAGATCCTTGGAAGAAAGAGTAAGCTGTAGTCCTTTTATTTAAATTATTGAAAACACCGAGGCTGATATCCGCTTATCAGATACTCAAGAGAATGGCACCTGTGCTACTGCGGTGCAGCTCCACGACACGAAGCTTGAGGATCTCCTGGCCGCCGATCTGGACAAGGGCATTGCTGAAGCCGCGCCGCTGACTGTGGAGGACCTCCAGTTCACTGAAGCGGAGGCTGCATTCTTCCACGAGAACATGGTTCATACGATTTTGCGCATTATAGTCCGCTACGGTGGCGAGGGCTTTCAGCGTTGGCAGGATGATTTGGAAAAGATGCAACCCACCAGCACCGAGACAATCTCCGTCCACGAGTCCTCCATCCATCCATTGCCTGCAATGGAGATTGACCAGAACTCAACCAAGATGAACATCGAGGTAGTCGAGGCCATCAACACGGAGCTGGGTTTGGATGTAAATGACCCGAACTACATCAAATACGTCAAAATTCTGGCTGGCGACCAGCGTACCATTGCACGTCAGCGCTCTATCCTCCAAGTACGCCTCGGACACGAATCTGGTGCTCAAGCATGGAGACACATTGTTCTTATGCCGGGCCTTTTCCACGCGAAGATAGCAGACTGTCACGGTGTTCTCCACACACATTTCGGCAAGCCCAGCGCAGGTTTCAGGAGTCCTGGGAGCCTTGGCTTCCATAACACCGTCCTGGATCGTTTACCAATTACCCTTACCTCCCTCCCACCCTTCCGGACTTGTCGTGATCTGATCATGGTCTCACTTTATGCCCGACTCCTTCATTGTTTGCTTCTCGTGTCGAAAAAACAATCCTTGGACGAATACGCGAAAGATTGTGATTCTTGGGATACACTAGTCGGGCATGCAGAGCAGATATATGCCGAGTTCGCAGATGCCGACAGAGTTCAAGAGCTCCGTGAGCTCCGCTTACCAGAAGAGCGTCGTCGGGCTGCAGAGCTGGCGGCCAAAGCCAAGAGTCAGAAGAAGTCGACCGCTTCCAAGACTCAGTCGGCGGCCAAAAAAGACCCGCTACCGCATATCAAGAAGGGCGACATGGTGTTCGAGAACGCGATTCTGTTCATCCGGGACGCGCTCTTGACTCGCGAGTTTGCCGACGCCATCAAGGCCGGGGATTCGGGCCGTATCGTGCTCATTCTCAAGCTCTTCGCATTCACTTATCGAGGGAATGGGCGCACGAAGTACGCCCACGAGATGCTGCACGTCTTGCACAATATCGTAAACGTGTGGTCTGATGGATTGCGGTGCGTCGTACAATATCTAATTCTACGTGGTCTTACTTATACTCTTCCATCAACAGCCATGCCATCTTGCACAATTGGCTGCTCTATCCCACTGGTAAAAAGAACGCGTTCGTAGAAGTGGATCTCGTCCAGGAGCATTTAAATCTGTGGATCAAGGTCAGCAGTTGTGTCGTTGTTGCTGACTCCGATGCTAACTCATTTTTCAGAAAATCTACAAGGCTGATGGTGATGCACACTCGTGGGACTGGCTGGCTCTCGTATCGCCCTGCGTCGACATTCTACGCCGCCTCGCTACCTCCATGAATAAAGACCTCGGATCGCGCCAAGGAAACAAGCACACAATACCCAATCTCGACAACGATATTCATTGTTTGATGGCCAGCCTCACAGAACATGAAGTCTACATCTGCAAAGAAGGCCGCGTTCTCGATGACGATGAGATGCCCGCACCAGATGTCCTCTCTGTTGGAGCGGCCACGCTGACACACGGAACCACAAGCAACCCTCTGCAAGACTTCAATGATCTGTTTGACCAGCTCTGCCGGCGTCGCGAGCTCATTCCAGTGTCAGCTCTGAACCAGTACCTTCCCGGAGCAGCCCCTGCTGGCCCCCCCGGTGCCGCCGAAGCGCCTGTGGCCCCTGAAGCTTCGTCTACCTCCACAATGTCCGAGGTCCTCGCGTCCGCAAATGTGAGACTACTGTACCATTTCGACCGAGTGTTCAAGTGACGCGTGACAAGGGCCTCTGAACTGAACACTTTGGGTATCGGTGACGGTGACATGAGGTTTTCTGGCCCAAATAGGCTCAAAAAACACCCCAAAAATCGGTCCGGCATCTGCCGTACTACCATTTATGGTAATTATTGATGGGATTTGTCAGAATGAACACTTGAAAAAGTGAACACCTTAGGTGACGCGTGACATAGGCCGAACACTCGGTCGAAATGGTACAGTACCCGAGATAATCCCCATGAACGGTGATGATTTCACGGTGGATGACGGCATGGACATTGACATGGATCTCCCGGACCTGGTGCTCCCCGACGCAACCCCCCCTGGTAGCGAAGACGAAGCCGAGGATGAAGACGAGGATCTTTTCGCAGACTCACCGACTTTAACCCGTCTCGATGAAGCCGATGTCGACCTAGATATGGACGACGATTGGATGCTGGATGAGGAATTCAACTCGGGGAGTGATTATGGGTCGGACGATGAGGCAAACATTCAGTTGAGCGGGTCGGAAAGTGACTGATTTTTTTTCTTCCATCGTCGTCGCCAGCGACGACGATGACGACCTTAATTTTTACTCAAAAAACAAGTAGGGCTCATTCGATAGAGAATTGAAAACTACTCTACTTTCATGTACTATGTTCGGGGTCGATATTTTCAAGTTTTCGAGTTTTTTTTTGGCCAAGTCCGCACCTCTCAAATGGCGGGGGAAAAGATCCCCCATCAACAGGCCGCCGAGAGGGCCCAGCCGGCTACGCCTAGGCTCGTGACCAGCCGGCCCCCGTGATTGATGGCATTCGTGATCTCATGTAACAACGGGGACCGGCTGGGCTCCCTCGTCGCCTGTTTCAGTGATGGCCCATCTCCCCGCCATTTGAGAGGTGCGGACTTAAGAAAAAAAACATTGAAATCTTCCAAAAACCGTCTGGAAGTGTCCTAATGAAAGATGGACAGTTTTTGATTCTCTATCAATTGAGCGTAAGTTGTTTTTTGGGCGATAGAATGGTGATTTGAGGTATTCATTACATGAGGAGCCAGAAGGACAATATCTAAGGTATATTGGATGCTCTAGAGATGTGATACTACATAGAATGCTATATAATTACGAGGCTTTGCGAGGAACGTCCGAATTAAGCTTGCGATGTGGCTGTGCTGGCCTCTGATGACGATGGCGCGTAGATACACTGTAACATTCATTTTTTCACCCAAAAAACATGTTTAGCTCGTTTGATAGGGAATTGAAAGTTATCCATCTTTCATGCAGGCACTTTGAGCACTTTTTAAAACAATTTCGACGTTTATTTCTAAGTCAGGGCCTCTCGAATGGCGGTGAAACGCGTCGTCACCAAAACAGGCGACGTGCCGGCCCAGTCCGTCCACGAGGTTACCTGTTGTTTGACGTCCCATCATTATTTGCTCTGATGTTGTATGTATTTGTTCTCCTTCCCTTTTCGTCCCGCTCCGTCTGTGTGTAACCGAGTGGACGTCGACTGGCTAGCGAGTCTAGGCTACGCCTGATGCGAGTTCTACGAGTGATGTGTATACATATGTTTGTGCGTAGCCGGATGGGGACGAGCCTAGGTATTGAGTGTTGCGAGCCTTGGCGAGTGATCGGTTTGTTACTGTTGACTCAATACCGAGCCTAGTTGATGCCGATCAACAAGTCTGAGTCCGCCCCTGCGCAGGTCACCACACAGGGCACTACCGGGGATTTGAAATCTCTTAAAAGCCCCAGCTGATCTCCATGGGCTCAAATGCTCTGCACCCCGCCGAATGGCTACAAACTCCTCGCGTCCGGCGACGTCGAGCATATCGAGCACTACCATGAGCACGCGTCCGAGGCGTCGGATACACACGAGCAGGACGAACCGAACGTCAATGCCAAGTACGTCGAATCCAATATTGTACACTGACATCTGACGCGCTGGGCGCCGCAGGATAACCAACCCACTCAAGAACATCCCCAAGACCGCACTGCTCGCGCGCGCCACTCAGTTTTGTGATGAGCATGGATTCCAAGAACACAGGGCGCTCTTTCTGAAGGCGGCGCTCGTCGCACAGGATCCTGAGGGGTTCGAAGAGATGGCGGAGCTGAGCGCCGAGGACCGGGACCACCTGCGCCGAGAAATCACGCGTGCGTATCCGGTCGGACCTCATCCAAGCTTCTATTCCACTCATCTTTCAGCCTCGTTGACGCGTCACAGACAAATGGCGCCTACCTTCAGCGTTGTACTACACTGTGTTCATCACATCTTTGGGGGCTGCAATCCAGTGCGTCGAGGTCAGCTTTATCAGTGTGCTCGCCCTGAACGCGACGGCCTAGAGGCTGGGACAACACTGGCGCAAACGGCGCCAACCTTTCGTTCCCAGAGGAGTTCGGCATTGCGGACAGTCCGTGGCTAGTAGGATGTATCAATTCTGCGTGTGTCGCGTTTCTCTCTGCTCCTCCGAAACGGCGATTTATTTTGCATTAGGCCGACGATCCTAGGGCTTATGAGCGCCTGGCTTAGCGATCCGCTGAATGACAGATTCGGGCGCAGGGGGTGCATCTTCCTCACCGGTCTATTGTTGGTTTCCTCATCCAATTCGCCGCCCTAAATTCTTAGCTTAATGAATGCCTATAGTTGCGTATTCCCAGTCCTCGCGCAAGCCTTTACGCGAAACTGGTGGGAGCTGCTCAGTTGTAGGATGCTCCTGGGTGTGGGTGCGTCCTCCTCGTCTCTTCCCCTTGTCTTTCCTTAATTGCAGGCCACAGGCATCGGTGTCAAGATCACCACGATCCCCATCATGAGCGCTGAGACGGTTCCCGCGAACATTCGCGGTGGCCTTGGGATCAGCTACCAGACGTCGGTCGCCGCAGGGATCCTCATGTGCGTTTACCTCGCGCGTCCTCCCAATTATCCCTGACGATATCCAGTGGCTTCGCATGCAACCTGGCACTATACCCACTTGGCGCTGTCGCGTGGCGCTACCAGCTGGGCGCGGCGTGCGTGCCCGCTATCCCGCTCCTGTTTCTCATCTGGCGCGTGCCCGAGTCGCCGCGATGGCTTCTGAAGAAGCGGCGCTACGCCGCCGCCTTCGCCGCCTTCTGCCGGCTCCGCAATACGCCTCTGCAGGCGGCGCGGGACCTCTTCTACGCGGACGCGCAGCTCGCTGCTGAGGACTCCGCGCGCGCGGGGACTACATATGGAGGGCGTATTCTGGAACTCTTCACGGTTCCACGCCTGCGCCGCGCGACGCTGGCGAGCGGTATCGTCATGGTGGCGCAGCAGTTCAGCGGGATTGGGATCATCGGTGCGAGCCATTCATTTTTTACATTTGTGTCGGCACCTTACTCCAATATGTTAGCATTCTACTCCTCGACAATCTTCACGCAGGCGGGGTACTCTGCGCAGGCCGCGCTTACTGCGTCCGTTGGCTTCGGCGCGGTCAATTTCGTATGCGCGGTACGTATTGATTCGTGTGTTCCGAGCGTCGCCAACGTGCTATAGTTCCCCGCGCTCAAAACCATCGACAAATTCGGCCGGCGCAACCTCCTCCTCGCAACCCTTCCCAATATGGCGTGGTGTCTCTTCGCCGCTGCCTTCTGCTTTACGATCCGTGAGACGAGCGAGGTGCGCCTCCCGCTGATCGCTTTCTTTGTCTTCCTCTTTACCGCGTTTTACTCGCCCGGTGCGCCCCATCCATTAATGGCTCGTAGCGGACCCCAGCTCACCACAGACGTGCACAGGAATTGGGCCGGTCCCCGCTGTCTACGCCTCCGAGTGCTTCCCGCTGACGCACCGCGAGAGCGGGATGGCTTGGAGCATCTTTGTCAACAACACGCTTTCAACGGCATTGGGGCTGACGTTTCCGAGTATGTTGAGCGGATTTGGGCCGACAGGCGGTGCGTTTGTTTCAATCCCATTTATATGTGCCATGTCCCTGATGACCGACGGTCAGCGTTTTGCTTCTACGGAGGGCTGAACCTGGTGGCCACGCTCATGATATTTTTGGGACTCCCCGAGACCAAGTACGGTCGCTTTTTTGAGGCTGCCTCGATGTTTATTGATCATGTCTCTTCAGGCAGCGCACGCTCGAAGAGCTCGACCAGATCTTCTCGGTCCCCACCACACGGCATGTCGCGTACCAGGTGCGCACTTGGCTGCCGTGGTTCGCCAGACGCTGTATTGGCGGCGACCGAACGGCGGAGCTGGAGCCGCTGTATGATTTGGATGGCGTTGTGGGGGCAGACTAATAATCCCCTAGTACTTTTTCCCATCTATCAATAACATGATTAGAGTGGTATCTGGAGGAGGCCGCCCGTCGTCGACGTGATACCCATTTTGAGAAATTATCGGTGGAGAGAATCATTGAATTTAATTACGAACTGCCTCACGTCATTACATGATTCAGGCCGATCACTAATACCTCCTCTTCCTCTAGTTACCCGCCTCGGCGACTGTCTGGCGCGTAGTTGGCGGCGTTTAGTCCCTACCGGAGCTTCACGAAAATCTCAAAAAACTGCACTTTGAATGGGATAAACCCATAGCACAAACAGCGTTATATAACGCTACGTATGCTGTACTCCCTGAAGGGTCAAAGAAATAAGCAACATCGATTCATCTATCACTGGCAGTAAAATACCTCGCCCGCAACGCGCGGCGACATTGATCCATCAATCAGCATCTTCGTATTGACACTTCATCCGTGGTCCGTCATTAGTCATTTAGTTCAGTTTCATTAGTGACCAGAGCTGTCTCGGTATGTTGCTATTCCCGAGCCACTGACGCTGGTACAGAGGGCTATAAAGTTGGGTGCCAATTCGCCTCGAGCATATTGACCAGGTTTAATCCCACAATCATGAAAGCCATTGCCCCCCGCCTGCTCCTGGCAGGGGTCCTGGGTCAGTATCGTATATATACAACCGCTATTGCTTATTCTGACCCTCGCTTTAAAGTGGCTGCAATTCCGACTCCGGATTTCCCAGTTACAATTGTAGCCAACATTGACGATACAAATCTAAGGTTTAATCAACAATCTTTGTCCGTGGTCGGTACTCAAGGAGATGCGACCGTATATGGCCTATCGTTTGGGCTCCTTCCAGGTAATGCCAGTGCTGTCCTGTTCTGCTTTAAGCGTCTGACGCGCGCGCCCTCACAGCAACCTTAATCGAGGATTCCGAGGGCTACACCCTCACAGTTGTGGAGGTGGGCAAGACAATAGACGGCAGCGAAGTGACCGTTGGCTATGAATGCAAATTCGGTGACAGCTCTGCGGCCGATTGCGTCAAACATTTCGCGACCGCTATTGACACCCAAACCGGTCTTCCGCTTCTCGCGCTCCAGACCCTGACCGTGTCTGGTGACCCGCCGACAACTACATCATCGTCGCCATCTTCCACTCCCCGCGTTACATCAGGTTCCGGGCCCTCTACGCTACCCTCTACAACCTCCACCGGTTCCGCCTCCCCGGCCACAACCAGCTCCAATGGCGGTATATGTGGCAGAGTTGGAACGAAATTCGGGAGTATGGGGATTTACGTGGGATGCTTAGCCGCAGTGGCGGGGGCATTGATGCAACTTTGACGATGGCTGCGTTTGGTGCTTTTGTAAAGGCTTAAAAGACCATACTATTACCGTTGCATTGGCTTACATGCACAATGGTAGAAATATGGATTGAAATTGGATCATACCTCTCCGGTTTCCGGGTTCTTAGCCATGGACGCAACATGAGCGGACAAATTACGAAATTGAACCAAAGATCACGTGATACCCATCGGCGCCAGCAGAAATCGAACTGGTATACTCCTCTCCAATCCCCGTCCTTGTGGCTTCTCTCCAGAAGCTTCAACAGTGGATTTTGGAGGGACGGGTCCATGCGCAGTCTCCCCAGGCAGGTAATTCCCCACGCCGTGTCGTGAAAGGCTCTCTTCAAAGAGCGCTTCATCGTAGGTGCAGCCGCAGTTGAGGTATCCGTCCGTCGCCATCCGCGGCGGGTGAAACCGACGTTCACGCCGGGAGTCGTGCCACGCACAGAGCGCGTTGCCTGCGCGGTTGAGTGAGCAGAATTGGCGGACGCGGGCGTTGGTGCGGGCCTCCCGAGATGCTTGGAAGTTGGGGGTTGAGGGCGCTGAAGTCGATGTGGGCACTGAAAGTTCCTCTGCAAGATGGGTGACATGCGCAGGCCCTACCTCCAAACTCTTGCCCTCCAGGTGCTTGGTCAACTGCTCGAGCTCGCGGACAGGTTTCCAGAGGCGAAGAATCTCGGTCTCCCGCAGGTCCACTAGTGGATGGGTTGGAGCTCTCAACGGCGCGGAATTTGTAAATATCAGAGGGAATAAAGCGGGAAAGTGGTTGGCATGAGCGGCGAGGGCGGGGTCAGCGACTGGGGCCAGCTCTGATACGCCGTCTGCAAGGGGAGGAAACTGTCGGTGGGGATATTCTCGTTGACCATGGCATGTGGATCAGGCGGGAGAAGTTGTCGGTGAATCAAACAAAAAATGTAAGAAAATGGCCACGAGTAGATCCTGCCCAGCCCGGCACTCAACAGGCCATAGCGAGGAACTGACGAACCTGGCGTTGGGGTTTCCCCTCGGAAGGAAATAAACGGCCACAATGGTAACGTTTAAGACACCTTCTGGATAAAACATACAGCGGGAGTTGACATTGGCATACTGTAGTAGGGCCCGTCTTCCAATTTCCTTCTTTAGTTCCAACTTGGTCGAAGAAGGATTCCGGGAACAAACCGAGGTCAGACAGAGGCGTCAAGGATGAGGGCTCTGGCGTGGAGAGACCTTGGGGAAATGACACAGCGGATGTCACGCGCATGGCTTGCTCAATGTTAGTATATTATAGGACTAGCAAGATAGACTACTTGCCTCCCAACTCCGTCGCCAATGGCGTTTTTGGGGACAACAATATTTCCGTGTTCATCCATCATATTGGTGACTGTGCACGATGCCAAAAAGGTGGCGATGACAATCCAGATACTGTTGTCCGCGACATACCGCCCGGTACAGACTCTTATTGTTCACGAGACGTCAGAGCATCCCGGAAGGATGTGATGAAACAGACCTGCGGCCAAAGCCAAACGCGATGTGGTCGAAGTGAGGCTCTCCGTTCCCAGCCGGCTGTGGAAGATACCGCTCAGGGTAGAAAGAAGTTGGATCGGAATACGTGGTTTCATCAAGGGACATTGCTCTGAAATATGTGAGCTACAACCCTCAACTGAGCGATGGAAGACGTACTTGATGTTGGGGAGGACCAGGGATCCTTTCGGTATCAGCATTCCACGGTAGATGTCGTCTTCCATCGCACGGTGTGGGACGCCTTGGAATATCTTATTTAGTGAGCGACGAGCGGGTTGGCTATAAGTCGTATGCAACCTAAGGGTAGCCCCGGATTCCACCTCAATGGTTGCCCTAATAGTCAGACAAAGATGAATTAGCGGAACCTTTGACTCACCGCAAAACCTCGTGCAAGATGCACTCCACAAATGGAAGATTATCCCGATCCTCAAATTCAGGAAGGCGCAAGTCACCGACGACGGAATCGATTTCCATCTGGGCTTTGATCTGGCATTCTGGGTAAAGAATCATCGCGAGGATAAACACGGTCAGCGTAGTCCAGATCTAACACCCAAAATCTGAGTCAGTTTCCGCGGATTGAGAGAGCATCCAACCGTCGCTTCCCCCGCTCCAAACATAATGGCCGCAGCGCCTTTCAGATCGTTCTCATTCTCGTCGTCTCCCATTTCTTCCAATTGCGCTAGGATAAACGACGGAGCAGCGGTTCCGGTTTCCTGCAGGGTGTCTAAATCGAGGGGAATCTAACATAGCAAGCACCTGGAGTTTGCCTTCTGTTTCTTCACTGTGCGCACAGGATAGTCATGTAGCTCCCGCACGGTCGGTCGCCACCTCTTCGCAATGCCCACATGGCTCGCTCCAGGGAACCAGCTAGGAAAGTATCGCACTGGTATCATACCATCAATGGGGGTAGGCTCACATCATTCAAACAATCCACTTACGGACGGGGAAAAAGTCGAGTGGGCTACTTCTAGGAGGTCCTGTCTTACCCATAGCCTCGGAAATTATTCGAGACATGTGAAGAAAAGAGTCGTCGTCCGAAGTGATTCGATGGCCCGCAACGATCTGGGTTATCACGCCCGTCGCAAACCTACGATAAAGGTGGTCAACGCGTCTCTGATCAAGCTGCAGTACAGTCACCTGCTCAAATAACTCTCGTATTTATCCGGTGCGCACTGGACGAGATTTCGCATGAGTGTTCGCGCCTCCAGAGTTTGTATAGGCTTGAAGATTTCGGCGTTGTGGCGATTCAAGTATGAGTGGTGCATTTGCCTGTGCTTCGCCCACTGCTTTCCGTATTGGAGGAACGTAAGCGATGCAGTCCATCCAAGCCTGCCAAGTCTTGTGTTTGGTTCGTCCACGACCCAGCGATTGGACTCACAGTTCATAAAGCGTATAATTCGGCCTGCCGCTGTAATTCACGCCTCTCTTGTCGAGCAAATCCACGGCAGCCTGATATGTGTCGAGAATTATCATAGAGCGTCCGAGCACTTGGAGGCGCATCACATCGCCTAGAAAAGAGTCAAAGGTCAATTAGTAAAGGCAATTTTGGTGGAGGGGAATCGACCGAACCGTAAATTTTGGCCCATTCGTGGAATACCAGAGAGGGTCGAGCGGAAGGTATATAACGGAGATGCCCGAGAACTGGATCTCCTGGCGGCCCCGGAGGTAGCATAGCGCCTCTTCGCCGGCTTGGCAGGCCCAAAAACCAGAAGAGAGCCGCACTTCCCGCCAACGCGGCGACGTAGTACAGAGCGAGGGACATGAGCTCGCAGCGACGGTACTACCTGGGGGACGGTGAACGGGCAGAGGCTATAGCTCTTTAGTTGGCTGACGAGGCCCGAGGAGAAGGCGAGCAGGGGTGGAATTGGCGGCCCGGGTTTATTTGGAAGATGAGAGTCACGGTCCGCATGACTTGAGTTTGGACAGAGCTATTTCGAAATTTGTTAGTCATATAGACCTTGGAATGGACTCGGAATCTTGCGGGAACTTCGAGCAGACGACTTCGGTGCTCGGGCCGTCCATTAACCAAAGAGAGAAAGCGAAAATAAGCATTCGCTCGCGGCTTCACTTGTCGCGCAAATCTGCGGCAGCTTGATATGTGCCGAGAATTGCCATAGAGCTCCTCAGCACTCAGAGGTAGCCTAATAGAGTCAAAGGTGACGGAAATTTGGACGGAGTTATTTCAAGATTTGTTTCCCATGGGCCGCGGAATCAAGGCGGAAAGAATCCTACGGGCCCTTCCATGTTGCACGTTCGTGCCGACTCCAATATAGCCCCGGCCCTTAAAAGTCATTAGCATGCCGTCTTCGGTGCTCGGACAGTCCATTTATCCAAGGGGAGAAAGCGAAAAATAAGCACGCGCTCGCGATCTGAGCTTTAACTTATCGCAAGATGCCAGGGTCCAGGGAAAATAAGAATAGGGTCATTACGCAGGAAATCATGATCATTTACAGCGCCTTGCAAAAAAGAGAAGGGAAAAATCATGATCTTGTCGTGCGAATAAGTAAGAGAAAATACTAGGGCGCATAAATCCGAATCAATCGCTGAATTTCAAGCGGGATTTCAGACGTACTTAGCAGTTCCAGTTGAACGTTTCCAAATAAAGACCCTCGGGGAGCCACGCGGCCACCTGAAACTCCTTGCGAGACCGGATCGAGACGCGCACCCCCGCGGCGCGCAGCGTCGCCAGCCGGGAGACGTCGGGCTCGGGCAGATCGCAGAATAGGACCGCCTCGAGGCTGCGTCGCGCCTCGAGCATGTCGAGGAAGGCGGCGGCCGCGAACTCCGGGCCTGCCTCGAATGCAAGCGCGCGGAGGCGGGGCATGAAGTGGGGGGAGTCGCGGAGGCGGGCGACGACGCAGTTGAGCTCCGCGTCGGCGCGGGCGAGGTGGAGGGTCTCCAGCGCGGGCGTCTCGGCGAGGAGGGGGCGACGCTGGCGCCCGGGCGATGTAGGACGAGTTTCTTGAGGGCGCGGGACTGCAGGAGGAAGGGCGGCAGCACGGCGGACATGGACCCGGTGAGGAAGAGCTCCTCGAGCGCGGGCGCGGAGATGAATTGGAGGCACACGGCGCGGCGCACACAGAGGCGGCGGAGCGCCGGGAGCGGGATTTCGGGGCAGGGCGTGACGTCGGGCGTGTCCAGGCAGCATTCGACGAGGGACGCTGCAGAGCGCCGCAAGACGGCGGCATGGCCCGTCCACGTATTCCACCCGGCGTACGTTTGCAGCCGCGCGGGATCGAGCGCGATGTCGCAGACCGCCGACCCGAGGCGCGGGTTGTGGTTCACGAAGGCGGCGTGCAGGCTGGGGGCGACGCCGAACACATCGTCTGATATGCCGTGGAACGCGGGGCACGCGCCCAGAGGATTTATGTCGAGCTCCTCCAGGATGGGGATGCGCCTCTGCACATGAGCGAGCTCGATGAGCAGCGAGTCGCACCCCCTGATCTTCAGCGTCGCCCAGCGGGCGCAATGCTCAACAAGCAGCCGCAAAAGGCGCACTTGGTGCTCGAGGTGCGGAACCTTGACCCTCCCGCTCGTATCGCAGTCGAAGGTTACGCGCAGCGGCAGCCACGCCGAGCGTTCCAGCTGAAGCTGGAGAACAGACGCAGGGTACGTCGCAGCGGACCCGTGCTCCGCGCAAAAGTGGATGTCGATGTCCGTCCACAGCCGGGGCAGCGACACGCAGACCGCGCGCCAGCGTCGGCACACCTGGCCCAAGTCCCACTTCATGCGCGGTGCAGCGTGGGTGCCGCCGGGGTCGGAGAGCACGGCAAAAGCGAAGATCTCGGCGAGCAGCTCGGGGGGCATGCGCCGAAGGGGCGAGAGGATGTTGGCGTACAGACTGACACGCGCCTGGAGTTCATCGCGCTCGCGCGCCAGGCGACGCGTGCCAAAGAAGAAGCTGCCCTCCGAGATCCTGCGCTCCAGGTGCGCTAGGTGTATACGCGCTTCGGAGAGGACGCTGCGGAGCTCTCCAGCATTGCTCTCCAGCACTGGATCGTTCGTGCGGAGCAGGGTATCGAAACGCGCAAACGCCGCGCACCATTCGAGCGCGCTGTGCGTCTCCTTGCGAGCCAGCATCCATCGGGGCATGAGCGGGAGAAGTGAGGGCGAGGGATGCGGGGGCAACCCCCGCTGACGGTCATGATATCAGAAACCAAGGAGAATTCCGCCTCAATCCCGAAACGTGTGATCCAAAAGCGTCTCCTTGCGAGCTAGTATCCACCGGGGCATTGTCGAGCGATAGAGAAGTGAAGGCGAGGGATGTGAGGGCAACCTCCGCTGAAGGTCAGGATATCAGAAACCAAGGACTCCGGAGAATTCCGCCTCAATCTTTATATACGTGTGGCTCAATACTCGTGTCAGTGGCCGATAGATACTGAGCGGAGTTTGAAATCTTTGTCATCCGGAAATGATGTGCACGAGTTCGAGTCTCACCGATAGCAAAAACCTTTTCTCCCTTTTTGCCATCCTGCTTGCGTCAATTGAGAGAGAAAAATGAACTGGTGCCCCGGATTTCATTGACAGATTCAATGCCAGCTCTCAGAGGATCAAAATGAATCACTTCTGAATTTAAAGTATGTAGCTGTGTTCAAATAACATGTTGTTTCCTTTGTTTTGGCTCTACATTCTGTCGACGATGGCCTGAATGAAACCCAGAGAGAGCTTTGAAGGGAATTAGCCACATAATAACCATTGGGGGATCGGCCAAAGTGCAAAGCACTGATCCCATCCAAATTTTGAGGTAGATTGTCGTAGATCAATGTGAAACAAGCATATAACTGTCAATTAAAGATGGGAGAGCTTCTCAGATGGATGTCGATTGATGAAGGATAGCTGTAGGTCCTTTAGTTCAATCGTTTTACACACATATTGGCTTCAAACCAGCCAAGTTTTAGAACTCTTCCCGATTTGGGTGGAATTGAAAGTCCGCTCACTATCTGAAACTCCGCTCAGTATCAAAGGTTTCTCATATGCCGCACGCAGCACAGAGAAAAATTTGGAAAAATTTGGGGGAAGTCTTACCGCATTCAAGGCCATCCAGCCTGTTTTTTCAGAGTTTCCAGACCCATCTGTAGTATCTTTGGTGCTTTATTTCAGTATCGAGATCAGGGGCGGTGTTGTTTGGCAAAGAGTTCCGATGCGCGGAAGCTTCCGAAATAGATCCCCGAGATCCCCGAAGCATTGTGTAATATTTTAGTATCTTTTTCTCTAATTTCCCCCACCAACACCAGTATCGAGCCACAATCTCGACGTTTTGAAGGAGGTTCTCACGCATATATGCGGCGCTGTGATTGGGACTGCGGTGCTGGTGTGTGAATTGGTTTACACTGGCAACAGCTTGTTCGTCCTCTAGGGATTCTGAGTATGATTTTTAGGGGATTGCAAGGTTTATTGGATCGCCCTTTAGGTTGGTGGTGGTAAATGAGGGTGGTCGTCCCAACGGGACGATAGTCATAAGGAGCGTGTGTGTGTGTGTGTGAATAAACTGGTCGAGGGCCAAAGGGGGCCTAGGCTAGCTATCAACTTGTGAAAGAAGATAGGGTTGCTTCGGGAAGTGATGATGATAAGTGCGAGCTTAAAGCTTAAGCTGCAAGTGGGTTAGAAGTAAAATGCCATGAGGCAAGTGAGTCGTGGTCAACTGGTATTGGTGGTGGACTAAGGTACACTGCAGGACAGTGCAGTCCAAGGATTGACCAGGTAACAGCTGGGAACCAACTGGGAACAACTGACTACTAGGTCCGTTCCCGTCTCCCTTTTATACCTTTCCCCCTACCTCCTTTGGGTCGTGCGTTATGTGACGAGGAGGGGCTGAAACGGGGTCCAATGGTTTCAGGTGGGTAACGGAAGGTGAATTGGTGAACAGCCTTCTGGGACGAACCACCTTTCAGCGGGTTCACGGGGGTTCCTAGAGGCGTGGGAAGCATGGGCAACTGGGAGAGCCATCCTGGACATGGATTCGATGCTCTCCCGGTCAGTGTGTGTGCAGGAAAAGGACTCCGCAGGGAGCGTCCCTCGTGGATGTTCAGTGAGCATTGTGATCCTGTCAGAACAAGTCTCCCGTGGTGTCATGGTGCTTTCGTCAGGATGTATGGCCTGAGAGGACAGCTCGTTTGGCCCCAGTGAACAGTCGCACGGTGCCCTAAGGATAGTTGAAGGGTCGAATGGCCTGGTCGGACGTTGTCCATTTCCGGCAAGCAGGAAGCCCAATCTGGATATTCCTTCGTCCCGAAGTCGCGTGGTGTCGGTAAGTCCATCGTGACACATGTAGGGTGCATAGCACCCTCACAGTGTGTCAGCTGCATTCTAGAGGACAGCTTTGCCATCCCAAGACCCAGGCCAAACTCTGCTTGCTCTGAGACCTCCATCAAAGCTCCTGACCTCATACCTTACCCTTTCACCCTAATCACATCACTGGCATGCTCGCCTATGCTCGCGCCCTGCTTGCTTAGCCCAAATTTCATTGCTATCTGTCCCCGTAATCAGCCTCCCCATACCTCACTTGCTCGACTTTTCCCGTTTGCAAGCCTTGCATGCTGTGGCAGAAGTCTCCCTAACCGGTATTTCATCCCATTCAGCTCGTTTCTTGTCACGCGCTGACCCGGAGCTTGAAAATAGGCTAACTGACATGTCTTCTCTCACTTCCATGCGTGCGCGCGCACAAGTCCAGGATAGTGAAATAGAGGCAGCAAATCCTTTAAATTGTACCTCCTGAATGCACTCAGATCCTTGATTCACACAAGCGACACATCCTACATCCTTCAGTGCGTGCCAAAATCATTCTGGGCCACCATTGCATTGACGGCCAAAAATATTCAGACATGTCCGCCTCCCCGCAAAGGCCTCACCATTTGGTCTCTTATACCTCACCTACCACTCCTGTTGCTCGTAAGCATTAGTGCATCGACTCTACGCATGTCTCCAGGACTCTGGCAACACCATTCACACCTGCTCCCCTCCCCGCCCTCCCCATTTCTCCGTATAGATTTAATTCCGCCGGTGATGTTGTTGAAACTTTGTGCCTCGAGTCCGACCTCGTGAAATTACCTCCCTGCTCTGCCACGAAGCCTGCTCTCTCGAACGCAGCTACCATGGTCGCCGTGGATGCTGATGCTCATGAGATTGCCAAGGGTGTTCGTGCGAAAGAGCAGGAAGACAAAGAGACCAAAAATACTTATGCGCGGCACATTGAACACTATCAGTCTTTCTGGTCGACCACCCCTTATGCTGCTAGAGATCTTGAACATGGCATCACCCCACTCGATACTTTCCCTATCACTGTAATGAAGGCTGTTATTTTTCTTCAGTATGAATCAACTTGTCTGCAGGTACTTATGGCTAATTTCTTTGCATGTTACAATTTTTAATGAAGTACAAGATATGCCGTTGCTTCGCTCCGGCTTTCTTGAAGACTCCATCTATGGGGGCTAAAAATTCTTCTCTCATTCTAACGTCAACTTTTCCTGTGGCTGAGAACCAATTCAGTCCCTGTGCTCAACTGTATTTCATTCATAATAACATTCCAAGCACAAATCAGACCCAAAGATTCTTGCTAACGACCTACAATATCTACTACTTGCGAACTATTATGGACAACTAACATTAGGGCCATAAAATTCGTTGCGCCGTGCTGTCGAGTATTTACAAACTGTGAATTGCAGAGGGAGCGAGATCGATAAAAAAAACACTCTGGAATGCAAATTGGGGCTGGCAGAGTAAAAAGCCAAAAGCACTAATGAACGCTACGTGTGATGTTCCGAAAGTGCAGACCCGCAGCTCTGCAGCTTCGAAGAACGTTCTGCAGGTCAGCGAGCATTTTTTCCAGGAATGCTGGTGGTAACTTACCAACTATCCGTTCGAGACGTATAATGGGGAAGCGGAGAGAGATTGGAGAAGATATTGGCCTTACCTACGGAAAGAGATCAGTAATTGATGAAATCAGCTTCGTAGAATATAATGCGCACCGAAAGAAACGGTGGAGACAGCGGACTAAATGCAAAAAAAGTCGGCTGGTAGACTGGCAAGAATCAGTTGTCGTTGATCCTGCCATTGTGTGTGCTTACAGGAAGAGGGATTCCGGTGACCAGCAGTGAAGGGATAAATAAGCAGATGGATAATGCAGATATCGATGTTCAGACATACCTGCGATCGCTTGCCGGCGAGAATGCGATTGATCTAGAAGCCGAGGTTTGTGTGCACAGGAAACGAGCTTGAAGGCTTTGAAGCATCTTGCGTCTTCAGTGCGGTACATGGCTTGAGGTTTTGAAGCATCTTGACGGTCATGAAGCCTCTTGATGGTGTTCGAGTGTTTGAGGGCTTGAGCGGCATCTTGACGAAAGGGCTTCAGGTGTTGAGGGGCAGCGCCGAGGACCGAGGTAGAGACAGGGGTGCAGAAGGATAAAGAATTGGGTGGGGTAGATGATAGTAGGAAGCAAGAAGCGTGAGTGGGACGAGTGGCTTATAAGCAGTGGATAAGTGGCTGATCGGCGAGGTTGAAATGACGCGTGATTTGAAGCGCCCAGCGCGCTTAAGCTACATAAAGGAAAGAAGAGCTCAAAAGGAGGCTACCTGGGAAATGAGGGACAGAAGGGGAATCTTCGGATCTGCACAAACAGATGCACTCTGATACGAGGCATCTGCTTAATATACGAGTAATTAACAAAAAAGGCAGAAGCGCAAGGGTGTGGATGGCAAGGACATTGAGTCTGAAGCATCCTCGGTTGGTGTTTCCAGTCTCAAGCAGGCGATATCAGCGCTCGAACACTGCTGACTCAACAACCAGCATCTGTACAAAGATATTCCTGAGGTGCAGATTGGCCTTCAAACCGACCCTTCCATCAAGGCCTTCGAATCGGCAGCAGCGCACAGGGAGCCAGAACACGTCAAGATGGCCCACTCTCTCAAGGCCCAGGGATCTTCAGCTGGTACGTGGTTTAAGCACCTTGTGCGCGGGTATTTGACGCCATTACATAGACACATATACTTTTGACGAGCTTATTAAATGCTCCGTTTCATGTTTGACTGGCTCTCGTGGACCTACCAGAATATTCGTCAATATTTGCGACCGCGCCATGCTCCTCACGTCGACCTCTGTCGCATTTCAGGGCGATAGTTCTCGCTTGCTACTCGGGTTGGATCAATATCTCTTCAACATTCCAATTCTTGCGAAGGGGTTGGATGTGAAAATTACGGTGAGAACACGGAATAAGTATTGTCTTGATACATTGTGCTTACAATTCCGCACTGTAGGCACTAACCTTAATCACTGACAATGCAAAACACAACCAGAATGGTCACGTTGAAGAATACACCACCTTTCGCTGGGATAGCCCACTCGGATGCACTCTCGGGTGCCGCGAGGGAATTGGCCACGATGCAGAGAGAAAGTGGAAAATCTGTCTATCTACTGCCAAAACCGGCTCTATATGCCTAATGTCTGTGCCTAACAATGCCAAACATGCTACCGCATCTACCCCCCTCCACAAGGTAGACTAGTCGACGTAGTGAGTAGCTAGGAGATAGGAGGGAAGGTGCGGAACGGAGCGAAGACAGTAACAATGTCAGAGCGAAGGTGACGGGGGAGGCAAGTATTGGGAGAATCTAATGTGGCAATAAATTGACCACATGTGAAAGATCCAGCAGATCTTCGCGTCTCGGTCTGGAACGAGAGGTTCAATTTCATGTACACAAGGTGCTCCCGGGGCTTCGGGAGAGAGGAGATGAAGCCCGAGAACACCACCCCAGAGCACAGCTCCCAAGAGCCAAAGGCTTGTGTGAAGGGCGAATTTCAAGGGACCGAAACCCCCCAACAGGAGCTGGGCAACAGGGAAAAAGAGAAAGGAATAGACGAGAACGAGGATTGATGAAAGAACGGACTACCCCATCCCCAAGGGTCGATGGACTGAGCTGAACAGGCTCGCAGCAAGAGAGATTATGCACCAAGAGGATGCCCAAAGAAAGACAAGAGGAGAGGAGAGCAAGACACCTTCCAATGACGATGTGGAAGCTGCCCTGATCCGCCGTGGGGTAAACCCACAGACACGGATCTATCCGGACAATCTTGCTCTCATAACGGGCCTTAATGCACGGTGCATCCAGCAAGACGACGAGAGGAAAAGGGATGGGATAGTGCTGAACGACCTCTTGGTTACAGAGGTCTAATGTGACCACAAGGCACACATTTAGCAGTGAAATGGGCGACAATGCTCTGGGGACCACCCGAAGCACTGGAAGGAAGAAAACTGGGAAGGAAATAAGGGAAGCAACTCAGCTTGACACTCAAGCACTCAGAATAGTGAACAGAGTCTTGACGAGGTCACATCCGAGTCGCATCGGTCAAGCTGAATTGTCGGCGGGGAAATGTGATAGTGACAGAGTCACTGCTACGACATCCGGAGCCAGAGTGCTGGCATCCATCGCAAAAAAGCTTTGAAAAGACAGAATTTGAAGTCCAAAGGATGGCCAGCAAGCAGCGGAAGCGTAGACCACATCTCAAAGCCTCGAAAATCTGCGAAGCACTGCTCAGCAGCGGTGAAGATGGTGAGCGTCGCAAGCAGAAAAGATGAGTCACAAATGTGACAGCATCACAGGATGTAGCAGAAGAGCTCCTCCGCATCTCCCCGTCTTCCTTGTCTTCCACTCAGGCTGGCTTGCAAGCTCACCTCGCCTGAGCTCGCATCTAGCCAATGTCCTCGTTGCCTGCCACCTCGCCTTCCTTGCTCTCAAATGCTCCCCAATCAACTCCCCTACCGCCTCCTCTTCTTTGGCCTCTTTGTCCACCCAATCCTCCTCATCTTCTTCAGCTCTCTTGCTCTTCAGTCTTCGTGCCTCCGCGTCGTGTGCGGTGCCCTCTTCTTCACGGCTTGGCTCCGGTTCTTCGGCGACCAAGGGCTCTCTCTCTGGCAACCCTTTGGCAGCTTCCCCCGTCCTCCTGGACACTTCGTGGGCCTCCAGTGATGATCCTTTTGGTGCTCTGAACAGCTGGAGCCGTCTCGAGTTATACTCGCCATCCAGCTCCTGTCCATAAATAGTCTCGATAATATAGGAATTCAATAGACGTTCCTTGACTCTGAATGCACCCGACCATTCCGGCAAAATCTTCTTCGAAGTAAGGAAGGTTTTCTTGTATTTCGGATCCAAGACCTGCACTAGATCTCCGGGCACGAAAATAACCTCGCCGACCTTTGAGTCCAGGACGTGGCGATCGAATGCTGCCTTCCGCAACACCCCGTTGTGAGGGTGCTACGCACCCTACATGTGTCACGACGGACTTACCGACACCACGCGACTTCGGGACGAAGGAATATCCAGATTGGGCTTCCTGCTTGCCAGAAATGGACAACGTCCGACCAGGCCATTCGACCCTTCAACTATCCTTAGGGCACCGTGCGACTGTTCACTGGGGCTAAACGAGCCGTCCTCTCGGGCCATACATCCTGATGAAAGCACCATGACACCACGGGAGACTTGTTCCGACAGGATCGCAATGCTCACCGAACATCCACAAGGGACGCTCCCTGCGGAGTCCTTTTCCTGCACACACACCGACTGGGAGAGCATCAAATCCATGTCCAGGATGGCTCTCCCAGTTGCTCATGCTTCCCACGCCTCTAGGAACCCCCGTGAACCCGCTGAAAGGTGGTTCGTCCCAGAAGGCCGTTCACCAATTCACCTTCCGTTCACCTTCCGTTATCCACCTGAAACCATTGGACCCCGTTTCAGCCCCTCCTCGTCACATAACGCACGACCCAAAGGAGGTAGGGGGAAAGGTATAAAAAGGAGACGGGAACGGACCTAGTAGTCAGTAGTCGCCCTCCGGACATTGGTTCCCCCGCACTGTCCCACAGTGTACCATAGTCCACACCCAATAACAACCACTCACTTGCTTCACAGCACTTTACTTCTAACCCCTTTGCAGCTTAAGTCCTTAAGCTCGCGCTTTATACCCTTCTCAAAGCGACCCTATCCTCCTTCGCGGGCTCACGCTCTGTTGAAAGTTGATAGCTAGCCTTGGACCCATTGGCAAATCGTCGTCCCAGTCGAACATTTTACGCCTCAACACACTATCGTCCCTGCCAAACGAACCCAAGGAACGGCGTCGAAGCCTTCTGCAGGAGATTGCACTTGCGTAATCCACACAACCTCCCGCTCGATCATTAGGGGGAAAAGCGAGAGAGGAAGCAAAGCGGAGACTTCGTACTGAAGAGCACCAGTACTCCAACCAGATAAAGGAAGGTTACAGGCCCTCAACCGGTTTATTCACACACACACACACTCTCTACGACCATCGTCCCGTTGGGACGACCAACTCTCATTTATCACCACCAACCCAAAGGGCGATCCAATAAACCTTGCAATCTCCTAAAAATCATACTCAGAATCCCCTAGAGGACCAACAAGCTGTTGCGAGTGTAAACCAATTCACACACCAGCACCGCAGTCCCAATCACAGCGTGTTCACGGTCACCTCAACTTTCCCATGTGTGCGGTACCATTCCTGCTGCTGGTCCGCATGTGCACGTCTGCTGGCATTTGTGTCAGGATGGTGCACTATGCACGCTATCGCATCGATCAGAATGCGGCGCTGCGCCTCGTCCAGGGGCTGCTGCATCGTGGGCTAGTATGGGGCGTGCGGTGCTTGGGGCTGATACGGGGTGCGTGGTGCCTGCTGCTGTTGCGACACTCGTGGGGTGGTGAAGAGATTGCCTTTGCCCCCGCCCCCTGTGCTCTGGAATGGGTTCGCTCGGGTGCAGGCGTGGGCCAGCGTGTGGGTGCTTGCACCGGCAGGCCGAGCCTCGCGTTGGTGAGTTGGGCACGTATACCTGCTGTGGGCGACACCTGCAGCACTTGGCGCATCTTCGAGAACTCCTCCCACCTTTCCTTCTCCTCCTTCATGTTGAGCTCAAGCTCCACCGTGTTGACGTCCCGCACTGCTTTGATGAACGCGGGCCAATTCACGTGTGTCTTCCCTATCTTCATGCACAGGGGACCCAGTAGCTCGACCCGTACTTGCTCGATATACATCGTCGTCGCAGAAACACCTGCCTTCAGCACGAGGCGCTGCATCTTTGTGCCCCACGCGTAGTGCGCCCATACCTTGCGGTCGGCGACTTTGACCTTCGTGCCAAGCTCCTCCTTCGTGAGCTTGCACCGGAGCAACTCCGTCCCAAATTCCGTGGCGGTCGGCTGCACTTTGGGCTCAGCTGGGTACTGGGCCTCATTTGCGATATCGATGAGATCCATGTCGAGCTTTGTTGCTGCAGGGAGTGCCTGGAACCAGTCGTCGGCATCGCTGTTCGTGGCGAGGTAATTTTTGAAGGCTTTCGCCTTGTCTGCGCTGCTCGTGGAAACTTTTACGTCGCGGTGGAAGGCCCACAAAAAATCTTGTGCGGACATCTTGTCCGTGTTGCCGTCCCACGCGTCCATAGGCATGGTGTCCGAGTCGTAGTCGGGGTTTGTGGTGTGTGGTGAAGCCGCGCGCTGGATAGGGCTCGGTGGTTTTTCAAAAGTTGATAAGTCGTCTTCGTTGCTCGAGTCGCTCGGTGTTAACGACGAGGGTGTACTGGGTGTAGAATCAGACTGTGAATTCGGCGATGGTGTTCTGTGCAGTGGTGAAGTTCACTGGCTTGCTCGATGTGTTCCCGTGTGTCGCAGGTCTTGAAAACCTCCCGTTCGCGTCTCTTTGTCTCGTTTTCGGTGCCAGCGTACTCGTCAGGAGGTTTGAATCACACTCTCAATCACCAGATGGGATAGCCCACTCGGATGCACTCTCGGGTGCTGCGAGGGAATCAGCCACGACGCAGAGAGAAAGTGGAAAATCTGTCTATCTACTGCCGAAACCGGCTCTATATGCCTAATGTCTGTGCCTAACAATGCCAAACATGCTACTGCATCGCCATCACCATGTTGAACTCTGCCTGTTGGGGCCATTGCAGCTCTCTACTTCGTCTGGTTTCATATTCTCAACTGTCCTGTCCTGGATTTCAAGCCCGATTTCAGTGACTTGAGCTACGGCCAATTTGGTCGTCGAGAATGGTATAAATTCCACGTATTCAGCCATGCAAAGCAGGCAGACAAGGGCATGACCTACAACAGTAAGTTCCTATGACTTACGCTCTTCAACTGATTTATTTTTGACCTACCAGATCACCGCAACTGCATCAACACAACATATGCAAAGAACAGCATCACAGTTTCGAAGGGAACCCACGGAGGGCGTGGATATGCTGTCAAGGTCTCACTGTGATGAGTGGAAAATAAGTTTCACAAAAGCTTTATGAAAAACCAAATTATTCTCAAGCTTATAGAGAGACTTAAATTACCCTGAATAGAATTTCCTTTCTGAGATTTGAGCGGTAGTCGCTCCTGATTTGGTTGGATGGTTTGGAATGATTCAGCCCTAATTTAGAGTGAGCTGAAGAGTAATTGCACTGGAGCTGTTGGTGCTGTACTGATCGGATGGAGGACTCAGTAAATGCCTCTCAGGTGACTCAGAAGCTGCAAGAGCCTGATTAGTAAGCAAAAAAAAAAAAAAAAAGACTACATAGGGGACAGATAGGGGGGGGGGGGGGGGGGGGGTTCGAGGATTCAAGCTGCTCGCTCATCCTCCTTATATACCCCCTCGGGTCGGAGGTGAGTCATTTCCGTATCCCGAGGTTTGACTATATATGACATATGATTAATTATGACTGGATCTGACTACATACTGACTCCATGTTAATACTGGAACGAGTCAGTACGACTCCATCTTCTGTAATGACTCCATTTTTCCTCCCTTCTGTGAGTGTCACTTCAATTATTACAGTCATCTGTTTTAATGCCAAACATTATTTCAGCGGCACAACGGGAGCACAATGCGAGCATTGAGGGAGCAAAGGTGCTTGGGGGATGGAGCGAATCTGGCTCATTCTGACCCTGCTACAACTGTGCCCTTCTGCTGGATGCCATGCTCAGAGCTGCCATGTTTGATGCCCAACGACCTGAGGTACATTTCTTACCCTGGGAATCTCTCCATGAGTTTCTTATCCTTCCAGTTAATTTGTTGCCATTTATTTGACAGTCCCTAGTCCCTCCCGCTGAATTAATGTCTGCACTCTTCCTGTGGCTGGAAAGCCAAGAATTGGAGCTTGCCCTATTGCATGTCCATCCCTCTGTTTTGACTCTCCGTAATAACTACATATAGTGCCCTCACACTGCATGACTCGGACTTGGTCCACCTCCTCATCACACTCGAGCCTCTGGCTCGTGCGATAGACTGTGGCACAAATAACACACACCATCGCCTCTGTGCAGATCGAGTGCGTCCTGTACACTGCGTTGTGAGCTGCATCAGGCTGTCCCCTTGCAACGTGCATTTTTTGGGTGCCCAGTCAGCCTGCACAGCATCCTCTAGTGGGAAAACCTCGCAAAGCATGTCTCGGGACTCTGTGTGTATGTACATGCCTATTGCGGTATTATCAGTGCTAAAGTGCACAGCTTCTCTCCATCGCGATTATCATGCTGAGGAATGCAGAGGCCAGGTGGTGTGATAAGGACTGCGGCGCTACCGTGTGTAGGAAATTGCTTCCCGAGGGTAGCTGTGTTCGTCCTCTAGGGGGTGTTACGAGGTGTAATACCGATTTAGAGCAGAGGCTCGTGTGGTACACTGGTCGATGTTGTGTGGGAGTGGACCCCGCATGGAGCGCACTGAAAGAATGTGTGTGTGTGTGTGTGTGTCGGTCAGTTGATGCGTTCAGGCAGGACTTCCTACGCGAAGTACTGGTCCTTTCTGAACTCCCGAAGCTTTCTACTTCGACTGCAGTCAGCTGCCTTTTCCCCAACGAACTAGGCGCGCAAACAACGGTCTGAGGAGGGATGCAGGTGCGGCTCCGTGAGAACTTCGACATCTACGGGAGTTGGAGTTCGACGACAGGTGTGTCAAATGTCCTTCCGAACGTAGGCAATTTGCTAGGCGGGCTTTCACCAGGCTCCCACAACTACAAGACTGTGAAGTCTGTGCTGGAAGGTGTACCATGGAGAAAGGTACGAGGATGAGTATGGCGTGAGACTTCAAAGAGAAGCTGCAAGGAAGGTGGACAGTCAAATCTGGTGTATTGGTTGGCACAAGTACACTCTAGATGAGCGAGGGAAAACTTGTACCAAAATCTGACTATCCTACAGTGCTAAAACTACGTCCCTTTTATACCCTCTGGCTGCACAACCCCAGTTCCATAGGAATCGGGTCGAGTGCGGTCCCCCGGAGGAGCTGGACACTCGAAATAGGTGTACGATGAAGTGTATGACCAAGTTTAGGTCGAAAAAGTTGATGCCCCGAGTGCTGCAAGTGTGTCCCCAAGTGCAGCAAGGGTGTCCCCAAGTGCAGCTCGGGTCAACAATTGAAGAAAGCGCTCGAATATGCAATGCGAGGTCCAAAAATGGGCTGAATGCCCGTGGGGACCGTGCGAGGTGTCGAATTTTTGGGGTGAATATCAATCGTATCCTGGATTCTGGGTGGTTTTACAGTTGTGCCCTGGAGATGGGCCCAGGGTGTGGCGATATCCCGTAGAAACGAGGGTGGAGGTGGTGACGCGTGAGGGTGAGAGCACAGGCGTGGATGGGTGCCGAAGATGAGAGCGCGGGCGGATGAGTCGTGCTGCATAGGGGGCCGTCATCATCGAGTGGTGCCTCCATCAGGTGTGGATGTGGTCGCAGTCGTGGTGAGGGAAGCAGCTGCAGACAAGCTGCGGTTGGGGAAGTTTCCATATGCGGATTCTTGATACTTCCAAATCGGGTGATTGGTCTCGTCCTGTGGATGCAGTGGCGCGAGGGCACACACAACATGTGTACAGCCCTCACAGCAGCACATGTCACTTCCTTCCTGTGCCCCTTCCGAGCTCGCTACGTGCATTAGTTCTGCACGGACGACATGCCTCATGCTCTCTCTGCTTCTGGAGTGTATCTGCGTGGCGCATCTTCAGCGCCTACACTTCCACGTAACTTGCCTCGGGGGTGAGCCTCTTGACTCTGCAAGGCTGTTCCTCCAGTGTGCGCGGACCTGCCCACTGTATTTGTGTTGATATGTGGCTCAAAAGGGCCCACCAGTTTCTACAACCTTTTCACCTGAATACGCAGTACAATGCAGCATTGCCGACAATCCTATGATGAGCCTTCCAGAGTTATCTCCGAATCCTCCGCCTTTTGAACCTACCACTCGGTTATCGAGCGACTTATAGCATTGGAATTAAATAAAGACGGGTTCGTAAGTCCGGAGGAGGAACGAGTATTTGCACGAATTATGAGGAAGCTCTAGCGCTCGAAGACATAGAACAGGGGACTTTTAAGGACGAATATTTTTTGCTGTATAAAATTGCCACAGTCCCACATGTACCCTGGGAGTTAAAAAATATTCCAATACCTCCAGGAATCCTGCAGAAGGTAATAGGAGTTTTAAAACTGAAAATAGAAGCAGGAGTTTATGAAATGTGCCAGTCGTCCTACTGCTCATGATGGTTTTGTGTGGTAAAGAAGAATGGGAAGTTACAAATTGTTCATGATTTGCAACCGCTTAACAAAGTTTCCATTCGAGACGCAGGGATGCTGCCAATACTTGATGATTTCATAGAAGGATTTGCAGGCCGATAGTGTTATACGGTCTTTGACCTTTACTAGGGATTTGATGCCTGAAAAATGGACCCCGAAAGCCGTGATATGACAGCTTTTATGACTCCGCTAGGTCTGCTTAGACTCACCTCTATGCCGACTGGATACACGAACTCACCGGCTGAGTTCCAAAAATGTATGGTTTTCATTCTACACGTTGAGATTCCGCATATCACTAACATATTTATTGACGGCTTACCTATAAAGGGACCGGCATCCGCATATTTAAACGATGAAGGGCAGCTGGAACGGCTTAAGGGGAATCCCGGTATCCGAAGATTCATCTGGGAACACGCTCAAGATGTACATTGGATTATGCATAAAGTAAAATGTGCAGGAGCCACCTTTTCTGCCCTCATATTGCAGTGTTGCAGACGGGAAGCACTAATTGTGGGACAGCTGTGTACTCCAGATGGGTGTACACCTGATGACAAGAAAGTATCAGCCATTTTGAATTGGCCAGTCCTAACAACACCGCAGGAAGTACGATGGTTTCTGGGGCTCTGTGGCACGGTGTGAATATGGATTAAAAATTATTCACTTCTTATTCGTCTGCTTACCGAGCTGTATCGACAAAGTGTGGAATTTTTATGGGATGAGTGGCGAGAGCAGGTGGTTGGTCAAATTAAAGAGCTGGTGGCCAGTGCGCTGGCACTAAAACCCATCAATGATGAATCTGAGCTGGAAGCTTATCTCTTGGTGGACTCTTGCCACATCACAACAGGAATGATCCTCTCGCAGTTAGATATCTTAGGGTGTCGACGACCCACCCAGTACGGATCACTTCCGATGAGTGAAAGAGAATCACAATACTCACAACCGAAACTCAAACTATTTGGGCTTTACAGGGCTCTTTGTCATTGGCGTCTATACCTTGTCGGAATTAAAAATCTGAAAGTGGAAGTAGATGCCAAATTCATCCAGGGGTTCCTGAATAATCCCGATGTGCAGCCCGACACTACTATTAACAGGTGGATTCAGGGCATTATAATGTATCATTTTTCGTTGATTCATGTACCTGCTACTAAATTTCAAGGGCCTGATGCGCTGTCTTGGAGAACACTGGCAGAAGGAGAAGAGGTACAAAATGATGATGATGCCTGGCTAGATGAAGTAGTATTGTTTGGGATGATTGATAAGCCATTACCTTACCCCGCCGAAACCTTACCTTCATGTAACTTGACTCATGCTGCACAAAAAAGGGACTTGCAAGATATCGTCAGATTTCTTAAAACCTTGGAAGCACCCCAGTTTTCAAGCTTGAAGAAACATAGGTGATTTGTGGCACGTGCGTCGCGGTTCATGGTCCATGAAGGAAGATTTCTGCGGAGGAATGGAAAAGGACCACCATTAGTTGTGGTTTTAGATCCACATCGACGGTTAAAAATTCTGACGCAAGCTCATGAAGAATTAGGACACCAGGGGATCAAACCTATGTGGGCTCACCTAAGGGTTTGATTCTTTTGGCCCAAACTATATAATGACATCAAACACCATATTGCATCCTGCCACAATTGTCAAGTTCGGACGACTAAGAAGCTGGAAATCCCTGTCACCGTATCAATGCCAACAGCATTATTTCAGACCGTGTATATTGATATCATGATGATGCCGGAAGCTCAAGAATACCAAATGATATTCACAGCCAGAGATGATTTATCAGGGATTTGCAAAGCTAGGGCATTAAAGACCAAAACTGCGGAAGACCTAGCATCCTCCTTCTAGGAACAGATTTATTGTCGATATGGGTGCCCACGTAAAGTTATTATGGATAATGGGCCGGAGGTGAAAGCAGGTTTTAAAAGGTTGATGAAGGCACTTAATATTCCTCATGTGCGCATTTCGCCATATAATAAGCACGCAACTGGAAAGGTCGAACAAGGACATTTTACCTTGCGAGAAGCAATTGTGAAATCATGTGGAGGAAAGATCAAAATTTGGCCTCAGAAATTGCCAATTGCCTTGCTCACAGATTGCGTAACTGTAAGCAGAGTCACTGGATTTTCACCCTTTCAACTGCTACATGCCGCCAACCCGGTCCTTTCATTCGATTTAACAGAGGCCTCCTTTATGGTCACAGGATTTCGAACTGGTCTAACAACGACGCAGCTTCTTACGCTTCAAATCCATCAACTAGCCAAGAATGAGCGGGATGTTCGATGAGCAAGTGAAATTTTGTGCCAAGCACGCTTTCGTTCAAAAGAACAATTTGAACTTGAACGCCGATTTACAGCTAATAACAGTACTGAGGGCGTGACCAAAAAAATTCCGTTTTGGGCTGTTTTTGATCCCTGCGAAAGAATTGCATGGATCTCCCTCAATTCTCTGTGGTTTGGGCTGGGACCTAGCTAGATCTGATGTACTAATTTATGTGCAATTAATCATAGAGTCAAAGTTGCAAAAATACTTTATATTCCGTGGGCTGGCAACCAAGGCCCTCTGCAGTGAGAGTTTGGTCTAGCCTTCCCAAATAATGTCCGAGTGAGCTGATATTATGGGAGGGAGGACTTTGGAGTGTTCCAATGATCTTAATAGAGCCGGATATGAAGATATATCTTTTCTCTCGGTTGGTAGTCCTTTTCAACACATTCTCAACAGCAAATACGGAATGCAGTGTAACAAGCTCAGTTCTTGTCCAAACAAGTTGAACTAATGACTCACTCCAAGGTAATGAACTACAGTATATCCACGCCGCCCTCACTGCTGTTGAGTGTATAGCTATGTATGACTCGGAGTCGAGTCACTGCGCAGTGCCTTCTACTGCTGTCAATGATACACAGCCTTAGATCAGTCTGACAGAGCTGTATCAAACCTTGATCAAACAGATCATCATGGAGCGATTTAACCTCAAGAACGCCGACTGCTGTTTTGAACGAAAAGCGATAACCGTGAAATTCGACTACAAAAAAAAAGTAGCATGTGTTCAAGACAGAGGATACAACAGGATACAACATACAATGTCTCTCCGAGAACCGGAACGTCCAGGGACAAAACGAAAATGTATAAAACAAGAGACACAGAAAGAACAGAACGAAACAAAAAACCGGAGAATACAGCACCGCAGCAAAGGCAGTGCACAGAGAGACGCGGTCACGCATACGTTCAAGTATCCACCTTGCGAATGACCCAGCCATCCCATCCCTCCCGCCCGCCAATGCCGCGCCCGCGGACGATGCGGTGCCCCACTCCGTCCACGCGGTTCAAAATGGCGCCCGTAATGACCGCCGCCGCCATGGGCGCCCACTGGCTCGCCGTGCACTTCAGTGGCCCGGACCCGAAGGCCAACAAGTCGCTGGCGCGGGAGGGCTCGCGCAGAAACCGGGGGGCATCAAATGCTTCGGGAGGTGCGTCGGGGCCCCAGGACGCCGAGCGCTGCGCGCTTTCGATGTCGGCGATATCTGTGTAAATGCGGGGTGGGATGCGTACCGCAAGGAAGCGGAACAGGAAAGCAGTGAGTGCTGATTTTCGAAATGTGAGCCGTGAAATATGCCTGACGGGCGGGTGGAGGCGCAGGGCCTCGTGAATATAATTCTCCACAGTGGGAGAGGTGCCAGCCATTCTCGCAGCGCGCAGCTGGAGCCAACTTGGGTTGTCATTCAGGTCGCGAAAGGCCTCGCACGCCACGGCATCTGCATGGACGTGCGCCAAAGTGACGGCGACTACACGCCATAGGGTCTCCCAGGTGGGGATCACGAAGTCGAGGGGGTTTGGATACGCGTCTTGGTCAGGGACCAAGCGACGGAGGTGATCATTGAGCTGTTGGAGAAACTGCTCTGGGATTGGGTCTGGTTTCTTGGACAGGGTCCAAATGTGCGTGATTAAATTTGAGACAACTTCGAGGTCGCTCGCCGCGAGGGCGGTGATGTCCGTATGGGGAGCAAGGAGGCCGACGGTAATCGTGGAAAGAGTGGCTGTCTGCACAAATGTGTGGAATGGGATAGTTTGGTCCGGGAGGGCTAGTTCGACGGCCTGGAGTGCGACATTGGTGAATTGCCGCCAATCTCGTTGGGCAGCTTGGAAGAGATGGATGGATTGGGTACGGAAGGCGGAATGGACCTCAGGATCGGGGCTGACGAAAGTGTTCGTCAAGCCGAATGCCGGGACAAGGCGGGCGTTGGCGGATGCACGTGAGTGCAATAGGGTGTCCTTCGACGTGTGCGGAGGATCGAGCAGGCGGCGGATGGCCGCTGGAATACGGTGGTAACGGGTTCGTCGTCGTGGAAAGACATATTGACATGTCAATATGAAAGAAAGGCCAATGATCACCATGCATGCACATATGCCATAGAATTCAAAAGTGTTGGACATTTCCTCTGACGACGAAGAAGAGGAAAGTGTCTGAGCGGTAGGCTCTTTGAATAGGGCGGTGGTCCGCTGAGGCTAGAGTGGTTTGTGAAAGGGAAAAGGACGATGAAAGCTGGAGGGCTAGACAAGAAAAGACGGCCGGAGGAAGAGTGCCGGTGGAGTGTAAAATTAAGAGGATAAGAGGATGTGGTCGAGAGGCGTGATATCGAGGTTCTGGTGGCTAGGAAGCCCACTGGTGACGTCCAAGAGACTGAGGGGAGAAAGGACACCGAATCCCTTCTAGGCAGTTACCCTACACTGGTCATGGACGAGATGGGAGGAAGACAAGTCTGGATTCCTGGCGACGTGGGTCCATATTTACGCGGTAAACAAGTCGTGTAAAATGAATTACTAACGCAACGGGGATAGCAGCGGAGGCAGGACATGGACAGGTTTCCACGTCCCGGCCATCCGACCCTACCACAATGAGCAACCAACCACTTACATGCCTACCTTTATACCTTTGTCTGTACATGCGCTCAATAAACACCCTGCCCAATATTAGAATAGGAGTGGAATGCGAACCTGAACAGGACCTCTGAAATTTCTCACAGATGCATGGCCGCCAAAATTTTCGATTCGGATATTCCATTTTTAATATATTGCGTCACGTATCGCGACAAGACACGTGATCGCAACCTCATAAAGCTCAACCCCCCAGTGCAAGAGGTGATTGTGGACTCCTTCCCATGACCCCCCTCAACATGTCGCGCATTCACTGCGTCCCCATTACGCTTAGAATACTACTTCTGAACTCATTATGGACCATAAAACTGTATGTGGTGCACAGTGGCACAATCTACTCAATCCGGTTACTTTCACAAGTTTGTACATAGAATATAGTTTACTTGTGCTTTAGGGGCCATTGCATGCGCATGGCGGAACGAGTCCAGGGAGGTTTTTATTTCAAAATACAAGTTTAAGTTGAATTAGGTGACAATTAAGGCTTCATGAGAATACACGCCTCCTGGAGCAAGCACCTGGGTGAATTTCAGGCCCTATGTCTGCGGCTCGCTGCCACAGTAACCTATGCGAATCCAGAGCTCTAAGATCACCAATTCAAGTTTAAGAGGCTTTCAAGTATGCTGCATGTTAATACACGGTCCATCGAGACCTCTCTCAATCATGCTGATATTTTCTAGCGCTATTCAGTATCTTTCAAAGGTCGACATTCTATCCGTGATTTATCGCAGGTTGCAGGCCCGGCAATTGTCTCCAGTTTCATTACTCCTGATTATCTGTCTTTCTCTTTTTCAGTTCAACCTTTTGTGCTTCCGACATTCCCACCGGGAATTCGACTGCAACCCCATGCCTCAAGAGGAATATGACTGTGTGAAATAGTTGGGGCCCCGGGCAAGTTGCCTGGAGGAGGACCCAATTCAGTACTCGTGCAAGGGCTGGATCTAAATCTTACCACTGGCACGGAAACGATGCCAGAAAGCAGCTTACTTGCTTACCGAAGAAACCCTTCTGCATTGCCCGAGAAACCCGTGGGGCGGTTCATTTTACAAACATCTACGCTGCAAGTCGAATTAGTAGAGGAATCTTTTTTTTGCCATTCATGTGGGCAGACTGGTGAAGAGTCTATCTGGGAGGGTGATACAACACAAGACTTACATGGAAGCTTCAAACATTGTATTCCAGGTCAAGGCCTTGTGTACCAATGTACTCAGCAGAACTTTCCCCCGACAGATGGTACTTAATATTTCGCTTCAACATCAGAGGGAATTATTACTCACAGCACATACAAACAGGTGCATGTTGTGTCACCACTGATTCCAAGCTACACGGAACAGGTCATTAAATCAATGAAATTAATTCAACCACGCAGAATGCACGCACGAGGGAGGATCAATATTTAAATATCAGGTGTGCGTGTATTCCGGTGCGTGCAAGGTTTGACAACAGACAGCCTGCAGAAACTCCATAAGTACACACGAGTATCAAACGACCCCACCTCGAGTTAAATGTAGTCTACTTTCTGACGCGGGGGCCTTAACGACAGGTCTTTTCAAACTCCGCCCTGATGTGTCTGCGCGCCAGAGTTTGAACTTGCGATAAGGGGGAAATCACTGTATCCCGCCAAAATCCTGGCCGTCCCGGCATAACACAGAGGTATTTGCGGTCCAAAATACTCTCGGGCATCACCTATAGCTATCCCAACACTCATATTGCCTTTTCCCCCCCGTACGCTCTACGAAAGTGCTTATCTTTCCGATTTTGTGGTAGAAAGTGTATGTTCATTGGTCTCAGTTAGTGTCGGGTCATTTCCGTTGAAAATTTGTCAGGACCATGAGTGGTCCTACTATAATACATTTATCGACTCCCTCTGACATTGAGCACCTTGAACGCGCAAAAAACGCGTCGTCGACGCTTTGAAAAGCGCGGTTGATCAACCTCACGTGATGTTCGGAAAGGACCTATCGTTTAAGGGGGGTGGATCAGAAATCAGACGTCAGACGGGATACTTGAGGTACGAAAGTTGTTCATCCTTGTCGGCGTCTGACTTTGGGAAACTAGTTAAATGGGCTCACCGCCATAAGTCATCTGCGGATCATGCATTGAAGCAGCGGCGTCGATATGTCATCGGACCCTGAACTGAAATTGCCTTCAGGCAATATCTGTTCGCGCCGGAGGTGTATAAATACAGGACAGAATGGAGGCTGGAAATCAGCCCTGTGGGGTGAGGCAAAAACACACCCCTTGACATGGAGAATGGCCCCGATATCAATTCTGAGTCGGATGGGGTCACTGTTAAATCACTTCAACCGGTGTAATTGATGGTAGGTGCGTCTCCAAGCCATCGGTCTGTGCTCTACCCGAGTTTGAGGGTTGATGGATCAGTTTGCTTAATTATACAGGGGTATATCTTAGTGTCATGGTTCGCATGCTCAGGCACAACATCAGTTCATGTCTTGAGAATAAATGGGACACATACAAAGTTCAATAGCAGCTGCGTCCGGTCTATATCTGATGAGAAAAGAAAGATGATTACCGTATGCCCGCGGAATCAATGACCCGATCCCAAGTCAAACGGACTCACTGCAATAATTTCAAGTCCATCAATTGCAGCTGCGTGACATGCCATCAGATTGAGAGCCTCCGAACTGTGCCTCCTAGTCCAGCCCAGGACAGCAGATACTGGAGGCAGTTGAGCTTCAACACTGAATCTGTAAAGAAAGATGATGTGAAGCTCAAAGGAGCTTTTAACTCAGGCAAGCAAGGCCCAAGAGTAGCTCATCCCAGGTGTGTTGTGCCGTTTTAACAGGAGGACGGGAAGCTGTTGCAACTTGGTTGTGATGCCTCAGTGGAAACTAAACTAGCATCACAGGTAAATTAGACTGCGCTGGGTACGAAGGAGGGAATTGGAGCACATCCGGATTGTAGAGAAACAAATTTACGAATAAAGGCAGCTGTAGAGCAAAAAGACTGTAAGAAATCAGAGTTAAGCGGCAGCGCCCGACATACTTATGATCAGTCACCTGTGACACGGCTCGTAAACAACAGACAAACAAAGGTGCGCTGAGCTCAGAAGTCACCGCACAATGTCCCAAAATTCTTGAAAATATTCACACTAATGAACGAAAGGTGCACCGACCTTTGAGAAAAACCTGAGGTATGGCAAGGTAACCACAGTCAAATAAATCGACATACAACTTCCAATGTCACACTGGAAACGTAAAGAGAAATGACACAATTGTCAATACTGCTGACGCCCAGGCCTATAAAAAGGCAGAAAATCCCACGATAATTCCCTTATAAGGAACTGGCGCACTCACGAATCACATACGTCATCGGTCAAAAAACTTCTCGGTATGCGGAGAATGGAGAGTAAAGACGAGTCTAAAATATTCATTTTAGGACTCGTAACGGATTTCACGGCTGCACATCGCCGTCGCCATCGCACTCACAGCGGATTTAACCTTCAAACACACTGCGGGTTTGACCTTTCTTTCAACGCACCGTTGATTTTCCCGAGGCCCGTCCGCCTACCGTAGAACACCCAGCACCAGCCATTGACAATGCAGATCGTGCGCGGTATCATCATGTCCCGCCCTCGCCTCGCCTCCTCGTACCCTGGGTATTCAAGATATACGGCGTCCGTCCGTGAGCACTGGCAAGTGTAATTCTTACTCTGGCCTCCTACAGTTGATTCGGAGTCGGAGTCGCTGGTAGGGTAGGTAGGTCTATAGGTGGTTAGGGAGGGTCTCCGCTGAGCGATGAGTATTCGATTTTCACGAATCACTCCCGTGAGTCGGAAGTACTCAGCACTAGGTGCTAGGTACCAGCCTAAGATTAATCATATTACATTACTTATCGAGGTCAGTGATGCGCATTGCATTGCATCCCTAATTTGTTTTGTGTATCGAATCGAATCGAGTTGCGGAGGGGTAGGAGCAGGGGTACGTATACTTGCGTCGCTTGAGCGGCGCGTTTGCTTGATAGACTTACTGCGTACGAGGAGGCCCTCGCTCTCGATATTATTAACCCGCGCTCGACATTAACCCGTGCTCAATATTAACTCGTCGGCATACACCTTACCGAGATACCACTCCCTTCATTCCCTCCCTCCACCCCCATCCCCTCTCCAACTCCCGCCCCCTCTCCGAGTCCCACCTTGCGCATACGCATACGCATACTCACTTCCTTCCCCGCCCTTAGATTGCGCCGAGCCAGAGCCAGCGTCGGGGGACTAGACAGACGAGGCGGAGGTGGGTTTGGATTTCATGGGTTTCATGGGTAAGCGGGAGGTTGGGGAGCGGGCACGCGCGCGTTACGCAGGGGCGCGAAGGCGCAGGAGGAGGGAGCAGGGAGGGCAAGGCAATATATTGCAGGGGAGTAGTGATAGGTACAGCGTAGGTAAAGGAGGGAGGAGTAGGCAGGGAGGGAGGTAGGAGTGGGAGGGAGCGTAGGGAGAAAGGCGTACGTAGGAGTGAGCGGGCAGGTAGATGTCGCGCGGCGCGGCGCTGTACGCGCTGAACGCGGCGCAAAGGGACCGACGCGCACCGCCGTGAGATGCACGGCACGGCAACGCAGCCCGCAAACGAGTGCCGCAAACGAGTGCCGCCTGTCGACTGAGCGCAGGAAGAGACGCGCGGAGGGACGGAGGCGGAGGGCAAAGGGATGGACGCGGCAAGGATGAGAGGGGGCGCTGCCCTGCGGTCGCGACGAAGAGGCAGCGCGTCGTCTGCGCGTGTGGCGTGTCGCTGCGGTCGGGAGGCACAGCGTGTGCGGCGCGAAAGGTAGCGGCGTCGTACGGGATCTCAGTGACGCGTAGGTAGCGAGAGGCACGGGCACGCACCTATGTATCCGTCGTTTCGGCAGCGCGGCGCCAGAGGAAGGCGCGCGTCGGATACGTGGGGGCGTCGCCGCTGTATGGCCGCGAGCGCAGTTGGTGGCGGCGCTGTCCGTCGTGAGGGATTCGGAGGCGTGCGTGACGGAGGGCGGGCGTGGCAACCTACGCGGGGCAGAATGAGTACCGCGTAGACGCAGAGATGCACGGCACGTACCTGCGTCCGCGGCGGGCGGCGTAGGAGGGCGGGGAGAGAGGGCGCGGGGCGGGTCTTCTCTAGCGCGACGCCGGGCTGCGCGTGTTCATGGAGGTGGGGTGGGACTCGCTGCGGGGAGGTGAGCCCAGCGGAGGTAAGGCAGGCACGCACCTGCTCGCCGTCTGTCGCTTCAGGGGCGGGCGGGCGTAGGGCGGCTGCGTCGATGCCGCGTGGGACCCGGAGGCGTGGGCTGTCCGCGGTGCAAGGACCGTAGCGCATTCGCCGCGGGTGTCGGAGGAGAGAGGGAGGCGGTGAGCTTGAGTTCCTGGGACTCCTCGAGGGGGAAGGCGTCGTTGGCCGTGGCTTTGCCAGGGTGAAGGTGCATGATGTCAGAGTCCGAAAGGAGGTGATGGGGCCAATGGATTCCATCGGCGTCGTCGATTTGGCGCGCAGCTTTCCTAAATACAATCGATTGTATTTACGATTCCGCGGCTTTTCAAAATACAACGCATTGTATTTACGATTTGTGCCAAGTCCGCGAGCAAATGTTTAATCTGCACCGCCGATTAAACCACTGATGGCGGACTTGCGAAAATTATGGACGTCACCGTGTTTGTCAGCAACCACCCTCTGCACCACCACCACGACGCACGATGGCGCACCCGCAGGACCGCCCCCCGCGCCAGACGCGGCCCCGGCCCAGCTCCCAGTCCCCCGCCTTCCTCCCCAACGACGGCAGCCGCGGCAACGTGTCCTTTCGCACGACGGAGACGGGCGACCGCAACGCCCCGCTCACCGCGCGGACCAACCTCCAGGCCGACGTCGAGGGCGGCGTCATGCGCAAGAAGAGCCTCGTGAGGCCCGACCGCGAGAAGATCGAGCCGGGCCACAGGCAGTGGCACTACCGCAGCACCGTGGCCCAGCTCGAGGAGGAGGGCCAGGGGCGGGTGGGGGTGATGCCGTCCAGTTAGTCCGTCTCTCTTCTGTTAGACTAGGCTAACTCGCACAGGGACCGGAAACTACCCCCAGCGCGAGGCCCTGCGGCGGGGACAGTCGCTGCTTGGCCGAGAAGAAGACGTGCACGAGTCCGGCCTCGCCCTCTTCAAGCGGGGAGCCACTCTCCGACGCAGACGATCAGCCGCCTCGTCAACGCCCCTCAATCCCACCCCGCCTGCCCCCCGCACCTCCTGCCTCGGCGACTACGCCCCCGGCCCCAAGGGCCCCTGGATGCTCTACTGCTACCTCCTCACCGCATGCGTCCCCCCGCCCCTCATGCGCCTCTGCGGCCTGCGCTCGCCCGAGCAGCAGCGCGCCTGGCGCGAGAAGCTCGGCCTCGTCTCCATCGTCCTCGCCCTCATGGCCGCCGTCGGCTTCATCACCTTCGGCTTCACGCAGGCCGTCTGCGGCACGCCCCCCACGCGCTTCCACGGCGGCGCCATCGGCGACACCCGCATCGGCATCGGGTCGGTCGTCATCAACGGCTACGACTACGACTTTGAGGCGTTCCACCACCCCAAGGCGGGGGCTACCTTCGACGGGACGACGAACCCGCTGTTCCTGGGTGGGTGGGGCCTCGCGGGCAACGACGCCTCGTTTCTCTTCCAGAAGACCAACCAGCACTGCGTGGGGTTCCTCTCGCGCCCGAACACTAGCAGCATCACCGGCACCGGCGCGCTCATGGACTGGTACTTCCCCTGCAACGTGCGCTCGCAGTACGGCACCACCTCCCCGAACACCACCGCGTACACCGCCAGCACGAACTGCCACGTGAGCTCCAAGGGCACGCTCAGCAGCACGCTCGCCGCGCAGGGCCAGGTCTACTTTACGTGGGACGACGTGCGCAACGCGAGCCGCAGCCTCGCGGTCTTCGAGTCGTATGTCCCCCTCTTTCTCTCTTACTTGTACTCACACGCCTTAGCTCCGTGCTCGACCTCTCCCTCCTCGCCTGGCTCGACCCCACGCAAGTCACCTTCCCCCCGCTCTTCTCCGCGCTCGCCGCGCCCTCCTCTTCATACGCACGCAGCGACATCACCATGGCGCTCCTCCGCCTCAACCAGCGGCCCCTCGGGCACTGCCTGCAGGACCTCATCACCGTCGGGTTCATCGACACCAACTCCATCGGCTGCGTCGCCTCCCAGGTGCTCCTGTATCTGAGCCTGATCTTCATTGTGGGCGTGGTGGCGATCCGGTTCGCGATGGCGGTGATGTTCCAGTGGTTCTTCAGCCACAGGCTGGGGAATTTCCCGAAGGAGACGTATGAGCAAAGGATGCAAAGGAGCGCGGAGATTGAGGATTGGAGCGATGATATTTATAGGCTGGCGCGTCGTAAGGTACGCATCGTCCCTGATGAGCTTGTGCATGGCTGACTATGTCCCCTTCCGCGTACACCTGCACCTTCGCGCGCACCGCCGCATGCCGCACGCGCCGGGATGCCTCGCGAGTGCGCGGGGCGTTGGGCGCGGGCGGATTGTGTGTGAGTGCGAGTCCGTGCGACGAGAAGGATGGATGGGCAGCGAGGGAGTCGAGCGTCGGCGTCGCGCGCTCGCTCGCTCGCTCGCTCGCTGGCATTGTACGTATTACTTATGTAACTATTGATATCTGGTCAATACATCCTCTTTGTGCGTTGAGCGAATGGAGCGCGCGTTAGTACATGTACGAGTGCGGGATGACCGAGTAGCACGTAGGGAGGAGCCTGCACTGCAGAGTATCCGGCGGAGAACATAGTGCGCGTTCGCTGAGATACACAGACTGAGTACTGAGTACTTAGTACAGCCCGTGCACAATTCTGCTCCAACCGCTGCTTTTGCGGATGTGTCCCAGCGTTCGAGGTACCGGTGTGTGTGTAGTACTCGAGCAGCTGAGTTGTTGTTCAATATAGAAAATGTGCCGAGGATGACTATTGCAGGGAAGTGAGTAAAATGTATAAATGAATTAGCCTGGCCGTAGGTTCCTTCTTTCTGAATGAAGAACTGAGGCCGTGCATTGAAAGCACTGAATTCGAACTTCTCGCTGTCGTCCCTGGTACTGGCTAAAAATATCGTGCACGAGGGCCTCGAAATAAAGCCAACTCGCAAACATTTACCGGTGACAAGTATTTACTTCCACCGAGTCAAAATGAATCAGAAACACATTCTGGTGAGATTCCGGCTGACCATTCAACTACCCCGGCCAGTAATTATAAACCTGAATTGGTTTCAGTAGCAATGTACGGACTGCAGCTGGAGACAGAGACACGGTAGAATTTGGGCGTGGAAAGGATTTTATTTGACTTGCTGTTGAACTGTACTTGCGTGGCGCTGTACTTGCCGTGGGATTGAGAAGAAGAGTATCTGGGAGACGTCAAATAAATTAGAGCTGCTGTAAATATTACCTTCCATGCTGAGAAACCCCCTGTGATGGTAGGGAAAGAGAGGCGAGACAGATACTTGGAGAGTTACCAATTGAATTCTGACACAAAGTAGACTCGGAGTCAGTCTAAGCTTCGGTCACCATTGAATTCAGCATTGAAAATCGAAAAGGTATGTCAGCTCAATAAAATAGCAGTCAAGACTGAGTCACCAGGTATAAGCACAGCATGTACGGTCAACCTGCGCTACTTCCCACTGGTGGCTCACTCGAAATCTGGGGCTAGTTGAAGTTACTTTCAGCCTCCATCCAATTTCAAAATAAGTAAAATGAACCCAAGGTAGAATTGCAAGCTTACCGCAGAGTTGATGATCTTGAACGGGAATATCCCAGAACATCTTGCTGAATATTTAATGGGGGTTCCGGGAGGTGAATCAGATGGATGCAGAATCGGAATCTGACCGAGCTGCAGCCTGTAAGCGGACTCGGAGTCACTCAGAGTTGGGAGATCCAGTGCAATCCAATACCGGAAAATCGAGGAGGTAAGTTAACTAAAACGGCAATCAAGTCCGAGGCTTACCAGGTATATGCAGAACTTAACTGTGTTACTACTGAGACGTAGTTCAGTACAAATGTTGTACTAATTGAAGTTACTTCCAGTAAAGTCGGACTCAATCTGACCGAACTGTAGGCAGACTTGGAATCAGTCTAAGCTGGGAGCTCAAGTGAAAGCCTGGAGGTAAAAAAATCGAGGAGGTAAGTTCGATAAAATAAAACAGCAATCAAGACCGAGTTGCCAGATATAAGCTGAGCTCAAACTGTGCGTTACTGCTGAGACTTAGTTCAGTCCAAATGTTATGCTACTCCATGGGCTTCGGTCTATTTGAAAGTGTTACTGGCACTTACTCGGAGGACTTATGCTGCGAAAAGAGGTAGCAGCGTAAAAAATTGAATAATTACGGGAGAGTCTAACTCGCGTGTGGATCGACTTGCGTGTGCAAGAGCTGTTGGTGAACTCTTAAATTGACACCATCAAAGCAACATGCCAAAGTAAGTCAGAGATAGTTTGCCGTTGAGAGTCAAATACCCCACGAGTTGAAAGACTGAGCCAAATCAATCCCAAATTGACTAGGTTGCATGGATGTATCCCGGCAGTACAGTTGTCCCACGATGGTTGTGGCTCGCTGTACAAGAGATAATCAGAGATTAAATGAACTCACTCACCAGGTCTGTATAGATTGGTGGAGTGTTACTGCCAAACCCCGTTACCGGTAATCAAGTGGAGTCGCTCTAATGCCCACGGACTGAATCTGAGTTGTAAGACTGGCCAGCAGGGCAGCTTAGTTATTCAGTATTCATGTGTTGTGACTGGGTAGTTGAATAGATGCAAGGTCTTGTGGTGAGATTTGAAATTTTGTAATCAGTCAACTGCACTCCAGTAGAGCCACAGGAAGAAGTTGAGTGAATTTTGAAGTAGATCTGACGAGGTATCAATCCAGCTGTTGCGGAAAGGGGGTATTGAACTCGAAAACCCGCACTGAACTCTTGCTCATACAACCGCTATTAGAGTTAAAGTCAAATAGAAACCTTTGGATTGTAATAAAATTAGCCATGTTTGAACATGACAGATCTGATGAAAAGCTCCAGTGGACATTGAGCTCGGACTAGGGTAGTTGGTGTTATGAATGAGGCTCCACAATTAATTTGCAGTGGTCATAGTCAAAACGATACACACATACATATTGCAGGAGAGGATTATTAGACTCAAAAGCAGGATTTGAATTGACGGCAGAAGTTGGTCTCGCCGTAAAACCCATGCTGAAATATGACCACTCGGAACACGAGATCCAAAGAGACTGTCACTGTAAAAACTTGCTCAGATGAGGCCCAGTAATAATTGGTTGCTTATGGTACCCAAAATATTGCTGCGGAGGAGCGCATTGACGAGAACGCTGGCCTTGAAGATGTGTCACGTGACCGTTCCCAATTCGGACCACTCCTCCTCGCGTCCCAATGCGGAAGATCTGCTCAGATCCCAGCCTCGATTTGGCCAGATCTGGCCAGATCCCATCGCAAGCCGCATCATGCCGAATTGGTGGGGTCCTGGTCGCAAAGAACAATAAACATAAACTCGTGAGGCTTTTTTCAACGCAAGTCCGAATTCAAAATCACGTGATGAAGTGGCGTAGCTCCGCCGTCCTCGAGTTAACATTTTCATTGTACGTACTGACTACCCGGGGTCCTAGCTTCTACTGCCTAGCCTAAAGAGGGAGATCTATCTCCGGGCATACGGCGGAGGAGCCGCAACGGACGGCAGAGGAGCAGCAAGCAAGAAAAGAAAAAAAAAACCAAGTCCGCCAAAGGGCGGACTCGGGCGGGTGAATGAGGGTCGGAAGAAGTCGGGAAGAGACGGGGAAAAGCGGAGGAGGCAGCAATGAAAAGGGAGGGAACGGGGTGATGGGCAGGAAAACTCACCAAAGGACGGGTTGTGATGGGTGAATTGCGAGCGATTGCGGTGGAACTGTGAAATTGACGTTAATAAGGAATGTGGACACGAGAAAAACCAAGACTTACGGTAAGAAGAACGGAAAAATGGGAATTCGCGGAAGTTGAACATACGTTGATGGGGATGTTCGAAACGGCGCATTGGCGCAATCGCGGTCGGACTGGAGCGAAAAGTTAGTGGGATGAAAGGAGAATGATACAATGAGCGAATTGGACGGGTGGAAAGCAAAGAACTACATAAATACGGCATGAAAAGCGAGCGTAAAGTGGGTTCAACTACATAGAACTACAACAAGTTACTTGTACGCAAAAATATTTGAAAAAGTGGGGTCAAAATAAAGAAAAATGGCATGAAATGGTGGAGAAATCGACTGGGAATCGGGGAAGAAGGATATGAATACTCACCGAGCGAGTTGAAGGCATCGGCGGTCACGTGGGCGATTGATCGCCGGTTCAAAGGCAGCGCGTTGGACGCGGGCGACGTCGGGCTGCAACGGAAGGTCAGAAAATGCGAGGGTAGGGATGAATTAAAGCGAGTGCAAAGGTCAGAAACTATGGAAATGCCACATAAGGGAGGCCGGAATGATGCTACAAGTAGATAGAGGCTACAACAGGAGACTGTACGCAAAAATATTTGAAAAAACAGCGCCAAAATGCGCAAAAAATGGAGCAGAAACCGAAAGAAAGCGATAGAGATGGCATGGGCACTCACCGAACGTGTCGAGTTGAAGTTGGCGGCGGTCACGTGGGCGAGTGATGCGAGGTTGAAAGGCAGCGTCTTGGCGTGCGAGCGGTCGGACTGGAACGGGAAGTTAGTGAGATGGAAGGACAATGATGAAAGGGAGTACGAGCGAAATATGAATGTGAATAACTGTATGAATGGGGGCAGAAGGAGTTACAAGTATATAGAGGCTAGAGTAGGAGACTGTACGCAAAAATATTTGAAAAAAGAGGGCCAAAATGCGCAAAGAAGGAGTATAAAGTGCGAGGAAAGTGGTAAAAAATAACATGGATGATGGACACTCACCGAATGTGCGAAATTGAAAGAGTCGGCGGTCACGTGGGTGATTGACGCGATGTTGCAAGGCAGCGCATTGGCGTGCGAGCGGTCAGACTGAAACAAACAGTCAGTAAGATAGAAGAATAACGATTAGAGGAGGTGTGGGTGGTAATGTGAGACAAAGAAGTACATGAATGGGCATGGAAAGTGAAAGTGAAAGTTGTCAAAACTACGTACAGCTACAACAGGAGACTGTACGCAAAAATATTTGAAGAAACAGGGCCAAAATGCGCAGAAAATGGAGCAAAAGCGAAAGAAAAGTGATATAAATGGCATGGAGACTCACCGAACGCGCGAGTCGGCCATCAGGTGGGCGACTGATGGGTTGATTCGAAGGCAGCGTCTTGGCGTGCGCACGGACGTACTGCGATGGAAAGTCAGCAAAAATAGCGACATAGATGTAGAGAAGCAGAGGTGGAAATAAGATGGAAGAGGAAGGGAATAAAGAGATGGGAATAACGAAGGTAGTAGCAAATACAACAAGGAATTGGACACGAGGACTGTACGCAAAAATATTCGCAAAAAGAGCGCCAAAATGTGCCAAAATGGAGCGGAAACCGAAAGGAAAATGATAGAAATGGCATGGACACTCACCTAACGCCTTGCAGTTGAAGTGTCGGCGGTCACGTGGGACATTGGTTGAAAGGAAGACCACCGAGGCAATAAAGGAGGTAGACAGTAGTAGTAAGTACAACAAGGAGTTGAACATGAGGACTGTACGCAAAAATATTTGAAAATAGGTCGGGATAATACATACAAAAGTGGACTAAAACACGAAAGGAATGTGATATAAGTACAACGGACACTCACCGAGTCGGGTTGAAGGCGTCGATGGTTACGTGGGTGACTGATGGCTGGTTCGAAGGCAGCGCATGGGCGTGCACACGGTCAGACTGCAACGGCAAGTCAGTAAGTGAGAAACAACAAAGGAACAAAGGAGGTAGAATAGCCAAGGAAGTACAAAGTAGATCACGGCTTTGAACATGAGGACTGTACGCAAAAGTGAAAAACCGACCCCAAATGCGCAGAAAATTGGAGAAAAGTGATATAAATGGCATGGACTCTCACCGAAGGCGGCGGTCACGTGGGGGATTGATGTGAGGTTCAAAAGCAGCGCATTGGCGCGCGCGCGGTCGGACTACAACGGCAAGTCAGTAAGGGCAAGATAATACAATGAAAAGAAGTATGGGTGCAAGTGAAAGGCAAGAGAAAGCCCGATAAGGCAACAGATGAAGACAGAATAACAAAGGTACGTCAAGGCTAATTATACGCAAAAATAGTTGAAACAAGGCGTCCAAATGCGCAAGGAATGGTAGAAAAAGCGATAGGAACCGAAGTAAAATGATTCAAGAAGGGCTGGGCACTCATCGATCGCGACGGGTTGATGGAATCGTGGACGCGGGTGCGTGATGGCGGCGTTGAGAAGTTTGTGCGAGTGCGGCGCCGAGCTGAGAGAGGGACAATGAGTAAAGGTGTTGAGTGGGACCAGATTAAATTGAACAAAGATGAAGTGGAGGCAGAAGGGATCCAAGTCGTAGGGGCAGTAGGTACATGTTTAAAGTCTAGCATCAACGGACGGACGGCCGCAGGGTAAAATAATAATAATTGTACGCCAGAAAATAGGGGAAGAAAGATAGAAAGTAGAAAGAGTGGAAGTAAATAAGGATAGTATTGAACTAGGGAAGAACTACGAACAAACGCTAAGCGGTACTCACCGAATATGCAAAGTCGACGCGCTCGATCGGGTCACGTGCAGGATTGATCGCTTGGTTGAAACGCGGCGGTGTGGCGGCGAGCTGAAGAGAAATAATCAGTATATGATGGAATAGCATGAGAGATTGTTGGAAGAGCAGTTGTATCATACAGACGATGTATGATGAAGACACGAAACAAATATTGTAGGTAAAAGGTGGAAGATAGAAAACACCGGCAGAGGGCGGGGAACAGATTGACAACGAAGAATGGATGGGAAGGGACAAAATCGGAAAGCCCGAGGAATAGAGGGACGGTCAGAGCGAAGGGATGAGAGGATAAGTGGACCGCAACACGGTGGAAGAAATGAAATGGATATATATATAGGTTGAGAGTAGAGTGAGAGTGAGAGGATAGGACGAAGAGAGAGCAGGGAGTAAATGAAAATGAAGTGTAGATGAGGAAGGCTCAGAAGAGGAGAGTATCAGTCAAGGTAGGGACGAGAGCGAGAGTGGGGAATGAATGCGGGGGAGGATCGATGAAAATCATTGATGGATGGACCGTGATGGGTTGAAAGGAATGTAAGTATAAATTAAAAAGGTGTGAGGACAAGAAGAAGAAGAAAGTACGTAGTTGAAGACGAAGAATAAAGTGGAACAAAGAAACACCGACCTTCACGACCAATAGGTGTTGAGAGCGTGTCGATGGAGGGTGGCGAGTAGTCGCGAAGGGCTTGAGTGTCGAATGGTGTCGGGGAGCGCATCGTGGGTGGTCGTTGGTCGAAAGCGAGTGCTGGGAGTCGGTCTACTTGGGCGCGTCGAATACTGAGGTGGCGAAGGGTGCTCGAGGACGGTGTCGTTCGTAGGTGGTCGTAGGCGATGGGCGAGGAGGTCGTAGTCGATGCGAGGCTGAGGCGGTATGGCGGCGTGGCGGCAGGTCAGAAAGTAGAAGGGAGATGGTGGGGGTATGAAAGAAAGAGGGATTTCGCCCCCCGCGAGTCTTATATATGCCTGCGCGAGCTTCGCGATCAATTCCCACACTTGGAAGAAGCTTGATTTCGCGGAACTCAAAGTCGAAGAACTTTGATGGTAATTAACCCGAATTGGACTTGCGGCGGTGCTGGCCACCGCTCTGCCACTTTCTGCAGTCGCTGGAATGTGGCTTAGAGAGGAACTCGAGGAACGCGACCATTGAGCCAGAAATAATGCTATAAATCCATGTCCTGAGTAGCATTCCCTGGGACAAGTCCTTGGGACGTGGCTCCTGGACAAGGCTCGGAGCACGGTCCCGGGAAGCCCATAGATGAGACGGTGATTAAATCGAGATCTGCTTTACGTGTAAGCGTGTTTTGAACGCAAAAAGGACGCGGAAAACGCGCTGGGGAGGGCCTTGAAGATGACTAGGCAGGTGAAGAGGTGCACAGAGTGCAGTATAACGTCTCCAGGTCGTTGAACGGGGCAGCGTACTGCGGACGGTGCCAGAGGCAGAAGAGTAGGAGCTCCGCATTGGGAACCGAAAAAGAAGCTTCCCGATTCGGTGTTCCTGGATCAAATCTTTTTTTTTGAGACCCTCAGTAAGCATGGGCCGTAAAGGCCGGGAAGAAGACGACTTTAATTGAATCCACATTGGGAATGCGTCATCATGACAGAGCCAAAAGCCTCAGCGGAAAAGGCCATTGTGGGTATTGGTTTTCTTGCAGAGCGTAGACCGGGAGCCCAAGCAATAGCGCGAACACACAGCAAAGACCTCAAGAGTCTCGCTCTGCCCAGCCAGGAGCTCTCTGCGATTGTGCGCGGCCTCTGGGAATTACATAAATTGAAGGAGATCAATAAAGTCGGACCGCGGAGATCTGCTCCCAATCAAGATTTGTCAATTGAACGTGGATGCGGCGGGAAAGGCGCGCCAGCCAGTGCCCAAAGGGCGGGCGGGCGGGCACGTCGACTCGGATCCGGATGAGCTCGAAGTCTTGCAAAAGTGCCCGGGCTGAGAACAAGGGTAAACCAAGCAAAGTGCAAGAATTCCAGCTGAGAAATTTATTATCAGAGACCAGAGAGCTAAGGAGCGCCTGCGCGCATGCTGTGCTAGAGCGAGAAAGACGAGAAGGCGGGAAAGCGCGCGAGTCACGCGTGACACAATGCACGGCCGAAGGTCGGCCGAAAACCGCTGTCGTCCCAATTCGGTCGCTACCGCCGGAGTCCGAAAACGGAAGGCGGCTTGATGCAGCGCCCACGACAACAAAAATTTTGTGCGCCACCTTCCCGCCGTCAGCTGCCATCATAAGCTTACACAATCATCACCTGGCGCTCACCTCCCTCCTCTCTGGCCCTCTAATCTACTCCTCCGCCTTCCAATTCCCTCAATTCCCTTTGTGCGCAAAAACCAATGTTATCAAACAGGGTCCGCCTGCCGATGCCGTGCACATCAAAAACCCAGTGGATCACACAGAGGACATCCCCGGCAGGTCTCCACAAGCTGTCCGGCAAGTCAGGCCGTCTCGAACGGCGGCGGAACTCAAATTTAGTTAAATGGGAGATTATGAATGTGCAGAAGCGGGTGGGCTTCCTTGTCTCGGAAGTTTTGATGGGAGCTTAGGGGGTGATGGGACCTCGCTATTCCCGATTCGGTGCGTCATCTGAATCTCGCATTTGACCTCGGAATTAATTCTTCATTTCCGGCACCTAGCTCATCTCATAGGTCAAGCATCCTCGCTGTTCAAAAGAAAACTTGCCCCAAAATTTCTTCAGCTGGGCACCTCTCTCCCAGACTCACCACCGCGGCTCAATTGTGCCAGATTCCCTTAAACGAACTCATGTCATCTTTTGCTCACATCACCGAAATTCGCTACGACGTCATCGCGGGCTCAACACACTTGACAAATCTCCCCAATCCGGACCATCGAAGCCCTCGGCGGAATCGGCCTTCCCTTCCCAGATCTGGGATCGCGCGCCTTTCAAATTAATGTTATTTCGGAGATTTTGGAGAATTGATTTCCGCGGTGGTTCTCTGCGCCAGGTGCGTCCGCTATCCCCGAAATCAAACTTCTCTAACTTATTCCGAATCGGGATTAATCGCCTCCGAGGTCTATATAAACCCCACCCCCACCCAACCGCTCTTTCCCTCCAACCCCCATCATCTCCCTGCACCCTCCCCTCCTCAGCCTGCCCTCTCACCGCCATCGCCAACCATTCAGCATACCAGCATCGATGCACTCGTCACCCTGCACTGCCGCCGCTCGCTCACAAGGCTTACAGTACGTATATCCATTCTTGATAGCCTTGCCGTTCTGCCCGTTTTTGCACTGTTTTTCTTCTCCTTTTCTTTCGTTCCGGCTGTATGTGGTCATCTTCGCCTTTTTTTATTTCTTTTCTCCGCTTTATTTCGATTTCGCTGCGTCCGGCTCTACCGCGGCTACTCGTCTGTTTATATGGCCTCTGATTCCGCCCTTTGGCCCAAGTTTCTTTTCTTTCTCTCTCATCTTCTTCTTTGTTTCGTTCTGGCTGTGTGCGGTCGATCTTCTTCTCCTCTCCTTTTTTTGCATGTTTCGATTTCGTTCCTACAGTGCGCTGGCTCCGCGGCGGCTATCAGTCGTTTTTCTGCGGAGAGATACGCTCCGATTCGGCATTTCTACTACGACATTTTCCTCTTTCTCTTTTTTATTCTTTGTCTGCTCCCCCTTCGACTCTCTTTGCCTTGGCTCCCTGCTCCTCATGGATGGATATATGCGTGCCAAATCGGCGCCCATCCCCGCTCCTACTCGTACTTTGCTTTTATCTCCCTATTCTATCTTTCCGTGCTGATTTCTTTTTGCCGCGGGTCTTCGGCGGCGTTCGAGTGGATCAATGTGCTTCGTTGCGGCTTTAGATATGCGCGCCGATTCCTTCCCATTCTCTCTCTTATTTTTTCCTGTGTCTCTCTCTGCTGTCCTTCCGGACTTTCAACTGCTTTCGAGTCGATATATGCGCTCGAATCAGCCGAAATTTGGCTCCCACTCTCCTTTTCTCTCCTACGTCCTGTTCCACATGTCTCTGGCGAGATTTTGGGTCGTTGCGTCTCTGTGGCGGTCCATTTTCCCTTCATCTCGAATTTCTTCCGCATTTTTTTCTATTTCTTTTTTTCGTTGCTGCTCCGGCCATTCTCCTTTCGCCGAGCCACATCCTCGCTCTTATTCTATCTGCGATTTGTCCCCATCTCATTTCCTTTCATGCCGCATCTGAATTTCTCATGCGTGCCCGCCTTGATTTGGCTCAGCGGCGAGTTTGATGTTGTCGTTTCTTTCCAATTCTGTCTTGGGACCTCCCAAGCTCGTTTCTTCTCGTGTTCCTCTACAGACTCCTTGTCTTTGTTTCCGCACACCTTGATTCTGATCTCTTCTAGATTATGTTCCGCCGCTCGACTCCGAACAGGACTCAGGCCTCGATATATGCGTGGTAAAGTCGTTCATTTCGTCGCAGATATCCTTCTTAACCGTACTTTCAGCCTTGTCATTCAGCGCCTACGTCAAGTTCACCACTTTGATTTCAGGTATGTTAACTACTTTCTGCATCTCTGTCGTTCACTCTTTACATCTCGATCCCTCCAGTACTTCCCCAGGTATATCTTCGACTCGAATTCGCGCTCCCTTTCAGCGCCGATGACAGCTCGCACCTCTTTTGTTTCACTTTCAATAGTTGAGTCGCTCCCTTTCTGCACCTGCGCGGCTCACTTTCTACACGGTTTATCCTCTCTTCAATGCTTAAGTAACATTTTGACTCGATTCCACACTCCTCCGACCTTCAAACCGCAGTATGCCGATCTCTCGTTTTTTGGTCGCTGACTCGCTTCTCCCTCTCAGGTTCCAGCTATCGCCATAGCGACATTTCCTGCGAACGCTCTTAACGCCCTACTTCTACCGAATTGCTGCCCAAATTCAACCGAACGAAGACCTGCGCCGAATGTCAACTATTGGTATGTCTGCCTGGTTCTGATTCCAGTCTAATCGCTCACATTGTCTCTTTTTGACTCGTTAGCATCGCCTTTAATTCAACTTCACTCACCGACTACCTGTCAATCACCGACTCCCCCCGTTTCACTGGTTTGCCGACTCGCCATAACCTCAAATTGACCTGAAGAATGACGCGCGGTACGTCTGCGTCCCATATCTATTTTGTTCCTCATTCTCAATTTTCTCCACTAGTTAATTCCAGCTCACACTTCAACTGGCTACAAGTGACGCCGAGACTTCAAGGGTTGCGCGATCTGATTGTGAGTTGTCCAAACCTCTTTCACTTCATTCCACAGCCCAGTTGAATCCCATTTCTTGAACGTCCCGAGCTTGCGGCCCTTCAACATGACTACGCTCAATCTGAGGTTGGTCCATTGATATTCGAACTACCTTTACCCATTACTGACTTGGACTTTTCCCCCTCTGCCTGCGTTCGCCGGGACTATCTTGAATCAACTACGCCTCGGCTCTAAATTTGGATTCCAGGTGCGTCGCTCCAATTATCTGCCATCTGCTTTCATTTACCTTACCATCTTTATCAGTTCAGCCGAACCTGTCGCACTTCAAGATCGCCAAAGGTACACTCCAATGTTGGAACCCACCACAGACTCAAGCTTCGGCCGACTGACTTGAGGTGCGTGCTCTTCTTGTTGGATATATCTATTATGTATCTGACCGACTTGTATATCAGTCCTCGTTCCCTTGCGAGGCCTCAATGTTTGCTGCTGCGAACGGTTCGTACACGTCGGTATGTCTAATCCATGTCAATCCATTCATTTCGTATTCACTTACAATACTGTATACTAGCCCGCGCGCACCACCATTTTAAAGTCCGACACTATGATTGGGTTGAGTACGGGCTGGGTGCCGAATTAGTGTATTGGTCGGTTATATCTTTACTGACTTCATTCATTGCTGACACCCTCTTAGACCTTCGACTCGACTATGACTGACTGCATAGTACGTCTGCCATTATCTTTGTATCCTGTCCCCCATTTTCAACTCCTCTCAGATTTCGTTGAAGGCTATTATCTTCGACCGTTTGGATCTGTGCACTGTTTCAAGAGTAAGCCATGCAGGCCATAATACTCGAGTTCATGTTCTGAGCCGGATCATTTCAACTTACTGACCATCCCATCCTTCGCAGATTTGAATGAACCTTGAAAACGACAGACTTTGGTGCATCACTGCTTGACGCCAGTTAATCTAAAGTTGGTTCTCTTGAGTATTCGCTCCATGTTCAACCTGACTAACTTGGGTTGATTATTCCGTAGACTGCCGAGTTTTCCAACAGCCGCAATTATCTTAAAGAATTGCGCTATTCCTTTCCGTGAAGTTGGATGGAGATAGCTGCAATATTCGGTGTTGTGTAACTCTTGAAACTCCTAGACTCGAAGTACGTCCCATGATTTATCGTCCCTCTGACTGACTCCCTCTAACTTGAATTAGATTTCGATCCAAGCACTTCACTGCATGTTGGTAAGTACTCTCTCTATCATATCCACCGCGATACTAATCCACGCGCCGTAGTTCAACAAATCGCATCGATTGGCTCGGTCATGTGACCGTCCACCTCTCTCGCTCGTGTCCGAGGTTCGCCTCTGACGCTCGGTTTCACTAGCGGAGCATCATAGGAACGCTGCCCATCGATTTAGGTCTGTATTCGATCTCCTTTGCGACTGCTTGCTTTCAAGTACTGACTTGTTTCAATCTTTTGACAGGCCGTTCGAGCGCGAGTTCATTCAGTGCGGTTGCCAGTGTAGTGCATTAATTTTGCCCAAACAGTCAGCTAATCCTGGTGGTGCCATTCAAACAACTTGTTGAACCTCCGACACGTCCCCTTCGTCTGTATTTAACGAAACATCCCATATCGCTCACTTACCGATCAGTTCAGTATTCAGTGACATTTCATAACTCATCGCTCTAGAATGCTAGCGCTGGATTCAACTCTTACTCAGCGTACCCGCCGACAGCTTCCCCGACTTTCCTGTCGTAAGTATACAACTGAAGTCATCACTCGCTAGTACTGACTCCGTCAATATTTACCTTTCCAGATGGCCCCTCTTGCCCCAGCTTTTCTGGAAGCGTTGAATAGCTGTTAGTCAACGCAGCCAAGGTTCGTTCCGCACTTATCTTTACCACCGAAGCCGCACTGACTCGGCCTCGGAATTCTGATTGATCAGCTGGACGCCAGGTAAGTTGGACTTGAAGGGAGCTCGGGGTGATGATCTGCAGCTAAGTAAGACCTAGTTGAAGCGTTATTAATGGAGTTAATTGCAGGTCCTCCTCCCGCCGAGTCCGCGTCCTCGGCTGCGCGTGCTTGTTTCTGGGATACTGAAGTTAATGTTGGATTGCACGGTACGTCTGGAACATCCATCTAGGACCCTGCATTTATGCTCAGCATTTCCCTCCCTTAGAGCTCGATGATTGCGCTTGAAATCGGGCTATCAGCGTGGTGCATTAACAGTCTCACCTCCCAGGTCTCCACTCGGGCGAGAGTTTTTTTAGCCCATTCATTTCAGCTCAAGTACTGACCGTCGCATCCTCGGCAGATTCGACTAAACCTCGAACACGGTCTTGTATAACAGCTCGACGCGCATCATTCCAAGGGTCAGTCCCCACGCTTCACGCTTCACGTTCGACTAACCTCGAGTGATTATTGCGCAGACTCGAAGCTTACTCCCCGTGCTCGAGTATCCCCTCGATCATACTTGTCGCATACCCCTCCAACCAACGAGATTATGCGTACCTTCACGTGCGTCCCGTATTTATTATACCCCACTGACGGAATTGACTCGATTTCAACACAGACTGAATCCGCCTCCCGCCGAGTCCGAGTCCGCGTCCGAGGCCGCGTCCGCAGCTATGTCCGTCCGCCGCGCCGCCTGGCCCTCTTCCGGATATAAGCGGATAGCTCAACGTCTTTCAGCTCACCTTCTTCTTGTTTCAACCTCGGCGTCAAACACAACACGACTTTTTTGGTATACATTGGATGAATCTCGACGTTGGCCTTTATCGCAGGCTGGACCGCAAACTTCGGCCGACGTGTGGATGGCTGAATCGCGCACAGCGTACGTCTCGCGCAATGCCAATTTGCTTATTCTGCCTTTCGACGATCGCTAGCACTCACGAACGAACGACCAGTTGGGCTCGATAGCGGACCTCGGAGCGCGTAGTGCAGCGCTTGCACGTCCCTCCTCAAGCAAGTTTTCTCTCAGCTCATCTCATCCATCTACTCACGGCCTCTCACGTTGATTCAACGAGCCGCGCGCACGACTCGCCTTGCGGTCTTTTATGGTGAGGTCGGTCATTACTCGGATTCGCGCTAGCGTAAATATATATTTTTGGTTTGTAGTGCGCAGACGCAGACGCGGATTATTTTCCTGCCCGGAAGAGATGTGCGCGCGTGTAAGGGAGAGGAGGGACAGGGATGTGTTGCGTGTATTGGGGTAGTGGGAAGTACAGCGTAGGTAAAGGAGGAGCGAGCGAGGGTAGAGGGAGCGAGCGAGGGCGGAGGGGGTAGGCGGAGGTAGGAGTGCGCGGAGGGAGACGAAGCGCGGTGCACGGCAGCGCGGGGAGCCGCGAGCCACGAGACGCGCGCAGGAGTTGCGGCGCACGTGGAGGGGCGGAGGTGCAGGGAGAGGCGCAGGGAGATCTAGAGGCGCGCGCGGAGGGAGGATGGAGGGACGTAGGTAGGCGGGAGGGAGGGAGGGAGCGTAGGGAGGGAGGGGGGGAGATACCGTAGTAGGAGCGTACTGTCGCGCGGCGACGGTGCGCACCCAACGACGCCGCTTCCAAACGAGGCGCTGAGACGTACAACAGCGTAGCGCACAGCAAAGAGTGCCGCCCGCCGACTGAGCGCACGCAGCACGCGGAGGGACGGATGCGAGGCGGGCTGCGGCGCGTGGATCCGAGGCGCAGGGCGTGCGTCGTGCGCAGAGCGTGTGGCGTGTCGCTGAGTACGCGACGTGCAGAGCGGCGGCGGACGAAGGAGATCTCAGCGACGCGTAGGTAAGGAGAGCGGGGCACGCACCTATGTGCTCGCCATCCATCCTTTCAGCAGCGCGGCGCCAGAGGGAGGGCGCGCGTCGTGTACGTGAGGGCGTTGAGCTTAGATGGTAGCGGCGCTGCCCGTCGGGACGGACTGGGAGGCGTGCGTGAAGGAGGGCGGGCGTGGCTGTCTACGCGGGGCAGAGTGAGTGCCGCGTAGACGCAGAGATGCGCGGGACGTACCTGCATCGCGGCGGGCGTCGTTGGAGGGCGGGCAGAGAGGGCGCGGGGCGGGTCTTCTCTGACGCGACGCCGTACTGCGCGTATTGATGGAGGTGGGGTGGGACTCGCTGCGGGGAGGTGAGCACAGCGGAGGTAAGGCAGGCACGGACCTGCTCGCCGTCTGTCGCTTCAGGGGCGCGCGGGCGTAGAGCGGCGGCTGCGTCGATGCCCGCGTGGGACCCGGAGGCGTGGGCTGTCCGCGGTGCAAGGACCGTAGCGCATTCGCCGCGGGTGTCGGAGGAGAGGCGTCAGGGTTGAGCTTGAGTTCCTGGGACTCCTCGAGGAGGAAGGCGTCGTTGGCCGTGGTCTTGCCATGGTGAAAGTGCATGATGTCAGCGGTCCAAAAGGAGGTGATGGGGCCAATGGATTCCATCGGCGTCGTCGATTTGGCGCGCAACTTTCCTAAATACAATCGATTGTATTTACGATTTCGCGACTTTTCTAAATACAACGCATTGTATTTACGATTTGTGCCAAGTCCGCGATCAAATGTTTAATCTGGACCGCCGATTAAACCACTGATGGCGGACTTGCGAAAATTATGGACGTCACCGTGTTTGTCAGCAACCACCCTCTGCACCACCACCACGACGCACGATGGCGCACCCGCAGGACCGCCCCCCGCGCCAGACGCGGCCCCGGCCCAGCTCCCAGTCCCCCGCCTTCCTGCCCAACGACGGCAGCCGCGGCAACGTGTCCTTTCGCACGACGGAGACGGGCGACCGCAACGCCCCGCTCACCGCGCGGACCAACCTCCAGGCCGACGTCGAGGGCGGCGTCATGCGCAAGAAGAGCCTGGTAAGGCCAGACCGCGAGAAGATCGAGCCTGGGCACCGGCAGTGGCACTACCGCAGCACCGTGGCCCAGCTGGAGGAGGAGGGCCAGGGGCGGGTGGGGGTGATGCCGTCAAGTAGGTCGACTTTTCTCTGCTAGCTTGTTCTAACTTCCGCAGGGACCGGAAACTACCCCCAGCGCGAGGCCCTGCGGCGGGGACAGTCGCTGCTTGGCCGAGAAGAAGACGTGCACGAGTCCGGCCTCGCCCTCTTCAAGCGGGGAGCCACTCTCCGACGCAGACGATCAGCCGCCTCGTCAACGCCCCTCAATCCCACCCCGCCTGCCCCCCGCACCTCCTGCCTCGGCGACTACGCCCCCGGCCCCAAGGGCCCCTGGATGCTCTACTGCTACCTCCTCACCGCATGCGTCCCGCCGCCCCTCATGCGCCTCTGCGGCCTGCGCTCGCCCGAGCAGCAGCGCGCCTGGCGCGAGAAGCTCGGCCTCGTCTCCATCGTCCTCGCCCTCATGGCCGCCGTCGGCTTCATCACCTTCGGCTTCACGCAGGCCGTCTGCGGCACGCCCCCCACGCGCTTCCACGGCGGCGCCATCGGCGACACCCGCATCGGCATCGGGTCGGTCGTCATCAACGGGTACGACTACGACTTTGAGGCGTTCCACCACCCCAAGGCGGGGGCTACCTTCGACGGGACGACGAACCCGCTGTTCCTCGGCGGGTGGGGATTGGCGGGCAACGACGCCTCGTTTCTCTTCCAGAAGACGAATCAGCACTGCGTGGGGTTCCTCTCGCGCCCGAACACTAGCAGCATCACCGGCACCGGCGCGCTCATGGACTGGTACTTCCCCTGCAACGTGCGCTCGCAGTACGGCACCACCTCGCCCAACACCACCGCGTACACCGCCAGCACGAACTGCCACGTCAGCTCCAAGGGCACGCTCAGCAGCACGCTCGCCGCGCAGGGCCAGGTGTACTTTACGTGGGACGACGTGCGCAACGCGAGCCGCAGTCTCGCGGTCTTCGAGTCGTATGTCTCCCTCTTTCTCTGTTACTTGTACTTATACACCACAGCTCCGTGCTCGACCTCTCGCTGCTCGCCTGGCTCGACCCCACGCAAGTCACCTTCCCGCCCCTCTTCTCCGCGCTCGCCGCCCCGTCCTCTTCGTACGCACGCAGCGACATCACCATGGCGCTCCTCCGCCTCAACCAGCGGCCCCTCGGGCACTGCCTGCAGGACCTCATCACCGTCGGGTTCATCGACACCAACTCCATCGGCTGCGTCGCCAGCCAGGTGCTCCTCTATCTGAGCCTGATCTTCATTGTGGGCGTGGTGGCGATCCGGTTCGCGATGGCGGTGATGTTCCAGTGGTTCTTCAGCCATCGGCTGGGGAATTTCCCGAAGGAGACGTATGAGCAAAGGATGCAAAGGAGCGCGGAGATTGAGGATTGGTCAAACGATATCTATCGGCCGGCGCCGGCGGGGTATCGGCCGAATGTGGGGAAGGGCGGCGTGGGGCTGCGCAAGGAGAAGCGCAAGACGTTCCTGCCGAGCACCTCGCGCTTCACGCCCGCGGAGGGGGTGAAGGGCCCCGGGGGGCGGCCCACGACGGCGTACGGGCCGCTCGACTCGGGGAGCGGGGCGAACTGGAAGCGGGGCACGGTGTACGCGGGGTCGACCGCGGGGGGGAGCAGCGCGCGCGGGAGCAGCGCGGGGGGCACGCCGCAGGACGAGCGGCGCCCGCGCTCGCTCGTGTCGTGGGGCGCCACGGACAGCCGCGGCCCGCCCACGCGCGGGACGTTCGCGGAGAATCCTTGCCCGTTCCCGCTGCACAACGTCGTGCCGCAGCCGCCCGCGGACTACGAGCCGTTCAACTTTCCGCTCGCGCACACGATCTGCCTCGTCACGGCGTACTCGGAGAGCGTCGAGGGCCTGCGCACGACGCTCGACTCGCTCGCCACGACCGACTATCCCAATTCGCACAAGCTGATTCTGGTTATCGCGGACGGGATGGTGAAGGGCGCGGGGAACGACCTGACGACGCCCGAGATCTGCTTGACGATGATGAAGGAGTTCGTCGTCCCGCCGGCGGAGGTGGAGGCGCACTCGTACGTCGCGATCGCGGACGGGCACAAGCGGCACAACATGGCGCGCGTGTACGCGGGGTTCTACGCGTACGACGACGCGACGACGGAGCGCTCGAAGCAGCAGCGCGTGCCGATCATCCTCGTCGCCAAGTGCGGGAACCCGCTCGAGGCGGACGACGCCAAGCCGGGCAACCGCGGCAAGCGCGACAGCCAGATCGTGCTGATGGCGTTTCTGCAGAAGGTCATGTTCGACGAGCGCATGACGACGTTCGAGTACGAGTTCTTCAACAGTCTGTGGCGGGTGACGGGCGTGAGCCCGGACCGGTACGAGCTGGTGCTGTGTGTGGACGCGGACACGAAGGTGTTCCCCGACTCGCTGACGAGGATGGTGAGCTGCATGGTGCATGACGAGGAGATTATGGGGCTTTGTGGGGAGACGAAGATTGCGAACAAGGCGGAGACGTTTGTTACCATGATGCAGGGTGCGTTTCCTCTCCCCTCCTCTTCTCATGCGCTGACGGCGGCGCGCAGTCTTCGAGTACTACATCTCGCACCACATGACCAAGGCGTTCGAGTCGATGTTCGGCGGCGTCACCTGCCTGCCGGGGTGCTTCAGCATGTACCGCATCAAGGCGCCCAAGGGCGACTCGGGCTTCTGGGTGCCGATCCTCGCGAACCCGGACATCGTCGAGCACTACAGCGAGAACGTCGTCGACACGCTGCACAAGAAGAACCTGCTGCTCCTCGGCGAGGACCGCTACCTCACGACGCTCATGCTCAAGACGTTCCCGAAGCGCAAGAACATGTTCTGCCCGCAGGCGGTGTGCAAGACCGTCGTGCCCGACACGTTCCGCGTGCTCCTCTCCCAGAGGCGGCGGTGGATCAACTCGACGATCCACAACCTCGCGGAGCTGATCCTCGTAAGGGACCTGTGCGGGACGTTCTGCTTCAGCATGCAGTTCGTCGTGGGGATGGAGCTCGCGGGGACGCTCGTGCTGCCCGCGGCGATCACGTTCACGCTGTACCTGATCATCTACTCGATCGTGCCGCACCACACCAACACGACCGTCCCGCTCGTCTTACTTGCGTTCGTGCTCGGGCTCCCGCTCGTGCTCATCATCGTCACGAGCCGCAAGATCGCGTACGTCGGCTGGATGCTCATCTACCTCCTCTCCCTCCCCATATGGAACGGCATCCTGCCCGCGTACGCGTTCTGGCACTTTGACGACTTTTCGTGGGGGCAGACGCGCAAGGTGGCCGGGGACAAGACGCACACGGGCGACAAGGAGGGCGAGTTTGACTCGACGCATATTGTGATGAAGCGCTGGGCTGAGTTTGAGCGCGAGAGGAGGTGGAAGAGCGGGACGCAGTCGAGGGACTCGGATGGGGTTTATTATGATCGCAAGTGCGTCCTCTCCTTCCTCTTACGAGTCGAGTATGGTACTGACGAGAGGGCACAGGACGGACAACAGCAACCGGTACTCGCTCACGTCGATGTCGGACAACGTGCACCCGCCGTCGGGCCTCGACACGTCCACGCTCGAGTCGACCAACTACGCGGCGGTGCCGCGGCAGCGGCACGACAGCAACACGCTGCTCATGCTCCCCACGCCGCTCGCGGTGTCGCGCCACACGACCGCGAGCGCGGGGAGCGGCAGCAACCCCATGTCGTCCGCGTCGTCCGTCGCGGGCCGCGCGAGCGAGGAGGGCTTCGACCCGGGCGCGTCCGCGCACCGCCTCATCAGCCCGCAGAGCGCGGCGGTCGAGGCGTGGAGCGACGCCATGTACGACGCGCCCGCGCCGCCGCCGATGCCCGCGCCGAGCGGGCGCCCGCCGCGCGAGAGCTACGGCTTCCGGCCGAGCGGGGAGTTCCGCCCCAGCGCGGAGCACACGCCGCCCGGGAGCGCGAACCCGTTCCTGCGCGGCGCGGGGAGCCCCGTGATGTACGACGAGCCGGAGGAAAGGGAGGGCGGCGCGTCGCCCGGGTCGTCGTCGCCCGCGCGGTACAGCGCGGCTGCGATCGCGGCGGGGCGCGGGGTGCGCCTGACGGACAGCGGGCCCGTGCCTGGGCCGGAGGGCGGCGTGCGGCGGGTTGCGAGGCCGAGCGCGCGGCGCCCGACGTCGCAGGCGCCCGTGGGCGCCGGGGGCCAGGGCCCGCAGCAGCAGGCGGCGCCGCAGCAGAACCGCTACTCGCGCAACTCGATGGGGTGGAGCCTCCCCCCCGGCGCTGCAGCGCCGCAGCCTGGGTACGGTAACTAGTGCGGATACGGACGCGGATGGACACTTTTGAGGACTGCAGCGTGGGGGGAGGAGGATACACATACAATGCGTTTCTTGGTCGCACATACTTTTTCTTTTTCTTTTCTCTTCTCTTCTTTTCCTTGCTACTTTTCCCTCCTACCATACTCTTACTTTTTTCTCGCTTCGCTTTACGCACCACTCATATGCATGGACTAGACGATTCCTAACGCGCGTTCTGCTACAACTCTATGACCTTGCTTATCTATACCTACACTGTAATGACTCGAGCCGCACGCATGAATGAAGCAAGCAAAGGACCGAAGCTTTGGATCACGCCTTTCGGGATTGAGGTAGTCTCTATACTTTTGTGAAGACAATCGTTCACGTAGAAAAAGATTGAGGCGGAATTCTCCGGAGTCCTTGGTTTCTGATATCATGACCGTCAGCGGGGGTTGCCCCCACATCCCTCGCCCTCACTTCTCCCGCTCATGCCCCGATGGATACTAGCTCGAGCTCGCAAGGAGACGCACAGCGCGCTCGAATGGTGCGCGGCGTTTGCGCGTTTCGATACCCTGCGCCGCACGAACGATCCAGTGCTGGAGAGCAATGCTGGAGAGCTCCGCAGCGTCCTCTCCGAAGCGCGCATACACCTAGCGCACCTGGAGCGCAGGATCTCGGAGGGCAGCTTCTTCTTTGGCACGCGTCGCCTGGCGCGCGAGCGCGATGAGCTCCAGGCGCGTGTCAGTCTGTACGCCAACATCCTGTCGCCCCTCCGGCGTATGCCCCCCGAGCTGCTCGCGGAGATCTTTGCCTTTGCCGTGCTCTCCGACCCCGGTCCCAGTGGCACTGCGCCTGCGTGCGCCCGTGCTGCATCGCGCATGAAGTGGAGCCTGGCGCAAGTATGCCGGCGCTGGCGCGCCATCTGTGTGTCGCTGCCCCGGCTGTGGACGGATATCGACATCCACTTTTGCGCGGAGCACGGGTCCGCTGCAACGTACCCAGCGTCTGTTCTCCAGCTTCAACTGGAACGCTCGGCGCGGCTGCCACTGCGCGTAACCTTCGACTGCGATACGAGCCGGAGGGTCAAGGTTCCGCACCTCGAGCACCAGCTGCGCCTTTTATGGCTGCTTGTCGAGCATTGCGCCCGCTGGGCGACGCTGAAGATCAGGGGGTGTGATTCGCTGCTCGTGGAGCTCGCTCATGTGCAGGGGCGCATCCCCATCCTGGAGGAGCTCGACATAAATACTCTAGGCGCGTGCCCCGCGTTCCACGGGATCTCAGGTGATATCTTCGCCGCTGCGCCGAGCCTGCGCGCCGCGCTCGTGAACCACAACCCGCGCCTCGGGTCGGCGGTCTGCGACATCGCGCTCGATCCCGCGCGGCTGCAATTAAAACATACGCCGGGTGGAATACGTGGACGGACCATGCCGCCATCTTGCGGCGCTCCGCGGCGTCCCTCGTCGAATGCTGCCTGGACACGCCCGACGTCATGCCCAGCCCCGAAATCCCGCTCCCGGCGCTCCGCCGCTTCTGCGTGCGCCGCGCCGTGTGCCTACAATTCATCTCCACGCCCGCGCTCGAGGAGCTTTTCCTCACCGGGTCCATGTCCGCCGTGCCGCCGCCCTTCCTCCGACAGTCCCGCGCCCTCAAGAAACTCGTCCTACATCGCCCGGGCGCCAGCGTCGCCGCCCTCCTCGCCGAGACGCCCGCGCTGGAGACCCTCCACCTCGCCCGCGCCGACGCGGAGCTCAACTACGTCGTCGCCCGCCTCCGCGACTCCCCCCACTTCGTGCCCCGCCTCCGCGCGCTTGCATTCGAGGCAGGCCCGGAGTTCGCGGCGACCGCCTTCCTCGACATGCTCGAGGCGCGACGCGCGCTAGAGTCGGTCATCCTATTCTGCGATTTGCCCGAGCCCGACGTCTCCCGGCTGGCGAAGCTGCGCGCCGCAGGGCTGCGCATCTCGGTCCGTTCGCGCAAGGAGTTTCAGCTGGCCGCGTGGTTCCCCGCGGGTCTTTACTTGGAGACGTTCAACTGGAACTGCTAAGTACGTCCGAAATTCCGCTTGGATTATTCCACGGCTGATGCGAATTTGTGCGCCGCAGGATTATCTTTTTGCTTATTCGCATGACAAGATCATGATTTTCCTTTTCTCTTTTTTGCAAGGCACTGTAGATGATCATGATTTTCCTGTGTAACGTGGATCTATCTTTATTTCCCCTGGACCCTGGCATATTGAGATCAATCAAACGCTCGTGCTTAATTTTCGATTTTTCCCAGCTCGCCTCTCCTTGGTTGGTGGACGACATCGTTTTCTAGATGGTATGTCAGTGTATCTTTAAAGGCTGGGGCTACTTATATTGGAAATAGTCCCGATGCCGTAATTGGCACACAGCACGTACAGTCGCTGACTTCCATCTTATACAGCATTGTAAGAGCTTTGGGGGCGGCGAATGCGTACAAAAAGCCCTTGCTAAGCCTCTCATCGTCTTCTTTTATCCCGAACGCCCTGCGACTGCCACGTCGCCATGCAGCCTGTGGTGGAGGATGTTCCGAATCTAAATGACAAAGCCCTTATCGCACCGCAGAGGTACAAGTTTCCCCCAAATCCGATCGCAGATATTCATTCACCTTCAGTCTTACACATTTCTTTCCAAATGCAACGGGCTTCGGTATCGAGGGATCGCAGTTCACGAATGTATTGGGAAATATGAACATAGTGTTCAACATACATTCGTTGGCCGCGCCCTCTGCAGGTAAGTCTCAGTTTGGAAAACAAAAAGGTTCTCTCACCCGGCAAGCTCAGTTCGCGAACAATCGACCGGGGTGTGTATCGGAGGTGATTTATCCCTCCTTTCTCTTCAGACGGCCACGGAAAATGGCCCCGTGGACGCACCAGGGGATGCATACAGCGATAGCCGGAGTTATTGCAGCCAATTGCTACGTCGAGGTCGCGGATTTCCTCTTTCCATACCTGTTCCTCAGCCAGATCTTCCTCGAGAGTACCAGCGGCAGGGTGTCGCCATTGGCGATGTCGGCAGGGTCACGCCAGAAGGAATATTCGATTTTTTCTTCAATATTTACCTTGATGCGGACGATCCCATCAACGCGGAGAACGTCCCGGAAGACTTTTACCCTTTGAAAAGTTACGCTTCAAGAGACATTGTCAGCGTGGATTTCGAGCCAGGAAGTAACGTTTCGACCCCTTCTACCCAGAGACACTGTTGGAATATGGGTGCGCCCGAGGGGCCTTGGAGTGTGGGAAAGGGGAGGAGAAGTGAGGACGGTTGGAGCGGGGGAACCGAACTGATTATTCTCCATAATTTACAGGCCCTTATATATGTTTCCTACTCCGTATGTACAGCCACAATGACTCGAATAGACAACTCCGTGCCAGGCACACAATTCCGGTCGGACTTGAATATAATTTACCCATCTACTTACGGACTTGAACCAAATTCCCTCTTTAGGAAACTCCGGTTCACACTTCAACGATACCCTGGGAAACTCCGTACCGGAGTTTACTTCGCGTCACACGGACTTGTCGATCAACTCCGTACGTGTTCCCGGTTCCTGGCAACTCCGGCTTCGCTGCCGCTTGCCAAATTCCAACACTCCCCCTCAAGCGCAACGAAGCCCAAGCTTCTGAACGAAGTATTGAAGCTTTGGCTTTGCCAGTGCCTTGGTAAAAATGTCCGCGGTCATTTCCTCGGTCGGACAATAGGGGACGGTGATGTGTTGATTTTCTATAGTCTCCCGGATGTAGTGGTAGCGCAAATCTATGTGCTTTGTGCGTGCATGGAACTGGTTGTCTTTGGACAACGTTATTGCTGACTGATTGTCACAATTAAGAGGTGTCGGGGCTGTAAGTGGTTTACCCAATTCGCCGATGAGTGCACGAAGCCAGATGGCTTCCTTTGCTGAGTCACTGCGTTCAGCGGCTTGATAGCCGAAGGCTGGCTAGCTGTTGCGAGCTTCGGCTAGCCTTCGGCACGGTGACCTAGCCTATGCCTAGCCGAGACTAGCCGCAGCTCGCAACAGCTGGCCAGCCTTCGGCTATCAAACCGCTGAACGCAGTGAGTGTGTCATTGCGATGTACTCGGCTTCAGTGCTTGACAGCGCAATAATTGGCTGGCGCTTTGAGCTGGCAGTTACACATCCTCCAATTATAAATGCAAATCCGGAGATCGAATGTCTGTCCGGTTGAGATGCGTGGTCGGCGTCCGAATATCCGTGGAGTGGTGCATCCGCTCCGCCGAGATGGAGCCATAAATTCCTCGTTCCAATTAGGTAACGGAATATTCGTTTAACTGCTTCCCAATGCGCCCTTCCCGGGTTGTGCATAAATCTTGAGCACATCGAAACTCCGTGTGCTAAATCAAATTGTGTGACTGTCCCTTGACAAACGTACATGAGCGATCCTAGTGCTTCAAGGTACGGGACGTTCTTCATATCATCAATTTCTGCCTGATTTCTAGGTGACTGCTCCGGAACTAAAGTTGAACCGGGCTCCATAGGCGTTGAAATTGATTTGGCGTTCGTGAGATTAAACCTGGCGAGAATAGTGTCGATGAAGGCTTGCTGACCGATTGAGATAGTGCGCGTCGCGCGGTCTCGTTTAATATCAAGTCCGAGCAACCATGACACTTCACCCAAGTCCGTCATGTCGAAATTCGACCGAAGGTGATTTTTAATCCGGTCAATTTCTTCCATAGTGTTCGCCACAATCGTCAAGTCGTCGACTGCTGCTGCAACAATGTTTGTCTTGTCTCCATGTCCTAATATGAATACAGCTTGGTCCGAGTTGCAAACGCGAAATCCCATGGACTTCATGACCTGCGACAGTTTCTTGTACCATTCTCGCGCGCCTTGCTTTGTTCCATACAAAGCTTTCTTTAACAGTAGCGCGAACTTTCGGAGTTCGGCTTGAGGCAGGCCGCGGTACTCTTCCAGCCCCTCGAGATATCCGTGAGGCGGCCGGACATAAATTGTCTCCTTAAGCGGAGTATTCAGGTAAGCTGATTTCACGTCCATATGGTGAATTTCGCAGTCGCGCTGTGCGGCTAAAGCCAGAATCACTCGCAGCGTCGATAATTTGACCACAGGTGCAAAAGTCTCGGTGTAGTCGATCCCGTAGACTTGCGTGTTGCCCTTGGCGACAAATCGCGCTCTGTAGCGATCAACCTGATTATTGCTGTCGTGCTTCGTTTTGAACACATAGCGGGAGCTTAACACATTCGCATTCAACGGCAGTTGAACAATCTCCCATGTGTGCACTTTCTCCAGCTGAGTCAATTCTTCATCAATCGCCTCGGCCCATTGCTCGCCTTGCGGGCTACTAAGTGCTTCTTGAGCCGTTCGAGGCTCTGCGCCAGGAGTTCCGCAACTGGCCATCGCGAACTCGATTTCGGGATGCCTATGCTTCTCCTCAACTGCTGCGCTCGCCGTGGTACGTCCATGGTGGAGGTCGGCGAAATTAGTGGGCTTGTGGTGACGAAAACCTCTGCCAGTATTCGGCTCTGGTTCAATTAATCCATCGCGTCGCGACGATTTCTTGGGCAAGGGAAACTCTTCTTCTTCCGAATCGGGTTCAAGAGCTGGTGGTTCAAGCGCGGGTGGTTCTGGAGCGTCCGGAATTTTCACAGGATCAGCGGCGATGTCTGGGACGACCACTTCTGTTATTTTCTCCCCCTCGGACTGGATATCGCCGATGAGGACTTCGTCCGGGTTGAATCTAACGTTTCGCTCCACTGTAACCTTGCGCTTGTTCGGCCAATAAATTCTGTAGCCTTTGCTCTGCTTGTCAAAACCAACAAACTTGCCCTCGAGAGCTCTGTCGTCGAGCTTCTTTGTCCCTTCTTGATGGACCCATGCCTTGCATCCAAACTCGTGGATGTCAGATAAATCGGGCTTCTTGCCCGTAGCGGCTTCGATGGGTGTTTTCTTTACAAGTGCCCGTGTCGAGGTGCGATTTTTCAACCAATCGGCGTGGTTGACTCCTTCTCCCCACAGAAATTTGGGAAGTCCGGCCGCAATAATCATTGCGCGGGCATGGTCCAGCAGCGTGCGGTTTAAACGTTCCGCCACGCCTTCCTGCTGAGGCGAATCGTGCACGTTCAAACGTCGCACGGTTCCCTGCCGCTTCAGATGAGCGGAGAATGCTTTTGATAAAAATTCTCCCCCTCGATCTGAATCAAGGGTTCCAATTCTGGCTCCTCCGAGTTCAGTTTCGAGGACTCCAATTGTAGCGCCGCCGCGGTGTTGAGATACCCAGGCTTCATATTCCAGGTAAGCCTCGAATGTATCGCTTTTCTTGGCGATAATGTACAGCTCCGATTCACGCGACATGCAGTCCGTGTAGGAGACATAGTATTCCATCCCATTTATCGTTTTAACTTGAGCTGGTCCCCAGACGTCCGTGTATACGCGCTCGCCGTATCTGGTGGCTCGAGTTGAACGTGTTTTTGGGAACGGCCTCTTCGTGGCCTTCGCTCTGGCACAGGCTTCGCAAAATTCGGCCTTTGAGTCCATATCCAAGTTTATTCCTTCCACCATCCCTAGCCGAACGATATCCCGGGCTGCAACCGGCGATATGTGGCCTAAGCATCGATGGAGCTTGGTGAGCGTAAATTTAGTCGTTGTTGCGTTCGCTGCTTCTTCAGCCTTCGCACATCCCTTCGATGCGTTCGCCTCTACGGCCTTCGCGGGATTCCCTCCGGACGTGTTCGCCATGCTGGCCTTCGCTTTGATTTCACCGGATGTGTTCGCCTTTTTGGCCTTTGCTAAATCTCCTCCGGACACGTTCGCCTTCCTGGCCTTCGCTTTGTTTTCACCGGATGCATTCGCCGTCTCGGCCTTCGCATTTACTGCTGGCGGGATCTTGTAGAGTCCATTCGCCATCGGAATTCTTCCAATAATTCCGCGCTTCGGGCATTCGATGGTACACCTTCCATTTCCTATGGTAAGGCTGTAACCTGCGCGATCGAGTCGACTCGCCGAGATGAGGGTAAAAGCCATAGTTGGGGCATGAAGAGCATCCCGCAACGTGGCTGTGGTTGAATATTTCCCGTTCGGCAGTTGAGTTTGAACATCTCCGCGTCCCACGGCCTCGAATGAACGCCCGTCGGCGGCGTACACGGGGATGGGTTTAATCGGAGTGTAGTTCACGAATCGCGATCGGTCGGGGCAGAAGTGGGACGTCGCGGCGGAGTCAATCATCTGATCTCCGTTCGAGTTGTTGGCCGCGAGTGCACTGGAGGTGACAAATGCAACATTGTCGTCACTGGTTGCAGCGTGAGCGTGATGCGCTCCCCTCCGTCCCTTATATTTAGATCCTTTCTGCTTGGGTCCTTGACCTTCCTTCCCTCCGCCTCTCTTCCAGCACTCGGACTTCATGTGACCTTCCTTGTCACAGTTGTAGCACCTCACCGATGATTTCTCTCGTTCTCCGTGGGACCTTCCCTGGTCTCCGTACCCGGATCTGACCCATGAATTCTTCGACGCTGGCTCTCTGGCTCTGGTTCCTGAATAATAGGCGGAGTTTTCTTCGTTTTGAGTGCGATTCTTGTCCGCTTGGAGTTTGCGGTGCTCCGCTTCCTCCGTGAGATGGCTGATGAGCACCCCAGGTGTTATAATTACCTTGGCGATGCGAGAGGTCGTAATGATTGTGGAAAGAACTGAGCGGTAAGACTCCGGCATCGAGCCCTGAATAATTGCGACAAAATCATTGTCCGCAACTTTGGCACCAAGCGAAGCAAATTCTTCGCGTGCCATACGCATTTGAGTGAGGTGAGCTATAACATCCTCCTCCTGATTACAGCGCATATCTTGTAGTAGCCTGCGGCGTTCCGCAACGACCAACTCGCTCTTGGCCTCGTACTCGTTGCAAACAAGCTTCCAAACTCGTGCAGCAGTAGGTGGATCCATGAGCGGGTCGTCCGGCGATTCCAGCTCCTCAATAAGCAACAAAATCCGATCATTGACAGTGCTTACGATCTGCTGGATCACCTGGGCCTCCTTCTGAGCGTAAGCGTCGACTTTCTTCTCATTCTCCTCGATCTGTGCTTGCGTCGCAACAGTCGTCCTGTCCTCCAGCAAAAGAGGACTCCCGGGCGTGTTCAAATCCTTCGGTAAATATTCGTACGGCTTTCGGGCCGTCCCAACGAGGTGTCGATGGAGATTACGTGCCTTGATTGCGTGAATAGTCCGGCCCTTATAGGCTAGCCAGTTACCTCCGTTGTCCTGGAGTTTCGTAACCTGGTAAAGATTGAATGGAGAGGAAGAGGTAGACATGGAGAGGGAGTCGGCGTCGGGGCCCATAACCTGTTGGAATATGGGTGCGCCCGAGGGGCCTTGGAGTGTGGGAAAGGGGAGGAGAAGTGAGGACGGTTGGAGCGGGGGAACCGAACTGATTATTCTCCATAATTTACAGGCCCTTATATATGTTTCCTACTCCGTATGTACAGCCACAATGACTCGAATAGACAACTCCGTGCCAGGCACACAATTCCGGTCGGACTTGAATATAATTTACCCATCTACTTACGGACTTGAACCAAATTCCCTCTTTAGGAAACTCCGGTTCACACTTCAACGATACCCTGGGAAACTCCGTACCGGAGTTTACTTCGCGTCACACGGACTTGTCGATCAACTCCGTACGTGTTCCCGGTTCCTGGCAACTCCGGCTTCGCTGCCGCTTGCCAAATTCCAACAGACACAGTATAGTACCTTTTTTTTTTTTTTTTGCTTCAGTTTTATTTCCCCTCTGTCGCGTGCGATATGTTAGGGACCCCTCTGTACGTTTGTAATAAGTAACTGGTTCTTGTATCTGCTCTGTAAGTAGTATTCATGCGGCATCACTCAGGGCATGCATAGCATGCCCTCAGCAGGGTATTCCCGCGGTATTAGTAGGCGATGAGTCGACGGGTGTGGTAAGGTAGGAATTATAAGTAGGAGAAAGTACAGTACATTTCATGCCGGCTGGATCCAATCCAGCCCGGCGTTCCGGGGGACACGAGGTGGGAGGAGCCCGTCGGGGAGTACAATGGCATTCAGCTCAGTAATGCGCTCGCTGCGGGTGGGTGTCTCGAGCGGGGGGAGTTCGGGGAGTTCCCCAAATACCGTGCGGTACCGCCCGGACCGGGCGATGAATTGAAACAGGAGTGGGATGAGTTTAGGGCGCGTGAGGAGCTTGTGGAGCACTCGGGTGTCACGGCCTCCGAGGCGGTGGAGTTCGGCGCGGGCATTGGCGTGGGCGGGGCAGTGAAGCAAGTAGTGGATGACCGTCTCGTCCTCCTGGTGGCAGCACGGGCAGACGGGAGAGTCCGCACGTTTGATACGGTGTAAGTGTTTGTTGAGGATTGTGTGGCCAATGTGTAGCTGGAGGAGGATGACGGCGAATTTCCGTGGCATTCTCGCCGCGAGTTGGAGGTATTTCGCCGAGGGCAGCGATGGGTCGAACCGCTTCACACGGTGGTAGCGCGGAGACTTCCGCCATTCGGCCGCGACACGACGTTTGAGCTGCGCGTTAAACTGCTGCTTGCGCGCTGAACGGCTGATTGGGAGGGTGCCCCGGAGGGCCGGGGGAATTGAGTTGCTCGCGGAGGATCCCTCCTGCGCGGCCCTCTTCGCCTCAGTGTCAGCGCGCTCGTTGCCCTCGATATCGCAGTGCCCGGGAGCCCAGCGGATGGTGATGCGGATCCTCGGGTGCTTGCGCTTCACCGACGCGGCGTGCTTGTGTAACATGTCCCAAATATAGTGCGATGCGGTGGGGTACGGGCTTCGGGTCGCATTGATCGCGGGCTGGCTGTCGATGATCATCGTCGTATCGCCCTCGACGTCCGGCTCGGCCCAGAGTAGCCCGAGAGACAGATTGCCTCCGACTCCCTCGGCCTCGTAGACCGTGTGGTCGGTGTCCGCCCCGAGGTGCAGTCGGCACGCCCGTATCTCGCGCCCATCTCTGTACAGCACTGCAGCTGCCCCAATCTTCCCGTCGATGCCAGAGCCATCCGAGTATACTTTCCACCTCGCCTTGTCCTCCTCCTCTCCCTCCACTGCTTCATCCTTCAAGCTCCGCATGCTCACGGCCATACCCGATTCCCAGTTCGCTCCATACCTCACCGCTTTCACCTCCTCCATCTCCCCGGGTTTTAATTTGAACTCCGCCATGAGCTCGTGCAGGGGCGTGCGATGTTGCTTCACGTATCGCTTTGCAGCGTTCCTGACCGGGTTGTGCAATGGGTGTGTCTTGGGCAGCGTGGCGAGTCGAATTGCCGCGCCGTACCGAATCTTTCGTACCAGGTGCTGTACCGGGAGGAGGTTGGCGTAGGCGTCGAGGACGTCTGTAGGTGTCGATGCAATGGCACCAGTGATGGCAAGGGCTGCGCGTCGCTGGATGGTACGGAGCTTGGCTAGAATGGCCCTGTTCCGCGATTGGCGAGATCTCGCGTTGTGTGGGTTGAGGAATATGTCAGCAGCGTACAGCATGCGGGTGACACCAGTGGAAAGATACAGTTGACGCATCTGTGCTGCCTTGATCCCTCGTGACGGGCGCGCGAGGCGGCCGACTTGCGCCAGCCACCCGTCACCTTTTGCGAGCGCCGCTGCCCCCTGTTCCTTCCACCGTAGCTCCCGGTCGAGGTGGACGCCGAGCAACTTCACCGAGGTCGATGACTTGATGACGTGACCGCCAAGCACGAGACCAAACCTTGGTATCGGCACCCGCCGGCGCGGCTGGAACGGAGGCGCCTCGCGCCGTCTCGACGCGTCCAGTAGCTGGTACTTTGGGACGCTGAATGTTGCGTTGTGCTCCTTCGCCCACTGGTCAGTCCCTTCGTCTCGTTCGGCCATGTTACGGATTTTCCGGTGCGTGTCATGGAAGTCGGGGCCAGTAGCGATCATCGTGTTGTCATCGACGAAGACCACGCCGTTCTCGCCGTCCTTCGGGTGCGGAATCTTGGCAAGGCCGGAGTTGTACATCAGGTACGCGATGCCGGAGTGCGGGTCGCCCTGGTCCAAGCCGCGGTCAACGTCAAATGGGGTGGAGACAAAGTCGTCGAAGACGATACGGCTCTCCCGTCCCTCGTATCGTCTCCGCATCCAATCGGTATGCTCCCTCGGCACCCCCAGCATGCGCATGTCATGCATGAGGCGCTCCAGATCCACGCTCGGGAAGGCACCCTTCACGTCGAGGCACAGGATGCTGGCCACTTCACCTCTCCGCCACGCGTCTTTGACAATCTTTACCACAGTGTGGAGGGCATCAGACGTTGCGCGTCCTGCGCGTGCACCATAGTGGTTGCTCGGTAAGATCCCTGCCCGCTCCGACTCCACCGTCACCTGTGTCGTCTTCGCAGAGTGGTACCAGCGCGCGTCACCTTCTGTCAGGCATACTGGACAGAATGCTGCCGGGTCCGTGTAATTCGCCTTGCCGGGTTTCCGCAACACAATGCTGTCGACGCGGTTCCATCCCACAGGGTAATACTCGAGCGCATCGAGAGCGCGGAATATCGGCCCGTAGAATGGGACGAGGAGGTTTGCGTTCTCGGTATAGACACAGTTGGCAAAAGATCCCGTGCGCGTCGCTTTATATGGCTTCATTTTCTTAACGACGTGATGCAGGAGCACGTCAGAGAGGGGCTCCCACTTGTAGGCGGGTTCCAGGTACACTGTGTCCTGCGGTACAGAGGATGTAAGCATTTTGGGTGGGAAGAACTCCTTGAAGAACGCAGCGCTTTTATCCTCATTTGACACTGCTTCCACAGTTTTGTGCGTGACCGGGTCGACCGTACGCAGTGTCGGTATGCGCGAGCGGCCCCCATCGGACGGGGCACCCATTGCCAGCCTGGCAGCAGCTCATACGTCGTTGGGGTCGAGGGTGCCGAGTTCTTCAAGCCACTGTACCCAGTGGGCTGCCTTGGCCTCCTGCACTGCCTCCGAGTATGCATTGCGTGCGATCCGCGCTTCTTCGTGGATCGGGTGCCCTAGCACGTGGCGTTTACGGTGCGCCTCCCCACGGCAACCCTGGCTTATCCTTTTCAGTTCTGCCAGGACCGACGACCACCATCGCTTTGTGTACGGCAACGGTTTCGTCATCGGGACGATCTTGTCGATGACCGTTTGGACCGCCTGCCGCACTGCACGGATAGCCGCATCGACCTCTTCCCGTGTGTGATACACCTCAGGATGCGGTACCTCTGCGAGTAATATGATCAGGCGGGCGCGGAACTCGTCCCATTCCATCTTGCGCCAGTTCAGCCGTGGCTCGTGGATGGTGATGACGGGGTCGATGTCAAGTTCGTAGAGGATGGGGATGTGGTCGGTCTTGATTGGGCGCAAGTGAGGGGCCGTGTCGCAGGACACGAAGGACACGAGAAGCGGTGTCGTGCAGAAGACGTTGTCGACTCGGGTGTAGTTCCCGGTCGACGAGGCCTGCAACGTGGGGGTGTCGCGGGGGAGAGCCATTTTCATGGAGTACCGCGCGAGCAGTTCCAGAAGGGGTTGGGCGAGTGCGAGGTTGTGATTTGTAAAGAGGTGGAAGTTACGCACTTCATCCCAGAGCGGGTGGTGACGGTTGAAGTCCCCGCCCCAGATGTATTGGATAGGGTGACCCGGCTTGGCCGCATTCGCCGGGTCTCGTAGGTAGCGGAGCAGGACACTCAACGCCTCATTGTGGTTGCAGTCGTTATAGATGTTAATGACACGTATGGTGCCGAAGGGTCCGCGGAGCTCGATGGCGGTCATATCACGGGAGTCGAGGGGAATGACAGACCAGGATGATGAGGGGAGGTGGGTGTTGACGAGGATGAGTGATCGCGTAGCTTTCGGGTCCTCTTCGTGTCATGTTGGGTAGACCGTGGTGAATCGAAGATTCGTGCGGGACTTCCCTCTGGAGTCAATGTTGGGCTCTTGGAGCAGCGCGAGGTCGAATTTGCTGGGTTTGAGGGACTGTAACAAGTCGAGTTGGGCCGGCAGGGACCTGTTAAGGTTCTGCTGCCAGACCCGTAAACGGCGCAGTGGTGGTGGGGTGTCGGGGGCGGCACTCATTCGTGGCCGTCCACGGGCCCCCCCGGGTCTGGTGCGCCGCCCAAGATGTCTTCAGGTGGGATAGAATCGTGCCGCAGCACGGGGACTTGCGCCATACCCGCCGCCGCCATCGGCGGCGCCTCCCCATCATCGAAGAAGTCAACCGCCATAGGGCGTGTCGCTGGTCGTAGCGATCTCTGCACCGCCATTCGTGTGCGCCGCTTCCGCGCCTCCGCCTCCGCGGGAGTATCATCCTCGCTGTCATCGGTGTCCCGCTGTTCTCCGAGTTCGTCCTCGACCGCCGCTTCCGACGTCGCGCGCGTGTCGCCCCTGAGTACCACCCCCCCTAACGCCTCCTCCATCCCAGCACCTACGCCGTTGCCCCGCAGCTCCCCTGCCAGAGCCCCGCCCGTCGCGCTCCCATCTCTTCCTACGACGCTGACATCGCCACCCCGCGGCTCCCCCGCCAGAGTGCTCGTCGAGCGCCCCCCCGCTGCGGTCCCGCTCTTGGGGCCTAGGCCCTCCTCGAGTGTCATCTGACGTAGAATCGGGGCTTTGGTCCACCCCGCGTCCTGAGGGCGCTCGGAAGTTTGCGCCCTCGTCATCTGGTCCCGCGTGCTGGCCGCCATCGCTGGCGCCGGCCCTGGCTTTCTCCCCTTCACCCGCCACGTCCTCCCGTCCGATTCCGCCCTTCCGCCCATCCTCTTGTTGCCGTCTTGCCAAGTAGCGTCCTGGTTGTTGATGTCCGCGGCCGCTTGGTGCGTCGATTCCCATGTTGTCGGGTCATCAGTGGGGAAAAACCTGTAGTTAGCCTCTGGGTTTCTTTCCAGCGCAAACTGCAGGCGGTCGACGAAGACCGGGCAGCTTCGATCAGCTGCGCCGTGGCCCCTGTACGGGCGCTTCGCCGCCCTGCAATTCGCACACGCCCGCGCTGTGTCGGGCACGACGCATTCATCCGTGCGGTGCATCTCTCCGCATCGCGCACATGTCTCGTGCACCGACGGGCACGTAGCCGCCGTGTGGTTCGTACCGATCATTTGGCACTTCAGGCACCTGATAGGCTCCGCGAGCAGCTTCCGCGCTGTAACACGTCGGCCGTCCACGAACAGGCAATGTCGGATGGCGTGATTCGCCGATTCCGCGCTGGCGAACCCAAAGATCGCGTGGGCCGACTTCTGCCCCGGGTTCCTCCTCTCCGGCGGCTTAATAAAGCGCGCCTGTACGATCTCTCCCCTTCCGAGCGCGTTCGCGTCTTCGATCACGCCGAATACGCGCTCCATGGATGGATCGAACGTCACCGGAACGAATTCCACCACCACAGAAAACACGCGAGGTTTGTATACAGACGTACCTCCCATCCCTTCCAGAAGTAGCTTCATCCGCCGCGCATTGCGGATCCATCCAGCCGCCGGAGCCGACGAGAGATGGAATACCACCCCGCCGTTGCGCACGACGTGCGCCCCGACGAAAGCGGTCTTTTCTGGTGCAGTATCCTCGAGCTCCTTGACCCCGGCGAGCGCAAGGTTCGCCTTCGCGACTAGCTCCTTTTCAGTGAGCTTCGCGAGCCCGTGCGTCCCAACCATCGGCGAACGGGCCACCAAGATCTGGCGCTCGCGCGTTCGCGTTCGCCACCGCCGCAGCGTGCCGCATCGGGGGTGCGACCGCGCGCGCTGCCCCGGCATACGACAGCGGGGGTGCAGACCCTCCCCCTTTCTGCGCGTCGGGCGCCTTCTCCACGCGCTCCAGAATCCCTGTAAAGCCACTCTCCAGGCGCTCCGTCAGTGTGTAGAGTTCCGCGCTCTGCTCTTCGACCGTGCGCGTTAAGACTTCGGCCGCCGCGCGCAGACCCTGCGCGGTCTCGCCATCCTCAGTCCGCGGTGTAGTCTCCGCAGCTATCACCAGCAACTGTTTCACGTTGCTGGCAATGTCATCGACAACCTTGTGCATTACGCAGCCCTCGAGGAGGTACGCGACAGCACGCAGCGCCTCCGCCGTGACCTTCGACAATCCCGTGGTGGCGGCCGCTCGCAGCAGCACTAACGCGAGAGTGTTGAGCGTTGGGGCGGGATCGCAGTCGTCCGAGACGAAGCCCTTCTGCACCAGGTATTGGCGTGCAAAGTCTGGGCCCGCCGTGGCCGTGGCAAACCAGTCGATGTCACTCAGCTTGTATAGCTCTGCTCTGCTCTTGCCCGTCTGTGTGTTCATCGCGGAGTCCGGCGTCGCACGCGTCGACGGGCGAGTGCCAGGTATTTTCGGCTTGTCCGTCGTTTTCTGCACTGATTTTTGCACGTCTTTCGCGGAGGGCCCACTGGAGGGGCCGAACATAAAGTCTATTTGACTCTAGTAGCGTGTAAGGTAAAGCTAAGGACCACAATGAGCAGCAATGCGTGCCCCGAAAAGTTTTCGGTGCGCCGATCACTAGCTTGTTGTGGTTTGTTGCCAAGAGCCTGAGAGTCCCAGTATAGTACCTTCCTCAGGGTATGTTGATCGCGGATATCCGGATAGCGGCTTACCTTTCTATTTGGTTGGCGATTTTCCGGGAGAGAATTTTGCGTTCAACTGCAATGCACCCCAAGGAGCCGTGTTGGCACTTCCAGAAGGCTCACAGCTGGAAAACCTCCAAAATATGGAACACATGCGACGATACGCGGCGAAAAATGCGGAGAGCTGATACAAGTATGTCAACGGCGACAGAGGACGCGGACTTGCCAATGGCGCTTTATATCTTGTCACCGGTTTTGAAAAGTCGCGATCCTGGGGTATGGCTGTGTTCCAGGAGGTTACAGCACACAGCATTCCAGCTTTCATTTAACTCCACTCCCGGTAATAGATATTGTTGGACAGCCTTTGGCCCTGGACCCGCAACTACGAAAACCTCGGGAGACCTCTCTATCAACGATGACCCTCTCAACCAGACGCTCTTCATACACGGATTGTCGATTTCGCTTGGAACCGGGGTCTGGAGGCGACTTTTCAAAGATGCAGAAGTTTGCCAAATCGGGAATTCACAATTGCGACGCTCAAGGATCTTTACTCTCTTGGTCATTGGGCTTTCTTGGAGGGGTTGAAACAGAAGGAGGGAAACGATGCACAACCACAGGAGAGGATCCCAACGGGGCCATGGTGTCCGAATTCCCTCCAACATCACCAGTGCGTTACTCCTACATTCTAACAACGGATGCAAAAACTCAACTCCCTCAGATTTTCCACCCGTCCCAAGTGATTAACGCGTATCTTCTCGCACAAGTATCACTCTAATCACTCTTTTTTTCAACGTTAAACTCCATCCAGTTTCCAAGTGCGAAGGTGTTAATGAGCCATGACGATGACTGGCGTGATATTCTTCGATGCGTAGGTTTCAGGGTGATAACCACTTTCCTTCTCTGACCTTCTTTAGGACGATCAACCTACAATGGGAAACCCCGTCAATATATTGCAACAGATACATGATCAGTGTGCAGTGGTAGAAGACGAAGGTAGGCCCGAGTTCTGTATTTCGGTCTGAGTCAATCATGGATATAATTCTAATTTTCAGGGACCATTTTTCTGGTGAAAAAAGAACCAGAAATTCGGAACACAAGCGAAAGCACCGCACGAGAGCAACCTACATTCCCTTCATGCCCGCAAAGAGGCGATCAGTCCTCCTCGATTCACATCCCCGAGCCCGAGTCGACGTCCTAAGATCAACGCCGATCATAACATCTCTCGCTCGTCTTCCCCCGAGTCCGAACTTGATGATAGCAACAGCGACCATTCGCGTTTTTATGGCGAAAATACAGCGCGCCCAGCGAATCCAAAGAGTTTCGCAAACCCTCGGCCGGTGACCCATCCAACGGACAGTGGCCGTAACCCCAATGTCCAAGCCACTTATCCGCGGAAAGCTCCCATCGAGAAGGTGCGCGGGCGTTGCCTGTCTTTTTTCGATCGCACGTTTCATACCTTTCTCCTCAGCTCGGGAAGACTGTCACGAAATTCCAAGAGGAACCGGTAGACGCTCCGAAGGAGGCGACTGCTCTTCCGCCGCCGCTCGCGAAACTCCACGAACTCGAGCGGGAAAATGCCCGGCTTCTCGAGAATTATCAGCTCCGCTCCCTACTCCCCGAGTCGGGCTGGAATAGCCCTGGAAACTCCATGACGCTATTCAGTCACTCGTCCCCGCCTGATCCACATGCCATGGATAACGAGAACATCGTCACCAACAGTTTCCTCCCCTTGCAGACGGCGTATCAAAACTGGCCCCAGTCGCTGGCCCCGCCCTCGCCCTTCATGCCAACCACTTTTCCCACTTTATTCCCTCTGATATTCACAACTTCCATGCCGCTGAGAGCTCCATCCCATCCACTAGTGGACCCGCGGGAGACCAAGATACTTTGCCTCTGGGAGCGTGCCCGCGAGTTCGAGCAGTTGACCGAGCGTCCGGAGGACAATAGTTTGGAGTTAGGGCCTGCGCATACCCCGCATCGTGCAGAGAACCTTTCATTGCCAACATCGACTCCAGCGCCGTCAACCGCCAGCTTCCAAATATTGAATCTTACCATTGTGTTGAAGAGCTGTTGGCATCAAACCAGTTCGATTTTTGCTGTCGCCGACGAGCATCACGTGATCTTTGGTTCAATTTCGCAACTTGTCCGCTCATGTCCAAGTTGCGTCTATGGCTTGGCCAGCCTAGAAAACGGAGAGGTATGATCCAACTTCAATCCAAATTCTACTATTGTGGATATAAATTAATGCAACGGTAATACTATGGTCTTTGAAGCCTTTACAAGAGCACCAAACGCAACCATCGTCAAAGTTGCAGCAATGCCCCCGCCATTGCGGCTAAACACCCCACGTAAATCTCCATACTCCCGAATTTCGTTCCGGCTCTGCCACGTACACCGCCATTGGAGCTGGTTGTGGCCGAGGAGGCGGAGCCGGTGGAGGTTGTAGAGGGCTGCGTAGAGGGCCCGGAACCTGACGTAACACGGGAGGTGGAAGATGGCAACGATGATGTGGTTGTCGGCGGGGTCGCCAGACACGGTCAGGGTCTGGAGCGCGACAAGCGGAAGACCGCTCAGGGTCTCAATAGCGGTCGCGAAATGTCTGACGCAATCGGCCGCAGAGCTGTCGGCGAATTTGCATTCATAGCCAACGGTCAGTTCGTCACCGTCTATCGTCTCGCCCGCCTCCACAACTGTGAGGGTGTAGCCTACGGAATCTTCGATCAAAGTCGCTGTGAGGCCGAAGTGAGACGCTTAAATGCAGCGTGGGAAAGCACTGACATTACCTGGAAGGGCCCCAAACGATAGGCCATATACGGTCGCATCTCCTTGAGTACCGACCACGGACAAAGATTGTGGATTGAACTTTAGGTTTGTATCTCCAATGTTGGCTGCGATTGTAACTGGGAAATCGGGAGCCGGAATTGCAGCCACTTTAAAGCGAGGGTCAGAATAAGCAACACCTGTGGTATATGGATGACTCGCCTAGGAGGGGAGCAAAGAGGAGGTAGGAGGCAATGGTTTTCATGATTTAACAGGGAGTGAACCCGGTTGCCCAAGGCGAACTGGCACTCCCAATTTTATGTCTGCGTGAGCGGGCTGTGGCTCGGGAATAGCGACATACAGAGACTACCTTCGATCACCAATGAAACTGAACTAAATGACTAGTGACGGATCACGGACGAAGTGTCAGCGCGAAGATTCTGATTGATGAATCGGTGTCGCCGCGCGTTTCAGGCGGGGTATTTTTTGACCCTTGGAATTTTGGGGAGCACGGTAGGGTTAACGTTGGGTGCATCATTTCAGGCTATGAGTTCATTCCATTCGAAGGAGAGTTTTTTAGATTTGGTGAGGCTCCGGTATGGACGAATCGCCGCCAACTCCGCTCGATGCAGTCGCTGAGGCGGGTAACTAGAGGAGGAGACATGAGTGATCGGCGTGAGGCGGTTCGTGATTAATTTTGGAGCTCTCCACCGATAATTTTATTCCTCAGAATACGTATCAGGTCGACGACGAGCGGCCTCCGGACTCCCTTCTAGTCATGGTATTAATAGTTGTGCAAAAGTACTTGGGAATTATTAGCCTGCCCTCGCAACACCATCCAAATCATACAGCGGTTCCAGCTCCGCCGTCCGGTCGCCGCCAATACAGCGTCTGGCGAACCACGGCAGCCACGTGCGCACCTGGTACACGGCATGCCGTGTGGTGGAGACCGAAAAATTCTGGTCGAGCTCTTCGAGGGTGCGCTGCCTTGAGGCAGGATCAATAAACGTCGAGGCAGCCCTAAGAAAGGGGACCGCACTTGGTCTCAGGGAGTCCCAAAAATATCATGAGCGTGGCAACCAGGTTCAGCCCTCCGTAGAAGCAAAACGCTGACCGTCGGTCATCAGGGACATGGCACATATAAATGGGATTGAAACAAACGCACCGCCTGTCGGCCCAAATCCGCTCAACATACTCGGAAACGTCAGCCTCAATGCCGTTGAAAGCGTGTTGTTGACAAATATGCTCCAAGCCATCCGCGGTGCGTCAGCGGGAAGCACTCGGAGGCGTAGACAGCGGGGACCGGCCCAATTCCTGTGCACGTCGGAGGTGAGCTGAGATCCGTTTCAAGCCACTGATGGATCGGGGGCACCGGGCGAATAAAACGCGGTGAAGAGGAAGACAAAGAAAGCGATGAGCGGAAGGCGCGCCTCGCTTGTCTCACCGATCGTAGAGCAGAAGGCTGCGGCGAAGAGACACCACGCCATATTCGGAAGCGTTGCGAGGAGGAGGTTGCGCCGGCCGAATTTATCGATAGTTTTGAGCGCGGGGAACTACAACATGTTGGCGACGCTCGGAACACACGAAATAATACATACCGCGCCCACGAAATCTGGAACCGCGAAGAGTTCCAGGATACGCCCTCCATATGTGGTCCCCGCGCGCGCGGAGTCCTCAGCAGCGAGCTGCGCGTCCGCGTAGAAGAGGTCCCGCGCCGCCTGCAGAGGCGTATTGCGGAGCCGGCAGAAGGCGGCGAAGGCGGCGGCGTGGCGCCGCTTCTTCAGAAGCCATCGCGGCGACTCGGGCACGCGCCAGATGAGAAACAGGAGCGGCAGTCTGCGGCACTTGCAGCGGCACTTTCCCTCTGCCCTTCGCCTACTATTTGCCTTGCGTGACGGAGTTTTATGGAGGCGATGCGCCGCGGCTCTGGGTGAGTCACGGGAGAGCTGGCTGCCCACATGCGTCTGAGATTGCCCTGAAGTCACTGGCATCGCCGCTGGAAATGATCAATGCTGCTCACCATACGACAGTCACTGCTTCCCCACATCTGAAAGATAGAGGTAGGCCAGTTAAGCTATACAAGGGCCTTCCGAGATCACTCAGCGCGCTGTTTAAGAAGCGGCTCATCATGTTCACGAAGCTAACAAGGAAGCGCAAGGGAGAAATCGGAACAAAGACGTTGAAGCTTATCCGGTGGGTGCAGTCCGGACACTGTGAATCAAGGTGAGTGAATCACCGGTTGTCAGAGGATTCTCAAAGGCAAAAACCGAATGACTTCTGGTTACAATTCGCATCGAGTTCGGAGCAATCGCTAGTTGTGGGAAAATAACCCTGATGAGGTAGTCATGCCTTGATATCTGCAAGGTAAACCTCAGTGACGAAGAATGTTACAAATTCCAAAACGAAATTGTTCATTTGCACATAATAAATCATCCAAATACAAGTACGTGATGCATAAACCGAGTATCTCCCTGTTCATTGCAATTCGGCTGGCAGCGCATTGTAAGCCGGGCACAGATTCGCCCACTCGGCGTTCGGGTGCACTTGCTTCCGTGTGGCGGCGGGATCGTTCAGCAGCACGGTCGCCAGACCAGCCTGGTAGTGCCAGAAGATGTGGCCTGTGCTAGTATCAGTCTCCTGCATTCGAGGGAAATGGATTTGGCGTACAGTGGAAGAAGAAGGGCCCAGGCTTGTCAGTCCGGAATCGTAATTGGATACCAGCGGCACCCGCTGCAGCGATGTCTCGCTTGATCGGATTCGCAGTGTTGACCACGTCGGTGGAGTTGGGCTTGATCAGCCAGAAGTTCTGGCCGTGCATATGAAGCGGGTGGGCGTCGTCATCGTCGCTAGAAAGAATCTAAGGTGAGCAATAGAGCTTGTGGGGAAATTAATCAATTCCACTTCGGGGGCAAAGTGAACTGGATGGTCTTGTTGGGCGGGAAGATGAAGGTGTTCTCGGTGACGTTGAAGTCGGCTTCCGTCGAGGCACCCTCGAGGACCTTCACGAGCGTCGGGGTCTTCGGCGCAACGTACGAGACGTTGTTGACATTCCAGATGGCTTTTCCAGCAATCTATTGACCCAATCAGCCTCACGGCTAGGATTCAACAGTGGTTCAACGTACGACTTCGAGATCCAGAGTCATGTTTACATCGGCCGGGGGAGCCTGAAAGAATGGTAAGCCTATTTTTCTGCCGTGGGGTAGTATCACTTACAGCCTGGGCAACGAGCGGACGGAGGTCAGCCTCGACCAGACTGTTCGGGAACGGAGTGATCTCCATTGGCCCGGTCGGGTCCACGGCCGGGGCACCCGCGTAACGCAGAATGGCGCGGGACAACGTCGCATTTTCTATTTTAAATCTAGTCAGATCCGGTCAGGAAATGACTGTTTTCTGGATAGTTACGGTTGAGGTTGTTGGCGGGATTTCCTCCAACAAATGGAGCGTTGAGCCAGTAGTTCGAAACGGGTTGGTTGGCGGTGACCTGTAAATTTTGAGAAGGCCGCACGGCTGTGAAAATATTTATTCCTACAATAACGGAGTAACGTTGACCGGCGAGCATGTCTATTGCGTTGGTAGTGTGGGGGGTCAAGGGCTCGCCGTCGGCTTCGATAACCTGAGAATTAATGGTAAGCAGGGCCCTGCCTCGTATCATACCAAGCTCACGGTCATCGAATGGCCCTCGAAGTTGACGGTCACAATATTACGGGCCGATTCGTTGATGAGTCGGAACCTGTACCGCTTGCCTTGGACGACGTTGATGACCGTCCACGGTACCGCAGGACCGCCGTTGTAACGCCCAGCACCGTTGACAGTGCTAGAATCCGACACTCTGGCAAAGACGTTAGCTCAGTGACCTAACAGGCAGCAAAATACACGCACGGAATGATACCAGTCGCCTCATACTGTGGCAACATGGTGGGAGACAACGTTGTGTTGTGCCACCAATCACCGAGTTGGATAATCTGGATTGCTATTAAGAATTTGCTCTCCGATGGGTTGAGTTGTCACGTACGGTGTTCACATCATCGACGTCGTAGAGGTGGGCAAGCGGGTCCTCGGGGTCTGGACTATAAGTCAAATCTCATCCAGCTCGCCCTTCACGGGGTATTTACCGTAGACGATGAGAGGGCCCCGGAATCCATCAATGTACTGGACGCTCAATTGACTGCAGAGAGAAAATTAGACCAGCAACCGAAAATAAATAAATAAATAACAAAATCTACGAACCTGTGGTACCAGAAGCTACCCGCCTGCTGAATGGGACCATTCGTGTAGGTATAGCTGGCGCCAGGTGCGATGGGGCACTGGGTGACGAATGGGGAGCCTTCCTGGAACAATTCCGGAGTGGTAGAGAACAAGCCGTCCAGATCGAGAGACGTGGAACGCCTCATAGTAGGATCAGTCTATCAAAGGAATTTGAGCGTCTGCTTCACTTGTAAAACCGCTTATTCTTACCAGCTTATTGTTGACCGTAACAACCAAGCTATCGCCTTTGTTGACCAGGATGGGGGGACCCGGGTATCTGAAATGAACATTTAAGTACAGTAGGCGATTGTCAGACAGAATGCCTCACTGGCCGTTCACCACAATGGTGCCTAGTACGTATAGTTAGCATGGACGTGTCGAGATATGACTTCGAGCACATACTCCTGGTGAAGCCGTCGGGCGCCAGTGGCGCGTTCACGACGTCCATCGTGACCCGGTGGATAGCAGCCGGAGTCACGGCAGCACCGGCGGACTGGAAGGCAGCAAGGAGAACGGCAGACACAACGAATTGCTTCATTTTGGCGATGAACATTTCGGTGTTCATTCAGCGCCTTAAATACCTTGGGCTCCGCCTCACGTCATGTCGGGCCCGTCGTAGAGATCTCACATGGGTGTGACCCGTTCGCACAATATAGAGGGTTTTCTAGCAAGATATCAGGGAAGAGAAAAAGGGTTAGATCGGGATTGGGCCACGGACCCGGTCACGACGCCCATTAGGGTATTTTTGGTGCGGAAGATGCATCACACTGCCAAGATAATCCTTTCTGTGGAGCGAACGTGAGGAGCAAGGTCTGCTGCACATTGTGCAAATGGGCCGCTAGTTGGGACGTCGAAGCATGCGCTGAATATGCTTCCGGGAGGTTCTCGGATTGGTGTGCGTTTCTTCCCTTCTCTGGAATCTCTGTTGTCTATGTTTTGATAGCTTAGGGAGTGGGAGTTAAAGCCTTAGCCGAACCAGTAAGTGCGGGGGATCGTGGGCTTAGCGATGTTCTGGCTTTGGCTTGGCCTGAAAGCCGTGGCTTTGGCTTTCCAAAATTCGAGGCCAGGCCACATGGCTTTGGCTTGGCTTTAGCTGGCTTTGGCCTGAAAGCCAAAAAGCCAAGACCAAGCCAGAAAGCCCCGAGGCCAAAGCCAGAAACATCACTACGTGGGCTCGTCGGATTGAAGCCGCATGAGCCCAGGGAAAAGAACAAGCAGAGGGAGAGGGTCAGCTCCAAGTGAGTCCGACAGAAACTTTTTGAGCCCGAGATGAAGTAGTATACTGAGTGCGTTTCACTTCGGACTGCAGAGACAAACGTGACATCAGTATGTGCGTCAGAATGGATGACCATCCAGCTCGGCCGATGGTAAATCTCTCGGGAGCGCTCCGGAGCCGCGGCCCTCTCACGGTCGAAGTTCTCCGTTCTTCGAGTCCCGGTTTGGAATCAAGCGTGAGAATAACATGCAAACTCCCCGCTACGGAACTTCCGTCCCTGAGAATCTCCGCATTCTGCATATGCCCGCTTCCTACATGGCCTCTGTTAATAGTCAAGTTTGACCAGTAAGCGTAGGTTGATCTCCACCTATTCACAGTGTCCTGTGTCTGTTCCCAGTGGAAGCAAGATTATTTAACCGCTGTGGATCCATCAAGATACGATGCGGAGCCCGTAACTACCATGGCATTCTGTTGATGGTCCCACGATGTGCCACATATGGTCAACAGCTACTCTATCTGCATACGTTTTCACAGGAAGGGGACAATCCAGCTCGCGTTCATTTGCTTGCTGACTGGGGAGGCGTACCGCACCTTTAATATATACCGTCTGCGCTCACACGTGCTGCTTCTCGTAGGGGAAGTCATTATGGTCTACAATGGCATTTAATTTCTGGGTATTGTCAGGCCGAGAATTTGTCGTCAGTGACGCCCAAATGCCTCAAGCTCGAGAACAGCTTAATCAGGGTCTACTATTTAACAATGCCCTGACCTTTCCAAGACGTTCTTGTGGACCAGGGGATCCTGGGCGACGAGTCTCAGGCATCCGTCGCACGGGGGCTAACAATGCCCAGAACTTTCCAAGACAATTCCCATAGTTGCTCGTGTGTACTAGCGAAGGAGTCTCGCGAGACAGATTCCAGGAATCCGTCGTGCGGCTGAGACCCAGGTATTAGTTCTGAATCTTCCAACTCCAAACCACCTCTTATGCTCGCCGCGCGTGGACGAGCCAATCCCCGGCGACGAGTTCTGGGATTGATTCGGATATCTCGGCCCCGACACATTCTGTTGCGTAAGTCTTCCATTTCTAGTCAGGACTTTGCCACCACTGCCCACGAATCAGGAATGCCAAGAAAAATCGCCATATCCCACGCCACGACCGGTTCGCCACCTCGTCAGATGACTGTCCGTATGCAGCTCGGCCAACGTTAAATCCATTGATTCCCGCGATCTATCCGCGGCTTTCTCACGGTTGCACTTCTCGGCGCCAAGCCTGTCTTCTTCGAGTCTCAGTTTGAAATCAAGCATGAGAGCGACTTGAAAGCCTCAGAGCCTTCTTTTGCGTGAGACATATGCGCGGTGCGAATTCGGCCATCTGCGCCAAGGCGGGGAAATTCCACCCTTGCGCTGATTTTGCTTGCGGTGTTCGGCGCCATCCAGATTGGATATGGTGCATGTTCATGTGCTCCGGTGTGTGTGGAGATGTCGGGAGTGACCGTTAATTCATGAAGGTACAAGAAAAAGCCCGCTGAGAAGTGAGCATGCAACTGCACAGGTTGACTTTCGGAGAACAATCGTCAATGCTTTGCGATATCGCAACAATAATGTCAGAGCGGGGATTTAACACACCGAACTCGTCGGAACGTAAACCGACGAAGAACTTGGCGGGGGACTAGTGTATCTTACCCCCCCGCTTTTTTCTGTTATTGCACAATTCCGTAGCCCGGTGGATCGCAAATAGAAAAGCCTGTCTTTGCGTCTATGGGGAGCCCAAACCTACCCAACCTCGGTCCGCCAAGTGGCCCGGACCAACTTTCCATGTCAATTATTTGCTGCGGACGCCCGTCTGGACGGTCTTTTTCCTCCAGACGGCCGTGCATGATCTCGGCCCAATGCTCCGTTTTCAATGCCGCCGTCGGTTTCACATGAAATGAAGTTGGGCGCCCCAAAGGTACTAACTGAGACTCATCCCCCCGAAAAGTTCAGCTCAAGCGCCCAATCATTGATAAGGTTACGTCGTCATCTCTGAAAGACGGTGAAAACGAGGTTTTTCAACATTCAACGACTGTCTGGACGCGACCCAATCACTCCCATGTCCGCGAATTTACGAGATCAGCTCACCTACTTCTTAATACCTCTCTCCCGGAATTCTTTCCCATTTTAAAGCTCAGAATTGAAGAAGATCGCAGCACCGCAAGTTCAACATCGACTCGACCCCTACACAATGTTTCTCCGTGTTAAAAACCTCTTCCCGATGCGCGTCGGCGCGCCATCAAAATTGTTGTGCTTTCCGTCGGCATATTTGCTCGCCCTCCAGGCAAAACGCTCGCCAGACTGTCTTCCTTCCGACAGTGACGGCTGCCCTTCCACATCTTCTAACCCCTCCGACGCGACGCGTTTGTTTGGCGCTGTTGGTCTACAACGTCGATGCTGATCAAAAGGAGCACGTCGCACCACGCTCAATGCATCCCCTCCTTCCTTCACCCTCGTCACCTCACCTTCCTCCCCTTGTTCTCCCCGCCGCACCCTCATATACTCACCTTTTCTATCTGTTTGCCGGATTTCAAACGTTGTACATCCGCATCCGTGATACAACGTCTCGCCGCGCACGCTCCTGCTGCCGCGGTCATGCAGACGCCGCATCGATGACATTCGGTGTACGCGGATCGTGTGCGGCGACGCGGTAGAAAGCAAGAGGTTAATTTGGGGCCGGATTTAACAGCGCACCGCGCAAGACTTGTTGCTGAGCCGTCTCGCTAAGTCATTCCTCATTCTGTGTCGCCCCTCGTTCCTCCATGGCGTTGGGCGCAACGTGGTACTGTGCGTATGCGCACTGCAGACATGCGCGCCCCGCTCGTCACCGGCTTTTCGCATCCCACCCTCATCCTTCCCCGTACTCTCTACTGCGTTGCGCAACCGCCCGCCTCCACCGGCTTGAGATGCGGCTACCCATCCTCGACTTCAGCGTACGCCACGCCCAACATGTCCGCGTCGCCCTCGTCTGTACCCTCCCGTTTTCCCCCGCTCACCCACTTCACCTGCATCTCCCGTCGCCCTCCCCTGCGTCGTGCAGTCGCACTTGTCCACCAATCCGAGACACCACTTTCTTGTCAACCCTCTGTCGGTCCCAGCGGACGTCCCCCCGCAACACTTTGGCGTCGCCCTCCACTGTCCGCGACTCCGCGGTGCATCACCCCGTCGACGCGAGTTACCGTCGTCCGCAGTGCACGACCATCTCGCTACGGCGCTCGACGTCATTCTGCGCACGATCGTTCGCGTCGTTCGCACTCCGATCCCACGCGGGCATCGACGCAGCGAACGCCCGCCGCTCTACGCCCGCCCGCGTCCGCGCTCTCCGCCAGCGCGCTGCTGGAGGGACAGACGGCAAGCAGGTACGTGCCCTTTTTACCTACGCTTTACTCACCTCCGCCGCGTACGCCGCCACAGACGAGTCTCATTCGCCGCGACACCCTCCCTTCTCCCGTATCAACGCCGTGGCGTCCGCGCCTCCACGACTATGTGCAGTACGGCGTCGCATGCCCATCTCTGCCCTCGCCCCCGCGCCCCTCCAACGACCCCCGCCCGCAGATGCAGGTACGTGCCGCGCTCTGCGCGTACACCGCACTCATCTCCCAGCGCAACGCTCGCCTCGTACTGGGCGCCGCGTCGCACACCCGCCGCTCTTCGTGCTGTGCGCCTTGGACGACGACTTCCCCGCAGCCTCTGCGCCTTCGTCTCGCGCATGCCGCACGCCCAGGGACTCCACAATGAGCGGCTCCTGTCTATACCGCTCTCCGCAGCGCCGCGCGCACCCCACCCCAACGCCGACGCGCCCCACGCCCGCCGCGCCTCCGTCCCTCCGCGTGCGTCCCGCTGCGCTCAGTCGGCGCCCGGCGCTCATTCGCGCGCTGCGCTGCCGTGCGTCTCAATGCGCCTCGTTTTGTGGTGGTGCCTTGTCTAGGAGGGGCTTTGGTTGCTGATTGTTCGTTCGATACTTGAGTAGCATCAACATATTATAATAATGTTGCGAGATCTGGACCGGCCGAAGGCAATTTATGAACGCTGACCAAGGCGCTGGCGCTGAACTACTCGGATTTGACTCGGATGCAAAATGTGGATGGCAGTTTCAGTCACGAAAAAGACGTACATGCGGACTTGAAAGACCTTTTCCAGCCTGAATCGATCAACAACGCGACCTGTGGCTTACAGCAACAATGACTCTCAGTCGCCCGGCTTGGGAGCAGAGTTGGATCATGTGACTCGTGGACGCGGAGAAAACTGCCAAACAACACCACATCAAATCTACGCGGCAATCCATTTACATCAAGATTTCCCTCAATTTTACTTTATGTATATCACACGGTTACCTTATAGTATTGGGTGTGCGTCCGATGGACTCGAAAAAATCTGAACTAAATTGATCTTTCACCGGTTTCTATAGCTGGCTATGAATCTTACTAGGTACTGGAACTCTAAGATAAAACATATTAAGCTTAGCTCCTCTGAAGAGCTGTTTCCAGATCCTCTGCCTCTTTGATCTTCCCTAGCTTTGTGAATGTCAAAGTCAGATTCTGCATGGTGTCAACAATGTGGGGGTGTTTGTCCATGAATATTTTCCCCTGTTCTTCGAGTGCTACAACTAACAGCTCCTCTGCCTCCTGCCATCTTTCTAACTTGTTGAATGTGGATCCCAGATTTGCCATAGCTCGTAGGGTAGCTGGATGTTTGTCCCCAAGAGTATTCCTCCACTTCTCAAGAGCCGAAACCTGAATCTCCTCTGCCTCCTGCAGTCTGCCCAATTTGTTGTATGTAAGTGCCAAATTTCCCATGATAACTAGGGTATCTGGATGGTTGTAACCTAAAGTATTCTTCCGCTTTTCAAACGTTATAAGCTCAAGCTCTTCTGCATCTTGTAATCTGCCCAATGCTCTGTATATGAATGCCAGATTCGCCATAGCAGTCAGGGTTTCTGGGTGATTGTCACCTAGAATATTTCTCCGCTTCTTGAACACTGTGCTCTCAAGCACCTGGGATTCCTGCAATTTACCTAGTGAACAATATGTGTATGACAGATTCCCCATAGAAAGCAGGGTATCTGGATGGTTGTCACCTAGAATATTACTGCGCTTCGCAAGTGACATAACCCCAAGGTCCTCAGCCTCCTTGAAATTTCCCACTGCATTGTATACTGATGCCAGGCTTTCCATAGCCTCCAGGGTGTCTAGGTGGCTGTCACCTAGAATATCCCTTCATTTGTTAAGCAATATAATTCCAAGTTTCTCTGCCTCCTGCAATTTTGCCTGCCTGTAGTATACCGATGTCATATGCGCAAGAGCCTCCAGGGTGTCCGGATGATTATCACCCAGAATATCCCTGCGATTTTCATGCACAACAATCCCAAGTTCCTCTGCCTCCTTCCATTTGCCCAGGTGGTCATATGTATATGCCAGCCAGTACATAGCTCCAAGGGTCATTAAATGATCATTACCCAGGAGATTTCTTCTTTTTTCAAGAACCATCACCTAGAGCTCCTCCGCCTTTTCCAGTTTCCCAGCAAAAAAATAGACTTTTCCATACTCAAGTCTGAAGTCTGGGCTTTCATTGAAATTGCCTTTCATTAGGAAATCAATATGTGGCAGCAACCATAGACTAGCCAGTTGCATATCTTCCTTGGATAACCTTGTAATTGACATTCCTGCTATTGTATGGCGGTCCAAGTGCACTTTTAATCAAGCGAAACATTTTCGGTCTTTTTTCGCGTTTTGCGAAACTTTCATGGCGAATTTGATGGTTTGCGAAACTTTTATTGGGCTTTGCGCATTCTAAATAAGTTTCGCGAAAAGTGCCATTCAGCAAAACATATGTTTGGCCGAACTTGACTTGCGAAACTTTTGTTGATCGCCCGCGAAACTTTTATTACCCGAAGTCACACAAGCGAAACTTTTGTTTGCCGGAGGACTTGGCGAAACTTTTATGAGCTTGCGAAACTTATTCGCGGTTTTGGACTTGTCAAAATTTACACAATGTTACATAAGGCCAAAAAAAAAAAGAGGAAATCCATAACGGACTATACAAGCCTACGGTAGTCTCCTGTAATCACCAAGCATGCAGTGCCGTGCCACCGGAAGCCCGTAACCAGTGTCGCGCTCCTCCTCCAACCGACACGTCGCAATGTTCGTCTTCGCGCAGATGGCGCTGCGATGGCGTTGCCCGTCGTGATCCACTCCGCCATCGACTTCTTCGCCTCGTACACACCGACCCCACACCCCGGGGCAGAGGGCTGGGCGCTCACGGTCGTGTTGCTCCTCATCTGCGCAATCAACGGGTGGTTCATGCTCGCACTCGCGGTTCGACCATGCTGCGCAGCTTCCTCTTCAAGACGGTCTACCACAAAGCACGGCAGCATGATCAACCTCGAGATAGAGAAGATTGTCGTGCACATGACAAGCATCTACCAGCCGCTCGGCATCGTCTTCTTCGGGTACAGAGCACCCGCCATTCATGCAGGAGGAGAGCACGACACTGGGGGCTTCCGGCGCAGGAGACTAGCATAGCCTTATATACCTTATATAGCTCAATCAAGATTTTTTTTTGACCTTAATATTGTGTAAATTTTGACAAGTCCAAAACCGCGAATAAGTTTCGCAAGCTCATAAAAGTTTCGCCAAGTCCTCCGGCAAATAAAAGTTTCGCTTCTGTGACTTCGGGTAATAAAAGTTTCGCGGGCGATCAACAAAAGTTTCGCGAGTCAAGTTGGAACGAATGTATGTTTCGCAGGATGGCACTTTTTGCGAAACTTATTTAGCATGCCCAAAGTCCAATAAAAGTTTTGCAAAAGCACAAAAACACGATATAAGTTTCGCAAAACCCAAAAAAGTTTCACTCGAATAAAAGTGCATTTGGACCGCCATACTATTGCAAGCATACAATGATGATATACTTCATCAGAGAGGACATCACGAGTCCATTCATGAACAAGTGGATGGATTGACAGCATATTTGTTTTGGAATCAAAGTTAATCAAAGAATATGCTTTAAGCTCATTTGTCACATCTATGAAACATAATGGATCCCAGACACCAGAGGATCCTAAAAACTGGGATAGTACTTTGAGTGGCATCTCTAGCTCTTCTTTGGATGGGCCAGAGGTTTCAAGTCTGTAATTTGTAGCACTCTTGAATACGTCCTCCGAGATTCCTTGATAATGGAGGAATGAGCAAAGCTGCAAGAATATTTTTGCCCGTTGACTGAGCTGTTCAAAGCTAATTTGCCACGTGGTATACACTGTCCATGCATAATTATCATGTGCCTGGGCAGGCCTGTCAGTGAGCAACCGGGCTTTGTTGTGTGTGTATAGGACCAGGTAGCTGTCAAGATTCCCCGATTTTGCTATGAATGCACCAGCTTGAACTACGGCAAGAGGCAGGTAGTAGAGTGTCTGAACAAATGATGAGAAAGGTGTAGACAATCAGTGAATGCTCATGCTAACCTTCACAATCTGAGCAGCAGTTCCCTTGTTATGATATGTGGTATCTGCAGCAGAACTTCTGAGTAACAGAGCCACTGCATCTATTTCTTCCATATCAGACACAGCACAGTGTGCGCCAGCATAAACTCGGAGTCCAGGATTTCGAGAAGTGATAAGAATGTTTCCATGGCTGCATTGAGGGAAATAATCATTGAGGTTAATCTTCGGATCATCGGCATTGTCAAAGAACAAAAGCCAGTCATCCTGTTTCCCACTGAGCCATTGAAGAGCATCCCTTGATGAATCACCGACACTCTTCATTACAGCTATACTCTTGAGGCTTGCATCTATTGTCTCCACGGTACTGGTGTCAACAACAAAGATGTCAGTGAAACTGGGCACACAATGAGTTAAGTTTCAAACAACAATGAAGTGGGCTTACTGAGAGGTTGCTTCTTCTACAAATTTCAGTGCAATCTGTGTTTTTCCAGCACCACCCAATCCGTGCAGCAAAAATATATGTTGCTTTTTCATGTCCTGAATGAAATACTGATGCATTTTATCCAGAATGTTTTGCCTGCCATGGAATATTCTCGTGGGAGGTGGACAATTGTTGGCCGGTTGATGGATTTCAGACACTAACACATCTGGAAAAGATCAGATATGATTCCATAGGTCTACCACAATGAGATAATTCACTGGGTGATATCACAGTTAAAACCTTTTGCACTTGGAAACTTGTATCCACAGTTGCCATGAGCTGGGGTTTTTATCAGAAAATATGGAGAGTGAAATAGGATGTATCTCTATCTACCATGAAATTTGCCCGTACTTCTTGGATCCGGTTCCGAAATTTGGCAATTTCATCTGCAGTGCTGCCTGACTTGACAACTTCCTTGAGACGAGCACTCAACCCTCTGGGTTTTATTTGACGTTGATGGATAGCTTGCACTATGTCTTTCAAGAAGCTAGGTGAAAGAACATGACCAGAAATCATTGACAGGGAATAAAGAGACTCACCCCTCAAGCTCCTCACATTGAACTTTGAATTGGAGAGCAGCTGTATCCCGATGGGAGGATATTTGGTCTCGAAGAATGGTGATGATGTCCACAGCATCTGCACACAACTCTTTCATGTCATCTCGATTCTTTCGCACTTTCTGCAGCACTCCAAATGAGACCCGTTTCTGGCAGGAACAATGTATGATCTACTGACCTCAACAGTCTCCAACAGGAATACTGTGGTTCCAAATACACCCTTCGCATATGGAAATGGGAGGGATTCTGCACCAGCAGAAATTGCCTTGGCATTCAAGATCAGGGCTGGAAGCCAGTCTGAGCCGGCCGAAGGGGGAGGTTTGAATGTTCGCAGCGGAAACCCTGGTCCCTGTCGAGCGGAGCTGGATACATTGTGGGGACTAGCCGACATGGTGGCAGCAAAAGGGAGAGACCTCCGATCCCAGGCTGTTTTAATCAGATGACACACGTCTTTGCTCCCATCTCTCTCGTTATCTCTGGCTTTATAAAAATTAAACATGTCGAAAGGCTTTCCGAGGCTTTTATTCCTCTTTTGGAACTTTTGGACCAGGGCTTTGGACAATCAAACAGCGACATGTGTAGTGGCGCTGGTTGAACTAATTGCATTGATGTAAGCCCGGTAGCTTTTCCCTCCGTCTGGGCTTTCCCACAGGGTTTACCGGCGAGATTTTGAGAGGTTTTGAGGCACCCGCAGCGTAGATAGATTTAGTTAAATTTCTGGTACTTTACTTGTCGGGGATTCGGTTGATTGGATATTTATTCGGGGCCACGTGGCCGCTGCTCCTTGTCTTCTCAATGCCAGTTGCTGTGCCCTTGCTCCTCGCTTGTGCTCTGTTTCTCTACTTCCCGGCTTGTTCCCGTACACGGAGCTACTGTAACCGCACCGTGACAGTTTGCCACAACCCCGGCTTACGAGCTGAGTATTTTTGCAATATTCTTGCTTCTTGCCCCGCTTTCCACCCTTCTTCCTTTTCCCCCGCTTCTTTTATTCCACATCTGGTTCGTAATACATTCAATGGATCGACAAGGACCCCTGGTTGGACTTCGGACTCGAATTGGGATACCAACGGCTCCTCTCACTACGGTACCTCTCCTTACGACGGCCTAGACTCCTCCGTCGTCCGAGGCCCTCCTCTGGCAGATGCTTATTGGAATTTGCCAGAAGTCGGCCGAGGCGTGCAAGGTCCAGAGGAAGCAGCAGGAGACCAACCAGGCGATCAACTGCGCTTCACGGCAACGCTCTCGGCAACCTTCCTTTTTTGGCTCCCGCTCCCGCCAGTGCCGCTGTCGGGCCCAATAGTACTTTCATGCCCGCTGTCGTGGCCGCTGTCCCCGCTCCTGGTCCCACTCTTGCCGCTCCCGTGGAACAAACCCAAACCCAAACCCAAATCCGACTCTTCTAGTCCTCTGGCTCTGCGCAAGCCTGGGAGGGACGTCAGCATGCGTCTATGACCTTGCTTATACACGACTCGAACCGCACGAATGAATAGCGCAGGGCCGAAGCTTTGGACCACATTGACGGAATTCTCCTTGGTTTATATCTCAGTGCCAGACTGCCACGACATCCCAATTTGGGAGCCCTGTCGTGACAGTCTGGGCTATAGGACCAGGTGCGCGTCAGTCTGTACGTCCACGTCCTCTCGCCCCTCCGGCGCATGCTCCCCGAGTTCGTCGCGGAGATCTTCGCCTTTGCCGTGCTCTCCGACCCCGGTGGCGCCCATGCAGCATCGCGCGCGAAGTGGCGCGTGGCGCAGGTGTGCCGGCGCTGGCGCGCCATCTGTGTGTCGCTGCCCCGGCTGTGGCGGACATCGACATCCACTTTTGCGCGGAGCACGGATCCGCTGCGACGTATCCTGCGTCTGTCCTCCAGCTTCAGCTCGAACGATCGGCGCCCTTGCCGCTGCGCGTCACCTTCGACTGTGATACGAGCCCGAGAGTCAAGTTTCCGCACCTCGAGCACCAGGCACGCCTTCTGCGGCTGCTTGTCGTGCACTGCGCCCGCTTTGCGATGTTGAAGATCCGAGGGTGCGACTCACTGCTCGTCGAGCTCGCTCGTGTGCAGAGACGCATCCCCATCTTGGAGAGCTCGACATAAATACGCTGGGCCTGCGCCGCCTTCGTGAACCACAACCCGGGTCGCTAAACTGCGCCATCACGCTCGATCCCGCGCGGCTGTAGACGTACGCCGGGTGGAATACGTGGCGTGGACGGGCCATGCCGCCGTCCTGCGGCGCTCCGCGGCGTCCCTCGTCGCGTGCAGCCTGGACACGCGCGACGTCGCGCCCTGGCCCGAAATCGCGCTCCCGGCGCTCCGCCGCGTCTGCGTGTACCGCGCCGCGTGCCTCCCCTTCCTCTCCCCGCCGGCGCTCGAGGAGTCGTCCTCGCCGGGAATACCTCCGCCGTGCCGCCCTTCCTCCGGCAGTCCCCCGCCCTCAGAAAACTCGTGCTATACCGCCCGCGCGCCAGCGTCGCCGCCTTCCTCCACGAGACGCCCGCGCTGGGGGCCCTCCACCTCGCCCGCGCCGACGCGGAGCTCAACCGCGTCGTCGCGCGCCTGCGCGCCGCCCCCGGCCTCGCGCCCTACCTGCGCGCACTTGCTGTCGAAGCCGGCCTGGAGTTCGCAGCCGCCGCCTTCCTCGACATGCTCGAGGCACGACGCAGCCTCGAGTCGGTCGTTCTGTCCTCCGATCTGCCCGAGCCCGACGGGTGCGACGCTGCCCGACTCGCGAAGCTGCGCGCCGCGGGGCTGCGGGTCTCGATCCGTTCGCGCAAGGAGTTTGAGTTGACAACGTGGTTCCCCCAGGGTCTTTATCTGGAGACGTTCAGTTGGGACTGCTAAGTACGTCCGAAATTCCGCTTGGATTATTCCACGACTGATTCGAATTTGTGCGCACCAGGATTTTCTTTTTGCTTACAGTATTCGCACGACAAGGTCACGATTGTATTTCTCATCGCATTGTAGACGGCTTCCTGCGTAATGACTCTATTCTTATTTTCCCTGGACACTGGCATCTTGGGATAAATTAAAGCTCAAGTCGCGAGCGCATGCTTATTTTTCGCTTTCTCTTCTTGGTTAAATGGACTGTCCGAGCACCGAAGACGACATGCTAATGACTTTTAAGGCCGGGGCTATATTGGAATCGGCACGAACGTGCGACATAGAAGGGCCCGTAGGATTCTTTCCGCCTTGATTCCGCGGCCCATGGGAAACAAATCTTGAAATAACTCTGACCAAATTTCCTCAAGTCATGCGGACAGTGATTCACCTTGGCTTGTCTAATTCCCCTTTGACTCTATTAGGCGACCTCTGAGTGCTAAGGCGCTCTATGGCAATTCTCGACACATATCAAGCTGCCGCAGATTTGCTCGACAAGAGAAGCCGCGAGCGAATGCTTATTTTTCGCTTTCTCTCTTTAGTTAATGGACGGCCCGAGCACCGAAGTCATCTGCTCGAAGCTCCCGCAAGATTCCGAGTCCATTCCAAGGTCTATATGACTAACAAAATTCGAAATAGCTCTGTCTAAACTCAAGTCATGCGGACCGTGACTCTCATCTTCTAAATAAACCCGGGCCGCCAATTCCACCCCTGCTCGCCTTCTCCTCGGACCTCGACCGGTTGGTACCATCCCCTCGGCCAAGTAACGCATCTATTCGGCCAACGACGGATCCTTGAAAGAGCTATAAGGTCTAGCAGCGCCTCTTCCCGTTCCCCATCACCAACTACCGTCGCTGCGAACTCAATGCCCCTCGCTCTGTACTACGTCGCCGCATTGGCGGGAAGTGCAGTTCTCATCTGGTTTTTGGGCCTGCCGAGCCGGCGAAGAGGCGCTATGCTGCCTCCGGGGCCGCCAGGAGATCCAGTTCTCGGGCATCTACGCTATATGCCTTCCGCTCAACCCGCTCTGGTATTCCACGAATGGGCCAAAAATTACGGTTCGGTCGATTCCCCTCCACCAAAATTGCCTTTAATAATTGACCTTTGGCTCTTTGCTAGGCGATGTGATGCACCTCCAAGTGCTCGGACGCTCTATGATAATTCTCGACACATATCAAGCTGCCGTGGATTTGCTCGACAAGAGAAGCGTGAATTACAGCGACAGGCCGAAGTTTACGCTTTATGAACTGTGAGTCCAATCGTTGGGTCGAGGACGAACCAAAACACAAGACTTGGCAGGCTTGGATGGACTCCATCGCTTACGTTCCTCCAATACGGAAAGCAGTGGGCGAAACACAGGCAAATGCACCACTCATACTTGAATCGCCACAACGCCGAAAACTTCAAGCCCATACAAACTCTGGAGGCGCGAACACTCATGCGAAATCTCGTCCAGTGCGCACCGGATAAATACAACAGTTATTTGAGCAGGTGACTGTACTGCAGCTTGATCAGAGACACGTTGACTACCTTTATCGTAGGTTTGCGACAGGCGTGATAACCCAGATCGTTGCGGGCCATCGAATCACTTCGGACGACGACTCTTTCTTCACATGTCTCGAATAATTTTCGAGACTATGGGTAAGACGGGACCTCCTGGAAGTAGCCCACTCGACTTTTTCCCCGTCCGTGAGTGGATGGTTTGATTGATGTGAGCCTACCCCCATTGATGGTATGGTACCAGTACGATACTTTCCTAGCTGGTTCCCTGGAGCGAGCCATGTGGGCATTGCGAAGAGGTGGCGATCGACCGTGCGGGAGTTACATGACTATCCTGTGCGCACAGTGAAGAAACAGAAGGCAAGCTCCAGGTGTTTGCTATATTGGATTCTCCTCGATTTAAACACCCTGCAGGAAACCGAAACCGCTGCTCCGTCGTTTATCCTAGCGCAATTGGAAGAAATGGGAGACAACGAGGATGAGAACGATCTGAAAGGCGCTGCGGCCACTATGTTTGCAGCGGGGGAAGCGACGGTTGGATGCTCTCTCAATCCGCGGAAACTGACTCAGATTTTCGGTGTTAGACCTGGACTACGCTGACCGTGTTTATCCTCGCGATGATTCATTACCCAGAATGCCAGATCAAAGCCCAGATGGAAATCGATTCCGTCGTCGGTGACTTGCGCCTTCCTGAATTTGAGGATCGGGATAATCTTCCATTTGTGGAGTGCATCTTGCACGAGGTTTTGCGGTGAGTCAAAGGTTCCGCTAGTTCATCTTTGTCTGACTATTAGGGCAACCATTGAGGTGGATTCCGGCGCTACCCTTAGGTTGCATACGGCTTATAGCCAACCCGCTCGTCATTCACTAACTAATGTATTCCAAGGCGTGCCACACCGCGCGATGGAAGACGACATCTACCGTGGAATGCTGATACCGAAAGGCTCCCTGGTCCTCCCCAACGTGAAGTACATCTTCCATCGCTCAGTTGAGGGTTGCAGCTCACATATTTCAGAGCAATGTCCCTTGATGAAACCACGTATTCCGATCCAACTTCTTTCTACCCGGAGCGGTATCTTCCACAGCCGGCTGGGAACGGAGAGCCTCACTTTGACCACATCGCGTTTGGCTTTGGCCGCAGGTCTGTTTCATCACATCCTTCCGGGATGCTCTGATGTATTGTAAACAATAAGAGTCTGTACTGGGCGGCATGTCGCGGACCACAGTATCTGGATTGCCATCGCCACCTTTTTGGCATCGTGCACAGTCACCAATGCGATGGATGAACACGGAAAGATTGTTGTCCCCGAAAAAGCCATTGGCGACGGATTTGGGAGGCAAGTAGTGTATCTTGCTAGTCTTCTTATATACTAACATGTGAACAAGCCATGCGAGTGACATCCGCTGTGTCATTTCCCCAAGGTCTCTGCACGCCAGAGCCCTCATCCTCGACGCCTCTGTCTGACCTCGGTTTGTTCCCGGAATCCTCTTTCGACCAAGTTGGAACTAAAGAAGGAAAATTGGAAGACTGACCCTACTACAGTATGCCAATGTCAACTCCCGCTGTATGTTTTTCCAGAAGGTGCCTTACTGTAAACGTCACCATTGTGACCGTTTATTTCCTTCCGAGGGGAAACCCCAACGCCAGGTTCGTCAGTTCCTCGCTATGACCTGTTGAGTGCCGGGCTGGGCAGGATCCACTCGTGACTATTTTTGTTTGATTCACCAACAACTTGAAGATGCAAGTGCTGGTTTCACTTTTTCAAGTCATGTTCGAATGATTCCGGTATCAGCATGAAAAAAAAGTACTTCTGGCAAGGTGACGATAGCAAGAGATTTTGCGCAAGTTTCGTAACGCACTGATGTTACTGATTATACACTTTTGACTTTCCGCCTCCCATCAAATTCCCAAATTCGGGAATAATTATCGGCAGCTCGGCACCCGATCAAAGTGATGAAATTGGGCCGCCGAGCAATTGACAAGGATGGCGCCGCCTCCAAGCTGCCTCTCCCTCTGTCAGTTGCCTCCAGCATGCAATGCTCGTTTCTGTGTGCACTTCGTTGCCGCTTTCATCGGGCGGGAAGTGCGCTTGTGGCGTGCTCACTTAAATTGAAGTGGAACTTGTGATTTTCAAATTTTATTCGTGGCAGTGCCACGCGTGGCTTGCCTGGGTTTGCAACTTGAAAGTTTTCACTGAAGTGTACTACTATTCATATATTGCCTTGAACTGGATATGTTTATGTCCGTGCTCCTGCAGCAGTGCAAAGTTTCCCACAAGTTCCTGCCTTTGATGCCGTGCCGAGCCTTGCCGAAAATAATTCCTATATCTGGGAACTTGATCGGAGGCGGAAAGTGCACAAGTCTGATTATACTGATCGCGGGACGGAAATTCGATCTTCAAACGATGTATAGGGTTAGGGTTCTCCAACCCCTCTCTCTCTCGATGTCGAATTCCGACTCTGGGATACAATACTCTTGGGCAGTGGTTCAACCATCCCCGAGCCATTCTGTTCGTTATCTCGGCTCGCCACTGGCTACCTCAGCGGCCAAGCGCCTTCCATGCGGCAGATATTTGGCGGTCATTGTGGACCCCAAGCCAGGCTCTGACGGGTTCGCTGCCGGGAACCTCGTCCAATCAGCATCCCATCGGCCGCTTCCAGACACCTATCTTCCCATTTCACCGTGCAAAATGGGTTCCCGCGAGCCCCTGGTACCCGACTTCGACTGGCCCTTCGGAGAATGCATCATAAACACCGGCAAATTCTTTCTATTCCATGTTGTTCGAGTCAGAGGCCAGAACACATCACAGTTCTCACTGTCTAAAGAGGCCGCTCTGCATTTCTCTTCGGTTCGCCGCAAGGATTGGCACGAAGAGCAGTGGGCGGCCGTCCACCGGCGGAGGGCAGCGCAAAAGGCTGATGGTGCTCCCGACGACGTTTCACAATGGACGAGTTTCAGCGTCAAGAGTACCGCCGTTCCAGCAATGCCGGGCGAATTTTTCTCTCCGATTGGCGTACATGCCCTCGTTACCTATGATATTCTGTCTCTGAAGGACATTCTCCTCTCCAGTCAGTGTTTCGAGGACGCGCGGGCAATCAACAGGTAGTCTCGCTCTGCTTGACAGGATAACAGCCGCTGATCATTCGATTAGAATAAGAGCTCGCTTCTCGCGTCCGGCTACAGAAAGGACGATAGTGTGGAACATGAATCAGGTACGTTTTCACGAACTTTGTGAGCGAAATCTGAGTCACACGAAGGCTGCGTGCGCATCTGTATTTCCTCCGGTTGAAGACGGGGTTCCAGAATTCCACCCTGCCCTGATTGAATTTTCCGCGAACATTGAAAGGCCCCACAGTCCTGATCGAGTGGAAGAGGTCCCCCAACCGACTTCGACATCTGCAGAGGATGCGCCCGATGATGACGATTGGGGGGTGGGATATTTTTATCCCGAGCAAAGCACATCTCGCCCCCCACCGCCGTTTGATTCTCCCGCTCTTCAAATAATTTACTTGGATGTTTATGGGACTCTTATCGTATGCTCTTGTTTTGAAGGATGAAGCTGTAATTGACGGCAGCACTAGGACAGCGAGTCGGGCATATTCGACGCCCTACAGCCACTTCTATCCCGCTCTCTGCGCCGACTGGAGCGCCGCGAAGCCCTCACGCTCTACTTTGAAAGCGAAATAGACGCTAAGCAGCGCCTGCCTAGCGCCACCTACCCGCAAATCCTCACCCATGCGCATGAGGACATGGCTGCGCGGCTGGGCCTGGCCGCCGCCCCAGCCGAGGCCGCCTCGTTCGCTTCGTCCCTCGCCAGTTGGGCACTCATCGATGGGGCGGCCTGGTGTCTCAATACCCTAAGACATTATATCCCCTTCCTCAAGCTCGTTGCACTCTGCGACGTCCCCCACGAAACCCTTCGCGATGCGTCCGCGTTCGCCACCCTGGCGCCCTACTTCGCTGAGGTGTTCACTTGGGACGCAGCGCGGGCGTACAGGCCCGACGCCAACGCTTTTAATCCCGTGTTACAGTATCACGACGCCATGGGCATCCCCCGGGAGCAGCGGTGCTTCCTTTCGAACAGCCTCCTCCGCGATCTCGAGCCTGCGGTCGAGTTGGGCATCCCCACGGTGTGGATGCGCTTCCCCGCGAGCCTCGCGGGAGGCTCCCCGTCGGCGGAGGGTTCTACTTCCTGGGCGGTGTGCGCGGATTTTCCTGATCTCGTCTTCCGCATTCTCCAGGCGAAGGGTGCTATCCCTCGATAGATCAAACTTGACACAGAAATAGCGCAGGAAGATGGGAGAGGGTGATGATGATGGATGCGGATGGTCATGCGGGTACAAGATGTTCTCAACCCTTCACGAGAAGGAAAACCGACAGCGAAGATCTTCGGGACTGAAACCGTTTCGGGCAGCGCAACATGGAAGGATACGGTGTATTGCGTTACCCACGCCCCTGTTAATACTTGAATTACGTCTCAAGCAATCAGTTAAACTTAATGCCTCTGCCGAATTTTTGATCTACCCCGCACAACTCGTGCGACGATTGAACACAAGCTACCCATTTACGTCCAAAAATATCTTCAAAGTGACTCTATCAGCCCAGCTCGGACGGAGCGAAACGAGAGCCTACTTACTTATCAAGCCGTTCCAAGTTGGCTTAAATTGTTCGAATGCGACTTTCCCCCTCACGTGCATTTTAGGCATCGCTGCTCGAACGAATCCGGTGAACTGTGTGTAGGACTCTTCGTGATGCTGGAGTCTCCACCGAATGCGGGGAACGGCCGGATGGGACAAGAGGTACTTCTCCAGTGCGGCCGGCAACGTGAACACACGGGCGGAGAAGTCCGGCTCAGGGCTCATCGGGGTGGGGCAAAAGGTGACGATTATCTCGTTGATCGTAGCCGGCTTGGAGTGGGCGTCGGAGGCAAGGATGCGAGAAATGATGTCGATGAAGCATGGTGCCATTTGCTGAGAAAAGTGCAGTACGATTTCAAGAGAGCGCAGAGCCGGAAGAGCGGGAAATTGCCGGCGAAAGCGTAAGTGTGCAGCATTGAGGCCTATTGGAACGAAAATACGAATATCAGTAAGTGTGGGCGGGACGAGGATGAAGAAACGCACGTGTGCAGTCCAAGCGAATGTGTTGCAGCGTGCGTGCCGTGGCCCAGATCATGCTCATGCCGTCTCCGAGCACGATGGACAAGCGGCACAGGTTCGCTGTGTGGGCTGCAAATTGTGGGCGAGTTAACAGGGTAGAGACGCTTGTAGATTGAGGATCGAGGAGCAAAGACTCGATAGAGGATGAGGGGGGCGGGCCATCAGCGAGGGACCCATCGACAGCTTCCTCGATATAGGTTTGGAAGAAGGATAGCATGGGGACGGACACGATAAGATGATGGAACACAGTGCGCGGAATGTCCTTGATGATGGAAAGGCGTAGCGAGCGCAGGCTTTGCCGTGTAATAAAATCAAGGAGAGCGGAGGAAAGTTTCGGGTTAAGGTCAGCCCAACGGGCATCGGGATATACCCCAGTGACAATACATTCCTGCACTGCTGTCAGTTTGGCGAGCACCAACTGGAGACTTTGAATTTCCGACGGGTTGTGGTGGTGCGAGGGCGGAAGCTTGATTTTCAAGTATTTGATGTATGCCACGATGTGAGGTGATTCTGCGAGCAGCGTACACACGGTGCTGTCCAGGTGGCCGTTCAGCGTCAACGAGCTAAGGAGAATGCGCTGGCTTGCCCCTCGGAAGCTGGAGGACACGACGGAGCAGGCCTTCAGGCAGTCCTTGTCGTCCACTTCGGAAACGATGGCGTCGATGAGCTCCTGGGGGATTCGCGTCGAGAGTGACGTCGACTGGGGGACCAGGGCTACGCCATCTGTTTGTATTCCCGTGTCCAGGAGCTCCCGAACAGCCGGTGGCGGTGGTTGCGCATCTATCGCCTCTTGTACGCTCATTTCACGACCCACTGCTATTCCTTCGCGCCTTCCGTGTTCCTTCCCGAAGGAAATGCCCGTCTCCCGACCTCTTTCCACCCAGCGTCCCATCCGTTATGGAGTGCGAGCGATAGAATGTCTGCCCAGGTACCATCGGCATCATTCGCGGCAATGAATTCTTGCGTGACAGGATCCAATGAAGCCATAAAGTTATCGAGAATGGACTGCCAAGGAAGCCGCTGTAAAGTGTCTGCCTTAGGCGACGAACTTGTCGAGGATTCCGTTGGAGCATGAGTGGTTTCGGCGTCATTCTCTGCTGGAGATGTCGGCATGACATCGGATGTCTCCAATTCACGCCTCTCTGCGCGTCTCTGCTTCTGCATTCTCTTCCTGTCATTCTTTTTCTGTTTCTTTTCCTCCTGAGTTCTGCCCTCCGTTGGAAGCCTCGTGGGCAGCATGGGCCAGTCACTCATGGGAGCAAATCAAGGAGAGCAAAACGGTAGTCGTCCGTCGATAAGTAGTAGCTGTCTGCGGGTACCGTCTGTCACTTGTAGAGCGAGTGTCGCTCGCTGGGCGAGGAGAATGATTGGCGCTTCAAAACAGTGGTCGGCAAATTCGCGGGATGTAGAGCAACGCAGTGCAAGAGCAGCCAGTATGGATTCCGGAAATGGAGGGGACCAACCGGCTAATGCCGGATCGGAGTTTAAAAAAGCAGCCGCTGTTCCGTCACGGTTTCCGTATCATGCCGGCACACAGCACTGCTTCTCTTTCAGCAGCTGACTTCCATTTCATACAGCATTGTACAGCTCAAGAGGCGGTGAGGAGGTACAAATAGCCCTTGCGAGAGCCTCTTGACGTCGACTTTCATCCCTAACGACCTCAAGTAGCCATGGAGCCTGTTCTGGAGGACGTTCCGACCTCAAGTAATGAAGCCCTTATCGCACTGCCGAGGTACATGCTCTCCAAAGTACGATCTTAGAAATTCATTTCATCTCAAGTCCTGCACATTTCTTTCAAAATGCCACGGGCTTCGGTATCGAGGGATCGCAGTTTATGAATGTGTCAGGAAATATCAACATACATCCATTGGTCGCGCCGTCTGCGGGTAAGTCTCATATTCAGAAGGCAAAACAAGTTCTCACCGGCCGCATCAGTTCGCGAACAATCAACTGGGGTGCGTATGGGCGTTGATTTATCGTTCGTGTTCACCTTCTTCTGTAGACTGGCACAGCAAATGCCTCCGTGGACTCATTGGGGGACGCATATACCGACAGCGGGAGTTATTGCAGCCAGTTGCTACGTCGCGGTCGCGGATTTCCTCTTTACGTACCTGGTCCTCAGCGAAATCTTCCTCGAGAGTACCAGAGGCAAGGTGTCGCCATTGGCGATGTCGGAAGAGTCACACCGGAAGGAATATTCGATTTTTTCTTCAACATTTACCTGGATGCAGATGATCCTATCAACGCGGGAAAACGTCCCGGAAGGCTTTCACCCTTTGAAACGTTACGTTTCAAGAGATATTGTCCATCTGGATTTCGAGTCAGGAAGTCATGTTTCAACCCCTTCCGTCCAAAAGCAAGATCTCGGATCTTCCTCAAGGTATGTTGTCTGTGGATGTCCAGCTAGAGGCTTACCTTTCCGTTGATAGCGAGTTTCCGGGGCTAAATTTTGCATTCAATTGCAATGCGCCCCAAGGAGCAGTCTTGGCAATTCCACATGGATCACAGCTCAAAAAACTAGAGAATATGGAACACATGCGACGATACGCAGCAAAAATGCGGAGAGCTGGTACAAGTATGTCAACGGCGAGAGGGGACGCGGACTTGCTAATGGTGCTTTATATCTTGTCACTGGCTTTGAAAAGTCGCGATCGTGGGGTATGGCTGCGTTCCAGGAGGTTACAACGCCGACGGCTTTCCAGCTTTCATTGAACCCCACTCTTGGTGATAGATATCGTTGGACAGCTTCCGGCCCCGCGATCACGAAAGCCTCGGGATCCCTCCCAATTAACGACGGCCCTCTCAACCAGACGCTCTTCATACACGGATTATCGATTTCGCTGGGAACAGGTGTCTGGGGGCGACTTTTCAAAGGCGTTGAAGTTTGTCAAATCGTTGATTCACAATTGGGACGCGCCAACAACGAATTTGTCCCATATGCGTCCCAGGGATTTTTATTCTCCTGGTCCTTGGGTTTTCTGGGAGGGAACGGAGCACAAGGAGGGAAACAGTTGACAGGCCCAGGGGAGGATCCCAACGGGGTCATGGTGTCCGAGTTCCCTCCAACGTCACATGTGAGTTACTCCTACTACGTTCCTGCAACAGATCCAAAATTCAACTCCCTCAATCAGATTTTTCACCCATCCCAAGTGATTAATGCGTATCTTCTCGCACAGGTATCACTCTAATTAGTCTATATTTTTTTCAACATTAAACTCCATCCAGTTTCCAAATGCCACAGTTGTGATGAGCCATGACGATCACTGGCGTGATATTCTTCGATGCGTGGGTTTCAGGCTGATAGCCACTTTCCTTCTCTGACCTTCTTCAGGACGATGAGCTCGCAATGGGAAACCCCGTGATTCTGCTGCAACAGATATGTGATCAATGTGTAGCGATAGAAGACAATGGTGGGTCCCATTTCTGTAATTCGGTTTGAGTTAACCGTAACCCTAATTTTCAGGGACCATTTTTCTGGCGAAAAAAGACCCTGAAATCCGCAGCACAAGCAACAGCACCGGGCAACCTGTATTCCCCACGGGGATGGAACAAGCCTTGCACAGTCCTCCTCGATCCATATCCCCGAGTCCGAGTCCCAAGATCAACGCTGATAATAACATGTCTCGCCCGTCTTCCCCCGGGTCTGAGCTTGATGATTACACCAGCGACCACGCGGGTTTTCATGGCAAAAATACAGAGCGCCTAGTAAAACCAAAGAGCGTCGCAAGTCCTCGGCAACTACACGAACTCGAGCAAGAAAATGCTCGGCTTCTTGAGGAGAATGGCCAACTCCGCTCCACGCTTCCCGTGTCGATCTGGAGCAGCCGAGGAAACCCCACGACGTCGTTCAGTCACTCGCCCCCATCTGTCGTCGGCCCTTCCGTCTTACAGACGCAGTATCGAAGCCGTGGCTCGCCCGAGTCACTGTCCCCGTCCTCACCGTTTGCAACAACCACTTTCCCGGAGTCATTCCCTCCAACATCTACAAATTACGCACCACCAAGTGTAGTTCCAACCTATCCACCAGTCGACCCGCGGGAGGCCGAGATTCTTCGCCTCCGGAAACGTGTCCACGAGCTCGAGCAGTTAACCCAGCGCACGGAGGACAAGAGTCTGGAGTTAGGGTATACGGAACTTATAGAGCGCTTTCTATTTCCCACGTCGACTCCGGCGCCGGCAACCACCGGCTTCCAAGCATCTTGGAAGGCCCGCACCGACGCGCGCATCCGTCAATTCTGCGCGCTGAACCGTGCAGGCAACGCGCTCTGTGCGTGGCACGACTCTCGGCGCGAACGGCGGGTGTACCCGCCGCGGATGGCGCCGGACGGATACCTCAACTGCGGCTGCACCTACGAGGAAGCACTCTTTGAAGAGAGCCTTTCACGACACGGCGTGGGGAGCTACCTCCCTGGGGACACTGTGCGCATGGACCCTTCCCTCCGGAATCCACTCTTGAAGCTGCTGGAGAGGAGATTCGGCTACAAGGACGGCGACTTCGAGCGGGATCCGCATACCGGGGACTGGCTGCCCGGTGAAGGCCCTGCTGTCTGGGAGGCACAGATACAGCATGACGCCGGGGGGCCCAGTCGTCGGGCGCGACCCGCCCACCGTGATTGGATCCCTGGTGCGAGCCCTACTCTCTGGGATGCGCAGATCCAGGCGGAGGCGCTGATAAAGAAAGAGGAGGCCAATGACTCCATGGAATTTTAGACTGGTCTTCTGGCCGGTTTTCTGTTTGACTTGAAATCTCCAATATGCCATTACTAGGAAGTCTCGTTTTCCCTCTTCTCAGTCTCGGAATGAAATCTTAGTTTTATGGATCTGGCTGTTAAGAAGTTCTGTCGTCTGTTTATCTGTTGACTCTAGTTGAGGCACAATTGACTCGCAGATAGAGGGAGAGGAATGTATGCCCGCGGTGTTCCTAAAACAAGTGAAGGGAGGCAGGCTGGACACGTCCAGCTCGAGCAGCAGAGCAAAAGAAAAGAAAAGAAAAGAAGAGGGAGTGGTACAGAATATTCGGACGCGGGGAGTCGAACCCCGGACTGCAAGACTTACGGTGGCGGATCTCTTACAAACGCTCGCTGTGTTCCGTACACCACGTCCGATTATTGCTGTTTGCATAAATGTTGGCCAAACTGCCTTTTTGAGAAAACTATATGTTTTGCGCGTAAATCTTGTATCGGCCGTAGCTCACTCAATTCCCGGCATATCTACATGAAATAAAGTGTTTTTGGGCACTACTCATCCGTCCGCAGGTGCCCAGCACAAAATTAGAGCATTCCGTCAAGAAACAAAGGAAATCACAAAAAAAGCATAGGTTGCAGCAAAAGCAATATAACTCCGCAACGAGGTCAGATAATGACCAGCGGAAACTACTCATGGGTCCCGCTGGATCCTATGTGGGACTCCACAGAGAGATTTTAATAAAAAATACACATTAGGGTCGTCGTCGTCGCCATTCGCGTCTATCACCATGTGACAGACCGTGTTCGTCACTCTCTCCACATCCACCGCATTCTACCTGCCTCAAACCATGCCTAAAGGTGTCACAGTCGCTGAATCGATGTGCTGGACCGTCGTGCGCATGCTAGTATGCCGCAAATCCCCTCAGGAAATCCATGCCTTCACGGATGTCAGTCCTCGACAGCAACGCCGAATCTTCAAGCTCTGGCGCGAAACTTCTGAAGTCAAACGTCGGAAAGATGGCCCAGAATTGCAGGGACGACCTCGGAAACTCACCTCGCAAGATGTCGCTGTGCTTACCGCTTTCTCTGGTCCATTACTCTCAGATTACTCAAATCTATCAGTTTCTGCAAGGATCGGTCGATGAGACCTGTGACACCTACCTGGAAGAGCTTCAGGAGTCTCTAGGGTTTGTATGTGGTGCAGAAGCATCCCAGGCAACTATATGGCGGACGCTCCAGCGCAAGGGCTACCGCATGAAGAAGGTAGGATGACTTCATTAGCATTGGCTCCCTCTGACCATTTATGGGCCAGATCACACGGAAAGCCATCGAACGCAGTGTTCGGAAGAGGGCTGCATATACTGCCAAGATTGGGTGCCGATACAGCTCTGAGCAGCTTGTCTTTGTCGACGAGAGTGCGGCAGATCGGCGGACAACCTACAGAGGTTATGCTTGGGCTTTTGGTGGTAACCGAGCCGTCCGCAAGGCATTTTTTGTTCGAGGCCGAAGGTAAAAAGTTCCACATGTGTGTTGACGTTTTGCTCACCGCTTACAGGTACTCCATTCTCCCCGCGCTGTCGCTTGATGGCATTATTTCGGTGGACATCGTAGAAGGATCATTCAATAAAGTCCGCTTCGCGCGCTTCATTGATGGTCTTCTCGACCAGATGAACCCCTTCCCGGGACCGAATTCAGTCATCGTGATGGATAACTGTCGCATTCACAAGTGCCCCGAAGTTTTGGACATGATCCTTGAGCGGTAGGCTCGCAATCTCACCGATTTCTATAATTAGATACTGATTTGTCGTAGGGGGATGCGGTACGAGTTCCTTCCGCCATACTCTCCAGATTACAACCCAATCGAGCTCGCCTTTTCCGCCATCAAAGCCCACATACGTCGGAATGGTGGTATTATTCGGGCCGCTATGTCTGATGCTGATGATGAAGATGTATACATCCAACTTATACAAGCCGTATATACAGTCAGCGCCGAGGACGCTGCTGGCTGGTTTCGTCATGCAGGCTACTAAATAGTATTGATTGAAGTAAATTAACTAGAAGAGGGACAATTTGAGAATGTAATTGTATAGTAAATTGATTTAGGTGTAGCGGGAGCCATTCTGAGCCTCCATACGCAAACGCTTCCTCTCCCGCTTCCGGATCAAACCTATGTCTGTGGTTGCGTACGCCAGCATTTTGGCAGCCGTCCCATGTGCCATCTCCGGAATAAGAGTCTTCAAATCATTGATTTTGAGGCTTTCGAGATCGACGATGCGGATGTACTTCTCGCGATCAAAGTCCGGAGCGTACTGAGAGAAATTATGGCCATCAGCACCCCGCGGTCCTTCGTCAAGCTCGGGAAGCCAGTTTCCAATGCGTGGAAAGAGCCGGCTGTCCTCTGCCATCTCGGGGGGGTCAGAGCTCGGCATATCGTCATAACGGCCGTGTCGGTTCATCGTTGACGGTTGTGGTGGTGTCTGGAACGGAGGCCACTGCCACGGGAATGGAGGATAACCGAATGGAGGCATGCCATGCATGGCATTAATGGGACCAGAGGCAGCCAGGGAAGCAGGGACAGCTGGAGGCGCGGCTTTGGCACTGGCAGCCGGCTTGTTACCTCCCACTTGAAGTTTCGGAGGTGGTGTTGTCGTCGATGGATAGCCGTTAGTCTAAATTGATTATCAATCGGTGCTGTCGACAAGGAAGAAATTGTGAATGTTACCATGAAGATTGCCCATGTCCCGAGGTCCTGCTTTGATAACTGGACATGACCTGTAACAAACTTTATGCAGCCATGTCCTCTGTGTTCGGTGCAGGCATTGGCCGCTTCAAGCTCTGCCACCCACTGTGGCAAGCTCTTCTTCTTCTTCTTCTTGCCGTCCGCATCGACAGATCCTGCAGAATCCTCGGAGTCCGAATCCCCAGCGCGCTTCTGCACATCAATGAGTCACAAGGTTGCGGTGTGAAGAAGAAAGCCTACCCGCTTCTTTTCCTTCACCGCTTTCTTAGATGCCGCTTTCCCTTTCCTGTTCGCAGCCTCGAGATCTTTGAGCTCAACAATGAACACCTTTTTAGAACGGGTTGTGGCAATTGTGTCCCGAGCAGACTTGACAAGCTCCATCAGATGAATACCGGTCGACAGATGGGAGTAGCTGTCTGAACGGAGCTGGGTGCTGAAGCGATACGCGACACGCACAGACTTCGGAGGTACCGACATGATGTCTGCAAGCTTGCTGACAAGGTCTTTATGCAGGATATCTGACATGACCGAGATCTTCTCCTCTGCACCCTCGAACGGAACAGAAAACTTGAGCTCAAAAGGCAGCTCCTCATCTGGGTGTTCTCGCGTCAGACAGTGCGGCTTGATTCATGACTGACTCACCATCAGATTCATCGCTCAGAGACTCCTCGTCGTCGTCGTCCTCATCCTCAAGACCGTCCTCTTGATTTGCCTCTTCGAGCTCATCTTTATCTTCCTCCAGCTCGTCATCTTCTTCAATCTCAAAGCCATCGGAGAAAATTGTCTCCTGACGTGCTGTACCTTTCTCAATCAAGAAGGCCTCCGTCTCAGAATGTTCCTCGTCCTCGGACATGGATGGTACAGGCCCAGGGGCTGCTACAAGCTTCTTCGCAGCATAGTACGCGTGCAAAGCAGTGCGGCGTTCCTTTTCAGAGAGCGGGGGAGGTGGGGTAATCTGGGGTGAAGGGTTCCTTAGCTCTGGACTGGCTGCTGGTGGAGTTGGTTCTAGAGGCTCAGGACTGGCCGCTTTGTCCTGGGGAGTCTTGGGCCCGATAATCCGCAATTTGACAGTGGGCCGGGGCTCCTTTGGCTCTTTAGTCTTCTTTTCCTTCGCCACCCGGGGCTCCTTCAGCTCCTTGGTCTTCCTTTCCTTTGCCTGGCGAGACTTCTTTGTTTTTTGCTGGTTTTTGTTGGCCGGCATGGTGATCGTATGAGGGTGAGTCACGATACGCGTCCAGTCACTGGTGTGACTGGACTTGGACGGCGACGGCAGGGGCACCCTTTCACCATGGGCCCAAAAACTCGCTGTACATATGCTCCCCAGATGTTGTAGAAGATCTCTAAACTTTCCTTGTGTCGATATCTGCCTGCATTCTTGAGTTATACAAGCAATTGTCCGAACTATGCTTTTTTTGGCAGGAATCTTATCTGTTGCTCGGATCCCTCTAATTTTGTGCTGGGCACCTGCGGACGGATGAGTAGTGCTCGAAAACACTTTATTTCATGTAGATATGCCGGGAATTGAGTGAGCTACGGCCGATACAAGATTTACGCGCAAAACATATAGTTTTCTCAAAAAGGCAGTTTGGCCAACATTTATGCAAACAGCAATAATTCGCTTGCTTGTAACCTGCTGAAGGGAGGAAGAAAATAGCTGGCCAGTCTAGCTTGCCTACCATGACAAAAAGAAATCGCAACACAGAATATTCGGACGCGGGGAGTCGAACCCCGGACTGCAAGACTCCCAAGGCGACATTGCGGTAAGAATACTCGCGGTGTTCCCTACACCACGTCCGATTAATTCACTTTGTTGTAACCCGGTGAAGTGGGAGAAAATTCACTTAACGGCTTGCCTTCGGTACCATCGCAAAAAAAAAAGACATTCATGATGCACTGGAAGTTCGGACGCGGGGAGTCGAACCCCGGACTGCAAGACTCCCAAGTGCGACATTGCGGTAAGAATACTCGCGATGTTCCCTACACCACGTCCGATTATTTGAGCTGTTTAGGCCTTGACGAAATGACGATCGGCCAGTAGGTTGAGTATCAAACCTACGGGAAAAAGAGATAATCTTCTTTTTGGTATATTCGGGCGCGGGGAGTCGAACCCCGGACTGCGAGTTACTCCAGGTTGCTGTCGTAAGAATGCTCGCAGTGTTCCATACACCACGCCCGATTAATTCGCCCTTTTGTAACCCGGTGAAGTGAGGCAGAAAAAAACCTGATCGGCTTGACTTCGGTAACAACAACAAAAAAACGGGGTCAACGCCTGAAGTTCGGACGCGGGGAGTCGAACCCCGGACTGCGAGTTACCCCAGGTTGCTGTCGTAAGAATGCTCGCAGTGTTCCATACACCACGCCCGATTAATTTACCTGGTTGTAACCTGGTGAAATGAGGAAGAAAATATCTGCCCAGCTTGCCTTCGGTACAACAACAACAACAAAACGGGGTCAACGCCTGAAGCTCGGACGCGGGGAGTCGAACCCCGGACTGCGAGCGACTTACATCAGCGAAAGCACTTCAAGGATCCTCGCGGTGTTCCGTACACCACGCCCGATTAATCCACCTCTTCATAACCTGGTGAAGGGAGGAAGAAAATAGCTGGCGAGTCTAGCTTGAGCCAGAGCAAAAAAAAAGACTATCGCATATTCGGACGCGGGCGGTTGAACCCCGGACTGCGATACTGGAATATTCTCCCGATTTGACGAAAGAATGCTCGCCGTGTTCCATACACCACGCCCGATTAATTCGACTATCCGCGCCTTCATTAAACCAGGATTCAGATGAACATGAATCCCAACTGCTAGTGATGCCTTGTTTTTAAACCGGAAGCCAACCATCACACGGAAACCGTCGAGAAGACGATACTTACGGAATCCCGCAGAGGATCGAGTCCCCGCTATCAGGTATCAGATCGCTAGGCAGATCGTGGCAACTTATAACGAGAGCGAAGATCGTGGCAACCTTCAGAATCTTTTAAAAGAAGACTGATAGGACGGGAGCGGCGGAACGCCGGTGGGCGCTAGATTCCGACAGATGTAACAGCAACAGAGTAAGAATAACACCGGGCTGTTACAGGAGAGGGGCTGTTTCGTGCTGTTTCGTGTTACAGCAGGGTTATAGGAGGTTTAGAATCCCTCCGGCGTCTGAACTTGCCCGAAAGAGTTCATTTCCGACCTGCTCGACGGTTGAACGCATCCGCATCAGGCAACTCGGGCCCAGCCGGGACGGGCATTCTTGCCCAACGCAGCCGGGGCAGCCCGCACGGTGCCTGGTTTGTCTTCGTCTGTTACGCAGCCTCGATGGCGACGGCATCATGATTTCGCCGGCCTTTGCGATGACGGCAGCAATACAGCAGACAATACACCTTCCGTCGTCGGCTAGCGTGGCCACTCCGTTGGGCTTTGTTCGGCTTTCTTGGACTGGGACCACGACTACGACTCGATTGGGCTTGCGCGGCGACGACTACACGACACGCTATACTAGACTGGGCTGAGCTGACCGCACTATTCGCTCCTGCTCCACCGACTACGAACGACAAACGAACGAACGAACGAACGAACGCATGGGCTCGGAGAAATCTGTGAAGGAAAAGGACTCGAAGGAGGGAAAAGAGAGAGAGCGGGAGCGGGGCAGGGACAAGGAGCGGGAGCGGGAGTCGTCGCGGAAGGGCAAGGGGAAGGAGACATCGGCGTCATCAGCAGCGGCCGCGTACGGACCCGAGTTCCTGCGCGCGTTCGCAAAGCCCGCGTCGCTCCTCAGTGGCAAGGGCAGGCGCACGGACGACGACGAGGCATCGTTCGACGTGATCAGCGGCGCGGATGCGCGGCGGTTCGCGCGGCGGTTCGTTAGGTGCGTCTACGTCGTGCCACCCGGTGTTTATGCAACTGACCGGGATGTAGAGAACAAGAGGCGGCGGTGGCGGAAACAGACAAAGACATGGGGAAGGGTAAGGACAAGGCCGATGCCGACAAGGACACGGACAAGCAAAGGCCCGACGAGAAGACGGAGCGCGAGCACGATCTGTACTCAAACCCCAAGGCGAACGCGCGCACGCTGCCGCCGGTGGTGTTCGCCTTCCCGCGCAGCGCGGCGGGCGACGCGGGCCGCAAGGTCGTCGACTTTTACATGTCCTGGCGAGGAAAGACGGTATGTCTTGTGTTCTTCGTTCCTGCTACTTTATACTTGCGGCATTTATGCGGGATTTTTTTATCACGATTTTTATTCCATTTTCATTTTCCTCTGCTTTTTATTCTCCCTCCCGTCCACTCGCTTTCCCCCCGTTCGCGGCGTCGCGTCCGCCCCCCATCCATCGGTTGTGTCGCCGCCGAGGCAATCTTTGGGGGTGGGGATGCTCGTGTGCCCTTCTCCTCGAGGCCGCGTACCCTCCATCCGTAACCGATGTCCACTGGCGTCGTGCTCCCCGCGGGTGCATCCACCTTTCCCACCTCCCTCACCGCTCCCCCCTCTCACCCCCACCACGTTGTCTCTTTCCGTCTCTTTTTATCCTCTTCATCCTCTTCTCCCCTTCCTTTCCCTCCTGCTCCTTCTTCGCACCGTTTTCTCCTTGTACGCACCGAACGAATACTGACGCGCGCCCACAGAAAGCGACGCGCCTCAAGGGCCTCACGCGCCGCGCAGGCTTCCTCGACGCCGAGTTCCGCCGCGTGCGCGAGACGCTCGACGGGGAGTGGAAGCGCGCGAGGTGCGTTCTTCTTTTCTTCCGGCCCTCCCCACACTCGCATCCTCCACTCTCTCCCTCTGTCCACGTCCACGTCCCTACGTTCCCCTTCCCCTTCCCCTTCCTCTTATCTTCGCTTCCTCTTCTTTCTCACATGCACCGCTGACGCTGACCACCACTCTCGTTCCCACAGCCGCGCGCTCAAGGGCTCCGCGTCCGCCTCAGCATTACACGACGAGGGGGCTAAGCTGAGTGCGTTTTTCTTTCTCTCGGTTTTTATCGTTTTCTTTCAGTGGGGGGGGGAGCATGGGAGAGCGTGGGGGTATGCGCAATAGACGGGGGTGTGCCCGGGTACCAACGCGTCGATGTGAGCGTGGTGATGCTCGGGTTGCTGTATGCGCGTACATGCGGTGGTGGTCCCGCGTAGACGGCGGGCACGACGTGTGGTGGTGTATGCACGCCGGTGTGGTGGTGGACTGCGACGTGTGTGCGTGCGTACGGGCATCGCTGGTGGACGTGTGATGTGGGCGGCATGGTCGATGGATGCGCGTACGGGCGTAGTGGGCTGGACGAACTCGGCGCGTCGACGTGGCCGTGGTGTGGGCGGCGCGGTGCGTGTGCGCGCGTACTGTGTCGCTGCGTGTGCGCGAGCCGTGGACCACGTCGAGCTACTCGCCAGTGGTGCAGCGCGTGTGTGGAGACGAGGCCCCTCGGGTCGGGATCCATGCGTCGATGGAGTTGCATCGTGCGGAGCATCTCGTCGATGTATGCGTGTCCGTGCGGCGGTGCATCTCAGGGGCGCCGACACGTCATGGCCAGGACGGCGGCGTGGTCGGTAGTGCGGTGCAGACGTGGGGAGCGCGTGGTCATGATGTCGGTGCGCGGCGGACGAGTCGCGCTGGAGGTAGATGTCTGCAGCGACGGGCATCGCTGGTGGACGCGCTGGTGCGAACGCCATCACGCAGATGAGCCGCGCTGGAAGTGGATGTCTGCGCGCGGGCGCGCGGGTCGAGGCATCGCTGTTGGGTGGATGTACGCGCCGCGTATGTGCAGTGGGTGTGAACGCGGCGGTGCGCGGCGTGTGATCCAGCGCGCGCGCGCGATACGCGGATGAGCCGGAGGCGCATGTATGCGCGTGTGGTGCGCGGCGGTGGCGTGCGGGTCGACGGGTGGGGGCTGGTGGTGGCTGGTGACGCGCGGCAGCGCTGGGACGGCATCCGACCCTGTAGACGGTGCAGCGGGGATGGGTGCTGATGGGAGCATCCACGCCGCCTTGATGCGTCTTCTGTGGATGTATCCGCCAGGGGCATCATGTCCTGCTCGGCGGGTTGGCGGGATGGGTGGGGCTGCTAGACGTACCGAGGTGTCTCCCGTTTCGTCCTCTTTTTCTTCCCTTCTTCCCTTCATCCTTTCCCTCAACGCCAGCATCACCGCTGACTTACCCCACCGCAGTGCGCGCTCCGACCGACCCGCAGACGCCTCCGCGGCTGCCGCCCCTGCTAGCCGAGTATGCGCGTGAAGAGCGCGAGCGCGAGGGGTGCGTTCTTTGCCTCACTTTCCTGTTCTCTCTCCTTCCCTTCCCCACCTTACCTCTGCGTCGTTCCTCGTTCCTTTGCCCCGTCCGCCCCTCCACTCCCTTGACTAACGCCCTCCCAGCCACGCGCCAGGGCCCCAAACAATGCGCTCCGTCTCGGACCCGCTCCCGCCACCGTCGTCCTTCCCGTTCAACACCGACCGCCCGGCCCTGGGCTCGCACCGCGGGAGCATCGACAGCGTGACGAGCCTGCCGCTGCTGGGCATGGTGCGCGGGGTGCCGGCGGGGAATAGGGGTGCGTCTGTTCTTCGATTCCCACCCTTGTTCTTGTTGCTCGTCGCTCTGGCGCGTCTTGTCTGCGTTGGGAAGGGGTCGTGTGCCGGGGTGTGCGTATGCGGGGTGTGCTGCAGCCATGTAAATGGGTGGCGCGGGGCTCGCGGATGTGGTGGGCCTTGCGAGCGCGAGCGTGGCGCTGTAGCGCACGGGATAGTGCTGTGGTGCAAGAGGTGGCGGGAGGAGAGGTCTAGCGGTGGACGGAGCAGCCTCTGCTCTGCTCGACGGAACGCGCGCGCTCGAGGGTGGGGCTCACTGCCAAGTCGCTCATTCGACCAAGTGGGCGGTCGACGACCGTTGCGTGGCGTCCAAATGGCGAGAGGAAGGGGAGCCAAGACACGCCATCGTCAGTGTCGTCAGTGTAGATTGGGCGGCACGAGGCTGCAGCGTGCCCGCCCCTGCCTAATTTCGCAGTCGCCGTCTGCCATACGTCACAGGCGGATTCCCGCTCATGGATACGAGATCTTGTTGCCGGATGGCGGGGTCTCATCAACCTATCACACCTTCCTCTTTTGTTTTTTCTGCCCAGCTTTCGCCACATGCTGACGCGTCCCCTCTGCAGTGCCGCTGAGGGTGACCAACCCGGGCGATAGGATGTCCATGTGCGTGCCCTTTCCGTACCTTTAGCTTCCTTCCCTTGGGCCTCGATCCTCCTCCGTTTGGTGGCGCGTCGCATTGCCTGCATATCTACGCGTTCTGCCTCGTGTCGCGCGTGTGATGAGGTGGATTACCTTTTCGCATAGTGGATCCGCGGGCGCTTATTGATTGCTGCTATCTGCGCCTCCATATCTATTACCTCTCCGTTCTCCCCTCGTTCCTCTTCTACCCCACGTTCACATTCACACTCATCCTCGCTCCGCCTCTCTTCTCATGCTCATACTGACGCGTCTCCGGTGCTGCAGGTCCTCGACCAGTGGTGCGTCGTGTGCCCGAGGTTATGCGCCACCGACTGACTAAATAATATAGGCTCAGTTGTCATGGAGGCGCCCAAGCGCGGGTCGCCATTGCGCGGGGGCGTCGCGTTTTATATGCCTGAGTCGGACGACGTGGAAGGTGAGCGCGGGTTGTCGGCAGACGGGTGTACGGGGCTGACTCTTTTGTGTGGCGCAGATGCGCAGACGCACACACTGCAGCTCCCGGGGCGCACGGCGTCGGACAGCAGCGGCGTGAGCGAGGGCGCAAGCAGCAGCGGCTCGAGCCGGAAGAGCAAGAGCCGGAAGGAGAAGAAGACGCGCATCGACGACGGTGAACAGGAGAAGATCCTCATCGTGCTCCTGGACGAGAAGGACAAGGGCAAGGCCGAGGAGAAGGGCAAGAGTATGCCCGGTGACGACGCGTCGTGGCACGGGTGGGTGTTCTTGTTCTCTGCGCAATCACGCGCTACGTAATTGACCCGCACCCTCGCACAGCCTCGAGCGCCGGCTCTCGACGCGCTCGACACGCAAGCCCTCTCCGCCCGGCTCGGTGCACGACTCGCCGTGGGTGGGCCCGCTCGTGCACCTCGACGAAGACATCACCTACATCCACACGCCCGAGTACTCCGACTCGGACGATGACGACGACGACAAGGGCTCGGACTGGGGCCTGGGCCAGGGCCCCCGCGGCGCGGCCGTACCTATCAAGAGCCTGCTCTCCGCGATGGGCTACCTCACCCCCGAGGCCGCCGTCATGGGCGGCACGCCCTCGCCCTACGGGTCCTACGCCGCGCTCCCGACGCCCTTCAACAGCCCGTACGCGGCGGCGGCGCACCTCGCAGCATATTCGTCGCCGTACGTCGCGTCGCAGCAGGGCTCGCCGTACCACTCGCCGTACCAGCAGCCGCCGAGCCGCCCGCACACGCCCGTGTCGTATTACGCGGGCGGGACGCCGCCGGCGCCGGCGCCGCTGCCTGCATGGGCGAGCCCCGGGGGTGGGTACCCGCCGACGAACTACGCGAGCCCGGCGCCGGGGGGGTACGCGAGCCCGTATGCAAGCCCCGCCGTGCCGTATGCAAGCCCCATCGCGCCGTATGCAAGCCCCATCGCGCCGTATGCAAGCCCTGCGGCGGGGTATGCTAGTCCTGCGGCGGGGTATGCTGGTTCCGCGGCGGGACACGCGAGCCCTGCGGCGGGATACACGAACCTCGCCGCGGGGTACTCCAGCCCGTACGTGCCGCCGGTGCAAGGACCCCATGGGCCATCGTTCTATTACAGCTAGCGCAAGGCTACGCTGATGTTTCTCGTCTTCTTGGGTTGCCGATTGGTCGGTTCTAGGAACACTCGCATGTATTTTATTCTTCTGTCCATTGGTATTGTACTCCTGGGACCACTAATATCCTCACCAGTCGATACGCATACACTCATACAGTTATTACTCGCTCTTCGTTATTGCTTTCGATATACTGCTAGCACACTGCACTTGTTTATTTCATGGTCTGTATATACTGTACGCATACTCGGGTACATAATGGATAGCGCTCCAATGTAATACTTATCGCTGCTACGAACGTGTCCATCCAGATCTGAATCATCCTCTTCCACTAACAATTGTGGAGACCAATACTTACTGACAGTTGCTCACATACCATCCAATCAAATGAAAAATCCTCAGGAAACAGGATAGCGCATCCAGATCACCGGGACCTCGAACTTGCACGCGAGTTCCAGATCCCGAAAGAGACCATTCGAAACAAGACAGCGGTGGTTTCGCAGGGCATCCATAGCATCGTGGTACAGAAGAGGAAAAGCAAGGGCATCATGAGAGGCGTCCCAAGTGAATACTTCCGCAAAGTACGGTGCAAGGCGCGAGAAGGGGGCCGTTTTAACCAGGGTCTTGTGGTCGGCGTCGACCAGCGCAACGAGGACAGGATTCCAGGGACGTAGTTTTTGCAGACATTCGACCACCCATCAGTGGCCAGTGGACAATAGAGATGAGAAAGAAGATACCTCCGCACCGAAGGGAATCAGACCGAGCCGCCTAAACATATCGTTGTGTGCTTGAGCCAGAATCTCCGCGTAGGGCGTCTGGTGTCCGTTCCTTCACATTGCTCTCGCTTTCAAAACGCGCCGTTGTAGTCTGGGGAAACCACCGGCGGAAGCCTGTGCGCTCACTTCTTGCTTGACGATCTACACTCCTCGTCGGGCGGGAGCTTGTCCTTCTGAAATCGCGGCTCCCAGTTCGGCTCGTGCTTGTCCGCCGCTGATTCACCGCGTCCTGGTCAGCGACATGCATATGATATCCTCCATACACAGCGCACCTAACGAAACCGCCAGCGAAGCTAAGGGTCTGCGCGGCGTTGCGGATTACGTCGGGGTCTGATCCTTCCCGTGTATGCGGGCTTCGCGAGTGCGCAAGAAGTCGTCCCGTCGCAGTCATAAGGAATACCCCTTTCGTTGGCCTTCCCCATCCCGTATCAGACTTATCACTCTCCCTTACCTCTCCCGGCACACCGTCAAGAAAGAACTGCAGTAGGCTGTCCTCCCACCACCCATCGTCACCTCGCCGAAGCACCTCGCGAATGGGATCAATCGCGACCTCCGGAAAACGCTCGAGCTGACTCCAGCAGGTACTGTACGGCGGCCAGTTTGGGTCCTGCAGCCACTCGAGTAGCCCAGGGACGAACGGGCGCATCTCCTCCGGCGTCTGAACCAGCAGATCGAGGCTCCGGATGGACATTTGGTCGGATTTGTTGCGGGGGACCCACGCCTGCGACGCATGCGATGCGTCGAGGAACTCGAGCATTTCCGCTGCGCTTCGGTGGGGAAGGCCCATCGCTGCCTCTGCCTCGGATGGCTGCATCGCGAGCCGGGTGAGTGCGCCGCGGTAGGGTTCGAAGCGGTCCTTTGGAAGGTCGCAGAGGATGTTCCACCACATCATTTGCTTTAAATGCGCGGTTTCAGAGGTCAAAGCGGGGTATTATTAGCCAAGACAAAGATCATGGCAGCAACGAGCGTTATCCGAGGACGGTTCGCTGGTGGTCAAGCGTTACTCAAGATACTCTGAGATCTGGGGATTGCAGATGAAGCTGGGTAAGGTGTCAATGTCCTGCGAGTCTGCCAGGGAGATGGATCACGATGTCGTCCCCAGACATGGTCGACGGTGGCAATCGACAGGGCACTAAAGCGTGGGATCGCTGTGGAATAGTAAGAGCTCTAGGCTTGGAGGATTCTCGTGATATTCCGCCCTTATATACAGATCCGAGTCGTGGACTGTCGTGGCATGAGCCGAGCCGGCTAGGATGGTTTTGTTGCGGTGGCACAGCTTTGCTGATCGCTACCTCTCGTTTCAAACACTCATCTTGCTGCGCAAAGGATGCACAGTCTTGTCCTTCGCTTCCTCCTTGCGCAGCTCTCCTGCGCTGCCTTTTTCACTGTCCTTTCTTCCACAGCCATGGACCTCAACCGGACCCTGTTGACTCCAGAAAACGACAGGCTTCCCGAGGGCACATACATCGCGACGGGGATGTCCGGGGTGGCTCAGCTCGACGACTATATCGCCGACCATCCCGATACTACGATTACGCGGCTTCTAATATCCGATTCGACTGTCCCGGACGTGGATACCGGACACGGATATATCTCCTCCGACGTTTCCGATTTCGACTTCGACTACCGGGGCTCAAAGAAGCGCCCGACGCTCACAGACGAAGAGGAGGATAGGCTCGAGGACATCCGTCACAATAACGCCAAGGTGTCCCTCAAACTCAAGCGTGCGATGCGTGACCTCGAGGCGCCGTTGAAGCGTGTTCTCGACAAGGCAGCGCCATCGCTCGTGGCCTTCACCTTCCTCACGCACATTTCCAACCCTGGCAGCTATTCATACGACAGTTACTCCGGCGCTATTGGAGAATACGCTGATCCCCGCATCAAGGCTCTTCTTGGCCGTGATTACCCATCGTTGACACACTTCACCTTTTGGAATCAGCACATCGACGATGCCTCGGATGTCCTCAAACATCGTCCTTCTCATTTCCCTGCGCTCACGCACTTGCACATCGCTCATCTGTACTACACATCGCCCTCGCTGGCGTCGCTTCTCGACGACTTCCCCACGCTAACACATCTGCTTATCACCGGCGTGGGCAGTATGTATAGTCTTCCCTCAGAGCTCAATCCACCCTACCCTGTTCAGGGATGGACAGACTATTTCAAAGAGAACCTCCTGGGTATCCGGGGACCGAAATTCCCGCCCTTGTATGTAAAATGCAGCACCCGCCCACCTCTTGTTCCTGACAATCGCCCACAGGGCCATCCCAGACAACCTGACGGTAATCATCCAGCCCGGCTTCAGTCCAATGCTCGGGGACGTCGGGTCTTGTGGCACGCCTGCCGTCATGTACGATGAGATGATTGCGCGGCTCGCGGACGCGCCGGATGTGCACCTGAAATTTCCCAGCGAAGATGAGTTCCGCAGCGGACGCGGGTCATTTCCTCTACGGCGTGTAATCGTGGAATTCGAGGACCAGGCGCGGGGAGGGGAGGGCGAATGGGCCGTTCCTGGGCGCGTACCCGACCGCAAGGACTGGTGGTAACGGATGTTCATGAATCTGATTGGCGCATCTAAATTTCGTTTCAGGTGGAACCCAAAGCCAGACAAGAAAAAGGGGAACGAACTCTGAGCTTACGCTCGCAATCAGCATTCTAGCATTGCGTGTAACATGTTTATCTTTGTATAATATTCTGAGACTACCATCTGATGGCAAAAAAAACCATGGTGGAATCATCGGACTTGTTTACCCTGCCTCCGAAGCAATCCATAGAGTGTTCAATAAATTCAGAAGAATTAGACGCAAATGTGATGCCGGTGGATCCGGTGATCCGGCCTAAGTTCAAGCTACAGCAATCCGGCCGGATCAGCCAGGTTGAACGTCGGCATCATTATTTCCATCGCCAAGTTAAATTGTCAAGTAAACTTCAAGTTCGCTGGATATAACCACCAAGCCATCAGCTTATCGAAACTGTCTACGATTGATTCAATGGGACTGCCGGAGCTACAGCATTTAGCTTGACTTTGTGGGAGCAGTATCAATGTCTATCATTGTGTTGCATACCATCTATCCTTAGAATGCCCAGCGAATCAAGCTTCTGTGCCTCTTACCCGGAGTCGTTTGCATAAAATCGGGATTTATTTCTCATGTCTCTGTCACCAAAGCTTCCATATCCCAGGAACATGTTCAAGAGTCTATTAGGAACCAATTTCAAGCCGCAATTCGTGCCTCTCGAGGAACGATTCGTGCTCACGATAATTGACAGAGCCGCCGTGCTGACCGCTTTCTACTGCCAATAAAGAGCTTGCAAGCGGGTCAGTCGGTTTGAACACATCGACTCTACAGTGTACCCTCTCAACATGGTCAATTTCATTCACAATATCACTACTCTCGCAGGTGCTGTGACGCTCTGTAAGATATTCGACTTCCAGAATCATGTTGTCAACCTCAACGGAAACTTCGGCGCGAATGGAAACGCCATCATCTTCCCCGAAACCCCAGGGGCGCCAAACGAGAATGTAAGAACATGGGCTTTCCACTCAATTTGATCAGCTGACCGACGTTTATTTCCTTCGCTCACTAGTGGCTGATCGTTCCCCAGGCCGCAGCGGGGACATTCACCGTCGAGAGTGTCTCGCAGCCTACATTATTCTTGTCATATGCGGCCATTGCGATAGGACTTCCGGCCCATTCGGGTGTCATCTCTTCGACCAGTCTTCCCACTGTCTTTCGGATGGAGACAGTCAACAGCGGGCCTGCTGTCAAGTTCGTTGCATCGGACTTCGCCCCCTCGATCTTCCCTAATCGATAGGTTATTAGCTTGGTTGAAGTTTCCACAAATTTCGCCTTGACCGCATAGAACAATCCGGACCAGGCGACCAGGACTGATCCAACCACGCCGGCTCGTTTACTTCTATCTCCGCGGACGCTGGCATTTACATCTTGCTCTCCAGCTCACCATGGAAACGTTCATGAATCCAAAATCCTTGCAAAGTTTCACAGTACATATTTTCGCCATTCGGGTTCTCATACTGAAAGATGATTCACAGTCTGAATGCGATCAAGGAGCTCTCTGTTGATTTCTGTTGAAAGTTTATCAAGCGTTTGATTCTGATATGTTCATGAAATTTCATGTAAGCCACGAGCCGCCGAACTGCCGTTATCAGTTTCAGGGGGCATTCGGCGCATACAATTTCTCTGACTCGAACTGAGAATTTATTCATTGAAGCGCAGTAGGTCTCCGCTACTTCCCACGCACTCATTGGCTGGCATTAGCGATGGGCCCAAGGGTTGTACAGTATGACGCGAGGCACATGCATCAGCGGCCCTATTTCTCCGAGTTACAATACGAATCTGTCTCGTAAAGGTCGGCAATGCGCTGCCTCGGATGACGGTCCTTGATGGGCGCTCTTCCCATTTGAATGGTCGGACAGGGCGCCGTTTAGCCGCGTGGGCCGAGCTGACTACGCAGAGCAAAGTGGATAGTAATTGATTACTGACGCTCCCTCGCAGTCTATCCCGTAATCCAAAGCACCCATATGACCAAAACCACGGACGAGACAATTTCGTGGGTCTTCACGCCAATAGCGCGAGCACTCACTTCTTAAAACCTGCACTCAGTCAAAGACCCATCGAAGAAAATACCCAAGATGGTACGCTCACTACACGTGTTTTCTCCTCTAGCCGCCGCTTTCGCGAAGGCGTTGCCAGACACTCAGGCTAGAGCCACCAACAACAGCTTCGACCTGAAGCCCTTCAAGATCGACCTTACCAGTGAAATTCCGCACCTGATGGATCTTCTGCGTACCACTCATCTTCCGGAGAAGGCCTTGTATCCCGACGTTGGCCCCGACAAAGGAATTGAGCTCGATTTCCTGCGCGACCTCCGGTCAGAGTGGATGGGAAGCTTCAGTTGGGAGGCGGTGCAAGCGGAGTTGAACCAGTACGTAGGGTTCTTTGCTCTCTGCTTTCCGCACTGAGAGACGGAACAGGTTCACCCAGTACACTGCTGTCATCGAGGGGCTGACCGTGCATTTTGTGCACGAGAAATCCAAGGACCCCAATGCGATTCCCTTGTTACTTCTTCACGGATGGCCTGGTACCTCGCTTTCTTGCCTCTGTCTCGAAGTACTCTGATCGCGCGTTTGTCTGGAGGCTCTTTCCACGAATTTTCCCCCGTGATCAAACCACTGACCGAGTCCTGGAGATCCACCTCTGGGAAGAACGTGTCTTTCAATGTTATCGTACCTTCCCTTCCCGGCTTCGTATTTTCCTCTGCGCCGCCTCTGAAATGGACCTTGCAAGACGATACTCCAAAAATATTCAACATGCTCATGACCGAAGTGCTTGGTTACTCGACATATGCGGTTCATGGTACAGATTTGGTATTATTTTCTGGGCCCGAGACTACTCACGCGCGCACTAATCTTCCCTTTCCCAGGGCTCCATCACGGCATACTCGCTCTACGAATCCTTCAACGCCACTGTCCGCGCAGCTCACTTTGTGTTTATCCCGTTCTTCCCACCGTCGGCGCAAGAGCTCGCCGCTAAAAATATTTCGTTGTCGGAGGTACAGCAGGTAGCGGAGGAGCGGTTCGTCGAATGGATGGCGACCGAGAACGGATATGACGTAGAGCAGACGACCAAGGTGCGTTTCTCCCCAATCCTATTTCACCCTCTGTATCTGTCTGGTAATCGTTCGCAGCCTAACGACATCGGCCTAGCGCTATACGACAATCCCGTCGGTCAACTAGCCTGGATCGCGAACAATATGAAGCTCTGTGCGCATGCCTTGATTCGCTCCAGTATATTCTCGCTCACGTTTTAAACAGGGTCTGACCCCCGCGCCGGTACCCCGCCCTCAGTGCTAAACAGCACGGCGATTTTGACGTCCATCTCATTGTACTACCTCACCCACTCCTTCCTCTCCGCCGCGTGGAGCTACGCGCAGAACCCCGCCGCGTTCCGCACGGTGTACACCAAGGCGCCGACGGACGCGCCGATGTTGTACAGTCAGTACAAGTACGCCGTCGGGATGCACCCGGAGGAATACGTCGCTAAGGTTGGGAATCTTGTAGCGTATAAAGGTGCGCCTTCCTCTCAGGCTGTGTGAGGGGGAGAAGTAAGACTGAGGGATGACTGACTGCCTCACGTTTAGAGCACGATTTCGGTGGACATTTTGCGGGGCTGGACAACCCGCCGTCGGTAATTGAGGATTTGCGGGAGTTGGGGGAATACTTCTGAGCTTGATAGAGTAAGGAGACCAGTATCATGAATTGATGTGCGTCAATTACCATATTCCTTCCGTAGACCACTCCGATAAATTTACCTGTTCAGTTCTAAAATAGTGATTTGGATGCGGGAAGTCGTAACCGGGGGACAATCCGATTCCATCCTGCTTCATTCTTCAATTCAATTACCAAGAATTTATTACATCCACTTTATTTAAGCGATGTCGGGTTCCAGTTGTTATTTGAAAGTTGAATCGAGGTTGAACCAATCGTCACGTGTTATGTTTAATAACCTCAGCGCTTTCGGCGTTTCGGACTCAGGACTGGCCCTCAGCATCCTTCTCGCTCGTCCTCGCCCACACCATCAAGTTCGCTCACCCTACGTGGACCTCGTCAAACTGAGTTGGACGCACTCGTGGTGCCGTGGCAAATGGGAAAGCCGTTGGTATAATTGGTAGGTCGGACGGAGTCCGCTACGTATCATCTCACAGACGTCATCGATTCGGGACTTCCGTCTCCCACTTGTAGTTTCCTGCCAGCGACCAAAACGGAATACGACGGGCTGCGCAGATGTACGCGCTTGCAACTGAACTCCCGGGTCATAGTTGAATGCACACTGCACGGCTAATTTCTTCACAACAGGTCGTGGACATATCCACCGGCACCCGTGCCGCACCGTATATAGTGCTGGATGCCGTCCCAACGAGCCCGCGCGTACAGCATACATGCGCAGAAGGGCACGTACCTGGCAAGCGCGACGAGGTCGTCCGCGTCCGCCGACAGACACACCTCAACGAGACAATTCACCGTGCGCACCCCCGTGGCCAGCAACATTACCACGGCCCGCATCGAGGTCTCGAGGCTGCGCGCATGTAGCCGGGCGTCACGAGCGTCGCAGGATGCGCACGCGCACACACTCACCTCCAGCGCGACTCGTCTGCGTACCGCGCGCGCTGGACCATTCGCGCCACACTTCATCCCGCAGTCCATATGTACTCGGTGCCTCTACAGGTGCACCAGCACCGTATGGACTGCATATGCTCCCCACGGAGCTCCAACGACGCGGCTCGGCGCGGATCCCGTCCGTCTCCATTCTCACATGCACTCAACATGCGCTCCGTCACTCCCGCGTCCATAGCAGACGTCCTCGCCGTGAAAGCTCACATTGTGACCGTCACCGCGTTCCCAAACGCGCCACGCCGCAGAGATTTTTTTAACCAAAAAGAAAAGAAAGAGAGAGGCACCCAGGTTCGGCACCTCCTTGTTTAATGCTGAGGCGGACGAGGAGCCCTTGAGCGCCAAGCTGCGGGGCGAATGGGAGGTCAGCGGCGCGTCTGAAGTGGGATGGGGAGCGGCCCCGGGGTGGGACGTCGTGACCACAGAGAAGGTGGGGAGATAAATCAGAGGAAAATGGAATAAAATTGCAATAAAAATCGCACATAAAAGCCGCAAGTATAAATGAAGCAGAATACAGCACGCACCGTCGTCAAGTCGACCACCTTGCGGCGCGCGTCGCCTGCCGGGCTGCGCGGAAACGCGAACATCACCGGCGGCAGCGTGCGCGCGCTCATCTGGGGCTTCGTCTCTCGTTCATGCTTCGTGTTCTCGTCAGGCTTCTGCTTGTCTGTTTCCTCCGTCGCCGCCTGTTGTTCCCTAGTCTCTCGTAGACAGACGCTACAGACGAAGTAGCTCGTACCTCGCATGTCTGTAGTCTGTTGATTGCCTCGATCAATTGGAGGTGGACCTTATTACAAGGGGGTCCAAAGATAAGAAAAAAAGATATCACCTACAATTTTTTTTTTCTGGCCCGTTGGACGGTCAACCTACCTACCTACCGTGGGAAATTGCCTTTTTGGGAACGGGTATCTCCGGAAAGCGTTCCAAATCAACGTCCGAGCTCCTCCTGCGGTATGACCGAGTGCGGCAACGAATTTATACCATCTATCTATCTGGATGCTGCAGTAACCTTTTTTAGTGCAAGATTAGTGTCAAATACACCCAAAATACACCTCGACGTTATCAGTCTGTGCTATCTACGGCCAAAAATAGCTCCGTTGACCTTCCCTGGGCTAGGATTCAATATTATTCAAGTCATTCAACCGGGAGCTTACCTCCTCTACCTCCGAGACATTTCCGATTGCATTTTTGACAGTCCCAAATAAATTCTAGATGAGTCGTTCCCCGTCGTGAGCTAGTTTGAAGTCATTCTGTACAGCCGACACTTACCTCAGAGCTCCCGCCGTCTTTTACCTCATGAACGGTGTCCTGCGTCTCTCCCTGTCCCTTTTGACAGCTCTTGCATGTCCACGGTGTCGAAGAACGGAGTTCGTGGCTGGTAGACAGACAATTGGGTCGGAAGTCCGGGATATGGGATTCAAGGGTGAAGGAGAAAAAGCGGGGATAGGTCCCAGGAATGTCGTGGAGGTGTGGAATGAAAATAGAGTGTCGATTGGGGAATATGCCGTGCGGGCGTAGAGTACGGGTGTAGCGCGTAAAGGCTCGGAGAGGGCGATTTAGTAGGGCTCGGGTGGAGGGTGTTCACTGGCACCGTAGCCACGGTGGACTACTCAGTTCACTGGGCGCGTCGATTGTGGTCGTTCGGGTGTAAGGAGGTTATTATTTGGCCATATGTACCTACGAAACAGATATCGGGCCCGATGGCCGATGTACCGAAGGCTAAGAATAAAGATAGGGATAGGGGAGATGGCGACGAGCGGTCCATCCCCCCCTTCCACAACGGGACATTGGTGGCTTCTTGTTGGACGCACGTTGAATTATACTTCACATATACTCGTCAGTATCCGAGTTTCCGTAATTTTCGGAGAACTCACCCATTTAGTGCCGCAATTCTCCATGCGGCAATTGATGAATTGTCCCGGGCGTGGAACCTGAGAGGGGTCCACAAAATCACCGCAGACGCAAGAGAGCAGAGGCATCCCATCCTCATCGTCAGAAGAATCGATATCCGAGGTTCCCGAGCGAGTTTTTTGGTTAACCCGCTGTTGTGCACCTATCTTCTCCAGTAGCACTGCGTGCTGAGTCTGTCGGGCTGCTGTAGCTCTCTCGGTACTTTCAAACCGGCAGATCCTCCTCCACCGGAGGGAAGCGGTCCTCTTGCATTGATGGCAGACGCGGCACTTCACTATCCTTGACTGTTTTAGCTCCGTCGCGAGCACCTGCAGAGTCTCTTGCCATAGGAAAAAATCTTCGGGCTGATCAGAAACATAGCTATTCGTACGTGAAATGCTTACCGCAGCTCAATAGCCCTCAAAAGACATTGAACATACACGCGAATATAATCTGCCTTCAGGCCGCGGTGTTCCACGAAGTAATCTAGGAATCGGAGGAAGCCATCAAGCCCGTTCGGTCCCCGACGCGCGTAGCTGACAGAATATTGTGCCTCTCCATCAGTGCCCCAGCCGAATGCCTTCTTCATCAAAGGTTCGATGTGATAGACCCAATCCCTGTCGCGCGTGCGATGGGCCACGTCGGGGTCGGTCTCCGGATCGGTACAGAAGGATGCCAGCACATGGTTGTCCTCAGCAAGCGGGGCATGAGAGGGGATAAATGCAATCTTTGCTTTCAACTGCCGTAAGAGATCCCGCGCTTCTTCACAGACCAGAAGAGGCTGAACGACCTCGGAGAACCAGTCAGTGGGTCCCTCGAGAGTCGCGTCAGGGCCAGTATCACTAGGCGGAGGCATGGGAGTAATGGGGGTCCCGTGGACGCGATCAGGCGCTGCAACTGTTGACGGGACTTGCTCTTTCGGTTTGACGAGCCAAGTAGTGAGCGAGCCGTGGATAGTAGGCTTCTTTTTGGGTGGCTCCTTTGCGCGTTGTGCAGCCAGAAGAATAGCCTTCTTGCATTTATCTGAGCCGACGTGCCGTTTCATGAGATTGCCTTCCCCGCCAGAGCCCACTGGAATCTCTTGCAAGCATTTCGGGCACTTGAGAACGCCGCGATTGGTCGAGGGCCCCGGACCAGGATTCGGTGATGGATTGCCGTCCGGCACCTGTGGTAATATTAGTGTGCGCGGGCACTAGAACAGCGATGCCGTACCGCGTTTGATGGATTCATCTGCCGGTGCGAAGTTCTATGAAAAATTGCCGCACTTGCATATGTTTGGTTCCCCCATGTGTGCCAAACTTTCACCAACATCGTGGTGATCTAGCCCCTAGGGCGCCGTGTAAACATCCCTACAAGTCTCATAAACGCACCCGTCGGTCCGCAGGACACCCGGACCTCAAATTGGGCCGAAATAAATTTGCATACAATTTTTTTTCTGGCGGTCGGGGACCAACCTACCTACCCTACCCCATATGGGCAATGCTTATCCTTGGACCCCCTTGCCTTATTATGTAAAGTTCGCGTTCCGTCACACTGTGACACCAGCGAACGACGCGACTTTCTCCGGTTTGCCAAAGCAGAATGCATCAAAACACGCGTAGAACAGTTTACCGCGTGGAGAATGATTGGTGGTGGGGGTTATTACGTAAAGTGCGGAGTTTGAAGTTGTTCCCACGCTGGCCTCACCTGTTCCATTGTGTTCTCGCAACGATCTCCACCTTCAACCACATAGTTTTACCTCGAGAACTGTAGAATAAGCATTGAAGACTTGTATTTCCTTGATTTTGGCCGGTGGAAGGTCAATTAAGCTCGTAAGGACATTTGCAGGGTCGAAAGCTGAAATCCCGTTTGATCGGGGAACTTATCGACTCCAAAACTTTTTGCTCGCTTCTACAAAAGTGCTTCAAAAGTTGTAGGAGCAAAGTATGGGGTCTGTACAGCAGATATATGATTTTACCCACCCTTAAAACATGTTGTGGCTAGCGAGGGGAATATTTTATTTGGATTGTTGATTGTGGATTGCAAGTGCTGTGATAATCGGCTTCTCGGTTTCTCTCTTGAATAGGTTGGTTGTTTGAGCTAATAATGTTTTGCTGTGGGTATTTCACACTGTTCTACGCGTGTTTTGATGCATTCTGCTTTGGCAAACCGGAGAAAGTCGCGTCGTTCGCTGGTGTCACAGTGTGACGGAACGCGAACTTTACATAATAAGGTCCACCTCCAATTGATCGAGGCAATCAACAGACTACAGACATGCGAGGTACGAGCTACTTCGTCTGTAGCGTCTGTCTACGAGAGACTAACTGAGAAGCGACGCGGGCTTCGCGAACGCGCGCAGGAACTCTGGCCCTACTGATGACGCCGATGGCTCCTTCCCCCTGCCCTTCCTCCACGACTCCCGTTCCCGCTCCTTGTCCCTCCCCCGCACCCGTACCCTTTCTTTCCCCTCCTTCGAGTCCTGCTCTTTCACAGATTTCTCCGAGTCCATGCGTGCTTGCGTTCGTAGGCGGTGGAGCAGGAGCGAATAGCGGGGTCAGCCCAGCCCACTCGCAGTCTAGTATAGCGTGTCGTCGCCGCGCAAGCCCAATCTAGCAGCGAGCAGTCGTAGTCCCAGTCCAAGAAAGCCGAACAATGCCTAGCGCAGTGGTCATGCTAGCCGACGACGGAAGGTATTCGCCGCAAAGGCTGGATCATGACGCCGTCCGAATCGCCATCGAAGCTGGGCTGCCTCAGCTGAATTGGGCAAGCGTCCCGGCTGAGCCCGAGTTGCCTGATGCGGCTGGGTTCAACGGTAGCCGATGAACATCCGATTCAGTTGAGGTTTAAGCTATTCTTTTTACCCAGCCGAACTTTCATAGCGCAAACCTGCTATTAGCTCGAACACTCAGCCCTGACTGGCCAGCTAATTTCTTTCTCTCTCTCTTCACCAAGGAACACACAGATGAATTCGTCGGGAACACCGCGAGCATTCTTGGGTAGAAGCTCTCGTCGCAGCTCGCAGTCCAGGGTTCGACTCCCTCCGTCTGAATATCTGTATCGAACTCCAGTTCGCCCATGAAGACAAGGCGATCGGCTAATTACTTCCTCACTTGACCATGGACTACGGTAGGTGAATTAATCGGACGTGGTGTAAGGAACACCGCGAGCCTTCATAGGAGATGTGCAACTACCGTCGCGTCCGAATCACCATTGTACCAGCGTGTTGTTTTTTAGTTGTTCCTCTTGCTGCACAGGTAATTTCTTCCTCACTTCACTAAGAACTGCAATAGCTGAATTAATCAGACGTGGTGTAAGGAACACCGTGAGCCTTCATAGGAAATGTGTAACTACCGTCGCGTCCGAATCACCATTGTGCCAGTGTATTGTTTGTTAGCTGTTCCTCTTGCTGCACAGGTTATTTCTTCCTCACTTCACTAAGAACTGCAATATGTAGATGAATTAATCGAACGTGGTGTACGGAACACCGCGAGCATCCTTAACACCTTTCCCTGGGAATTCGCTCGCCGAATGAATGAACCATCCATCTATACTTTTTCTCCTGTGCCTCACACTGCACTGGTTATTTCTTCCTCACTTCACCAAGAGCTACAGTAGGTGAATTAATCGGACGTGGTGTAGAGAACACCGTGAACACTCTTTGCGATGAAGTGGTAAGCTCACAGTGTGGGGTTCGACTCCCCGCGTCCGAACCTCTCGAGTCCCCACAGTCATTTTTTTGCCTGCTCATCAAGCTGGCCAACTTTTTCTTCCTCTCTTCACAAAGGACTTAGACTAGGGTAAGTAAATAATCGGTCGTGGTGTACAGAAAACACAGCGAGGCCTGATCCGATGCGCTAAACGCAGTAACTCGCAGTCCGGGGTTCGACTTCCCGCGTCCGAATATCCCTTAGCCTGCTGCATTTTGTCCGCGATGCGCAAGTTGCATCGACGGCTATTTCTTCCTCAGTTCACCAAGTACTGCGATAGGTAAATAATCGGGCGTAGTGCGCGGAACACCGCGAGCCTTCTCAGCCGCTTAGTGAACCATGCAGTAGCTTGCACCGGGGTTCGACTCCCCGCGTGGGGATAAATGCTATCAGTGCCACCGTTTTTGTTTCTTTGGGGAGGTGTGTATTATACTCGTCAGGCCCACAACATGCTTATTCGAGTTTGAATGAGCCAGCTATTTTTTTCCCTCATGAACTTGGTGAATTAATTGGGCGTGGTGTACGGAACATAGGGACTCATTCAATAAGAGAGTGTACAATGAGTAGCGGCTCTCCGTCCGGGGTTCGACTCCCCACGTCCGAATATAATACTCCTTCCAGTAGCTTCTTTTTATGCCTGTTTACCAAGGGTCAGCTGGGCTAGCTCATTTCCAGTTCAGTTCACCGGGTTACAACCCGTAAATTGATCGGACATAGTGTACGGAACACCGCGAAATAGGCCGGGGGTTCGACTCCCTGCGTCGAAATCCTATGTTGTATTTATTGAAATTTTATCACGAATCAGAGCTACATTTTCCAGCGACGGTAATGGCATATATTCCCCACGGCTTGAGGGTGGTGGGCAAAGTGACATTGCGGCGGGAGCCCTTATTGTCTCCGCAATAATTAATCTATGTACTAATAATTCGGATAGCTACGAGATCGGCAGCCCGCAATGAGCAACCGAACGTTGTGGGATGGCGCCTTTCCCACTGAGAATGGGGAAGACAAGATCCGGAAAATCTGCACACACCCTCAAAACAGCGGAACACTCCATCGACGGAACGGTTCCCGCGAGGCTCTCGGGGTAGCGCATCCAGATCGCTGGGAAATCCAGCTCGTGCGCGGGTTCTAGATCACGGAGAACACTATTCGAAATGAGACACCTTTGCTCCCGTGGGACGCCCAAGGCATCGTGATATCGGAATGGAGGATCAAAAGCGGTTCGGTCGGGTCTGTACGCATGCGACGCGTCCCAGGTGAATACCTCCGCAAAATAGGGCGCAAGGGCAGTGAACGCGGAGGTTACGCGGAGGCTTTCGTGATCAACGTCGCACAATGCGACAAGAATGGGAATCCAGGGGTTCAAAGTTTGGAGACACCAGAGCGCCCCGTTGAAGAGGGGCCACGTTGCGATGGATGAGGCAAACAAAGATGACTGCTCTTCAGTGGCTACGAGACCCAGACGCGTGGCCATGTCGGAGTGGGCTCGAGCTAGAATTTGTGGGTAAGGCGCAGTAGGCATGCACTGCTTTACTTCGGTTTCACTTTCAAAATAGAAGGTGAGGGCTTCTCGACGTTGGAGTCGGCGTGGAGCCTGAGCCAAAAGAGGCTGTAGGGCGTCGAATATGCCAGATTCGTTGTCCTAATGTGACCATTAATCATATGGCCTGATGAAACAAAAAGGGAGAACTCACGATGAGTGTTCCATAAACATCGAAGTACATTATTTGTACCGCGGCGGAATCAAACGGCGGCGGCGGGTGTGGTTGTTTCTGAGAGCTAATGCGCAGCTTTGTCATACCCCAGCAGTCATCATCCTCGAGCGCATAAAGCTCCTCGGGCGCCAGTATCGATTTTGGGACGTCCTGTACTCGATCAGGACTGTGCGGTCGCTCGAGTGAAGCAGAGAGATCAAGCAGGGCGGGAGTCAATTCAGTAATCAATTCGTCAATCGGGGGATCCGGGCTTGCGGAAGACGCCTATTGCAATTAGATGCCGCGTGGTATCACTATTTTTTGTTTGTTTTGAATAAGTACCTGATTTATGTTCCAAACGATCGTCCTCTCGGTCGCTGGGCGAGAGAACCGGGCTCTCAGTCTGAGTCACCAATGAGCAATCCTTTTCTCGTGAAGGATGGAATAAAAAACCTTTGTATGTTCCTCTCATCCTCGAAACATTGACTGGCTGGCCGAACGTCCACCAAGGATTTGATATTGTAGCTGACGCGGGCGTGTATGTCAGATGGCGGGAAAATTTGGCCCGGAGTTGCTGGAACATAGGTGCTCTTGACGCTGAAACTCGTCCACCGCGAAACATCGTCTGGAGCACCATCCGCCTCCCGCTCTGCATTCGTTTCGGCTATCCGCCTCGCTCGGTCTGCTTTGATTTGCTTGTCAGCATCGCTATCACAGATGGCCGACAAGCGACGAGTCGATTCGTCAGATAGGCGGATTGCTTCGGCCTCAGATTTGACCTGGACAGCACGGAATACGAGAATTTTGCCGGTGTTTATAACACAGTCCCCGAATGGCCAATCAAATTCGGGAACCAGGGGATGGCGCGGCCCGATTCTACAGGGGAAGATGGGCAAATATGTGTCCGGTAGTGGGAAGTGTGCTGGCTGGACGAGGTAGGCCACAGCATCCCAGGCAGTGGCTTTGGAGGGTTCGAGAATGACCGCCAAATATTTGCCACACGAGAGGTGGCTGGCCGTCGATGAAGCGAGTGAAGAGCCTAGGTACTTGATGGAATGGGATGGCGATGGCTGTACAACCGCCCAAGAGTATCGTTCAACGGAGTGATGTGGCATGAGGGAGGTGGTCTATGACTTGGTGTGATCGCCACCGTGACATACGTGACTGTGACACGTCTCATATCGCCCGCACACCGGAGATTGCCAAATTTAGGCACAGCCGAGGTGCTACTCGACCGCTAAAGTATCAAATTCAACACAAATCACACTGAAATCTAAGCTGGTTCAACTAGTTTCAGTCCGTGAATCAGCTTTCATTTCAGTGTGATTTATTCCGAAGTTGATACTTTGGCGTTCAAGTAGCACCTCGGCTGTGCCTAAATTTGGCAATCTTGCCTGGGCACATCTGTACAGGGGGGAAATGGCGAGCATAGGTGTGTGCCCCGGCAAGTTTGCCAGATTTAGGCACAGCCGAGGTGCTACTTGAACACCAAAATATCAACTTCGGAATAAATCACACTGAAATCAAAGCTGATCCACGGACTGAAACTACTTTAATTAGCTTAGATTCCAGTGCGATTTGTTTCCAATTTGACTCGTTGGCATTCGAGTAGCACCTCGGCTTTACCTAAATTTGGCTATCTCCGGTGTGCCGGTCTTAGGGTCCGCTGACGTGACAATTTAATTATCAGTTGACTGACAGATAACTGACTGACAATCAATTATTTAAATTTTTGGCGGATTTCCACCTGACAATCCTGACAATTCCAACCGACTTTCTGAGCGAGCCAACCCCTCAGATGCCTTTATTTTCTGGCTGGTCATTGCGCACTCTCGATAGCATCTTCCAGAAGAAGGAAAAAAAAACCGGGATCAGCAACAAACTTGCGGGGCATGTTCGCGCCATTTTCAATACACAGTATTTGCAATTTTTCAACCACAACGATGTGTATTAAAATCCCAGTCGGCCGTCGAGATTGCTAACGCCTTGAGGCTGCAGCTCGAAGCATTCTGGCTCGGGGAGCCGCCGTTCCATGCGCCCGTCCTCAAAGATGACATTATGGAGTGGTGGATGAACTTGGAACAAGGGAATTCTCCTCGCTCTAATGTTATTGCGGTGAATTGTCCGTTCCACATTCATTTTCATAAACTCGCGTTCAGCAGATGCTCGGAGTCAGAATATTCAGAATCTTAGTCAACAGGAGGGGCTATTGGCTATGATAATGGTTGGTCAATGGCACCGATATCATGCTCCAGTCGGTCTACTTTTCATATATTACGGAGGGCAAAATCAGAATAATTTGATTTAGGGCGCAGAATGTCCACACCGACCTCCACGTCGTCCAGCCGTGGCTTTCCGCCGGCTTGACCAGGCTCTCATTGACAAGGTAAAGATGAAGAGACAAGAGGAAGATTCCGACGCTTCCGCTTCCGATGCCGACTCAACGGAAATGGATGAAGAAGACGACAAAGAGGTTGAAAAAATATCCGTAACGCTCTCAGAGCCAAGATAGTGCACATGAAGCGCGGGCGCAAGAAAAACATGAAGAAGACATTCAGATTCGACGATGTATTTGTGGTCGACGTGGTTGTGATGTTGAGGGCACCCGGAATGAAAGGCTTGCTGTCGGTCACAGATGATGAGGATTTGGGGACTAAGGAGAGTGGAAGCTTGCAGCCCGAGTCCGTAGCAGAATCGCAGGCAGCCGACTGGAACTGGTAACTTGTTGAATAGCTGTATATCCGCGTAATTTCCCAAATAGGCAATTGTCAATTGTCATCTGTCAGTCCTGACAGTCAGCCTGACATTCTGACTGACAGTTAATTATTTTCTTCAAAGTGGAATTGTCAGCGGACCCTACCCGGTCTATCTGCTGCGCGAGCTCACCCGCGACTCAGCGGATCCATATTATCGCGTCTGATTTTCCAACGGCCGGGCGCGCTATTCAATACCAAGGTCGTCCCCGACGGAACCCTTTTTTATCATGCGGAGATATCATCGTTATGGGCAACTAAGTATGGCGGCTGGCGGCGGTGGCCGCGATGTCCTTTTATGACGGCCAACTTGCGGCCAACGACTTCAAAGTCGGACAGGGTTTGGATCTTGGCCGCCGTTTGGATCGCCCTTGTCTACCAGTGACAAGATTGTTGCAAGTACGCTCAAGAATCCGGAATATGGTGGGTGGCTTCCACCGGATCCGCGTGACGACACGCGTAAAGCAGTACCGATTCCGGAGATTGATTTAGATCAGATAGAAATTTCATTATAACTCATGAACTGAGAAGCCATGCCCAGGATTACTCGCAAACGTCTAATTGTTTTGTATACAAGTTGAACATGTACACGGCGAATTATACGATAGCCGCGGAGTAACCGACATGTTCCTAGCTCCCACCGTGCATCCATATCCAAGTGCTCGATGACTCGGAGGCTGCGATGCTGAAAGAGAACGCGTTGATCCCTCCTTCTTGGCCGCGACGACCCATCGTTCACGTATTTCATTTGGTATCCTCGAACATCCTCCTTCTCATGCTTCTGCGATCACGCACTTTAGCCTCGCTCCTATGTACCACGCTGGCATCGCCTCTGGAATTACATTCCAAAGCTTAAGGTTAGCGCTGACCTAGAACACCTTATTGGCCTCTTTCATCCCGGCACGTCATGGATTCGGACATAGCGCACAAAGACACCGCGATGGTAAAATTGAAAAATAATGACCCAGATTTCTACCTGTCGTACTGGCACTTCTCTCGCCTAAAATTGCGGAGACGAGGTCCCGCAACCCTCGCACACGTTCCACGCAAAAGAACCTTCGTCACAAGGCAAACTTCCTGCGAGGCTCGCGGGGTATCGTATCCAGATCACGGGGATGTCAAACTCGCATGCGGGCTCGAGATCGCCAAACAGGCCGTTCGAAACGAGACAGCGGTGTTCCCGAAGGACACCCATGTTGCCGTGGTGCAGAAAAGGAGGATCGAAAGCGTCGAGGGCAGGTCGCTACGTATGAGAGGCGTCCTAAATGAATACTTCCGCAAAGTACGGCGCGAGGCGCGAGAAGGCAGCCGTTTGAACCAGGGTGTCGTGGTCCGCATCAGCGAGCGCAACGAGGGCGGGGATCCATGGGTGTAGTTTTTGCAGACATTCGACTGCCCCCCGACCAGTGGCCAGTGGGTGATAGAGGATGCCTCCGCGTCAGAGGGGGTGAGGCCAAGCCGCATAGACATATCGTTGTGCGCCAGAGCTAGAATCTCCGCGTAGGGCGCCGCTTGTGTCCATTCTTTGATGCCGCTCTCGCTCTCAAAGTAAAATGAAAGCACCTTGGGGCGCTCGAATCAGGACGGAAACTGAGCAAGCAACGGCGCGAGTGCGTCGAAAATGCCCGATTCGCTGTCCTGGTGTTCATATTAGATTTTGTGGAGAAATTCCAAGTGAGGGCGTACATTGAGAATTTCATAAATGTCGAAATAAATTATTTGCAGAGCATGGGGTTCAAACCATGGCTCCGGGGGTGCTGCCAGGTGTGGAATGCCATCCGGATGCCTCCGGCCCACTCTCATAAACCTCTCCTCACATTATGGACGCGATGTACGTAGGTACAGTGCCTGCTTGTTCCTTATTGGGACCTCGGCAGTAATACACTCCTCCTCCTCCTCCTCTGCTCCATGTTCCTCTTCCGGCGAAATCACCGGCAATGTTTCCTCTAGACGATCAGGGCTGCGAGGTCTTTCAATAGCGTTCAGGAACTCGATAAGATCGGGATTATACAGGTCTTCAATTATTGCTTCAACGGGAGCGTCGAAACTGGGGCACGACCCCTAGATCACCTGGATTAGTAGGCGTAATAGATTTTTCCCCCCAGTACATACCTGACTCAAAGTCCAACGTATCGTCCTCTCCGTTTCTGGGCGGGAGAAGCGCTCTGAGCCTGGCCCACAAATTAGCGAGGCGCGCACGGGAACGAAAATGCATACCGTTCATTTATAAACATGTTTACAAACCGGACTAATATCCTAGACCCTAAAGACTAAGCCACAGGGGTCTAATTTATGTCCTATTCTGCCGCGCACTGACAAAGACAAGAAGAAAAAATCAAAAGAGAAGGAGGTGCAAATCATCACCTCTCCATCCCGCCCCACTCCAACACCCGGAAGAGCGTCGCATCCAGCGCGCGCTCGATGTCGACGCCCACGACGCTTCTCCATCGCGCCGGGTCATCCCTGCTCATACTGGGAATCCAATCACCGAGACTTTCGTCCTCAACGCCCTTGAAGAGCATGAATACCCGCGTGATGACATCGGGCGCGGGCGCGATGTCGAGGCGGGCGGTGCGTTCGTACGCGGCTTGCGGTACGAAGCGCAGCGCGACGTGCGTGTGCTTGAGGAATGACGGCAACCAGTAGCTGCGGGGCGCAGAATGAGAACAACCTAACCCTAGTCGATTAAAGGGATGTAGCGCACGTTATGAACGACGTGCGTGCCTCCGTGTGCAGGCCCAGCGCCAGAAGCGCCTTGTCGAGATAAGGCGTGATTTCGGAGACAGCCAGGAGCACCGAGTCCGCGGCAGACAGATCGCAAGCGATGGGAGAAAACACTTCTACGGCGGCGGGCTGGCCCAGGACTGGGGATCCGGGAGGCGACATCGGGATGCCGTGATTGGTGCTATAATGTTGGATGATGAGTTAGATTCGAACTAGCAGAGAGAGAAGAATATGCACAGCGCCTCCCAGAAGAGATACGCCACATCGAGCCCGGTGGTGCGTTCAGTGAGGGTGCCATCCGGGCGGGTGCACACGCTCCACTGGATGGTTCCGCCGCCCTCCGGAGTTCGCTTTACCGGAACGACCGGATATATCACGGAGAGGTCCCATTCGCGAGTTAGCGTCAGGCGCACAGAGGCGTCGACGATGTTGGGTGAGAAGAGATAAATGACGGGCTTCCCTCCGCGCAGTTCACGACCCAACGTCGCCTCAACTGTTGCACCGGCACCGAATCCTAAGTTTGCGAGAGAGTTATCTAGGGTATAGAAGCAGGCGTGGGCACCGTCGACGGTCAATTTGAAGTCTGTCTCATCGCAGTAGGACATTTCAAACGCGCGCAAAGCATCAGCCATGATCCTCTGGATGCGCGTCGCCGGAGAGACGAAAATCCGTCTTGTGTGACCATGCCAATGTACGTCCAGAGTGATTTTGTCGCGTCGATCCCCTTCGCCGGAAGTTGGATAAGCGGAGGAGGGATAATTAGGAAGCATAACATACCGAGATCAGCGGCGGGGGCGGCGGGCGGAATCTGTTCTTTGACGAGCACTGTGAAAAGCACATCGACCGCAATCTCCCAAATCTCGGGCGAGATGTCAGTGAGTTCGCCGCCACAAACATCGAGCTCGTCTGTTTGTAGGAGTACAGGAAATGCCATTTGTGGAAAATGGCGGCGAGCCGTCGCAGTTGCTGTCTATGTAAACGCAGAAAAGAATGTAAAAAATCAAAGAAGGATTGACAGTGCACAGCGGCCCCTCTTACCTTGTAGGTTTTTGGCCGAGGTACCAGAACGCGCTTCTTTCCGTCGGTGAGGACGAAAAAAGGCGACTCGGTTGATTTCGACGGGGTGGGCGGCTTGACTTTCGGCATGACGGTAAGAAGCAAAGGGGCGTGGGATTATGGTCTGTTTGCTTTGATGGATGATGGCCGGCTTGCCGCCACACCGGCTTGGTCCCGAGCCGAGGCCTTGGCAATTGAATCGGTTGATTATGTGGAGGCTAGGACTGGAGCCTGCCTAGATCGCAACACTAGATGCCCTCAGCTCGCTGAGGCTATTCACTTGTCCCCACGCTGAAAAGACGAGACGAGTCTCGCGAGTGTCCAGCCTCAGAATATTGATCTCGATTCTCAGTTCAAGTCCATATTGCTCCTGTCAACCAATTTTCCGCACTTCACTGAGTCACTGCCAGTTAAATTGATATCCCTGAGATTCTCCATGGAGGCGCTCGCACCGGGGTTAGACTCCCCGCGTCCGAATTTCTAACACGTCGAACAACCTTTTGCTCTCGCACTGAGGGCTCTTTCCTTACTTCACCAAGTTGCAACCATGTCAATTAATTGGACGTGGCGCACGGAACACATCCAGCATCCTTATTGAGACGCTATGTAGGAGCTCGCAGTCCGGGGTTCGATTCCCCGCGTCAGAATTGTCGACGGGCCACACCCTTTTTTTTTGCTTCAATTGGGTAAACTAATTCCTTCCTCACTTCACGAAGAACATTAAATTAATCAGACGTGGTGTACGGAACACCGCGGGCATCATTTCAATGGCAAAGGTAAAAAACGTGGCTTGCAGTCCGGAGTTCAACTCCCCGCGTACAACTTTTAGATAGTTTCCTCCTTTTTATCCGTGATGACTAAGAAAAAGCTGGCGGCTAATTTCTTCCACTCTTCATCGTGGTTCAACCAGGTGAATTAATCGGACGTGGTGTACGGAACACAGCCAGCAAATCTTCTAAGAATTCCTTATCTGTTAGCTGGAACCCGGGGTTCGACTCTCCGCGTCCGAATGACAATTGCATCTTGCTTTTTTTGCTCTCTGGTACTCAAGTTAATTTCCTCACTTCACCAAGAAAGAAAAGTGATAAATAATCGGACATGATGTACGGAACACCGCACGCGTCCTCGATTCGAAGTAGCTCGCAGTCCGGGGTTCGACTCCCCGCGTCCGAATTCCAGAAGATTCCGATTTTTTGGTTCCAATATTTTTTCTGTGGCAGGCAGAACCGAATGAACACTGATAACATTTCCCGTTTCGACTCATTTATCGGAGGACTCCCGGACTAACATCATTGCCCGTCACCGTGATCTGTTGGAAAATCCAGATATCCACCCCTCACCAACTCCGTACATGATATCGTGTCGAACAAGGATCATCTCGGACGTGAGGCTCGGCCAACGCCGCCCGGGAAGTCCAGATGCAACATATCGATATACAGGGCTGTGCAGGGCCTAGACTCGGCCAAACATGACCCCAACTTTGATCCTGAAATATTCACATGTCACTGCATCTAGCTTGTTCTCGGCCACCTCCCCGAGCCTTTAAGTACGCGCTCTGACCACCGCCTCTCTGCACCCACCCACATCCACATAGAATCCAATGTCTCCTCCCAGCTACATGGAAATGCCGAGTGAGTGCGCTCTGCGTTGCTGGCAACGCCGCACTGACGCCGACCCCTAGGCCGGCTCTACGACGACGAGTTTGACGACGATGAGTACGAGAGCGAGTACACGCAGTACTCGCTCGATCTCGGCGCAGACAGCGAGCCCAGCTCGGAATGCTCCACACCGCGGCGAATGCCCTCATTGCAGGCGCTGCAGCTCTCCCCCTTGCGACAAGAGTGCGGTATAAGGTGCGTCGGGTCTTTCCCCCACCAGCGCGAACGCCCCTGACTCTTGCGTGAAGTAGTGTAGAAGATACTCCCCCCTCGCCCGCCGAGTCCGAATTCGAGGCCGATCCGTCCTCATTCTCATCACTCCCCTCAATCGCCTCCGAGTCAGAAGACGAGGACGCAACAGACTACTCCTTCCCCGCGCTGCAGCACGCGCGCGTACTCCAGTCCCGGCGTCATGCGGCGCACCCGCTGAGCAGCGTCATTGGCCTGCGCGGCGCGTTCTTCCCGCTCATGCGCGCGCTCGGGTGCGTCGTCGTCGTTGCCGTGCTCGCGGGTCGGGGCAAGTGGGGCGCGGCGGCAGCATAAGCTTGGTGGGCCTCGGTTTCGATCCTCGCAGGCGCTGCTGGGTCTCGCCTCTCGCAGAGACCTGCTCGGCATGGGCCTCGAGCTCGCTCGCATCTTACCCCCCTTCCGCCCGCATCCGCATCTGGTCCCCGGCCGTTCCTGGCTCCTAATGAACTTATCTCCACACCGCGCATCGCATCGAAATTAATATTGTACCCCATAACAGCGTATCTCAATGTCTCAAACACGGCATCCATGTACTTGTACCTTGTCCCTTATTTCACATTACGACCTCTTCATGACATCTCTACTAGTTGGGTTTAATGGACTTACGGAGCAATGCATTTCAGCGTAGGACTTGAAGGAACTTCAGAAGGGCTTCGCGTCGAGCATAGTGTAGTTTAATCAGGTTCAGCATGTGCATACCGAGGCCTGGTAGCACTTGGAGTGCGTCTGAGAATTATGTGCGCGCCATAAGTATTTTGCTGTTATCTGAAGAAGGTCCCCGTTCGACTCGGGGCCAGGCCGTGAGCATTACCGATTCGCGCTTTTGTATTCACCGTTCATGATGACGCCGCCACTACCCATGGTACAATATCAAGGTTCAACCTGTGCATACCAAAGGGCTGGTAGCACTTGGAGTGCAGCTGATATCTGTCGACTATCTCTCTGAGACGCGTTGAATCAGTGTTCGATTGGGGGTCAGGCCATCTTTCCGAATAGATCGTTTTGTCATCGGTCAATCTTTATTTATTCGTCGCCAGTAGTACATTTATTGCCGTTCAAACTGGCTGCAAGTAGGCCTGTTAGTAATTGGAGTGCCCCTCATATATTTGCAGCAGTGCTTCGAATTCTGGCAGATGAGTGTCTGGAGGAGGTCCTTCGGGGCCGTCTCCATGGCCTGGCCCCGCGACGCACGCACTTTTTAATCGGGATCTATACTTACAGCACTCGGATTTGGGAGGTGGTTCCGTCGGCCTTTGAGTTTGAGTTGAAAGTTGAACAAAGTTTGCCTCAAAAATCTCAACCCATCTCAGCCAAACGGCATCCTAGGCTTGGATGAATAATCCCGATGAAAGAACCCACGTACTTGATTGTTTCAGTGGCATCCCGGAGTCGGCGGAGGACTTGTGAAACCAACTTCCGCACGGCCGACGTGCCCGGCACACGCCCGGCACCGTACGGCCGTCGAGGAGGTTGATTAATTCGCCTTCAATGCCTCCAAAGTTCTCAAGATCAAATGCCAAAAATGGCTTGTACGAGACATCTTGTTGGTGCCTTTAGCCTCTGCTGAAGGAAGGTTAAAAGGAGGGTCAAAAGGCGGTACATGTCGGCAGGCTCGGCACTGCTACTCCGAGTCGGCGCTCATCACTCTCCTCTGTGCCACGACAATCCACAACTCGGATCTGTATATATGTAAGGATGAAAACTCGCCAGAAAGTCTAGAGCTCTTCATTCTACAGATCCGGCACCCTCGAGTTCGGTCCCACAACTTTAGCTCGGTCGACCATCGATCTTGCCCACAGACGACATTCATCTCCCTGGCTCGCAGGACATTGACACCTTATCCAGCTTCATCTGCAATCCCCAGAACTCAAGACAGAGACAATGGCAGCAACAAGGAGGTTGTCCGAGGACGGTTCGCTGGTAGTCAAGCGTGACTCAAAATACTCTGGCTACCCCCGCATTGACCTCTGAAGCCGCGTACTTGAAGCAGATGATGTGGTGGAGCGTCCTCTCCGACCTGCCAAAGGACCGCCTCGAGCCCTATCGCGGCGCACTCACCCGGTTCGCGACGCAGCCATCCGAGGCAGAGGCAGCTACGGGCCTTCCCGACTTGATACTCAGTGAACGAATGGTCTTGTCCAGTTTGCCCAAGAAGAAACAATACATATAGACTACGCTTTGTACTGATAGCCTTTCACAATCGATGTTTTTCCAGGAGAAATATTATTTCTTTCCCCCAGCATCACCACATCACACTCTGGAATTTAACCCACAAGGAATAAGTCGAGGAGTCTGTTGGAGAAGGACTTGGTCGGAGAAAGACAGTGCTTCGGCTTCATTGTCCGAACTTTCGGCGAAAAGGTATGTTCACATGTTTCGGTCCTATCGTCCGATCTTCGGCGCACACATCCGAGCGTTTCAGGACCACTAAACTCTCTACTTGAAGTTGACGCATTGAGAAGACCACCATTGGCCCGCTCGCTTCGCCCCACCATGAATCCAGCCCCGAGTCCGACCGCTTTTCCTTGTCGCTGGCGGACGTCAACGAAAAACCGGTATACGTTGGTGGTTTCTTCCCGCTGCACTCTCACATATTAAATCCCAAACCCAGGTCGAATTCGAAGACAAGGATCTACGAAATCCTGCTTGCTATCCGCAATCCAGAAATGGGCAATTACCTTGCTCGCGTGCTACTCCACGCTGATAGCGGATCCGTGAATTCAGGTGTATCGTATTGTCCTATGTCCCTGAGGCGCGTCGCTTGCAGCCTTTACCTCGTCTGCATATAATATGGGCGTTGTCTCCATGACGGTGGGTAAATCTGCAGGCCGCCGACACTCCGTGCTTACCCTGATCCACAGCGGGACCTCGATTGCACGGAGTTTCAGGCCACGGTAGGATTCATTGTATTTACACTGGGCTTCGGGGTCGTCCCGCTCGTCTCCTCGAGCTTCAGCGAGGAGTTCGGTCGCCACCCGCTATACATCATCTCCGCTCTCGGATTCACGGCGATGTACCTGCTCATCGCGCTGTATGTCCACATTTCTGCGCCTTGTCCGTGCTATCGCCGGTTTCATTTTATATTCTGCAGGGCAAGAAGTATCCAGACCATAATCTTGGCGCGATTTATCCAGGGGGCGTTCGGATCGACTTGGGCCACAGTGGTGAGTGCAACATCCCTTTGTCTTGGCTCTATTAATCTAAGCATGCTTGCTATTTCCCTCGCACAGGTCGGCGGAACAATAGCTGGTCCGTCTTATTTACCATATACTTCATAAATTCAACCTCTTAGACCTCTGGACTTCTCACGAGTTCGTGTGTATTTTCCGTCCTTGCTCATCGTTTCGGGAATATTTACAGGCGCCAGCTGCCCATGTCAATTTTCGCGCTCGCGGCCCTCACGGGGACAGGCATCGGTCCAATCGTGGGCGGCTGGATCGAAATGAACGCGAAGCTTGAGTGGCGCTCGGTGCAGTGGGTCCAGATAATGTACGTCTGGTTTCCTGCACTGCAGTAGTCCATGCACCCGCCCATTCGCCGCCTCCAGCTACTGCAGCATCTATTCCGTCCTCGTCCTCCTCGTCATGCGCGAGACCAGAATGTCCATCTTGCTCGCGCGCCTGGCGCGGAAGATGCGGAAAGAGACGGGCGACGAACGGTATCGCGCCCGGGTCGAGGACAAGCGCGCGAACCTAGCATCGATGATCGTAGTCTCCTGCACCCGCCCCATCCGTACGCAAAACAGTTAAACTTCGATTTCAACGATGGCATAATAACCGCGCATATGTATCAGATCTCTTGCTAACCGAGCCTGTCGTGTCGAGCTTCAGTGTGCGCTGTCCCTTTCCCTCTCCCATCCCCTATCCGCTAGCCACTCATCCTCATGCCATCCATCCTATAGTTGTGGATTGGCTTCCTGTGGGGCGTGATGTTTTGCATGATTGCGTGCATACATTTTCCGATCATCTTTCTATCCCTTGGACGTCAGTGACCTTTCCTTTCTTCCGTGCAGGTCCATACCTGGCCTGTTCCAAGACCTCCACGACTTCAACGTCGGCCAAGAGGGCACAGTTTTCGCATCAATCGCGTAAGTGCCATGCCATGTTCAATTGTTGAAATTCCCCCTGAATTTGTTTCGCCGCGCAACAGCGTTGGTGCGGCCCTCGGCTTCGGGACCAACTTCTACCAAGAGCACTTGTACCGGTACGTCTTTAGCGGACAGTTCTTTCGGTATCTATTTATTTAATCCTCCAGTAAACACGTCGCGTGTAGGGGCCCCGAAGCGCGCCTGATCATGGCGTGCGCCGCCGCCGCCATGCTCCCGACGAGCATGTTTATCTACGCGTGGTGCGCCTTCCCGACTGTGCCCTGGATCGCCCTCATCATTGCGCTTGTGGTGAGTCCGTCCCCACCTACGCGGGCGTATTATAAATGACCCGCTAGATCTTCACATGGGCAACATTCGCCGTCTATCTCACCGTATTCAGCTATCTCGCCGACTGGTACGTCCGACTTCTATCACACCTTATTGATCCCTCTGCTGACAAACCTCAGTTACGGTCCATTCGCATCCTCCGCGCTCGCCGGGCAAAGCCTCTGCCGTGCGCCAATATTTATTAACTTCATAGCGCTTTGCGCAACTCACTCTCGTCTTAGGAAACACAATGGCGACAATATTCCCGCTGTTCACGAAGCAGATGTTCGCTGCGCTGGGGTACAACTGGGCGAACACAATGTTTGCGCTGATAGCGGCCGCGATGGTGCCCATTCCGTTCGTCTTGTTCTTCTTCGGTCCCAAGATCCGGATGCGGAGCAGGTTTTCGTGCATGGCTGTGGAGCAGCAGATGTAGAAAATCAAGAAGCTCAGTTTTCTTTCTTTCGCCGCACGCGGGGTTGCGAAAATCTAAGGTAGACAAGTCAAGTTCATACACTAGAGCTCTGGGACGGAAATGAATGCCCGCGCTTATGGTTGCAATCACGTCCATATTCTCAAACAATCTGCAGCTCGAATAAAATGAGTATCTATTCAGGCTAGTAATGTTCTACTCTGTTATGTCCCATTGTCCTCGCCATCCTCCCTTTCCGATTCGGGAATTGGCTGCCGTTCTAAAAAATCGTCTTGGGTGCACACTCCAGATCGCACCCGCCACTGCACCACTCTGTCCCTCGCATCCGGCCCACCTGTCCCAGGCACGCGCTCGAACTGCTCCTCGCGCACCTCGTCTGGAAGGCTCTCGACCTCCGCGTTAACGTGCTGTGGCCTAAAGATCGCCGCGTACCGATCATAAATGCACTGCTTGTACGGCGACGCGACGTGCCAACCTCCGTTCTCCGCGGTGGTCAGCACCTTCCGCATCTCGACCGCCTCGTCGAAGCCAACGCCTCACTCGTCCTTCGGATAGCCTGGTGGGGAGTGGTGGCATAACCGACGATAGACTAAAGTCGATGAGGACGGGTTCCGGGTCGTGCGGCTAGTTCCGCAGGACGACGTTCGGGAGGCGGAGGTCATGGTGGTGGCAGTACGCGCGCCGCGGATTAGGGCGAGGTTGGCGATTAGGCGACGTGAGATGCGATTTGCGACTGCCTTGGCTATATCGGTCCCCACTTCGAGTGCGCCTGAGGACGAAGTCCATGATCGGGTGGAGGAAGGGGGGCCGGGGGAGATGCGCGCTGCCGTGCAGGCGAGGGATGCAGGTGCCCTGGAGGGCGCGTAGGTGGCGATAGACGAGCGCCTCGTTGAGATATGCGCGATATTTTTGTGTCCCGACGTGGATTTCCAGCTCCCATCTGCCCCAGAGATCGATAGGTAATCGTCTCGTACACCCGGCAGCATGTGGCGTTCGAGTGGGATCACGATAATATATCTACGGAATTGGATCGACGCGCTCTAACCAGCCGATTTCCCCTCGGAGGCGGTTCTTGATTTCCGGGTGCCAGGTCAAGCTGGGTCGGTCCTGGTCGCGATAGCCGAAGCGGGGGTCATTGAGCTTGAGCTACTTCAAGTACGTCAGCGCGGCTGTGGGCGTGAGCTTGAGGGTTAGGGTTTCGATACAGCCACCTCTCCCTTGCTTTTCGCCACAACACTTGGCGTGGCTGGCGACTCTCACTTCCACTCCAAAACGCGTCCTTGTCTGGGCTGCTTGGAACCTCCAATTATCCCCATTTTCAAGTTGCCATAAACTTCAAGCCAAGTTGTGTACTGTGCTCGTCTTCCACTGGCAGGCGCGGCTTAGTCTGGAATAGCTTGCAGCCATGATAGAGCGATACTTCCATCCGTGACCCCTCTCAGGTGTTTTGCTACCGACCAGTTGGAGATCCATCCCGTGGACTCGGGCACCCCGCGCCGATCGCACGTCGATTCGCACCGAGCTTCCGCGCGTGCCTGACGATGCATATGTACGCTCGCCATCCAGATTATCTTGTGCAGCGAGCCTGACTCCCTCTCTTGCTACAGAATGTCACCCATAAATTCGGCGTAACACCCTATTGCGGTTGCGCGCGGCCTTAGGTTATCGACCTCTTTTGTCCAACTTTTTGTTCTGTGAGAGAATAGCTCAGGTCAGTTGACACGTCCCGCAGCTCCATGCACCTTATGATTCTGAATAGTTTTAAAAGCGCCAGTTGTACGTCATCGGGTCCAGATAAACGGATTCATTTGACTGTGCCTCCCTTTCCTCGCACCCATGATGATCCTCACGTTATTGCTCGTCGCCATTCTCTTCAAACTTGCTTTCGAAGTTCTTCAAAGTATCCGGACCGTTTTCTTCCATCCTCTCAGCAAAGTGCCTGGGCCCTGGTATGCGGCTCTATCAGACTGGTGGCTGACAACCCATGCTTTTCGCTTTAAACACACCGGAACCATCCACGAGTTGTTCGAGCACTACGGTCCTGTTGTCCGTGTCGGACCTAACAAAATTGCCTTCTGTGACGCAGATGTTATGCGGGACATCTATCTCGTCCACAAGTTTGAAAAAAGTTCATTTTACACGGTTTTTAAGATGTGGGTCCTCTCATTTCAAGTTATTTACTGCCACTGATATGAACATGGCCGAAAGAGGTGGCATCGATCAGGCGTTTGGATATTACTCGCTATTTTCTCCCAATCCTCATCCGTATTTAGGTTCACTCTTCGCGAGAATACCGCTCATTCCGCCAAAAGAAAAGCCTCTGGCGCACATTACACTGCTGCTAATGTCGCCCTTCTACAACGCGAGATTCAAAACCGCGCACTTGATCTCGTTGAGGTGAGTTGCCGAACATTTTAGCCGTTCTCTCACTGGCATTCCTTATTCCTGGAGCAGAGCCTAGGATCCTGCGCACAGTCGGTGGATTGTCTGAATCCTGTTCGAAACTTCGCGGTTGATATCATTGTTTTCTCAACATTCGGATATAATGTCGGAGCCCTCAAAATGGGCAATAAATGTTCCTGACGATCTTTCTGTGGCGATTTCTGATTTTCCAAAAATGGGGATAGCAGTGTGTCACTTCATTCGACGGGCTCGGGAAACTAATGATTCTACCCTCTACATAGCGCATCCTATTTTCAGACTGGGCATGGGCAACTCTCTGTCAGATCCCACATAAACGGTGGAATAAATTCACTCAATGCGCTCAATTTCTCGAAGAGGTTCGTTTATTCCTTGCTGCGGCTCCGTTGCTTTCTACATATTTTGCAGTTCGTCGGTTCAAGAATAAAGGAGTTCCAGCATCAAATAAATATGGGGAAGGAGTTTGAGGAACCTCCCTTCGTCTACCGACTGCTCCAGTACCGTAATTCATTGGACGAAGCTCTTCCACTGAACGTCGTTGTAACTGAAAGCGTGGGCCATCTGTAAGTTTCGAATTTTGCGAAACTATCCACCTGCTCATTCCCGCACAGGATCGCGGGAACCGAGACCACATCTACCACACTCTCCTACTTCCTCTGGCAGCTATCCTGCAGCTCTGATGTGATGCAGAGACTGCAGACAGAAATTGACAATATTATGCCAGATCCCCGGGTCATCCCCGATCTTTCTGTCCTCCAAAATCTGAAGTACTTGAATGCGTTCATTTTGGAAGGTATCTATTATTTCCTTGGGATGCTGCAACGTTCTCACATCTCTAAAGGGCTCCGCATGCACAGCGTGATTACTGGTCCTCTGGAACGCGTGGTTCCGCCGACGATGATTTACAACTTAATGGGATACAGCCTCCCTCCCGGAACTGTCGTCGCCACTCAATCGTGGTCCGTCCATAGAGACCCCCGCGTTTTCCCCTTCCCCGACAAATTCGACCCTGATCGCTGGTTGGACGATTCGGAGTTGGGCAGTGCCGATCGCGCAGCCCACACGATGCCGTTCGGGCTCGGCACTCGCATCTGTGCGGGTCAACACCTCGCCCAGGCCGTCCTCCGCATTTCTCTGGTGCCCATTGTTCGAAATTTCACGATCTGGCCGGATTCGACTACGACAAATGCAAGCATGAAAATGAAGCATGGGTTTGTCAGTTTGAACTCACTTTCCCGTCATTGTAACACATCTTTCTTACTGAACGTAATCCAGGCTGCCTTCCCGACTTCAGGGGATTGCAAGTTAATATTTGATCCTCGCCGAGAGTAGGAGTCGACTGAGACCACATTAAGGTATGTCGTCTTTCGACGGGAGCACATTCTCACACGTCGGACAGGGCTTTGCGTACGCGGCGCGATTTCTGGCGCCGACGGGAAAAGGCATCTTGTCCCCCATGAAGCAACCCACAGACGTTTCGACTTCGTCACTACGAGGCCCTCAGTTTTGCGTCGAATCTTAGCACACCTTCAAGGAATCATATCATTATGTTAGGCCTACATCAGTGCTCTACAGGAGGTCGCTAATGTCATACCCAATGGTATTCGGGTTCCAACCCCACTTGGCGAGGGTCGTCTGCGGAGGAACATTTCAGTTACCAGTCCCGGTTCCAAGGTTACCGGAGTCATCTCACCTGGAGGTAGAGCACGCTATCCTCTATTTCCACCTCGCAGTCCTTCTGGCGCTTCAGCGCGTCCACGATCCGGAACTTGATGAGCCCGCTCTCGACGCCCTCGTTGAAGCCCTCCCGTAGCATCTCGTCCGTCCCAAAGCCGAGGCTCTCCATCTGGTACGCCATGGCGTCAAAGTAGTTGGCCACATACCGGCCGAACTGCAGCTGCCACTCAGGGATATCGACCAGCTCGTTGCCGGGCCGCTGGCTCTCCTCAAGCAGCTTCCCAAACACCTCCTCGAAGCTGGGGTCGAGCTTGATGTTGGGCTTCTGTAACAGCGTTGCAAACTTCTTCTGCGCCGGGTCGGCCTTCTCGTGGTAGTTCTTGCTGATGCTTGGCCACGCGAGGAAGGTCATGGGCTGCGTACTCGGGGTGGCGTTGAGGGCCGGGAACAACGCCAATTCGCCCAGCGCCGAGTGCGGGTTTGAGCCGAAGCGGTCGGCCGCAAAGAGGATCCGCAGCTTGCCGTCGACGACGTCGGCCCCGAGGTCGCTATTGCGGATGATCTGCTCGGGCTCGCCGACCTCAAGCTGGATCGTGTGCGCAGAGACAACGTCGTTAAGCTCCTTCTTGCCAGCCTCGCCGTACACCTCGACGACCCACCGCAGCCACGTAAGGGCACCCTCCATATACCTTGGGAAAGGGAGAGACTGTTAGTCATACTCTCCTCGAGGACGGATGGGGTGAGGTTACATGCGGAGAACCGTCCCGGGCTGCTCCTTGGCAAAATGCTGCGACTCGGCGTACGGGAGCGTACGGGTAGATGGCAAGCGGGGTAAAGTCGAAGGTCCAAGCCACGCCGAGCAGGTCTGACAGCTCCTTGTCGAAGCCCGCCTTCTTACTCTCGTACTCGTCGCGGACTGCCAGAGCTGAGTGAGAGATGTGAACATGGCTTGTAAATGATCTCTCACCATTTTTGCGGGCAGCGAGAGAGCTTCGCGGCCGGGGGGAGTCGGGCAGCCATAAACGTGCGATAAATTGAATAGAATGTGAAGTTGGGCCTGCAAGGACGAATGGGTTTCTGCACTCAGTGGATGAGGTTTATATCTCTCCCCGGCGTCTCGAGCGCGCTCTCCATGTCAAAGATCGACGCTTGGCATCAAAAAACTCGCTGAGTTAAATAGCAGTGAAATGCATATCATTGCGTTGACAGCAAGCGTCGTTGAAGCGATGCAAAATGCCATTTAATTGATGACTGAAGGCGCTGAGTGCTGTTGGCGCGCAAACTAAATGAGATGGCTATCAGTTTCCGAGAACTCAAGACGTACTTCACCGCTCGCTTTGGGAGGTGGACTTCGGGGCCTCATCGAAAACTGATTCAGATTGGGACCTATTCAAAATTCCTTTTTTCCGAAGCCTCTTGGCTTTACCGAATGTTACTCCCATACGGTGTTTGTCTTATTTATTAGTCTGGCGTCCGCGATTAATATCTTCGTACTATAGCAGAAGGGCTAATAGACATCACGTTATTGTTCAAGAAAGAAGTTTTTACGACTGGATCCGATGTCCCGCCTGACCCACACCCTTCTCTCTCCAAAAATTCCTCTGTGGGTAACATCTCCACGACCGAGAACACCTCTGCGCCACAGTCTGTGGCGTTCCCCTCCAGGCAGACCATCGGAACGGGCACGACCCGTTTGAAGACCTCCCTGTACAACTCCGATCTCCCGGCGCAGCCCCTCCAGGCTCTCTCCATCAACACCGACTCGAAGTGCCCGCATCCCGTCCGGCACCTGCTACGAGCTCTGGGACTAGGAAGACGAGTGCCCTATGCATCCCCGCTTCTCTTCTCCAACTAATTGGAATTCATTTTCCTTTTGTGTCGTTTCAGGCTCTTCCTTGTGCCCTCTCTCGCTGCATCTGCGGCTCAAGGACCTCGAAAAGTAGGCCACGGTACCCATCGCACCCCGACGTGTCCGTGCTCGAGATCCGCTGCGCAAGCAAGGCTGTCGTGGATTCGCGCCGTATATACGTAAGACGCGCGACACGAAGGGCGCGGCGGTGCTCGTCGACCCGAAGCGCGGGATCGTGGTCAGCCCGTAGACTCGTAACCAGTCTGCCTAGGATTGGCAACAATTGTGGCGAGCACGTTGCAGAATTAAACTCACTTAGGTGCTTTGACCACTTCATTCTTACAAGGGATGAACCGTCAATCCTACACGCCTTGTTAAATCGGAAATATTTATCCACTCGAGGATTGAAACTGGCTTTCAGCATTCTAGAGTTACGCTCGAGTGTTTTGCTGGTCTCCACCTGGCGACGTTCAGAGTGAATTCCAACAAGGGGCATGCTGCACTGGCCCTGGAGGTTAGTTTGATGATATATTTTCCATTCAAGCCCTAGCGGCTTTAAAATTATCACATGCGCCACGATTACAAGGCAACGTTTATAATGCCTGGGAGATATTTATACGCGTGCTCCGGCGGAGTCTATGAGTCGGACTCCGTACTCGAATAAGGAACAAGTCCGGAAACCAAAAAGGGAAATTGAGTCGAACCGTGGGAAACTCCGGTCGCAACGAAGCTGTCGCAAACTCCGGATCCCACCATAGCATTCGGTATATATACACAAGGAAAATTAGAGGCCGATCGGTCCGGCCGTGTGCTCGACGTTGAAGCTGGCCTCTTAATTAGCCCAGCTTCCGAAGTCGCGCAAATCAACTCACCGAGACGGATCGTACTTGGCGTACGTCTCCTGCAGCGCTGCAAAGGCCGGGTACGTTTCGTACACGCTCTGGCTCGCGTCGCATTCGTTTATGTACAGCGGCAGGCCGGGGCTCGGGGGCGTCCTTGGCCACAGTTTGTTTCAGAACAAACGCGCAGGAGGATGGTAGGACACGCACTGCGAGAGGAGGAGCTGGAAGCCGGCATTGACATCTGTCGGTATCGTCGTCACGCCCGCGGGGTAAATCAGGTTGAAGTTGATCGCGGCATACGCGACGCCAGGGTCTCCGATTGCGTTCGGGCCGCGGGCCTCGGGGGCCGCCGTCCACTGCGAGCGCGGAATGGGCGAGATGATCATGTAGGACGCGAGCAGCTCCGTTTCGAACGTCCGCGTGAAGTTGATGAGGTGGTTGTATCCGCTCAGGAATGTCTTCTTGTCGCCGACCCACGCGGACGCGCCGAACTGCTGCCCGTTCCCGCGCGCGTTTCCAGAGATGAGGTTCGAGATGTCGAAGTAGCTGAGGGCCGAGAGCGATTGGGAAGTGCTCGGGATGGAGAGGAAGTCGCCGAAGATGCTCTGCGGTAGGCTCGCGCCTTTGTAGAAGAGGTAAATCACGTTCGCATCCAGCGCTGTGAGATTGATTGTATTCATGAGGACAATGAGACCTGAAGCAGAGTCCATTGGCTAGTTAACGAATATTTCGTATGGCACTCCCACCTGCTTTCGGGTCTGTAACATCGCGGATATAACGCGCAGAGGCGTTACTGAGGGCGACCGATGACGATCCAGGGTACTTGCCACTGATATTAGACCAGGAATATTTCAACGAAAGCATGAACTCACAACGATAATTCCCCCAAACCACTTTTTTTGATCCTTCGTCCCAGTATGCGCGGGATACAGTTCGTACCGTGTGACGATTCCAAAGCGATTAGCGCCACCTTTGAGTGCCCGGAAAAGGTCTGAATACGTGTTTGTCGCGGTGGCCGTCACGAGCTCGCCCGTAACCAATACAACATCCATCTCTTTGATAGAATCCGCGGACCAACCATACAGCGGTGAAACGAAGCTAATCCCTCCCCCAAGGAGGAGGCCCATCCCAACGTCACTGAGAGCCATTAGAGAAGAAATAGATAAGAGAGCCAAAACCCGTACCTGGCTCGCGCACCGATAACAGAGACGCCGTATGGCTCGACCACCGTCATCGCGTCGCCCCAATGCACACCGGGCAGTACAGTGACCGTCTTGGTGACAGGGCTGTACGACACGTTCGTCATATTGGCGAATGAGATTAGAACACCATTGCTGATGCTGTGGGCGCGCGACTCCGGCATCAGTGATATCCGCGCGAGGCACAGACAACTCACGTATTCCATCTGACCATCGCACTATGGGCCCCAGCCTGGACAGCATAGTGCGAACTAAACCGAAAGATGCTCTTCATGGCGGCCTGGACGTGCGAGGCACTCTGAGGATACACAATGCAGGTCGGTCGGTCCAGCGAATTGAAAAGGCTCCACGGGCCCGTGGCGGTAGCGTTGTATTCCAGCCCAGACGATTTTACGATGGACGAGCCCAGCTTGACTCTGATTGCAGCGCACGCCTTTGAGGAGGCGCTTGCCAGCGCGACAGTTGTGTTCAAAGATATGCTGGCAGAGGCATCTTGTGCTGAGATCGCCGTGATAAGAGATGCAATAAAAACGAGGGACCGGACGACGAGCATGGTAGGGATTTGAAACCACAAGGAGTTGAGAAAGAGACGGAGTGCCCAGTTTTAAGGCATCCATGTTTGGTTCATCTTAGCCAGTTTAGACCGGCGGCCGCGCCATCGTAAGAGTTCTATCTGTTGGTTGCTGGTCTTTCTGTCAATACGTTGTGGATCTGTTCCTGGCCTAGGAGAAAAGCATCGTTAACGGCACTTAGACTCGGGTCTCGCTGAGTCCAGAGCATCCGATAAGCTGCGGACCAGAAGTGGCAGGCCATAAGGCACAATGAATCCTAGACCAGTCGGCAAAATTGTCCAAATTGAGGGCGTCGTGCAGTGTCTGGACTAAATTTAGTCCCGATTTGGACTAACTTTTGAGAGATCATTGATGGATCCTGCAACTCTTAGCAAGTTCCGGGCATCACGGTTAGTGCCGATTGACTCATTGAGACTAAACGGGCTGAATGTACCCGTAAGGCAGTTCAAACAGCATAATTATGGATACCCGTTCACTTCCATTTACATCCATTCCCCGTTTGTGTTTGCGTCTCGTCCCAATCGTGTTGGCATCTCCATTCCTCCTCATCGTCATTCCCATTCTGTTCTAGTTACTATTCATTCTCGTTCCCTCCACATCCACATAGGTGTCCGCTCGTTCGCATTCACGTCCATCAATGATCATGATTCATGCTCACAAGCGCACACTCGAGTCCCGGCCCATGCCTTGTCCCCGTTTGTATGTTTCCTTCCATCCCCATTCATGCTCACGTTCTCGGCGAATAGCAGCCCCTTCATCTAGCTGCATACATCTGCGACCTCTGAGATTGATCTGGTTCGGGCTGTGCCGAGAAGGTTGGTGATATCGATGGAGCGTGAGCGTGTGCATGTGGAAATAGAACATCATGAAATGTTCTGTAGCTTTTGCATTCTAGGATACAAGACTTACCATCGCTTCGCTCCGCATATGAGGCCAAATTTTCTTTACTATTCTTAAGATCACAAAGATCTACAGTATTTATACGACAAACGGAGAACAACTTTACATATCTTATATGCCCTTACATTACGAGAAAGTCCACCCGCAGTGATAAACCTACCTTTCAATACCACTCAGGAGTCAGAATGGAATGTGTCCAGAGGAGTGTGCTTGATTGGGGCCAGCAAATTGGACAATCGAACCAGATAGTTCAGTAGGAGACCGGCGCCAGCTCAAGATCCAGCGGAAATATGCAGATTTTACATCCCATGTTGCATGGAATTGAAGCAACCACAGAGCAAATTCAAGGGCTTGATGTCCATCTGGCACTGGCAGTGGACGAACCTAGGAGCTCCAGCAAAGCAAGCCGTTCGAGAGCGAAATTCACGTGGATAAATTTTGAGGGAGCGGAATGTTTACTGCATCGACCGACGGGGCATTATTTATACGCGGGAAATTATCGGCAGATGTGTCACACGGTTGTGCCTGCAGCTTTGAGGATGCTAAATCAGACTACGAAAAGCTGCGTACCTGCGTGAACTACTACGGAAAGGTCAGGTGCATAGCCTGGGGAAGCCCACCTGTTGAACCGGGCCTGGCTTCACATTAAACAGAAGATCTCTGTCTGCACAGCTCAGCATTGGATGAAGAAGATGGGTTATCAATGGAAGAAAGAGCCCAAGGGGATGTACTCGGATGGTCGCAAGCAGGCCGCGGCCGACGTCGTGCATTATCGGCAGAATGTATTCCTGCCACGTTGGTGAGAACTCGAGGCAAGAACGACCAGAACACACTCGGATGAACAGATTGACTTTGAGGCTGGTATGAGGGTGTACCTGGGGTCTTCCGTGGATGCACACATAGTGGTGATCTGGCAGCATGATGAATCAACCCTTTATGCCAACGATCGGCGCACATTGCACTGGCTCCATGAGACAGAAAATGCCACAATCAAGGCGACAGGCGAAGGGGCAAGTCTGATGGTGGGGGACTTTGTTTCATCCGATTACGGTTGGATGTGGTCGAAGACAAGAGATGTAACGGGGGTAAGGTCTTATTCAGACTCGGAAATTAATAGTGAATCTTACCCTTCATTTCAGCGAATATAAGACTGCGCATGTGCTTATGAAGCCTGGAAAAATGCGCGAAGGATATTAAATCCCTTTGTCAATCCTTGCCCAAGCGACCGGTGCGATGGATATCCTTAATGAAGATTATTCCAATGAAAAGCACACCTTGGCTTATGACAACGCGACCATTCACACAGCGCAAGCAGTATAACCGTGTGAAGCCGTCAGCGAATTTTAGCAAGATCAAAGATGTCGACGGAGTTGCGTGCCTCATCCGCATGCATGATGCAACTTTCCGTGATGGATCCCCGCAATCACTCTATTTGCCAAATGGACATTTCAAAGGGATGAAAGTCTTCATCCAGGAGCACCGAGAAAAAGGCCACAACCTTCCTGATCCCGATGCGCCTGGCCCGAACTCTTCCTCGGTTAAAAAGCTCAAAGCACAATGTGGAAACAACTTCAAATGCTGCCACACCTCACCAACACAATGTTGCCTCAAGAAGATTCTCTATTTAGAGCCCGAGTTTCAAGCTCAAAAATGCATGCTTGAGGAGCACTGTGAAAAGCGTGGATATGATGTTATTTTCTTCCACCTCGAGCTCAAATTTATTGAGCAATGTTGGGGTTGTGCCAAGCGGATCTACCGCATGTTTCCTGCATGCTCCAAGGAGGAAGATTTGGAGAAAATTTTGCTCACAGCACTTGATTCGGTTCCTCTTGAATCAATGCACTGCTTTGCAACTCGATCCTCTAGATTTGCTGATGCATACTTTCAGGGCTTTGAACGGAGAGAAGAATCTTAGGGACTGGCATGGATTGGGCATGGATCAGCTCAACCAGCTGTCCGTCCGTGGATGCCGTGATCAAGGCCGTGATCGGCAGATGACGGATGGACACGGACTACTTTCCCCGTGAATGAACCCTCAGAACCGTGATTGACACGTGGGATGGCCGCGCATTCTCAACGCATTCCGGTACCTCCCTGAACGTCACATGTGATCGGCCGAGCGCGCTGCCGAGGTAACCTGCCGGAGAATGCCGAGACATTATGTCATGGAGAGCATTCGGGAATTGGCCATACCGGCACCGGGAACCGGCGGCACGGTGCACCGCGGCGGCGTGGATGATCGGTCACTGATGTCGGTGATGGTCACGTCGGAGTTTCCATCTGAGACGACCACGTGATGATCACGTCGCGTTGTCGGATATATCGTCGTCCTTCTCCTCAAATAAATTACCTGTAAAATAAATCTGCTCCCCATAACCAACTGGAAGACTTCCCATCTTTTCTCGTGAATTTTCCCTTGAGACTGATGCCCATGTTACATTGCGGCGTGCGGAGCCTCTGGGGCCTACCCTTGCAGTTTGATAGAGAATTGCATTTAATGAAGCTGTCCTTATATTTGACACTTGCAATGAGTGGGCCATGCATCTGATCTTTGGCAAAATGAATAGAAGTGCGCAGTTTAACATAAGCAATCTTTAGACACCGCGGTCTGAGTTTATTGATAGATTGGCATTTTAACGAGAACCAGGAACATGTACTGAGCACAGACAGAAACAGAATAAACACCCAGGACTGAGTACTCTGCCAGTACTTGCCCCTACTGCCCTATACGACGGTTAGCAATATTTAAACTCCGAAATATGCCGGGGCTGTGCCGCCGGTCAATTTGCCGGTTTGGCCAATTCCCGAACTTCGTGAAGTCATGGGGGGGTCTGGGCACTTTTTGGAACTTGCTCAGCTCGTTCTGAAACAGTTGCAAAAAATCCGGATTTTTTGTACTTGAGAGTCTCCCAGGTCGAACACAGTTTGGACGCCACCTTAATCAGGATGATTCACCTGCTAACAGGGCTCTGAGTAAGGTCGAAAAACTCGGATCTTCCCCTAATTTCCTGGGAAAACTTCCCGATGTGGTGCTTACATCCCTTGGCCAAGAGGAGGGCTCTCGAGACCTTACGTCAATTTTTATACCCAGTTTAGAGAATTTCTGATGTGGGTACTCTTGGCCAAATCACTGCTGCAAATTTCCCAGGAAAATAGTTTATTCAAAATAAGACCATGTACCCTCATTCTTGGGTCAAAATAACTCAAGTACTGCAGTGAACAAAGACCCTTGGTGGCTGGCAGATTGGATAACAGGCAGCAGACCTCTAAAATACACAAATGCAAACACTATCTCCAGATGACCACGGTTGCCGCGGCTCGCCGGCTCCTAACTATGGTTAGCGGAGTTTGAAATTTAACCGCGGCTGGTCTCTGTTTACGCGTCCGCTGTCTAGGAATCACATTCGGACAACGAGGTCCCCTTCACACAGTGCGAAAGTATTATTATATATCTTATTTGAACTTTGTCCACCCGCGCAGGACCAGATATAAGCAGAAACTACAGAATCCTACACTGCATTTTCAAAAGTTGAATATAATGAGTCAGACGACGACACCCCCTGCAGAATCGCAGCACGATCCTGACCATATAGTTTCTATGGCCTTACGTGAAGAACTCAGGCCGGGGCGGTTGATTTGGTGAAAGGGATCAAAACAGCTCAAAATGGAAAAAAAAACATCGGCCGCGCCCTAAGTTCCGCAACGCTGTAAACACAAAAGTTCTTCAAAATTCCAGATACCCAAAATTGATGAGAAGAAAGAAGGTTTGGATGCCAGATTGTGGCAAGACATGGTGAGCAGTGTTGTCATTGACCGCTGACCAGGTCTGTCAATATAGGGCCAGGTCAATGGATTGAGCATTGACCCTTTTTGATTGACCTTGTTAATGCCGCTGCTACCGTTGGTGGATGATGTTGATGACAAAATACTTGGACAAATGAAAATTGGCGGGTCAAGAATTTTCGAGTGCGTAGTGAATGAGTACATCTCCGATCAATCTCGGAAAGGCAAGTAGCAGATACCGACCACTGTGGAATGTTTGTCTGCAAGCTGTAATTTGAAAAACTGGTTCTCGGAGCCATATATTCACTCTGAGTTGCAATATAAACCTCCAACAGTGCTGTAGAAAAACAAATGGCATGAAAAGATGACGAAAATCGCGGGGTGACCATTCAGTGCACGTGGCAATTCAAAACCCGTGCAGAATCACAGATATCTCTTTTCCGTTGTTTTAGGGTCGAATTTCGGAGAAGATGCAGAAAGCCCGTGAAAGCTATGATAGCCAGTCTCAAGCAACTTTTTAAAGCAGGCGGTGGTTTTTGCAAGTTGCTTGACTGAAATTTTAGGGGAGATCCCTTGTTCGGAATGGCTCCGAGAGGCCATTAGTAGTACTTTCCACTTGGCTATTTCCAAAGGAAAATGTGTTACTGTACATATGTTCAAAGTCTCGTGCATTTAACTCCCATCCCTTTTTAAAAAATCCCATCAAACGTCTTGGCTCCGAGTTCACAGGTTTATTGTCTTTCCCATGCTACAACGAGTCCGAAACATAGAAAAGTGCCTGAGAAGCCCACCTGTGTCCTGAGGACACGGTAGACCAACCGTCGAGAGCCGAATAGTGCCCCAATGGGGCTAGATCTGATGGGAGTTTGTACCAATTGACTCAACACCATAACCGGTTAGTGCATTGACAGGTCGACCTTTTTTGACCTTTATTGACTTACCCTGACAACGCTGGTGCCACTGGTGGCAGGAGATCCCCGAATGTGATTGCCGGGATCATTGAAAGCTTCGGCGACGCAACGACCACCTCACTTAGCATTAATATTCACCTAGGACCATTCAACAGCGCTAACACCATTTAACAAGCTGCCATACTTCCCATGGCACTGTGGCGCACATTTATGTTGCTTGACGGTGCCTGAAGCTAAGTAGCTTGGCTCTCACTGACTTCGGCTGCAAAACTGACCCTGGGCGCCACCGCCGCCGCCCGCACGGCTGCTGTCCACAGAAATAAATATGTATTTAGCAATGAAAGTAACGCGTGGATGGTGGTGATTGACTGTGCAGGCTCACAGCTTTTGAGGAGGCTTTGAGGCTTCGACTTTCGAGACTTAGTACGGTTACCATAGTTTCGAACTCTCCCCCCCTTTCCGCCGCCTTATTTGCGGCTGCAGGGTCGCTGCATTCAGTCCTCTCGCTGACCTTCTCACGATTGTCCCCGTCGATGCATGAATCCTGTACGTTACCCTTCTCCACAAATATTTAAAGGCCACAGCGAGTCCTCCACACACGCCCACTTATTCTCTCCCCTGTGGCCCCCCCTCTCTTATTGCCGCACATCCCTTTCTTTTGTCCATAGTAGTCATGGGGGAGTTCGATCAAACTATTGGTACGCTTACATTATTGCTGCTCGCACATCCGCAATTAATCTTCCCTGATAAATAGGGTTTACCTTGATGGGAGTGACGAGTGAGTTCTGCAGATTTCATTTCGGGCTTGGAAATTTCTGACCCGTTCGTTCTTTCACCGCCAGTCAACACCTACCTTACAGGAGTTATCGTGTCTCAGTTCTTTACATATTGGAATTCTAGTGCGTTTTGTATGTGCCGAAGTATTTGAATACTGAAACTCAGAATCTTCCAGAGTTCAACGATGCTTGGTGGCTCAAGTAAGTATTAAGCTGTGTTGTTCAATTTGAATCTGATGTTTTGCAGGTCTATAGTAGCCTTTCTTTTCATCATCAATATCACCCAGGCCGCAGCCGTTGTATACATGTCTTGGTGAGTCCTTCAACCCGTGTCCGCAGTAACATTTTCTCATTGGGCACAGGTTCTACTGTGTAACGTGAGCAACTTGGTTCTTAAACTCTGACGGAAACACATGAATTCTTGCAGGAACTTTGCAAATCCCAGCGTCGTTGCAAGTGAGCTTTTCAAACCTCCAGTAGAGATAGATCAATTCAGCTAACTGATACGTAGTAAGTCTATGGCCATATCCCTTCACGGCCTTCAGTGAGCCTCCCGCAACCTCCCCAGACTCCGATTAAAACTTCTTCAGTGACGGCCATCCTTGCGCTGATCAATCATATGTTTCAAGCATGGCGCATATATGTCTTCACCAAGAGCAAAATTCTCGTTGGTTTTCTTGTCGTTGCTGCGCTGGCCACATGTGGGATGGGCATCGCTGCTGCGATACAGTCTTGGATTCTATCCGAGTAAGTGCTTTGCTGAGGTTAAGAAGTCGTACTGAGACTTTTCTCTGAACAAGACTCGCAAAGCTCATTGCGCTGCAGCCCGTTGTTGAGGCAAATCTTGCTCTACAATGCGCTATCGACGTCATCATTGCTAGTGAGTTGGGCAGGTACCGTCCCTTAGGATGCAAATCTAACTTCATGCGAAGTAAGATTAACCGTCAGCTTCTCCCACTCGAAGACCAGCTTCGTGCGGACGGATAAAGTGCTGAACAAACTCATTCGCACTGCGGTTCAATCTGGATTCTTCACTGGTGCGTGCTCCTCCGGTCGAGCTTCCCGGATGCAACTCATTTTCGCGTCATAGCCGTCTTTGCGCTCGGGACCTTGCTTTCGTTCAGGTTCTCGCCTGGGACGTACATGATCGCGCTCTTTGCTCTCCCAATCGGGCGTATTTATACCCATGTCGGTCTACACCGCTGTTCACGAGTCCGCGCTTACTGTGCACAGACGATGATGGATCACCTCATCACCCGCGAGCAACTGCGCAACCTCCTCTCTAACGGCGCAAACTTGGTCTCCTTCCCGCAGTTCGCAGGCGAGACGATTATAATGCGACCCAACTCGTCAACGACGCCCGCGGCCAAGGACCGCGAGGCGCTCTGAAACTTGGAGGAACAAAAAGGTTGGTGTGGAACCGACGGACATTTGGCACTGGGTGAAATTTGTAATTTACTATAGGAAGTTGTCCGGATTGAATAAGTGTATAATGGACTAGAGTTCTCTACGCAAGGGTAAACTCCTTTTATACTACTCCAGAAAATTCATTAACCAGTAGTCAGTCTCTATTAATACGGATCAGAATGGAGGCCCAGGGTTTGGCCCCAGGCGGTTGATGGGATACCGGGTATTCCGGGCAGTGTGTATTGTGCACTGCATAAATCCTGGATACGGTTTGTACTTCCCACACGACCATCTCTGTACGCATATGGGCAAGCTTCTTGCGATTGTGCCGGAATATGATTCCCTCCCGTGCTGTGTCGTCGGAATTCCCTCGGCCTATCTCACGCGTGCGACACTCCAGTAGACTCGAGTCTCAAATGAGCTAATTATTATGGGTCCTCAATCCCACGAAGGGACTGTAACACAAGCGGAGTGTCGAGTACCGAGGCTAATGATCTTAATTCCATTCCGTTAAACCCCAGGTGTGCTGCCGTAAACCGGTACTCAATTGAACTCAGAAAGGACATCGAGTAAAAGGTCAATTTTGTTCGTCGCGCTCGCACAAGTCGGAGGGGAAATTGAATCTAACTGACTCCATAATCAGGACGCGCCTCCGCCTCCTTGGAGGTATATTATACTGACGTGAGTCCACAATCGGAACTGCATTAATATTGGAATTCAAGTTTGAAAATTCATGTATTCCTCCTGGGCGTTAGGGTCAACCTCTATATTGCGGAACTTTGTTTTTTTTCTTCCCTTTTTGAGGCAATCTTCTTTCCTGTCCCCGGCCTAATAAACATCTCTCGATGCCATAGATTGGAAGGCGGCATATCGGTGAGAAACTGGTGCTTTTGTGCGTGATGATCTGATATTTCAGACTGAGGATTTCTGAACTTACTGATGTCAAACTTTTTGATGGGTTGTCATGGCTGGGCTACTCAATTCAATTCAATATTCCATTAGAGTGTATGCGGGCCCCTGGGGGCCTCATGTGGCACTATACGTATGTACATGGTTGGTAGCTGGCAGGCCCGGAAGGAGGAGCGGGAGGGAGTACTCGGTAGGTAGGGGCGGGATTCCAGAACCGGCTTGGGATCGGATTTCGTCGCGAGAAGGAGGTGAAGCGAGAGCGAGCGCGGGGAGGCAGACCATTCCGCAAGCCAGCGCTCGTTGAACGCCTTCGACCCCGCTGCGATTGCGGCTGCCTTGCTCGTCGGGCGTCGAACAGGTGGATGCGGGATATAAGGGTGAGCCGCCTCCTTCGTGCGGGCGTCGATCGCCTCGTTCCCGGCTATCCCGATGTGCGCCGGTACCTAATGGATGTGAATTTCGAGGGTGGGACGCGCGCGGAGGAGACGACGGTGGAGGGTGTGGAAGGTAGCAAGGAGGCACTGGCTGGGCTGGGGCTTGGGGGCGATGATACCGGGCTGGCAATCTGTGAAAATGTCGACATCATGGCTGGGCACCACACGTGGCGCTGCCGCGCGGGCTCTTTGATCCGCGCTCAGAGAGCGGCCCGTTCCGTCCTCCGTTTATCACCGGTGGCAGTCCTCCCACTGCCTTCTCCTCCCCTGCCCTTTGCCCCAGTCGGCACAATGTCAGCACACGAATAGTTCTTCGGAATCAATATGGAACGATCCTCAAGCACGGATCTACACGAGTCTGCGATCTTCGAGGCGGTGTTCAGAACGGGAACAGCAACTGAGTTGGTGCGCATATGCGCTCCACTTGGTTTCCTCGTACACCTAACACTTGCAGTCGTCAAGGTCTAGCCTCATCATATCGGCGAAGCAGATGAACTGAAGCTTTCCTCGCCTTTGACGACAAATCGTTCGATATGGCATCGTAGCATCATCCATCCAACTTGACCCGCGATGTTTCCTCAATTCGTTGCTGGGCCCTTGAGTCTTAGTTTGTTGTGTCCGCAGCCTGGTTACAGCCGCCTACCGTGCTGCATGTCCGACTCCTCGCTGCTAGCATCCCCCTTTCTCTTCGCATCCTACACCTTTTATGTCACATCTCAGCATTCCCCGCGTCTTAGTCAGCCTCCACCGCCATTCAGACGAAGTTGGCACCAGATCACACAAGATGGTGTTTGGAGTGAGATCGCACTTAGCACTTTCCTTGATAACAGATGGATGGTTGCCCGAGGCGATTTGGCAGCCCTCACTGTCTGACCCCGGAACGGTAAATCCGTCAGCATGCAGGCAGTCAAATGTAAGTAACTGACAGAAATCCTCGTCTGCCGCTCTGGTCGATAAGCCGACAAACACTTGTAGATTCGAACACTTGCTGTAGATCAGAACAGCTTCGACCATGGCCGGGTGAGTGTGGTATATAATCCCATGCCCTTCCATCTTCTCAATACTCATAGCATGCACTCCCCAGTGAAAACTGCCCCTCCAGAGTCTGAGGCTTCGTCTTCCCGTCTGCATCGGGAATCGAAGAAGAAGGCGTTGTTCATCGGCATCAATTCCCTCTCTTCCCCCTGCGGAGATTACTGTCTGCTCCAGGGGCCGCACCAAGATGTGGCGCAAATGAAAGATCTGCTGGTACAGACTTACGGATATCTCGCGGAGGATATTCAGGTTCTCGTGGATGATGGCATTCCGGGGCACGTCCAGCCAGATCGGTCAAACATCGTGAGTTTCCAGACAAATGTTCATTTTTCATGGCTTACCTTGCGCCTCAGATGACGAGTATCCGAAATCTCGTTATGGACACTCGTAAAGGAGACAAGCTGTTTTTCCATTGTAAATTCTGATGATTCTGGTCATGGACTCGTGCTGATCAGCCGTAGATTGCGGACATACTGTCCAGGTACCGAGCCGATCCAACACGGAGGGGAACGGACTAGACGAATGTAAGTAGCGCAGCCAGGCCATGCATAATTTGTGCATTATTACTCACGCGCCGCGGTTCCAGGTCTCGTTCCATTAGACGGAGAGGATCGCATGATCACGGATAATGTGGGTTTCTTTCCGGCCCGCCCAGGCAAATCATGACTGAGGCTTCTTCTCCCACTTCAGGAGTTGCGTGCGAATTTGGTAGACACACTTCCCGTCGGAGCATCGCTCGTCGCTGTCTTCGACTCGTGTCATTCTGCTTCCCTCCTTGGTGTGTCATCTTCTTTCCTCGCATATAAAATATGTTGACGAACTCGCTGCGCCAGACCTGGAACATTTGCGCTGTAACCGCGTCTTCGTCCCCTGGAGGTCCAAAGGAATGGGAAAGAGTGATGAAATGCGGAATAGAATGGGTGAGTTCGTGCCATCCTCTGGCGACACATCTCAGACGACGTCGATAGTCCGACGCTTGGCCCTCCCCGTGGACTCTCCCTCATGCGCCACGAAGTCTCGCACCGTCTATCAATCGTCGCGAACCTCGCCGACGCGTGTGCGCTCGCGCCGCACCTCGATTGACGCGGTATATAGCCCGGTGCTTTCACCCCGACAGAGCCCACACAGTCCAGTGATCTCGCTCTCCGCCGGGTTTAAACCTACCCTCTGTAACTCCCCGATCACACCTCTCGAGGACGTTCCGGAAGCGGGGCAACGAATCGCCCGCCGGGTCAGTATCTCCCACGGCCGCCCCATCTCCCGGAGGTCGCACATTCCGGCTCCGCTGAAGCTGTGGGATTCCAACAAGGAGAACTATGCGCTGACGACTGGTCGGTCTGAATCGTGGTATTCGCCCGAGACGCTCGTGCAGTCCGCCCTACTGAGTTCCGGAACGCTCTGCGAGAGTCCGCTGGCGGCGTTCTGTCATGGCTGGTGTCGGGCGGCCAATGGCCCTGGGCTTCTCCATGCAGCAAATGAGGAGTTCGCTGATGTCATTTCTTTGGCATCATGCAAAGACTCGGAATTGAGCTGGGAGGAGGCGGATGGGATGAGCATGACACGGGTGTGTCTCGACTTCTCCTCGCTCTCATTGAAGGCTCATGGTTAACATAGGCGCTGGTTGAAGTTTTGAAGCATAACCCCCACCCTACTCTGAGAGACCTCGTAACAAAAATCAGGTATTTACCGCTGTGTTATGGGCAGAGCGTGCTATTCAGATATATATCTCCATAGCCACACGCTTCATGGACTAGCGCGGGAACGCCATCTCCGGACAAAGGCCTGGAAAAGATATCGGGAGGCTCATGCAATCAAGTCTTCCGGTCTCGGATCGTTTGATACGGAAACCTTTCAGCATCCGCAGCTTGCAAGTCATCGACCGCTGGATATGGATGCACAGTGGAATCTATGAACGTGGCATTTATCTTATAATTCCCTAATTTTATACTATTAGCTGGATGTAATGTAGTTGATGTGTTGTGGAACGCCCTCAGAAACCTTTGCTCCCCTGGGTAATATGTGCGCCACATAAAAAAAACCCCCGCAAGATGTGAGCAACCAAGGATGGCTTTTTACTTTAGTTCCTCAAAAGCTTCGGAAATTAGCCTATCTTTACTTGGTCGAAGTCGATACGTCCGGAATCGGTACGGCTTCACACGTGTCGTTGCGCGGCTCCGGTGGAAGCCATCCCCCATATTCCGGATTCTTGAGCGTGCAGCGCGCTTCGCGGATTTCGTCCCAGCCACAACCAGGATATAAGTCAAAATCTTCGCTCACCCCCGCACTTCCAAAATCTATCAGCATCGGGTCAACGGCGTGCGGCCAATTGCGGAGGATGATGTTGGCGAGCCGAAGGTCGTTGTGGAGGTATTGGCTTGCCTGCATCATACGAACGACGTCCAGACCCTCGGCGGAGACCTCCTGCGCGCGGTCGCGAGTCAAATCGACCCCGATTGTCAAAGAATCCATGGTCACCCCCTCGATGGCCTCCACCCCAACTCCAGCTACAAAATCCACAGCCGGGTGAACGAAATCTGTACCGATGGGCGACACTGCATGCGAACAGTTCCATAGAGTCGCGGTATTAAGGTTCCCCGGAGGTGTCGCAGGGAGCGGTACGCTGTAAGCTCATTTCGATGTCGCGTGAACTTCAAACTCCAGTACCACAGCTCGACCATCCATCGTCTCAGGTGTGCCACGGACGACGCCCATCATCGTACGGGCCGGGAAAGTGGCACTTGAAGTCGGGCGGGATCAGAGTTCCGCGGTTCGGGTTGGTGAATGCAGAGATGTTTGTTAGAATAGCATCCTCGACTGAGGGCTTCCAGGTGGTGTGCTCTCGATCTCGAAGACTGTAACGGCGGTCATTAAGTTTGAGCACGAAATGCTTTGGAAGCGAAATGTTCGGCGGTGGGTCGAGAGGTTGAACAATGAGGACAGCGTCCGATGTGAATGGAAGATAAGAGTGGACGATGGACAAGGTCAGCGGCATATAATCGTCTCGCCAGCGGGAAGAGAAATCGAGTTGGGCCTGGGAGCCTTTTAACCGGAGAGGATCGGGGGCCACGGCGGCGAGTGGTTCTTGCTTGAAGAATACATGGAGCAGTGAATTAGGAGTATAGTGATCTCTGACAGGTTGAAGGGCTTCCGTCCCTTCAATGGATCTTGAGCTGGGGAATGTGAGCATTGCGACCGCATCTATATCACACGGTACGTGCATACCGCGAGTGGAGCCCTCTGCTATAAAATCGAATACTTATGGGAGTGCGTATGAAGCCGGCCCGGCTGTATTTTATCAGGCAGAGAACACGAGCGTTCTGAAAAGGTGTGATGCACCGTGACGCGATGCTTACCGACACGCTCCGTCCAACCCGGCGAGCATGATAGCGTCAATGGCAAAAGAAGATTTTTCAACATTGTCCAGATGTATACAGCAGTATATTGTTGGAACTGATTGTCTCAATCCCAGGACACTTCTTCAAAACGACTCCGAGAGCAAATTCCCAGCCTAGAACCTTCTGCTTTGTCCCATCGTTCACCGACAAGTGGCGAAGCGCTGGGAAGCGGGGTATAATAACTGGAAGGATTTTGTCGCAGGTGTCCCCGAGATACCCGTTACTGAAGCCGCGCAGCTTTAACGTATGCATCACTTTGCACGCGTCGTCCCACGAGGCGGGATCGCCAATAAGCCTGTCGAAGCCCCCGGTAGCCCATCGAACGTAGTATTTCTGATCGGTACGGACGAACATGATTTCGAGCGCGACGGTGGGCATTGGGGCATGCGCACCGAGCGATAGGATGAGCTTTGAGACCGACCACCCCACGGGGAGATTGTGCGTTGTCGTTGTGTGAAGTTCGAGCGATTCTAAGACTGGCAGTGGGTTGTCTGCCGTCAAGAAATGCACAATGAAGTGCGCAGACGCGCGGAGTGCTTGCAAGCGCAGAAATACCGGGACGACAGGCTCCGCGAGTGACGTGGGCCTGAGGATGTTAGATCTGTAAGGTAGGGAGAGCCGGGTGAGAGCCGGGAGTTTGCAGAGCAGCTGGAGTAGTTCTTGGTCGAGGAGCTCGGAGCACGAAACAATGTCGAGTTCTGGCAAATTAGGAAGCTCCTTCGCAATTACTTCTAACAGGAAGCTCGAGACGACCGAGATGCTGAGGACGGATATCCTGGAACATCTCAGCGCCGAAAACGTCCACAGAATCCCAGAGTACGACAGCATCTTGCCGGGATGGAAAGAAAATGAAGTGATGGCCGAGTTCTTGCGCGCCAAAGACGAAAGTTGCATCGTTGCTTCGGCCTTGGGCCAAGGAGGCTCCGAAGGGGTCGGTTGGAGGTATGGAGCGCCTCGGATAGTCAGAGTAGTGACTGACTTTGCCAGAATAACGTTGACAAGGCCGGTGAATGCGACTCTCCACTTCTGCTGTACCAAGTCATTCACTTCGCCATCGACGTTCCCGAGATCAACCAAGAAAAGCGACACCGTCTCCACAGAGGGGAACTCGCTGAGAAATGCGGTGAGCCGCTCGACGTGGTTCAGATAGCAGGAGATGATCCCGCCAGGCTTGAACTGGCAGGAAACGTGCTTGACTCGCTCGAGGAAGAGGGCCGAGCTAAGCGCGGAGAGGACGTCAGCCCCAGTCGGGTGATTCACGAGCCGAAATTCGCATATTTCGCTAGGATTCGGAATCCCTTCGTGCGCCAGATAAATCGGGAGCGCCAGGAGGTGCAAGCGACGCGAGAGGCGGGCCAGCGCATAGAGCTCCGGTCCAAGGTTTTCAAATACGATCAGCAGGACGTCGTCGGGGAGACCGAGGAAGCCTAGCTTCCCTCCACTGACAACGCCAACGGATGTGCCAGTGTCGGCTGCATAGTACTCAATCTCTCCGAACGTAATCGTTCGTATCTTGGGGGACGTCCTGCGAACTTCGGCCGCCACCATTTCCACATAGCGTTCGGAAAGCGGCTCATTGTCCGCCATCGACAGGTGCGCCACCCCGCGGAAAACAGTTGCCCAACGTGCGAGGACCACAGGGCTGCGGACACCGTAGTGGCGGACCCGCAGATGCTGAAAGGATCCAAAGGCACTTTCCCATGCAGCCCCCTGCGAAAGCGCCACATCGAGAGTGCGGCACATCAACGCCTCCGGCGAAATGTTCGCGTGCACATCCAGCGTGAGTGGGAGCGACTTGTGGTCGGACTTGCGGAGGCGAGCGCGAATCTTGGTCATCAGAACGAGGGTTGGCTTCGCGTTCAGGTCCAGGAGCTCCAGCCTCACGCAGAGGGACGTCAGCGCCCGCAACGGTCTGTGCCCCTGAAAAAGCACCGCCAGATGCTCTGGTCGTGCCGCCAAGGTGGTTAAATTGTGGAAGCTCGTGTTCCGTCCAAACGCAGGAACATGCGTGCGAGTTCGGGATGGGGCTACTGCGGCAGGCAGAATCATCCGGAAGGAAGGCCCCGATCTGAAGTTGGGGGCGGAATCCAGCGTGAGGGTGGTTAATCTCCGAAGTCGGGACACGCAGCGGATGAGACCTTCAGACTGCAGCCGGACACCAAGGATGGTCAAGTCGGTCAGGTGCGGGACGGCATGTGCGATTTCGGGGAGCATGACGGCCCAGTCCACGGGTGCGACAAGCATATGCAGCCTTAGAGCGGTGATGGGCCTCAACGAGAGGATTGAGAGTGTCCATGCGTAGGATGAAGGGAGTATGAGAATCGGCGTGTCGATTAGAAAAGTGAGGGGCGGCCGTGAGGCGACGACCGAAGACGGATATCTGCGCGGAAGGAAGGCTTGAAGCCGACCGAGAAGTGACACTGTTGCTGGAGGAGTTGAAGGCTGGAGTCCTACAACTGAAGGAAATATCTCGAGCATGTATTTCCTGTCGAAATGCCAGCCAGTTGCAACCCGAAACGATTCAAGTTCGGCTAGGTCCCCGATCGCGTCCAACAGCGCATTGAAATAAATACTAGCCGTATCGCCTTTGCGCCAATCCACAAGTGGACTGGCTTCGTAAGTGATAGGCTGGAGGTCGATGGAGACTTCGCGCAAGGATGGAAACTTCTGTATGAGCCGCCGGCACCTCCGTAAACCTCGTGCCATTCCGATGAATTCACCCGTGCCGGTGAAAGTGATGGCCAGGCGATCAATCCTCGGTAGGAATAGCGCGAGTTGAAGCGCAGCGAGGGCATCGAAATATTCTGCCTCCGGGCTCGAGTCTCCGTCCACGACAACCTCACAATTGACCGGAGGATCTAGTCGGATATCGTAGGCTTTAAGAAGGGCGTTGATTGCGAGATGATGGAGTCGACGACAGACGGAAGCCACCGACTTAATGTCAGGTGGCAAAAGGTACTTGAGAATTCGTTCGAGAACCTCAGAGGGGAGACAGAAGACTTCGCATGTCGGAAGCCCTGGCAGCGAAACAGGAGAATCAGCGGTTTGCAAGGCTTAGGTTCCTGACAGTGACCCACGGCTCTTCATCTCCATCCAACGGCGTTTGAGTTTCGCACTACCTTGACCTGGAGTTGCGTTTGAGTTTGAGGAGCAAAGCTCGCGCTGGCGGTCGCCGAGTTAGGCAGTCTCGGTGGGTCACAGTCACACGTGACGCGTTCCACCCTTCTATCCCACTCTGAGTCCTGTGGTTTCTCCTCTGACGCTGGAATGGCTTGCCTCGTGAAAGGGACCATCCAATCTTAATCCTTGGGCATTTTGCTCGGCCCTGGATGTTCGAAGTTCCGATAGCCGGCGATCTCGGATGTGGATGCAATCTGCCAGTGGCCGCGCGTCTGTCTGGGCTGATTAACAAGATTTGCCAGAGTCGGCCTCGCTCTGCCCGAGGTGCTAGTCAGCCAAATCATCTGCTGAATCATAATACGCGGAGAAGCCATTAGATGTCCGAATCCTGCTTTCGCGTCTCTCTGCCTCGCTATAAAGAGGGACGAGAGCCTACCACTGAAAAACCATTCCCATTCCCAAATTTCATCTTCAACACTCTCCAAATGTCGAGTTCACTCAAGTTTTCATTCGCCACAACAGCCGAAGAGGTTGGCGCCGCCTTTGCTGCGGAAATCAAGGGCAAGAATGGTATGTTCCCGCCCATCGTCCGTTTTTAGCTTCGCACCAACTTTGGACGGACAGTTTTGATCACTGGCACCTCCGTCAATGGAATTGGCTTTGAAACCGCACGCGTCATCGCCAAATATGCGAACCTGGTGTTCATTACAGGATACGATGCCGAGAGGTTCGGGTCCTTTATCGCTCGGTCGGGTGAAATCATTTAACAATATATTTTCAGACTCAAGCTCTCTGAGGACGCCATCAAGAGGGAAGTCCCAACCGCCAACATTCACCGCATCATCCTCAACCTCTCGTCGCTCATCGGAGTTCGCCGAGCCGCAGAGCAGGTGAACTCCCACCCGGAGCCGTTGCATGTACGCGGGACTTGTAGGCACCGTACGATATTCGCTGACATCTCACAGGTACTCATCCACAACGCGGCCGCCGCCATTGCACCGTTCAAACTCACGGTGGACAACCTTGAGAACCAATTTGCCACCGACCACGTGGGGCCCTTCCTGCTTACGAAGCTGCTCGCCCCGAAGCTGCTCGCCGCTGCGACGCCGACCTACACGCCGCGTGTCGTCTTTGTCGCGAGCGCCGCCCACGCCTTTGGCACCGGCGTAGACTTCGCCGTGCTCACGCAGCCCGACGCGGCAAAGTACAACATGTCCACCGCATACTACCAGGCCAAGTCCGCGAATATCCTCACAGCCATCGAGCTTTCAAAGCGATCCAAGGGCGCGCTCAACACGTACAGTCTCCACCCCGGCGGTAAGCGTCATGTCTCTGTCCTCTCCGCTGCGATGGCTGAAACGATTGCAGTCATCTTCACAAACATGGCGCAGAAGGAAGAATCCGTGGCTGAATTGCAAGCGCTGGGTTTGCGCTTTCACTCATTTGCTGCCGATGGTTTGCTGAGTTACCCCCAGGCATGTTAGGGCCGGACGGCCTCCCGAATCGCAGCAAGTTTGAATGGAAGACTATCCCGCAGGGCGCTGCCACGCAGGTCCAACCCTTCTTCCAGCCGTCTCTGAGTACTGATAGACTCATTTCTTAGCACTGTCGCCGCGGCGTTCGATCCTCGTCTCAATGGTGAGCAACAGATTTACCCCCGCCTACTCTGTTTAATATCCTTCCTGCAGACAAGCCTGGGGCGTACCTCGAGGATTGTGCCGTTGCAACCGAATCGGTTGCTCCCCACAGTTCGGATCCTGTACGTGCCTAGTCCTCATCTCCACCGTTTGACTAAATATAATTCATCAGGCCAACGCCGAGAAGCTATGGACCGTTACCGAGGAGATTATTGGGGAGACCTTCATTTTCTGAACTACATACTTAGGTTACAATTGCAATAATATAGATTGATTTTCCAAGGCATGCCGCCAATAACCAAATTTCGCTCTTATACATATTGAACTCAAGTAAGCCTCCTCAGCGATCTAGCATCGGCGGGCAGCCTCATGAAGTGACACGGCCGTGGGATGGAGATCAACTAAAAAAACAGTTTTCGGTTCCACGACATAGCCTGCCCCGAATCGGACGGGGAGCTCCGTCGTATAACTAGCAAAGATGTCGGACGCTCAAGGAACCAAGTGGTGTTGTCTTTTCTTGACGGAATCTCTAGCTATCAATAGCATGTGTAGCCTATGTCCTTTGAGTTTTCTTCCTGGGCAAACTGGACAAGACCAGTCGTTTGTTGAGTATCAAGCCATCGATACGACCGGCCCACTTACATTTTCGCTCTAGCCGCCCAGTGATCCATCTCCTTCAAACACTCATTCGCCGTCTCAAACACATCGACCTCCTGGGGCGTCGGACGCTGCGCGATCCGCTCCACCTCCACCCTTGCTCTCTCTCTTATCTCCCCCGGCACACCGTAAAGAAGGAACTCCAATAAACTGCCCTCCCACCACCCATCGTCACCTCGCCGAAGCACCTCGCGAATGGGATCAATCGCGACCTCCGGAAAACGTTCGAGTTGACTCGAGCAGGTACTGTACGGCGGCCAGTTTGGGTCCTGCAGCCACTCGAGTAGCCCAGGGACGAACGGGCGCATCTCCTCCGGCGTCTGAACCAGCAGATCGAGGCTTCGGATGGACATATGGTCGGATTTGTTGCGGGGGACCCACGCCTGCGACGCATGCGATGCGTCGAGGAACTCGAGCGTTTCAGCGCTCCGTTGGGGAAGGCCCGTCGCTGCCTCTGCCTCGGATGGCTGCGTAGCGAGCCTGGTGAGTGCCCCGCGGTAGGGTTCGAGGCGGTCCTTTGGCAGGTCTGAGAGGACGTTCCACCACATCATTTGCTTCGAATGCGCGGCTTCAGAGGTCAGTGCGGGGGTAGCCAAGACAGATATCATGGCAGCGATGAGGGGATTGTCCGAGGACGGTTCACTGGCGTTCAAGCGGGACTCGAGAAGTTCTGATATCTGGGGATTGCAGATGAAGTTGGATAAGGTCTCGATGTCCTCCGAGTCAGGGAAATGAATGTCGTCTCCAGACATGATCGACGGTGGTATAGACTTGGAGAATTCTAGCGATAGCGCCCTTATATACAGATCCTCGTCGTGGATTGTCGTGGCACGGAGGAGCGCCGAGTGGCGGTGTCGAGTTTGCCGAAATGCACCATACAAACAGGCGAGGTACGAGCCTTATCGTTTGTAGCGTCTGTTTATAAGAGACTACCTTGCACCATCCTTCAAGTTCAACCGGCCACAAAAGCGTCGGTACTACTTATCAAAAGATTTCTCGTAGAAATTTATGAACCTTCTCATCCTTTAATTTTGGGGAACTTCGGCCAGATTCTAACTTCTAAGGCGGCCTGCGCGGCGCGTTCTTCCCGCTCGTGCGCGCGCTCGGGTGTGTGGTGGTGGTTGCGGTGCTCGCTGGGCGCGGGCGGTGGGGTGCGACGACGGCGTGAGCGTGCCCCGGCTCTGTCCTCGCGAGCGCTGCTGGAATCTTGCGAGCAATGCTGTGTCGCGATCCTCGCGTCCCATCCCTCGGTCTTGCTCTCGCTCTCGGCCTCGGTCTCTGTTCCTCGCGCTTACCCCACATCCGCCCGCATCCGCATCTAGCGCCGGCCGTTCCTGGCTCCTAATGAATCTATCTCCGCATCGCTCATCGCATCGAAATTAATATTGTAACAAGAACATACCAGTCAGCGTATCTCAATCACCCGCTCATGTATTTGTGCCTTGTACCTTGTACCTTATCTCACGTTACGACGCCTTCACGACATCTTTACTAGTTGGGCTTAATGTACTTACGGAGAAATTAATATATTCAGCCCATAGTTCAAGGAACTAGTACTAGTCGGAACGCCTTGGGACCGGTTGAGTGGCGGTACAACCCATTCTGGATTTTTCCGACACGTGAAGGCACCTCACGTCGAGCACAGTGTGGGTTTAATCACGCTCAACCTGTGCATCCCAAGGCCTGGTAGCACTGGAGTGCGTCTGAGAATTATGTGCGTGCCACAAGTATTTTGTAGTTATCTGAAGGAGGTCCCCGTTCGGATACGGGGCCAGGCGATGGAAAAATGCCGTCAAACCCTTTTTTGTTCATAATGACTCCGCCGTTGATTCATCGAGGTTCAACCTGCTTTCAAGAAGGACTGGTAGCACTTGGAGTACCTGGGGCTACTCATCGTGCGTTCTTTCATCGGGATTCGGGGTACCTTTTGCGACCTCGGGTCCCGTTCGTCCGAGACAAGCCGAATTTTTTGGCTTGAACTTTGTCTAACTTTCAACTCCAAGTCCGAGTCTCTGTCCAGCACGCCGTCCATAGGCTCATCTCCATGTGGTTGAAATTGGATATGTGTTTTACGTTTCGGATGCACTGTGAATAAAAAATTGAGGTATTGGTTTGGTATTGGTATTGCGGGTTCATCGCTAACGGCTACTACAAGAAACTTCTTCATTCACTCCCGACCTTTGTATGCACAGTTTGAACCTCGAGCAACCCATCTCCCTAGAGGTGAAAAGATAAATGGAGGTACTGTGGAGTCATTAATGGACGGTGCAAGGAACGGCGAATAACAAGCGCAATTCGCGTATATGGCCTGGTCCCGAATCGAACGGGGATCTCCTGAGTGTAACATTTCATCGTCCTGAACGAGAGATCTCAGATGCACTCCCAGTGCTACCAGGCCTCCTTATACCCACTTCGAAGCTTGGCAAATCCACCCTCGTCAACGGCGGAGACCTTCAAGTTGTAAATGGTAATTAAAAAATCGTGCAGGATGATCCCATTTCACCATGGCTCGACCCCGAATCGAACGGGGACCTCCTCCAGATCAATGGTTTATCACAAAATCAGGGATCTGAGGGGTACTCCAAGTGCTACCAGTCCTTCTTGAAAGCAGGTTGAACCTCGATGAATCAACGGCGGAGTCATTATGAACAAAAAAGGGTTTGACGGCATTTTTCCATCGCCTGGCCCCGTATCCGAACGGGGACCTCCTTCAGATAACTACAAAATACTTGTGGCACGCACATAATTCTCAGACGCACTCCAGTGCTACCAGGCCTTGGGATGCACAGGTTGAGCGTGATTAAACCCACACTGTGCTCGACGTGAGGTGCCTTCACGTGTCGGAAAAATCCAGAATGGGTTGTACCGCCACTCAACCGGTCCCAAGGCGTTCCGACTAGTACTAGTTCCTTGAACTATGGGCTGAATATATTAATTTCTCCGTAAGTACATTAAGCCCAACTAGTAAAGATGTCGTGAAGGCGTCGTAACGTGAGATAAGGTACAAGGTACAAGGCACAAATACATGAGCGGGTGATTGAGATACGCTGACTGGTATGTTCTTGTTACAATATTAATTTCGATGCGATGAGCGATGCGGAGATAGATTCACTAGGAGCCAGGAACGGCCGGCGCCAGATGCGGATGCGGAGGCGGGCGGATGTGGGGTAAGCGCGAGGAACAGAGACCGAGGCCGAGAGCGAGAGCAAGACCGCGGAATGGGACGCGAGGATCGCGACACAACAGTGCTCGCAAGATTCCAGCAGCGCTCGCGAGGACAGAGCCGTGGTACGCTCACGCCGTCGCCGCACCCCACCCCCCGCGCCCAGCGAGCACTGCAACCACCACCACACACCCGAGCGCGCGCACGAGCGGGAAGAACGCGCCGCGCAGGCCAATGACGCTACTCAGCGGATGCGCCGCATGACGCCGGGACTGGAGTGTGCGTGCGTGCTGCAGCGCGGGGAAGGAGTAGTCCGTTGCGTCTTCGTCTTCCGACTCGGACGCGATTGAGGGGGGTGATGAGAATGAGGACGAGTCGGGCTCGAATTCGGACTCGGCGGGCGAGGGGGGAACATCTTCTATACTACTTTATGTCAGAGGCGTTCGCTCAGGAGGAAAGACAGGACGCACTTTATGCCGCACTCTTGTCGCAAGGGGGAGAGCTGCAGCGCCTGCAGTGAAGGCTTTCGTCGCGGTGTGGGGCATTCCGAGGCGGGCTCGCTGTCGGCACCGAGGTCGAGCGAATACTGCATGTACTCGCCCTCATACTCGTCGTCGTCAAACTCGTCGTCGTACAAGCGGCCTAGGGGTCGGTGTCAATGCGGCGTTGCCAGCAACCTGGCAGAGCGCACTCACTCGGCATTTCCATGTAACTGGGAGACATTGGTGTGGATGTGGATAGTACGGAGAGGCGGTGGTTTGAGCGCGTACTTAAGGGCTTGGGGAGGTGGTGGTCGAGAACGAACTAGATGAAACAAGTGGCATGTGAATAAGCAAAGGCTGGTAAGCATCAAAATCTAGGCCCTGCACAGCCTCTCTCGAGTTCGTCCCGGGCGGCGTTGGCCGAGCCCTACGTCCGAAATGATCCTTGTTCGACATGATATCCGGAGGAAAATGTACGGAGTTGATGAGGGTTGTATGTCTAGATTCTGAAAAGATCACGGCGAACAACATTAATCCGTCCTCCGAGATATGAGTCATTAGCGGGAGTTGACCATGGAGCTCATTCCACTCAGAAATTGGGAACGGAACCAAAAATTGAGATGCCGCTCTTATTCGGACGCGGGGAGTCGAACCCCGGAATGCGAGTTATCGTGCGGGGCTCACTTGGCCTCGCGGTGTTCCGTACACCGCGTCCGATGATTTACCGGTTTTAACCTGGACAGATTGGCCTCCACGACACTTGAGCACCGTGGCCTCCAACAAAAAGATTCAGTGGAATCGATCATTCGGACGCGAGGTGTCGAACCCAGTGTTCCATACACCACGTCCGATTAACTCACCTGTGTATTCCTTCGTGAAGTCAGGGGGAAATTAGCTTGAAGGCTCACTCGGATGCGGGCAGTCGAACCCCCGACTGCGAGTTCACGCTATTCGTTCCTCAGCGCATCAGGCCTCGCTTTGTTCCCTACACCACGTTCATTTACTTATCCCCTGTATTCGTTCAGGAATTAACAGAGAAATTGCCTGCCAGGTTACCCTGAACAACGGAACAAAAAAAAACGCCTTCGGACGCAGGGAGTCGAACCCCGGGCTGCGAGACGAATCCCTTGACGACAATCTGAAAAATCCTCGCGGTGTTCCGTACACCACGCCCGATTAATTCACTTGGTTGCAACACTGGGCGAAGTGAGGAAAATTGACTAACAGGATCAAGAGATAAAGTAATTGAGATCACTCCAAGTCGTCGTGTATTTTGACTCTGGGTGGAGGTTACCAGGATCAGATGAGTTCCGAGGGCATCTCGTACCACCATCTAGACAGGCTCCAGTTTTAGCCTCGGCAGAATGACTTCAAAGTCCAGTTTGGAGCAAGCCGGCCGATCAAGTCATCAACGATCAACCCAAGCCGACTTCCCCACGCAGGGCTACCTTCTGCTTGTCTATGGCACACCATTTTCCTCAGAACGACCGGAATGAAGCTCGACGACTCGAAGCTGCCAGTTTTTTGATCAAACGCTACAAGCGACAAATGTCGTCATAATATCGCTACAACTACAACTACAGGGAAATATACTGTTTGAGATGTACAAATGTAACACAGCGCATATGTTGTTATCGGGCGGGTCGCCCTTTATGACTTGGCTCATTGCAAGAGGACCCACTCTCCGTTCGCATGGAGATACCACGTCCTGCCTTGTTGGTCCATGCGGGTTGGGATCGTGGGCGGTAATGCGGCCTGGACGGGAAATTGGCCGGCGCCCCATCCAGGTGCTGCATTGTACAACGGGCCCGCAATGTAGGGGTTGGCATTGCCGCCAAAGCCCTGCGTGTACGTGGTTGCTGGGTAGTGCGCCTAAACAAACTGGGCGGTCAACTAAACTGCGTCAGTCCCATGACATGGATTCGCACATTTGTAGCTTGCTGCGGGTGCTGGAAGGGTGATTGGACATTCTGATACCCCATCTGCTATCGCCAAAAGTTAGTACGGCATAAAAATAAATATACGGCTTGGACTCACGCCAAGGTTCGGACCGTCTTGCAGTGGAAGCGAGGTGGGATACTGTGGCGCAAGGAAACCTAGAGTGCTCAAAGGTGCCTAAACACACTGGGCGGTCAACTAACGTGTGTCAGTCCCATGAAATCGATTCGTACATTGGTATCTTGCTGCGGCTGAAATGGGGATGGGCCATGATGATACCCCATCTGCTGTCACGAGAGACGTCAACATACAGAGAATACGTGGAGGTTTTTCCTCACGTCAAAGTTCGGAGGAAGCGAGGTGGGATATTGTGGCGCACGGAAACCTGGAGTGCTTGACGATGCATGCTGGGGCTTGGGACGAATTCGCTCTGTGCGAGAGGTTGACAATTCGATAACACTCACATCGTAATGGTTGGATGGTGTCGGCAAGTAAGACTGTCGCTGTGAAGTACCGGCGGTCTGAAGAGGGATTTGAATCAGTCGTGGTTCCAACCGAATCAGTGAAACGTACATGAACGTTCTGGAATTTCTTGCCCTGACCTGTGCATCAATCGTCAGTCGAACTGAAAGATGATGAAGCTTTCGTCGCGTCTATGCAAACCTCGTGAGGGTTGAGAGTCCGCTGAACGAAAAGATATTTGAGAAATTGAAGAGAGTGAGATCACGAGAGAAATACCGGGGTGATCGACTCCGAATTCTGATTCAATCGATTAGAATGCCCTAGAGTAGGTGATCCAACTTACGCCCTATGTAGCTGGCCCGAAGCAGCTCGTAGTACTTGATGTTGGCTTGAGAAATTGGACCCTTGCTGACCGAACGCTGTGCGCTATTTATGTACATAGTGCCCCGGGAATCCTGGAGAATCATATTGGTTACGGCTGGACGGCCTACCCATATGAGTGGTTTCAGCTCGGGAAACCCGATATCTATTGGACCAATCGGCTGCCACCCAGCGTGTGTGGGATGCTACAGAGCGTTAACTGAGAGAGGGTGGAATTGTGAATTTGGGCATTCTTACCTTATCGAATGTGGTGAAGGGTGCCAGAGAGATCTTCCGGTTGACTCTGTCTACGTCAACGATGAGGCAGGGTCGAACCTTGTCCGTATCCTGTATGCCAGAGCCGGAGTTTGCAGTTTCGTCGATGTGAGAGTTGCGATGGTTGCACCACACAATTTGGCCCACACGAAAGGCATTCGGGGAGCTAAATCCTGAGGGCATGATAGAGGGTCAGATTGCAGAAGAATACCAAGAGCCATTATAGTATATATGGGTCTTTTCCCTCTCCGTGGTGTCTGGCGCTAACACTGGTTCTTTTGAGGGCGTCATCAATTCCATGCAATCGTAGATCTCAGATCCGGTATCTTGTGGGACGAACGAGGAGTCAAAGGGAGTCAACGATGAGTGCCGTAACTGGGTGGCACTGCTGTTATAAATAATTTATCATGTGACCCCGACGTTAGCGAGTGATGTCGGCCACACGACATTTCCTTGACATTTCCCATCTCGCCTACTTGGCTCGACTCAGTCATGGCGGCCCCCAGAAGGCGATACTTCTGGGCTGTCGTCTCACCCTCTGCGCGCCACACTGTTGATTACTTGGAATCACCATTCGCCACTTTAGCCGCAGCCAATGTCAAATCTGGCGAATATCTGGCACTCGTTGTAGAGCCCGAGAGGGTCCCACGATTTGGTTTACCACTCTCGAAATCCGCTGTGGCGTACCTCGTGCAACCAGCTTCCCTCGAACCCTTGCCAGAGACCTATCTCCCGATTGCGCCGTGTCGGATGGGGTCGCGCGATCCACTCGACCCACAGTTCCTGTGGCCGTTTGAAGCTTGTGTCGTCAACACGGGGAGAATCCTGGTCTTTGACCCTGTCGGGATTCAGGAGGCCGCTGTGAAGACCGCACATGTGCTTTCCCAGGATGTAGCAGAAGCGTTCGCCTCCATTCATTGCGAGGATTTTGACGTGCAAACCCTTCTGAATTATCAGAAGCGTTTGGCCGACGAATTGGTGGAGCAGGGTGTGGAGGACTTGACTAGTGAAGACACCTGGTGGACTACCTTCAGCGTCAAGAGTACAGCTGCGCAGCTAGTTCCGGGCGAATTCTTCCCTCCAGAAGACATCAGCGCCAAAATTCATTTCGACATCGAATCGTTGGAGCGCTTATTGCCCGCAAGCCAATGTTTTGAAGATGTCCGCGAAATTAAAAGGCATTTGATTTCGCGTTTTGTGCACGCATTTCTCATTGTTGGGCCAGACTCAGAGCGCGATTCTCTCGCCCACAGACGGAGAGGACGATACGTTGGACTTTGAATCAGGTATTTGGTCGGACAGTTCCTTTGGTCCCTCTAACCTGGGCGATCTAGGCGGCTTGCACCAGTGTGGACGTTCCCTTCGAAGCCCGGATTGAAGAACTGTCCAATCCCGATACCATCGAGTCCTTAGCTGGTCTTGAAAGACCTCATAGCCCTGATCGACTGGAAGAAACGGCGAAGGCAACTTGTCCGGAAGAGGAGCAGGAGGCTGAAGAGGGATTTATGAGGGATTGGGCCGGCGGACACCTGGACGGCATCCCTCACGTGTCACCACCCCCGCCGCCAGGGTTTGAACCTTACGCCCTCAAAATAGTATACTTCGATATCTATGGGACTCTCATCGTACGTCTCCCACCAAGTTCCTTTTCCCTCTCTAACTTGAACACCAGGACAATGAATCTGGCATCTTCAACGCTCTCGCGCCATTGCTTTCCCGATGTCCGTACCGATTCGAGCGTGCGGAGGCACTTTCGTTTTACTTTGAGAGCGAGAGCGGCGTCAAGGAACGGAACGCAGTGCCCTACTCGGAGATTCTGGCTCTGGCGCACACCGACATGTCGAAGCGACTCGGGCTGGTCCCCTCCAATGTAGAGTCTTCCGTTTTTGCATCCTCCATTGTTCACTGGCCACTGGTCGACGGCGCAGTCGAGTGTCTGCAACAACTACGTCCCTGGATTCCTGCCCTTGTTGCCCTCTCCGACACGGACCACGAGACCCTGCAGAACACGGCCGCCTTCTCGCGCCTGGGACCGTATTTCGCAGAAGTATTCACCTGGGACGCCTCCCATCGCTATCGTCCTGATATCCAGGCCCTTGCTCCTTCGTTTCTGTACCATGATGCTATGGGTGTCCTACGAGGACACCGCTGTCTCGTTTCTAGCGGTCTTTTTCAGGATCTGGAGGTCGCGTGCAGACTTGCGGAGGTCCCGGTGATTTGGATGCGCTACCCCGCGAGCCTCGCCGTAAACTTAGATTCGGATGAAGCTTCATTTGCCTGGACGGTATGCGACCAGTTGCCAGCCTTGGTCTCCACGATTTTACGCGAGAAGTGCCGTGCGATATTTAGAAACATGGACCACTGTCTATAAAATCTACCCCGCTCTCTTTACCTGTGTGTAGTGATGGTGCCTCTGACGCGCTTCCCAATGTCCCCACAGATGCGAGCGGCTCCGGTTCGAGTCAACGGAGAGATACAAGGGCTTCCATTTTTATCACACGGTTACCACGCATCTGGCAATGTCCGCAAGCGCTAATCTCTGGAATGGAAGGCGGGGCTCAGGCGGTGTGATGCATGTGGCGGGACCCACAGACAGGCTCCTGACCGTAGTCTGTTGTTGCGGCTGCCCGAGAAATGATATTTCCTCTTTATCTTAACGCTTCCTGCGGATCTCGCGCTAACAGAGGGCGTTGGAATTGATACTACCTACCTACCGGGCGCTGCGATTCGATATTTTGACGATATCTCAAACGGCGCTTGTGCTGTGTGGAACGAGGCGATAACAAAGAACAAAGGGAGCGTTTCGTATCAATATCACCGCGATACCATCACAAGATGGGCCAACTCAACTCGAGAAGGGGGGCTTCTCACAGCCATGAAGCCTGGCTTGGACATTTTGGGGCACGAGTTTGCATTCATCGCCGTCATTTCGATCTGCTCACAAACGCTCGGGGTGCTCGGACACTCTCACGATTGGACGAATTCAGGGGAAACTAGGTAATTGCTGGTGGGTCGGCCGCTAAGCGTGTACAGCTTCGGAGAAACGCAAAAAACATGATAGGGGTGGGATAGGGTGCGATGCTCAAAAAAATATTTGAGGCCTTCTATTCTATATCCGATGGCCAGCGTCCGCAACGCAACAAATCTGGCGGCGTAAACCGAGTCATTATGGGTGAGATGATAGAGAAATGATGATGAGCCTTCATGAAGTGCGCTGGGGAGAGCTCGATGAACGGGGGAATAGGAGGTACGCGCGAGCGCTTAGATAGAGCGGCGCGTGCCAATGCCTCACCTCTTTATCTCAGCGCTCCTGTAGATCCCGTCTTACAGAAGGCATTGTAAATAATTCCGGGTGTGAGAAAGAACAAGAAAAAAAGAGCTTGATGAACCCTCGGGAACGCAGGGAAGGTGAGTCGACATTGTGGAAATAGCTGCTTCTGCAGCCAGACGGCGCTTGTGCTGTGAAAAGAGCCAAGGATTCCTGGATCGTCAGTCATCCAGATACGGCCGAAACCAAAGGAGCCATGCGTCCGCCTGAGATTTGGGGCTTGAGTTGTCATTCGTCACCAGTGCTTCCATCCACGCCCACAAAAGGTTGGGGGTATCCAGCGGAAACACCTGAGAATGGTCAAATTCAGGGGTCTTTCATGCGTTCATCAAATAGTGAGACCGCTCCGATAAATGCTGTTCGCGGCGGGACATTAAATCTAGTCAGAACTGATTTCAACCTCGCAGTGATCGATCGCACTAATTCCCGCTATCTTTAGTAGTGGGTTTTACCAGGACCCATTTCTTGTTTCCAGTCGCTCTTTTCGGACATTTTTCGACCAAACATCATCCCTTTTGTACAAATACCCCTCTCCTTCTCCCAAAAGAGCGACTCCAAACGCGGATTCACTCTTTTCGGATGTTTGCCAAACATCGGGTCGATCGATCCACCTCCGCAACCCCTCGAGTCCTCGATTATAAACTTCGCTCCTTGTCCAGCTCGTATTCCTCATTGTTCATGGAATCTCGCCGGTGGCCTCAATCTCGTACTTCGCGGCACCCCGTACTGCTCTATCACCTGCCGTCATCTCCAGGCTCCCCGCGGCTCCCCGAGTGTTTTCCTGTTCATAGATGCGACTCTCAATACTTCAATCTGCAGCAGCCGTCCTCTCGCAATTCTACTAGTTTCCTGGTCACACAAGCTCTACGCAGATTTCTGCCGATATATTGCATCCTCTTAATCACGGTGAGTGTATTATTGAAGAGAACTATGCCGCTAATGGCTCCACAGATAACACACCCCCACACCACACTTTGTTGGCCGAGTGTTCAGGCTGCGGGGTCTGCCTCCACGTTGTTCGTTGCCTCGCCTTCAGCGCTCCGGCTCCGGGGTCTGCCTCCCCGCTTCATCGAAACTCTGGAAGCCGGCTAATTATTGCGCGCCTCTCAGTCAAAATATGAAAAAAAAGCACCGTTGAGACACAATGTATTACTTACGAATATAAATATTTAGGAATCCATGTCGAGATCTATGCACTGCTCGTGGTAACGTGCGGTCCGAAAGGTGAAGAGGTTTAGGTGCGTAGTTTAGCTGCGTAGTTTGCGGCGCGGAAACTTGAAAGGAGACGGGACAGTGTCTTGGTTCTTTTCGATTGAGATGCACCGGTGGAAAATAGATAGCGGGCACTGCCGCGCAGCGGGCTACCCAGATTATTAATATTGCGTCCGGGTCGCCGCTTCGGAAAAATCCACAACTTTGTAGACGCGCACACACGTACAAGGGCCGTGATATTCATTCGGCGGAGGGAGATTTCAAGTACAGTCTTCGTTATGCCCATAGTCGGGAGCGTGACTGGAAGCCCCTGTTAAGGCCTTATAGCGTACACGGAGTCATTGTTGGTGAGAAAATACATATCTTCTGAGAAGAATGATAGCCCTTTCTGTCATGCGCGGTGATGAGGAGAGTTCGATCCATGTGGAAGGTCCGGCGGGGAGCTGCTGGTGCTTAGAGGGAGTCAGCGGCTGATACAAATTGAGCGCTGGAGCAAAAACTGAGGGCATAGCGACGAAGAGTGACACTGAACAAAATTGTGTTGGGAGCTCAAGCATCTATGAGTGGGTGCGTCGTCAGGCCATGGGCTGCTAGTTTCAAAATATATACAAAGAGAAACACGTCACACGCAATGCTAGAATGTTGATTGCGAGCGTAATATCAAAGTTCGCTCCCCTCTTTCTTGTCTGGCTTTGGTTTCCACCTGAAACGGAAGTTAGATGCGCCAATCAGATGCATGAACATCGCTCACCACCAGTCCTTGCGGTCGGGTACTCGCCCAACGGCCCATTCGCCCTCTCCTCCCTGCGCCTGGTCCTCGAATTCCGCGATTGCGCGCCGCAGAGGAAATGAACCGCCTCCTCTGCGGAACTCCTCCTCGCTCGGGAACTTGAGGTGTACATCTGGCTTCAAATGAACTCGGATGGTAAAAGTTACAACAGATGGTTTGCTCTCAGAAGGTATTACTTGAGTTCTGTCTCCTCAATTTTTGTTCAAAGAGCCTGGTATGAATGTTATGAATGGTCAAAGTTAGTTTAGAAATGATGGGGATTTGATGATCCTCTGATCGGCCGCGGTCGGCACCACCCAAAATTTCAAACTCCCCGCGCGCGTCAACTGTTTGTCCCGAGTTGTACCAGTCTGCCTACGGCAAAGTGCTTGCCACATTTTTGCTATTCGTAGGCAGGCTGGTAACGAGACTAGGTGACGCCAGGCTTCGTCCAAATTGTCCTGTGCGCTCTGCGGGCTCAGGGCGTGGAACATCGTAGCTCACAAGGAACGAACTTGCGACATTTCTTCAGCAACCTAATAACATTCAACCTCTCTTGGGCTCTAGACGACTGCATTTTTATGGGTCTTTTGAGCTCTCGTCCGCTGTGATTAAGCGGCCCAACGTCGGCGGTTCCGGAGTGGACCGCGTTTACTTCAACACTCCTCAATATTCCTAGCGCGTGCCTGCCCCCGGTCATTGGTATCCTTGTCGCTCCGCACTCTGGCCTGATTCGTATCAACTGCTCCTTTACTTCATTCGAACAGTTCTTGACGCATCGATGTCAAGTTACGAACCCAGGCATGCACACGCTTCGTATGGTATCCCGCGCTGCGAGGTCTTTGTAAGCTAATATAACTAACTCCGCTCCCGACTTTGACCTCCGTCCAGTTGAATTGGCCGAGAAACGAAAGTAGGACGTGTGAACCTCCGCGTTCCGACGGCAGGGAGTGCTGCCTCGTGCGTATCATTAGCATTCGCCGCGCGTGATATTAATATAATGTCCGTCAATTCAACTCCCCGAGTATCTCCATGCCCAGAAGATGTCAGGACGCCAGTATTCCGGTCATTTTCAAGGGGCCGGTCTCCCAGTTGCGCGCCGTTAGCGAAGGTTTTCGTCAACCGGTGAGTGCCTGTAAGTTGTGGAGCCCATACTCCTCGCTTTTTAATTCGCTAGGAATATTGAATATTTGCGTCCCTCGAAGGAGGCTGCGAAATCTTTACTTTGGGCTCCATAATGAATTCAATTCAGACAACTCTTATTACCCTGAGTACCGAATGTGGAATCCATTTATGACATACGGCAGTACAGAAACACGGATCAGCCCCTGATTCGCCGGAGACCCTCACGGCGAACAGCGGAATTCTCCGTGACGACAACTTTGTCCGCCCCGCAGAGGCGGACATTTCAGACCTCCGGGACACATCGGTTCCCCTGCCCTGCCTTTAAATGCAGTGGACTACATGGTCACTCCTCATTCTTCTTCTCCCTTCTGCTTTTTTGCCTCATTTTTCGTTTTTTCACAAGGTGTCAGATGTTGTCTCTTGCGCTTCTCCTGCTCTTGACAGCTGCTGTCACGTCGCCACGCCCCGTCGCCGCGACTTCAAAAATGTGTGCCCGATCCTCGACATCAACAACGCGGTGGTGAACGCGGGTTCCTTCTCCCCGGACTTCTCGACCATCACCTGCTCTTATGTGGACAGTGCAGTATGCTCGTACTCATTCGCCGTGCGTTCCGTGTTCTGGCCCTGTACTTCCACAACCCTAATCTACGTCTGCCTTGAATTAGACCAGTCAATTAACGTCGGGACCGAGCGACCAGTGCGGGACGTCCCTCCTCCAAGAGAACTTCAAGTTCGCGTGCCCGACCAAAAGCGGTGCGACTGTCACCGATGGTACCTTCAACGACGACAACTCGATCATCTCCTGCCTGTACGACGACGACGAAACGTGCGATTACCTATTCCCTGTGCGTTGCGTTCTATCCCCGTGCTAGCAAACCCCTGACTTCGCGGTTAACTTGAATTAGGAGGGCGAATTGAAGGCGGGAGCGAATTGCCCGCCGTCGCTCTTCGGCCAAGGAACCATCGGATTTGGCGCCGCTGCTCCGGGCGGGAATTCTGCTGCCGCCGGGAGCTCCCTCCTCGAGACCAACGCCAGTGCCAGCAGCGGATCAAGTGCCACTGGCAGCAACGGCACTACGATCTCCAAGCCGATTCTCATTGCGCTCCTCGCAATCAACGGCCTCCTCGTCGTCGTGGTCCTCGCCATCGCCGGTGTTTGGCTCTTCGGGGGCCGCCGCTCGGAGCCGCAGCCGCGCCTCCGCGCGCTGAGCACCGGCTCTGGGTACAGGACTGTCGAGAGTGTGTCCGTGCCGCTCACGCATGGGGATGACGGCCAGTACTACGATCCTCCGAAGCGCTCTTCCTAAGCACGGTTCTTAATGCGACACCGAAGCTTAATCGCCAGCAGCAGACTCTGAGGCTCCGAGAAGTGGTTGTATTTTCGTTATTATTCTTAATCAGGGTGGACTTCTCTTCGAGGCAGATGCGATGCGACCGATGTATTTGTTTCAGAGTGAATGCGATGGTTGCGTTTTATATATATTTTTTGTGCGAGTGGTGCAAATGAATGCACTCATTAGTTTTGAGGTTCGTGAACATTACGTTGACTGTTAATGTCGATGTTGAACTTCAACTTGGTCTTAGAAGCTCAACCTGGAAGTCACGACCCCGTATCAGCACGTGCCCCTGGCTGATCAGATCACTCGATGACTCCTTTATCGATTTGACGACCACAACTCTCTAGCATCCCAGTCAGTCTGAACCGTTCAGAAGGCTTCGTTACCGTCTACTGGCACGTGCATCAGTCCCATGCTAACAGACGACCCCCCGGTTCCCCCTTCATGAAGGAGTTCCTGGAGAGTAGCCAGCGTCTCTCGGGCCCGGAAATTGGCCTCGCGTCAGCGTTTGTGGGGGAAGGGGAAAGCTATATTCAGGATCTGGATGTTGCCATCCCTCGTGGGGCGTATTCTCCAGCAGAGAAGGAGCAGATGGCGCAGCAACGCGTGATGATTCTCCGGCAAATGGAGCAGCACAAGGACTCTCTTCGTGCTGTTCGCTGTCTGCCCCCAGAAATTATGTCGGACTTTCTCGCTTTGGCAGTGACAGAGGTACCCCTCGACGAGTTCCCGGATCCGCCTTGGTACCTGAGCCACGTATGTGGGTACTGGAGGAACATTGCGGTGAGTATACCAACTCTCTGGTCGGACATCGTCATTCAGGATCCCACAAACTTCCCAATCGGACGCAACTTTCGCGTTCACGGAACGCGCCGCTGAAAGTCCTTTGTGGTCTTCTCGCTCGGGAGATGACCGCGCCGCAACCTTCCTCCGGATGTTGGCTGAATGTGCGCCTCGCTGGATCTCTGCAAGAATCTTCATAGCGCCGGACAAATTCTCCGTCCTCGCTGGCGTCCGTGGGCGTATCCCGCACCTCCAATATCTGCGAATCAACATCGTCGACTACGGAAGGCGTTACAGATCGACTGACGAAACCGATCCATTCGAGATCGCTCCGGAGTTACGGGAGGTATCATTTGAAGATCTCTATGGCCTCCACCACGACCTCGTCCTACCGTTCAGTAAACTGACCAGCGTACGAGCAGTGTCAAAGGACCTCGTGCTCGAAGCAACCCTGCGACGCACCCCGAACCTCGAGCTCGCAAGCCTCGACTCCACCAGCGAGTTGAACACCATCCTCATTGTCATGCCACCCATCCTCCTCTCGCGCCTCCGCCGCCTCTACATCAGCCGCCTCACCTCCCTGAGCGGCCTCTCGGTACCCGCTCGAGGAGCTTTTCATGGTCGACGCGTCGCCGCACCCCCTCCTCGCTCTCCTCAGGCGCTGCCCCACGGTTCAGCTCCAGATTCTCCGCGTCCGTTCGTGCTCCCCGGGCCACCTCGAGCCGATCCTCCGCGCGTGCCCGACGCTGCACACACTCGCCGTGCAGTTCATCCCGCGCAACAAGCCAGAAGAGCTCCTGCACGCGCTCGCCGACGGCCTCGCGCCGAGCGTGCACTCCATCGCGTTCGGCATTGACGGCGGGAGCATTCATCTGCCGCTGTTCATGCAGATGGTGGAGTCGCGGTGGCGCGTCCCCGGGGAAGGCGGGCTCTGCTGCCGGCTGCGCTCGATCGAACTTTTGGTTGCGTGCTCGATTGAGGGGTTCAGACTCAGGGCACTTGAAGCAGAAGTGCTGAAAATGGTTCTCTTGGAGGCGAAGAAGCGACTGCACGGTTGCTTGAGTGGCGGATCTGACACCACGGGTCCTTTAAATTTGTTGATTCTATTTTACCACCAGGTGTCGGCTGTGCCGCCTACAACCTTGCTTGGTCATAGGGTCTTCCGTCTATAAGTACCGGGACTCTCATCCTCGATAAACTGACGAACCTCACCGAGAGTATGTAAAGCGTATTCAGCAATTGATAGAGCGGAGAAATCTGTGTCATTGGCGGGGAAGAGCTACTATAGTCACAGCGAAGCTTTCACGAAAGGGATTTAAGTTCAATCAATGTCGAGGAGGCGCCGACTTGCGCACGAGCGAGACGTAAGGTGAGGTAACATTCGCGATACACGGGGAAAGACGCGAAGGCGGTGAAGGCGGGACGTTTGGAGTTATTTGTTATAACCAGGGCACCAGAGGACCGATGATAATGGGTTTGGAGGTCAGATCCGGCTTTTGGGCCTTTCAAAAAATTTTCCGGACTTTGGGACCGCCGGGGGCCCCAAATTTTGTCCGGATTCTGGCACTGACCTCGGCTCAATTTTCTTTTGTCCGGACTTTGGATCAGACCTCGAATTTTTCAAAAAAGCGCTGCTGAAGGCCGAAGAAGGGGTAAAAATACAATTAGTCTTGTACGCAATCATCCTCCGCTAACTCCGTAATTTGAATATTTGCCTTCCCTTTCCTTCACACTGTATTCAGGCTTGCAACTGTCTTTGCAAGCACCTCTTTCTCGAATGCAAGCTCCTCAAAAAATGTATGAGCATGGTTGTAGAAAGTCTTGATAGTCTTGTCCTTTGGTAAGAGGGCCAAGAATGAGTTTGCTGGTAAGTGTTCAAAGCGGAGTGTACCACAGAGTCTTGTCGGACTTGGTGTAAGCAAAAGTGGCAAAGGAAATCTCATTTGGGTAGTGTATTATAACTTCCATTGTGTAGAATATTGTGCGCGAGAATGAGATCACAGGCCACCAAAGGCCACCCATCGGCCAAATGAGGAGATGTCCGGACTTTGGATCACACCTTGGTGTAATCGGAGCCCATTGTCCGGACTTCGACACTGACCTGTCGCGCGCCCAGGGTGCATTTGTCCGGACTCTGGTGGTGACCTGCCGGGGCAAATTTTCAAAATTTGTCCGGACCCGGGATCCGACCTCCAAATCCATTATCATCGGTCCTGGCACCAGTAGCTTTTGAGATTTCGCCCCCATCACGTGCCACCAAAGAGGGTAATTCGCGTGGTATGTTTGTTCCACGACCGTAAACGGAATCATTGTGACGAATGTCACCTCTCGTCTCTCTCCTCTACCACGACCGCCCGCCCACCTGCTGCCCCTCCCTATGCGCCAGCGCTCCCCACATTGACCACGACACCAACCCCAATTCTCTATCTCCTTCTTGGCCTCCCTCAACCCTCGAGCCGCCACTGTGCGACATGTATCGCCGTCGGCTGGTTGCCGGATTATTCTATTGAGAAGCCCGGTTTCCCGTGAAACCCTTCCCATTTAGGTAATTTCGCGGAAGCCCTTGAGATGGTTTAATGAGAAACCCGTCCACGGCGATCAGGCCGCAAGCTGGGTTTGAATTCTGGAACCACGTGAATTATTGTTCTTCGACTGCGAAGATGCAGCTCAAAGGAATCGTCAATCGGAAGACTCCACTGAATCACATCGCCCACATAATTTACAAGATTCAAAAAATCTACGAGACATCCAACCAGGAAGCAGGGATGATAAAAGAAATCATTACAACGGTCATGAGCTACAAGCTGACAGCTGAATTCGAACCAAGAATGCCTGCTGCACTGTGATTAAGTCCTTTTATGCAGTTGCGATGGTGTCCACCCCTTGGTTTCCTTGAATTCCCACCTATTCTATCTGCCGCTTTTTCGGCAAGCGAGAGCATTAAAAGTTATTCTGCTCGAACCGCAGTAGTACTGTATGAGTGCGACCATACTCCACAACATCATACAGAAGACGGCAGAGCTCACTGGGGAGCCTTATGGTCTTTATCGAGCTGAGAATCGTGCTATGTTTGAACACTTGAGGATTTCGGCTTCGCTCGGCAATCGCTCGGCACAACCGCCGGTATCAGTGGGTTTCTGGCGAAACCCGGTTCCTGAATAAGACAATGGGAAACCGGGTTCCTCATTAGAATCATCCCTGGTTGCCACCTGTATTAGGGCTCTGTTTATAATTCCCCAGCCAATTATAAACAGTTTTTAATTCCTCGTTTATAAACAGGGTGTTTATAAACGTGTTTAAAAACAGCCCAGCAAAATGCATGAGAAACACCTGAACAGCACGGTTTTGGATGATTTTTCGCGCTGTTGCCCTCGGAGGCCTGGGCGAGCGCACGGAATCCGTCATTTATAGATTCGACCACGAGTTTGCCCCTTAATCTAACAATTAATGCCTATCCTTGGTAAATGGGTACCATCCGGTCCATCACAGGCAGATTCTAGGCCAAAATGACCGAATAATTCATCATAACTGCCAGACTTAGGTCAGAGGAACCCCAAAAGCTGAGGACTTCGTGCACTATTCGCCTTGCCGAGCACAGCCACAGTTAATTAAAAACAGGGTGTTCTAGCCTGACCATATAAAAACCGGTTTATAAACACCTGTTTATAAACATGTTTATAAACCGGAATAAAAAACAGAGCCCTAACCTGTATTGGGTCGCCCGGAGGACTCCATGGACAGTGAGTGAGCATGTAAATATCGTCCCTGCGCGGCGCCTTCCGCCCCATCACGTGTTGGCGGCCTGTCGGCACGTCCGACACCCCCGCTTCGCTCTCCTCAAGGCTCAAGCGTGTACACCGGGCCTTTTCTCTGCATAGCTACCCCGTTTCGTAGTGTAGTCAATTCTAATGGGACTTGATTTTTATTCTGTCACATTTTGTCTCAGTGTCTGTATTTTTCCGACTCGGTGGCATGGATGATCGATGAGCAGTGTGAGCGCTTTCCCTTTCTCATCGATAAAACAAACATGACACGCGAATTACCCGTTTGAGAATCACGTGTTGGGGGCGAAAAGTCGCCATCTGGCACCAGTTGCTGGAGTGTTTGGCATTATTTGTTTTCAGCAGGGTGGACATTTAGACATATCGAGTTGCTGGAGTATTTGGCGATATTTGGAGCAAGTTATGTACTGTTTACTTTTGGCAGGTCTCGGAGGTATAATTTTGAGGGTGGGGGACCTCGACAAGCGAGGTAATTTCGCCCAAGACCTTGGGTACATCTGTCAAATGTATGTGTATATTTAGTGCTGAACCTTAACCGCAGATCCATTTCTAGACCCCGCCAGCGGAGTCACATCCCCTTAGCGAAAGATTTTCGGCAACGGGACGCAACCTTGTCCAATTTAACTGTGTGATGGTCGTCGCCTCTGAGCAGATATCGTATACCGCACGACCGCCTCCAAGCACTGGGGCCACATATTCGACGGCTCGCCCGCGCCCGTCCTCGCAAGCCCCTGCCGGAGTGTGAACTCAAACGCCACCATGGTACCACCCGCATCGCCTCCGCCGCTCAGAAGCTGCCACTCCTCTATCTCCGCCTCGCGCCCACGCCCGTCATATGGTGGGATATTTGCGGCTCAGTGATCGGGAGGCTGAGATATTTTAGTCCCTTGATCGGGAGACTGGGAATTTCTACAACTCGTCTTCTACATGTGCGCCCTCGCATTTGGCTACTTAAAGGATGTTACCGGCCTCTCGATCGGGAGACTGAGAGGATTCTTCTTGATGTTTTCGGAGCTCAGTTCACGGCTTCCTGGATTCAATATTTTAATTTTAGACTGTCGGCGTTCGGAGTCGCAATAAAACATGTGCCTATGGCATGCATCTTACCTCACTACCACTCCCGCAGACCGCGGAGACAATGCTAAATACAATCGCAGCGAAATCAAGGGTGCTCCGCCTATCACTGGACAACACTAACAGGCGCGGATCCGGTGTTCTCCCGCCTTCTATCAGAAACCTTTTGCACTCGGGCCTTACTCGTATCCGTACTTCGTGCGCAGTTTCAATTGAACCCGTGTCCCTTGGGGCTCAAGGTCAGAGGGTTGCCAGCGCGGCGATCTGGGTGAGGTAAGATGTAGGTAGGCCAATAGCACACGCGCGCCAAAGGTTTACAATGTACATAGCTTTTACTTGAAGCCAGTTGTCTTTCGCAGCTACTAGTGAGTTCATGGAAATGTGGGAACGGACAAGTCTCAGGTTCAAAAGCAAGCGAATAAAACAGACAGAAATTGACCACAGGTATAACCATGGAGAAGGTGGAAGTCCATCGTAAATCAATTACAGCATGAATTTGGCATCGCTGGAAACAAATGGGTAAGTAGGCTTCCTGTCGCCACTGTGGAAACATACCCCGATTTTCCGTTTTCAGGTGACATGGTAAAAGACTGGGCGCCCGGTGGGGTGTGGTTGAACCTTGGATGACTGGTTACGGAGCTGAGTACCATATGGTCCCCTGGCACTTGCTGCCTCTTCGCATGTTCTCGTGTGTTGAGCCTAGCAATTGTTGAGAATACGGTGCAAGTACGGAGAGCGAAGTCTAACGTTGCAAGCATGCTGTTCATGTAGACTATAGGAGGTCGCTTCGGTAAGTCAACGTTGTCGGAAATTGCTGGCATAAATATCCGCACGTTTGCTGTTCAACCAGATCATGGCGAAGAAGTAAAAGGTGTTCGGTCGGGCGAAAAACTGGATAATACGGATCAACCACGGAAGTCTTTGCATGCAGCGGCATACCAATATTATCTGGAGGATTGCAGTTATGCTTGTGAGCATCCCCCGATTAATCGCGAAGATGATGAGGTAATTGAGCAAATTGTTTGTCCTGTGTCAAGGCCTGAGTTCTTCATTGGGGTTACTGACGAAGCGGAAAATTACGCCTGTATCCCGGTTCTCGATGTATGCAGCCTCCAACAGAGCCCCAGAGTGACGAGGCTGTCGCACAAGACGGAAGCTACACAGTTAATAATTGTTGTTGTCTGGTCCGGATTCCGTAACATTGCCATTTAGTCCTAATTGTTGAGCTAATAACTCCTCGCACCTTTGTTTGGTCGATATCTGCAAATGAAGGAATTCTCGAGCTATTTATTAATCCAGTTGTAAGCGTTGATGAATTATGGACAGAAGCCAACGAACGCGACGACTACCTGGCCTGTCAATGAAGATCAGTGGGGGTGTGGTTCACGGGTATCGTGGAACTCCTTACCGACGCCACCAGCTGAGGAACAAATGATTCTTCAGTTACATTTATGATCATATAAGTGTGCTCGACCCCACCTAGAGCAGCCAGTGAGGACGCCACGATTGCGAGGGGTAAAATCTTATCGTTCTTGTGCACTAGCCCAACCCCAGGTGTTTAGACGGATCCATCCTGGCCCAAGAACTATTACGCACAGGCATAGATTGAGTGCGCGAAATATCTGGTATGTCCAAGTTAATGAGGAGCCTTAATATTAACAACGGGTTTTCGCTCACATCTGTACGACGAATGCTGACAGATACTGCGCAGTTCCTCAATAAAAAGAGATCTTCGGGCCCGGGTATATTGTCCTTACCGTGGCGAGCAATTGAGTCAAGTCTAGCCTGTAGAGAAACTCAGATGAGGTTAACTATTCCGTGGCGACGTTGGACCTCACCAGTGGACTTGCAGAAGCTGGGCGAAATCGCCAAAGCCGTCAATCAGATAGTGGTACGTTGCGCCGCAGAGTGTGCTGAGCTGGAATGATTCGAGACAACTGATGATAAAAAATCAGATATAAATCGATGAGGACTGGGGAGGGGGAATACACGACCAGGATGACCTAAAGGGTAGCCTTTAGCTCACTGGGCTGAGGTTCATAGGACATGGACACAAACCGTAGTCTTCACCAACACGCTGTCCTTGCTGTACCAGAAGAAGTATCTGCCGATCACTCTTAGCATGGTGCACACAAAAAAACTAGTCAAGAGCCTACAGATACGCCTGCAGGATCCCCATTCCGTATAGGCTGAACTCCTCTGTCAACACATAACAATTGCAGTTGTAAGCTGTGACACGCACATGGTCTGCAAGAAAAAGGCAATTAACCAGATACCGTATGTTGAATCGAGAGGGCTAGCCATAGCTAAAACGAAGGAAGGTCCTCGTATGGGGATCGCATGGTGGTCTCTATTTAAATGGACCCTGGTCTTCAATGGGAGCTGGTAAAAAAAACTATCTCCTTCCTTGTTACATCCGAACGGCATTCCGGGCATCAAGGAAGACAGTGCTCACGGGAGAAATGCGCGGCAAGCTCTGTCGATACTCGTCCCTAATAGTCCGTTAGCAACCACGCCACGACGCATGTGGCTGTCAGAGCAAGCATCGACGTTCTGGAGTCTTCTAAGCTCCGAGTTTCCGCTTGCTATATACCGGCATCCTCGGCAAGGCTTGTCTCTTGACACGGTCTGACACGTTTAAAATAGGAAGCTTGTACGTTACTTGTGTCAATTCGGATCTTTCCCTTCTTTCCAGCCACTCGGCCAGGCCACTTACTACCGCAACCGTTGTCGAATTATACGCAATTTGGCCCCATTCAGTCCAGACAGATAAACAAGATACATTTGACAGTGTGCCTGTTCATCCCCCGCCCCATACTATGATCTCTGCTTTATTGCTCGCCTGTGCCGCCCTCCTCACATTCAGTATCTTCGGGGTTTTCAAATGTATCCGGACCGTTTTCTTCCATCCTCTCAGCAATGTGCCTGGGCCCTGGTATGCAGCTGTGTCAGACTTGTGGCTGACAAGCCATACCTTTCGCTTCCAAAACACTGAAATCATCCACGAACTGCTCAAGAAATACGGTCCCGTTGTCCGCATTGGACCTGATAAAGTTGCTTTCTGCGACGCGGAGGTTATGCGGGACATCTATCTTGTCCAAAAGTTTGAAAAAAGCCAATTTTACAAGGCTTTCAAGATGTGCGTTGTCTGGTTCCAATTTATCTACTACCACTAATACGAAGATTTCAAAGACGCGGAGTCGAACAGTCGTTCGCATATTACTCTCTATATATTTCTCTCCCACAATACTGATTAGTGCTAAGGCTGACTCTCCTCGATAATGCATCCCATTCTGCCAGACGAAAAGCTTCCGGCCCACATTACACCGTTGCCAATATCGCCCTTTTACAACCCGAGATTCAAAACCACACTCTTGAACTTGTTGAGGTCAGCTGTCGTCCCTGACAAATTTCACCTCTCATTTTTCTTGGAGTAGAGCCTGGAATCCTGCACAGTGTCCGTGGATTGTCTGCATCTTCTGCGGAACTTCATGGCCGATAACATTGTCTTTTCAACATTCGGATACAATCTCGGCGCTCTCCAAAAATGGACGATGAATACTCCCGATGATTTTTCTGTGGCGATCTCTGATTTTCCCAAGAAGGGGATGCTGATGGGCTTAACAGTGTGTAGTTTCCTTCATTCGACAGCCTTGGGACCTTAAGTATTTCGATAGAGCACCCTATTTTCTCCCTGGGCATGGGAAGCTCTGTGTCGGATTCCACATGAACGGTGGAAGAAACTAGCTCATTGTGACGAATTTCTTGAAGAGGTCAGTTCATGTTTCTGTTCGCCTGTAACCACGTTTTAAACTGTCTTCTGCGTATTTTTCAGTTTGTGGTTGCAAGAATAGAAGAGCTACAGCATCAGGTACACACGGGGAAGGAGTTTGAGAAAGTTCCCTTCGTTTCCCGACTCCTCGAGTACCGATCCTCGTCAAACGAAGCCCTTCCGTTCTCCGCCGTTGTTGCTGAAGCCGTGTCCCACATGTGATCTTTCTCTGTTTAGCGTACTTATCCGCCTGCTCATCCTCACACAGGATCGCAGGAACCGAGACCACATCTACCACGCTCTCCTACTTCTTCTGGAAGTTATCCTGCCGCTCCGATGTGATGCAGAAACTACAGAAGGAAATTGACAATGTTATGCCAGATCCCCGGGTCATCCCAGATCTTTCTGTCCTCCAGAATCTCCCATACCTGAATGCGTTCATTTCGGAAGGTATTGTCATATCTCGACGGGTGGCTCCCACATTCTTACACCTCGACTAGGGCTTCGCCTTCACGGTGTGCTCACTGGTATCCTAGAACGCGTGGTTCCGTCAACGGGAAATTACAATTTAATGGGATACAGTCTACCTCCCGGAACTGTCGTCGCTACTCAACCATGGTCCATCCATAGAGACCCCCGCGTTTTCCCCCGTCCCGACGAATTTGACCCTGATCGCTGGCTGGATGATTCAAAGGAGGGCAGTGCCGACCGAGCAGCCCGTATGATGCCGTTCGGGATCGGCACTCGCATCTGTGCGGGCCAGCACTTCGCCCAGGCCGTCATCCGCATAGCTGTGGCTGCCGTTGTTCGAAACTTCGTGATCCGGCCTGATTCGACGACGACCCAGGAAAGCATGAAAATGAGACACAGCTTTGTGAGTGTCTGGTTCAATTTACTCGTCTGAGCCGGAACACACGCTTATGACTGCACGCCATCAGGTCGCCTTCCCGGCTGCAGGAGAATGCAAGCTGATATTTGTTCCGCGTAGAGAGTAGGAGGCGACCGGAAACAGCAAACCATGTAGTACTTGTGTATGGATTTCTCGCTAATAATACGTTGGATTCTTTCGTCGAACGCGACATGCGCGCGTAGAATTATGGTGTTGAGACTCGGATAACAACACCGGTAATCCCATGAGTCAAGTTGCTGTGATCCGCAAAGCCATGGATGCCGAACCTTTCCCTGCTTATTTGGGTCCTGGCTCCTCGCAATCCATGGCGGAGGTCGGGGATCGCTGATTGTAATCTTGTCGTGCTGTGCCAGTTCAATTCAGGTACGTATCATGATAGTTGGAAAAGCAGCGAGTTGAGGAAAGCTTTATAATTAGGAATGAGGTAAGATGTCCACCTCCAAACCGCAGAACACACACTTCGTGGCGATTCCGAGGAACGTGGTGGCGACTGACTGAATTCAGAAGATAGTCCCTGGAATGTATCCAAATAGATTTTGTTATTCGAAGTTCTCGGGTTAGAACCTTCCGCAAGGAATGAAAGGAGAATGTCATCCGAGGGACTGGGACCGTTCGGAGGAAGGCCTCAGTTAAGATGCTTGATCATCACCCCTGTTACATATGAGCCAAAGCGATATAACGGGATATCAAAGGATGCTACGAGCAGCCTTAGGAAGTTCAAATATGAAGGAAGTACATGGCAGGTAAGTTTCCCCCCGGATAGAATGTGAAAGCCAGATGAGGTCCAGCGTCGGGAAGAACATCTGGTTTAATTTCGCGAAATGACGGTGATATCGACCAGCGCCGCCTCCAATCCAAAGCTCGCGCCCTATCAAGCTATGATTGGCACAGTGCGCGGGTTGAACCGCATCCTCGGCCGCCGGATGCGCGAGGTTGGGCAGGGGACGACGAGACGTATTCATTGAATCATGGGACTGTGCGTCCGGTCCGAGTCCGTCGAATATCTATGGGAAGGTGACCTGGAAGCGCCGCTCTTTTCCTACCAATGTGTTGGCATATTTTGAAGCTGCTCAACCCAATGAGCGGATCTCGCTGTCCTCGAGGATCTTTTCGTTTATTGCTCTTTGTTTGTGCATATGTGGTATGACGTGTCGAGCGTGTCTACATCACGTGCCGTTTTTTTCTGTCATTTTCCTTCTACGATCTAGTAGTACCTCTGAACGCGCACAGTAAGGCCGATCCCAGCAATCTCAGTCATTTCGCTCACCTTCCCCAGTCTTTCATGCAGCAAGCGTGCTTGAAATGCGGAGCTCCCCCTGAATTTGAAACGATGACCCTCCGACCCCAAGCGCCACTGGCCTCTCCAGCGGATTTTACCCGACTTCTGACGAGCAACGACGTCCCTCTTGATAACGAAGTACCTCAAATTCGTCAAATTGTTGCAGATAGCCAGGATCGGGCGGACGCGCTAGATGCCCAGATCGACGGCTTGCGGGCAGCCCTGGCACAACTTGTGCAACAGCGGCACGATCTAGTGCGCGACATGCGCGAATACAAAGCTATCCTGTCGCCTATCCGTCGTGTGCCAGCAGAATTGATTTGCGCCATATTTTCAATGGTGCTTCCGTTTACCAGATGTCTGGGCGGGAGTTCGCGCGCCAGATCGTCAGATTACGCACGTCCGAACGAGAGGATTCAGATCATCCAATCGCCCTGGGGTCTCGGGCATATTTGCAGATTCTGGAGAGCAGCAGCACTCTCTTATCCCCCTCTTTGGTAACTATCCATATCGTCGATCCTCCACGCCGTCTCGAATTTGCAGCCATTTATCCGGACTCTATGATCGAGACTCAGCTCCAGAGATCGGCGAATCAGCCACTTGATGTTGTGATTAAATCGGCGAACGCCAACGATATCGATTCAGTGGATCTTGCCAGTGGACGATGGAGACGTTTGGGTGTTAGAGGAAATGTCGGCGCCATCCTTCATGTGTTGTCACAGTCTGGGGCTCGCCTGTCCCTCTTGGAGACTTTGGACTTGGTTGACGGTCATATCAATTGGTCGTCGAATATTCTTTCTACCGCCCCGAACTTGCGTCAGGTCATCCTCACCGACTCCCAGTTTATGGTGGCGTCACCTCCTCTTCTGATCCCTTGGCATCAAATAACCCACTATCGGGGGTGTTACACGGCAGAACAACAATTCAGGATATTGCGATCAGCCCCGGCTTTGATTCAAGGTGGCCTGAACTTCATGAACATGCCATCTAGACTACCTGGCCCTGAGATGGTCACGAGTCTTGCTCTCCGCCGCCTTCATGTCGAAAGCGATGGATTTTTGAATCACCTTGAAGCCCCGGCGTTGGAGCACCTGCTAGTGGAGCATTCTTCAACTGATCCCATACTCCCCTTTATCGCGCGCTCCTCCTGCCAGTTGACGAAACTAGTTTTACTGGAGTGTACAATTTTGGGTGCCATTTCTGTCATCCAAAGCATTCCAACCCTCACACATCTCCACATCGAATGCCCTCACCGGGCATGGAGGACCATCTTTTCGAGCTCATGACAATATCGACCATTCATCCCATTATCTGCCCTCGACTCACTTCCCTCGTGATCGGCCTCCCGTCCTTGGCTGGCTGTGTGGACTCTTTCATCATTATGGTCCAATCCCGTTCTCAGCCAATCTCTCCATCCGGGCTGTCCTTCGTTGGCCTATATTCAACATGGGCTAGATTCCCGGCTGTTATGATTACGAGGAATCGCCGCAGATGAGTAGGGAGCAATAGAGCTTAGTTCAACTTTCCAGTCCGAAATACCGTCCTTGTGGCCCGGCCAAATCTTGAGCGAGCTCTCTGTCGCCTGCCTTGGGGGATGGTAGTCGTAGTCGATCTGACTCCGTTTGCCATCTACATAACCAAACCCACTGCGCTCCTGTGGAGACGCCCCGATGTACACAGAAATTCGAAGTTAATTGCTTACACGGTGTTACTCAGCATTTTCATTGGACTAGTGTACAGACAGATGCTTAGTGAGACTCGAGCTTTGAGGAACGCGAAACGTGTAAGCACAAATTTATGAGAATGTGCACCTAAGATATTGCATTATCGGCGGGGGTTGCGAAAGTTGCTGTCCAGGACAAGTCGAGCTCGGAGGAAGCCCCGTTGTGAACTGTTCTTCACCGAAAATTCAATTTTACAATGTGCATAAATCGATCACCGCTGCGAGTTATGTATCATTGTATGTATCCGTCAGTTGAGTCTAAATGAAGGAACCGAGTACAAGCATTCCAAGCAAAGCCAGAGAGCAGTCCACAATCAAGGCACCGACACATTCCCTACAGGCTAGTAGTACAGCATCTGGTACCTATCTGTATTACTAACTACGCAAGTATCAAGAAGAAATAAACAGCCAGACAGACAAGATGAAACAATACAAGAGGAAGAAACGGAAACAGTCACAAGCGTATCTGTATCTGATCGCGTGTCTTCTACAGCTTTTTTGCACGCCCCCCACATACCCCACCTTCCCAACTCCCCGCGGACCCTACCTCACCTCTGCACCACGCCGGCACCCCCACGCATCGCCCACCCCGCACCTAATACCTCCGATCATCATAACCCCCACGCCCGCCGCGCCCACCACGGTCCCCACCACGGTCCCCGCCACGATCCCCACGGTCCTCACGATCATAGTCCCGACCACCGCCCCCGCGGTAGTCGTCCCGCCCCCCACGCCCGCCGCGGTCATCACGATCATAGTCCCGCCCGCCGCCTCCGCCGCGGTAGTCGTCGTACCGCCCTCCGCCGCGGCCGCCGCGTCCCCCGCGGTCGTCGTAGTCGCGCGAGTAGCGCGAGTCGTACGGGCGTGGGTCGTAGGGACGCTCATCTGTGGGAGGAGGGACGTCAGCACCGGCAAAGCAAGAAGAGGGGAGGAAGGGGTGCAAATGGAGCGGAAAGAGCAGAAGGAATGAGGGACAGGGGCCCCACGGGCGAAAGAAAAAGATGGTGGCTGTGCTGCCGTCAATCCAAAAAAGGAAACCACCTCCAAGACCAAGCAAGAACGAAGGAAGCATCAAGAGAGGTGAAGGAGGGAACTCACTGTCTCCCCGTTTCGGCGGGCCGTAGTACCGTCCCGGCGTCGGCGTCCGTGCGCGCCCGCGGCGGGCCTGGGAAGAAGTGGAGCGTCAGTAACGGCGTATCATACACGAGACGAAGGATAGGAAAGAAAGGTAGAAAGAGGGAGAAGAGGGAACCCAAGGCGGACGAAGGAAGATGGGGGGCAGGAACCATCGGCTCCCAGGACGCAGAGGCCAGCTCTCGGGAGGTAAGGGGTACTGCGGGGATGTACACTCTGCTCCAGGACGCAGGCAGAGTCCAGCGACTCCACCGCCGATGGGTGCTAAGGGACGGATGCAGGGACGAAGCTTCTACTCCAGTACGGCCCCTCTCCTCTCCGGAGCAGCACGTCTCATCGCTAACCTCCGTCCTCTCCGCACTCCGCCACCGCCAAACACAGCAACGCCCACATCCTCTCCCTCCATTTCCCAAAAATGGACACAGCAAAACACGCACCTTTTCGACATTACATACTTTCCCCATCAGCTCCGTCCCATTCAGCGCCGCGATCGCCGCGTCCGCCTCCTCCCCGCTCTCCATCGTGACGAACCCGAACCCGCGCGACTCGCGCGTGTGCGGGTCGTACATCACTGACGCCTTTTTCACCTGCGGGAATGGGTTAGCATGCGGCGCAATATACACGAGACGAGAACAGGAGAGGAAGGTCGAGTGTGGTAGCCCGAGCGCACGCGACAGTCTCGCAGCACGCCAAGAGGACGAAGGCAGAGCAAAGGCCGCCGACGTCGCAGAACGCAGAAAAAACCAAGCTGAAGAAGAGAAGAGACGCACCCGTCCAATCTTCGCAAACGCCGCCTCGAGGTCGCGCGTGTCGATCTTGTGGCTCAGGCCCGAGACGTGCAGGTTGTTGCCCGGGTTGTTGCTGCTGTAGCTGTTAGGGCGGATGCGGAGGGGGCCGGGACAACGAGGCGCGGCACGGGTAGCAGGGGCAATATGGAGGTGGGGGTGGGGCAAGGGGATGGATGGAGCATGTTGCCGGAGCGGGCAGGGGTAGGAATGGATTACAGGGATGGCAGGGAGTAGGTGGGGCGGGCAGGGTATGGGTGGGGAGCGGAGCGGAGGGAGGCAATGAGGAAGGAGGGCAGGAGAGTGGGCCGGGATGGAGGCGGGCGCGAAAACGCGGAACAGCGAGCAACGCAGCGCGGGCAATGCGACGAGAAGCGGGTGCGGGGGCACGAGCATGGACACAAAGACGACGATCAAAACACACGTTATGCGGACGCGGGCAAAACAGAAAGGAGGGGAAACGAAGTCAAAGGGAAAGGAAAGCGGAGTAGGGCGAAAGCAACGGTGGAACGGGGAAACAAGGAAAAGAGGGAGAAGGCAAAAGTCGAAAAATGAAAGAACCACGCACCCTCTTTCGCCCTCCCTCGCCGGGCTCCTACTCCTACTCCGTCCGCGCCGTCCACCACCTCCTCCACCGCCCGCGCCATCACGGTCCCGGTCCCGGTCGCGCTCGTCGTGCCCGTTCGCGCTCCACGGTGCGTCACCGCCGTCCGCGCTGGGAAGCGTTGCGGGCGCGCCGCCGTCAGTAGGGATGCTGATCCCGCTCGGGGCGATGTCTTGCGATTGCCAGGCTGTGGGCGGCGTGAGTATTGGTAGTCGGTCGGAGGGATAAGAGGAGGCGGTCGCAGGTGAGACGAGGGAGGGTGGTGGAGGTAGAGAGACGGGTGTAGTGTGGGTGCGGTATCGACGTGGCAGCGTGCTGCCGTAAAGCGAGGGTGCGGGCGCGCTGATACGGCCAGCCCAAAGGCGTAGCAGGTGGTAGGGGAGGACACCCCGCCAAGGGCCAAGTCTTCGGCAGTCGACGTCACAGCCGACAAAGAGCCCCGCAAACATCGAGCGGCCAGACGCAGACCAGTGGGCCACGCAAGGGGGTAACCAGCGGGTCCTGGAGAAGCTCGTCCTGCACCGCCGCGAGGCAAACATCCTCAGAAGTGAGGAGCAGCCGAAAGGCGAAATCCAGTCGGAAAATCGAGCCGAAAGGGTGCAACTCGAGTCGAAGAGGTGAAATCGAGGCGAAATGTAGTCGAATCGAGTCGAATGAGGTGAAAATCGAGTCGAATAGGTTAAGCATCGAGGCGAAAGGTGGAGAAATCGAGTCGAAAGGTGAAAAGGGCGGAGGCGTGTAATTACTGAAGTACTGATACTGGAGGCGAAAGGGCGGGGGCGGGGCGCGTACCGTCTTCCATTGCTGGTTGCTGGTTTTGTCGGAGTCGAGGTTGAGGTTGATGTTGCTGAGGTCGAGGTCGACGTCTCCAGGCGAGGTTGGTGCTGGCGTGTTTGGCTGGTGCAAACAGACCTAATGCGGGTGATCGGGCACAGCCTCCGGCGGCCGTAACAGGGTTAAAGCAGCTGCACACCAAGTGCCACCAGCTCGCAGTTAGCCTCCTTATCCATTTAATAAGATTGCTTGATTTCTGCGCAGAAAATAGTTCCTGACTCGCATCGACGAAATATTGACCGACTGTCCTTCAGCCTCACTAGCGTTCATTCTAACTCTAGCAAGATGTTGAGCGGTAGCACTTGCCCACCGTACCTGGCGCAGCGCACAAAATGAGAAAAAAATTGCCATCCGACAAGTTTATCGGCCCGGACTCGAATCGAACGAGGACAATCTGATCAAACGCGCGTCGATTCTTTAAGAAGTTCAGACGCATTCCAAGTGCTACCAGGCCTTCATACCTAAAGGTCAACCTCGATAAATCTACAACCGTGGCCAGCTAAAATGAACTGGTACAGTCGTTAAAAGGAATTCAACAAATATGGCCTAGCCTCGAATCGAACGAGGACCTTCTCAAGATAGCCGATGTGGTAATGAACAGGTGTGAGACGCGCTACAAGTACCACCAGGCCTTTAGATTCCAGGTTTGAGCCTGAATAAACCCATCGCTTGCAAAGGGGGGGGAAAAAATCCGACCACAGTGAATGGTGCCTTTGGGCAGCTCGGGCAAGCCACCAGTACATACTTGGGCTGCGTGAAACCTCGTGGAATTATTCATACATTGTAGAACTCTGTATAACATCTTATATGACTCACGCTGTTCACCTCGCAGTATTCAAGTCCTTGTATATCTTGGTAGGAATCTAATTTATTTTGGTTACACCTACTCGACTTATCTGTGCAATCATTTTTTGAAGTGTGTATTTTTAAAAGACTACTTACTTACTCTGATGACGACTTTGAGCGAGAGGATTAATTGAAACAAGAAAACAATGACATTGGCTATGGGACCACAAAGAAACAGATAAATCCAACAAAGTGGAATATGCAGAACCGAGATCAAATATAAATGTTTAATTTTTCTGTCTTTTCTAATGGATGGGTGAGGCAATGGTGTGGTATGGAGGCACCTCGAGCTCGAGCTCGCCGAGCCTTGCGATCCCACCAAGTTTGGTATCGATTTGAGCAACATCCTTTGCTTGTAATGACCGCTCAAACAGTGGCCGGGCCTTCTTCCAAAGGTCTACGGCCTTCACTGAATCTCCTCTTTCCATGGCAATATCTCCCAGGCGAAGCATGCAGTTTGCTCTGCCCTGATGAACATCCATATAAGTGAACCCATCCAGTGCCACAACAAAAAGATTAGCAGCTGTGTCTGGATCTCTCAGACCAAGAAAGATATCGCCCAGAAACTGGAGTGCTTTGTAAAGTCCTGATTTGTTCTGTATCTTCAGGGAGTACCCCAGATACACCACTGCCTGCCTGGAGGACCACTCAATGTCGAGGGCAGTCCAGCGACCAACATTAGAAAATCTCTCGAGACAGTAGGATACAGCTTCATGATCCTTCCCCCAAGCAGTGATAAAAGATTGCTGCAACAATTGCTTGGCAGTCAATGTATCTCCCTCCCGGAGATGAAGGTCGGCCAAAATTGTTTCGCAGTGGACAAGTGCGGTTAGATTGTTCAAGGCCTGGAATGCTGCTTTTGCTTTGTCCAGGTTGTCTCGTACATCACTGGCAGGTGCACCAATTATGACATCAATCTCGACAATGTTGAGGAGGGCAATGCTGTGATTCGCGGCATGCTGAGGAGAAGCGGTGTTCTGAACGATTTGAACATGAATGTCGCGGGCCTCCTTATATTCAGATTTGTGGCGGTGAATTTCTGCAACAATGATCATAGCATTATAATCTTCTGTACCTCTTTCCAAGCCACAAAGCTGTATGAGATTTCTAGCTCTTTGAGCGAGAACAATAGCTTCCTTGAGGTTACCCAGGCCAGTGAGACACATGGCTTCAATTCTCACGGCAATTGCTGCCCTATAAAGATTGCCCGACTGCTGAGCCATTGCTTGTGCCTCATGGGAATGCACCTGGGCTGCATGATTATTCCCCCGACCAAATTCAAGAACAGCTATGTTGTTCAGAACAATGGATTGCTGGTTGGTGTCTCCAGATGATCTTGCCAGTGAGAGTGCCTTTCTGAAGGATTCTATTGCTGCAGGCATATCATTTCTTTGATGGCGATAGTAAAATCCAACTGCATCGTGGAAGGTAGCTATTACGATGTCATATCAGATGTCCATTATTAAGATAAAGCATATTCAAAGCTTACACTCAAGCACTGGATCGTTCAAGCTATGGAAATGAGCCATGCATCGATCAATCAATACTTGTGGATGCAGAATAGGAGAATAATTTGCTGCCCGGAACACCTCTATGATGTATTTCACTTCAACCTGATGATCACAGGGTGTGGGGAAAACAGCTGGAATAGTTTCCATCAATGCAGTACATCCGCGGCTGGTCAACCGGCCAAAGGAATTGAGCGAAAGGGTGCAGTTTATTGCATCGACCAGATCTGGATTTCTGGGATGCAATTCCAAGCGGAGCAATTGCTCCAGGTTGCCTAGATTCGAAGTTATTTGGGTGATCCTTGCATCTTTCTGGAGGACTCCCAGGTATTTTCGATAGAAATCCAAAAGTAGGTGGAAATACTTGCAAAGAGGTTGAATAAGTAGGGGCGATGGGGGGTAGAAAGAACGGATATGTTCCCGAATTGGTGCCAAGGACTTCAACCGTCGTTTGTCATCATAATATGCCAAGGATGTACGGAGCAATGCTGTCCTGCACCCTGGAAGATTATTAATGGGAATAGGACATTGACCAAGTTCAACATCCGAGAGGCCATCTGGAAGGACTGAGAGGAAGCTCAATAAATCCTTGGCACCAGGCAAAGTGGCCATCCGGGGACTTGAAAGTGAAATGGCAATGGATGCATCCAAACTGGATCGTTTATCATGGCCATCTGAAAGCAGTGAAGTCCCTTCTGTCTTCCAACGAGTCAATATGCTAGCACAGCCTTCAAAGTCAACCAAATGTGCAATTAGATCAACAGCCAGGGGCATGTTATCTGTGATTTGGAGAAGCTTGTCAATGTCCCTGCTATCATGAAAATCATCTGCAATGTCCTTGAAGATTTGGCGGACAGCCTCATTTGATAAGGGCCGCAAAGGAGGTAAAAACGGGTGGGTCCAGTGGACCTTAGCAGGCCTCTCTACACCGCGCATCGTTATCTATTAAGGTATGAGCAAGTCTCATTGTTAAAACTGGTTGAAGCCTCACCATCAATGCAAGATGCTCCACATCAGTAAGGAAGGATAAAAATTCTTCAACTCCACTGCGGGTCCCCATAGGCTCCCAAGGTGTTTCCAGATTATCCAAAACTAAGAGAAATGGTGGACCTCCAGAAAAATGCTGAACAACTCGCTTTGTCATGTTTTTTCCTGGCTTTAATCCCAGATGAGATCCAATAAGGCCTGCCAGCTCGATGCTGTTGGTCACCGAATCAGCTGCCACAAACAGCCTAGCTTCATATTTTGCGGCAACATCAGCATGGTGGAGAGCAGCCTTGGCAAGGCTTGTCTTGCCCATTCCACCTGCTCCTAGAATTGAGATCCGGCCATATTGTTTGATAAGATTTGCAACAATGAAATCGAGTTCTGATTGACGGCCATGAAATATCTGTGGCTTCCCAGGAAGGATGGAGAGGGAATTTGAACTTGAGGCAACTAATCAAGATTGAACTCCAGGAGGGGAATTTTACCATACCTGTTCTGTGAGCCAGTGACACTTTGATACATCTGATTTTACATTATAGGCTGCTTCTATTGAAGAAGAATGAACCCACGAATGAGGATGTCTCTGAGGATGTTTCTTGATCAGAGAGCCGGGAAATTGATTCCAGTAGTTCCTTGTGCATCCTGTGTGTTCTATCCTGGAGCCCGGAAATGTCATTGAAGATATTGCTGCTAGTCACAATCTGAAGAGTTTTGTGAAGGCCAGTCGGTGACAGACCCGCTAAGGAATATTACCTTGAAATTTTGTAATGCATGCTCCAAATCTGTTTGACAATCCTTGAGAAGTGTGCTCATCTCAATCTGACGGAAGAAGTGCTTGATTTTGCTGCTATTTTGCTGTGATTCAACAAAACTGTGAATCTTGTGCAGGGTCCTGTAGGTAACTATGTGGGAGGGATCCGGAACAAAGAGATATAAAAATACTCTGTAAATCTGCCGATATGATCCAATGTGACCGGAGTAAGGGTCCCTCCGGTCCCCGACGTAATGTGAAGGTTGATGATGGCATAGAGCAGCTCATGGATGTTTTCCATGAGATGGATACATTCGGTTTTGTTCCTCTTCACATTCTAGGAGAATATATTCAGACAAATAGAGGTTTTCATCTTTTTCATACCTGGACTGCAGCCATCAAGGAGACAGTGGTATTTGAAATGGCGGAGATGAAGGGAGTGCCAAAACTGTCATTCAGCTCATTCAACAATGTGAGAGCAGGAGTCAAGCAGGCTAGAATGTTGCTCAATCGAGTATCAGCGACGCTGAGGGGCATTGTCGAAAGCGAAGTCAAAAAAACTTCAATCTACGTGCACTTATATATATATGCCTCAGGCACGCGGTCACACCGGGATTACAGGAATTTCGGGGCACCCGAAGTTAGTTTCGATACAGCACGTGTTCGTTTCGGGTGCGCCGAAATGCTTCGGGCTTACTATATATGGGAAGGCCGATGCATTTCGGCGCGCCCAAAAAGGTCACGTGCCGCATTTAACTTCGGCCGCCCCGAAATTTCGGTGTGGGTATTTTAGCTTCTTCTGCTCATTAGCGCCACCTCAGATCTTGATGTATATCCAGCAACATGATGATGCCACGAATGTGGGAAGTCCAGTACAAAAAGGTGGGTTGAGGCGCCGATAGTCTCTTCAAGTTGTAGACAGACACTTCAATATATGAAGCTCGTACCTCGCTTGTTGAGTGCTGACCACTTTTGACCGTTCCTATTTTTTGTTGCGGGTCCAGGCAACCACAGAACAGACCCCAGGTCCTGCGTTGAATGATTCAGAGAGTTGATGTGTGTGTGCCTAGAATCTGTTAAGATCAACTGCGCAGTCAAGGTCCGAAATACAATTCTAATTTTGCAGTTTGCGCTCCGAACATTTCGGAAGTTTTGAACTTCTTCCTCGCTTGTCGGGCTTTGGCCCGGGCCCTGGATTATCAGTGCCACACTGCCGCTCAAACATGAAAACTCCCAGACACTTCCCCGTGGCCCGGGCGCCTTAGGCATGGAAGGACTCGAGCAATCGGACTCCAGAGAGTATACCGGAGCTCCCCAGAATAGAGGGCATATAGAGGCAAAAAAAACCCCGCACACGGCTGCGAGAACACAGCGCGAGAATGAAGGAAGCCGGGCCGGCATGCGGTTTACAGACATCCGCTATGTGCCGTCGATCAGTTGATGTTTATTCAACCTAACTCGAGCGCTCAGTCGAGAGGCACGAAAATTGATATTTTCAATTCAGAACGATGCTCTATCTATCCACCGAAGGAGCGAATAAAAAAAGCCTATCCTCGAAATTGATTGACCTTCAGTCGAACCTACTTTATACTAATAAGCCCAATGGGTCTGGATTTTCGATTTTTTTCTCTCATTTCTTGCTCTTTCCCCCCGGAGTTTTTTGCAGCAGTTAGATATACTAGTATTCTATAACTGTATGAAATGTCTAAGGGATACGGCAAGAGGAAGGTATTGAGAATAAGTCGCCGAGCCATCAAATTTTGTGATGTTGAGAAAGGCATCGGTCTCCTGGTCTCGCAGCTCACCTCAGAACTCCGGAAATTTTTGAGGGGCACTTTGTATCATATATTAAACTTTCTGTCTCTTCAGATCATTCTTCCGGGGTCCTATTGCGGTGCTTTGGAAAGGAGGGCCGCGAGTGCGTGACAAACCAATCAGCCAAATCAATTGTGAAATTGTGTCACAACTGAACCCTTGCCTCCAAAGCACCAGAACAACGTCCCGGAGAAATAATTTGAAGAGGCATAATGACTTCTATGTGATATAAATTGCCCCTCAAAATTTTCCGGAGGTCTGAGGTGAGCTGTGAGGCCAGGAGACCGATGCCTTTCTCAACATCACAAAATTTGATGGCTCGGCGACTTATTCTCAATACCTTCCTCTTGCCGTATCCCTTAGACATTTCATACAGTTATAGAATACTAGTATATCTAACTGCTGCAAAAAACTCCGGGGGGAAAGAGCAAGAAATGAGAGAAAAAAATCGAAAATCCAGACCCATTGTGCAAATCCAGACCCATTGGGCTTATTAGTAACAGAAAACTTCGCCAATAGTGCCTGAATTCTATACGCAGTTTGTTCATCCACAGAACAGCGAGCTTTAAGCCCTGTTCAAACTCGAGGAATACTGTCAAGGATCATTGAGATTAATCTGCCAGCCGACCCGTAAATAAAAAAGATGTCTACTCTCACGCCAGTGCCGGAGCGGAGCGAGGTACACCGTGCGAAGGATCACCGATAGTAATTTATTGAACTCAGAGCACATGGCTCTATCTATCGAGCTCAATTGAATCCGTGGCTTTCGTTTCCACAGTTCCATCAGTAGACTCAACATATCCAGCGTTATCCGCGGCATCTCTTGCCCGCGATTTGTCAATATGGCTCCAAGCATTGGCGCATTTCCTGATAAACTATGCGAGCCAGAACAGATAAAAACATCCAAAATGTTTATCCGACGCGCGCGGTCCGAGCCGGGTACGAGCTGAAAAGATTGAAGTCTTTTCAAGACTTAGGACACTAGCCAGGCGCCTCTTGGGAGACGCCCAACAATAATGAGGTGATGCTCCCAGGAAACGCTCGGGATTGCCCGGGTTGGTTACGGCACAAGCAGAATGCTGACGACTTTGCTCCTTGCTCGCGAGTCAAAATATCGAAGGCTCACAGATGGTATAGATGCCATTGGGAATTGGGACACCTAATAGACAATAGAAAGTATATCTATCGATGGCTCGCGGCCGTTGCGACATATCTCCTGCTCCGCGGATCTTTGATGATGGCGTGTACATACTCCATGCACGTCCAAGAAACACGTCAAGTTAACATTACTTTTCCCTTCGTTCCTCTCTGCCTGCGATGAAGTCTTTGCTCCTCCTCGCTACCCTCGCCACTGCTCAGGCTGTCGCTGCCCAGATCACCATTAATACCCCGTGCGCATTTTTCAATCTCGAGCATACCATAACCTCAAAGCTCCCTCTCCACAGCGTATCCCAAGCCAGTGATGTGTCCTCTAGTCTTGGTTCCCCATTAAAGTTGTACCCAGACATCCTCTTCGAGTGCGAGCCGTACAGTCTCAGTTGGATTGGTAGAACACGTAAGCACCTCCACCAACTTGCGACCAATCCACGAATTCATCGTGTTGCCAGCGCCTTACTCTGTGGTGAGCTCTCTCCCCATCGAACCCGGTGCTGGAGGGTCACGATTCGCCCTTTAAGTAGATGTTAGTTTCTTCGTGCCATCTATATCCTCCATAATTCATTTTTAGTGTTGAAACTTACGGAGGTGACGGCCCTCTCGCCAGCTTCGGCCCTCAAACAGATACCACCATTACATGGACAACGAACGTTGCCGCAGGTGCATAAACCCTCTCCAGCTCGGTTTTGGCTTGACTCAGCAGCGTGCAGGCAAGGGGGTCGAGTTCGAGGTCACCGACAGTGCCGGCAATAGTGCATCGACCATTCCTTGGCTTGTTAACCCTGGAATTGCGGGATATTATCTAGCTCCTCTGTTCTTCCCTAAAGTTATTTCTAGATGGCGATGCTTGTCTAACAGCTGGTAGCGCGACTGGCCTTCTGCACAGCTCTTTCCCGCAGTGGCTTAACAGGGGTTCTTTTTACAGCCTCAGCTTCCAGCAGCTCATCCGCGTCGTCCTCGTCTGCTACCAGTAGCTCATCGTCCACCAACTGATAACCACCTACACTTACTACTTGTTTGTCTTCGGTAGACTCGTTGTTCAGACATTTGGACCACGCGAGTATAATATAACCCCCCCCATCCAGCTCGCCGACTGGGACGAGCCCCCTGCAAACGTGTGCCCATCCCCCCCATATCCAAGTATTAACGGATCCTTACAGTGGACTCCCAACACATCGTACAAACGCAGGTGCAATCGCCGGAAGAGTTGTCGGAGGAATGCTTGTAGTTTAGTGCTGGGCAGGTTCGGTTCGGTTCAAGTGAACCTAGAACGCCGAACCTGAACCTGCGTTCAGGTTCAGTTCAGCGTTCAAACGCGTTCGAACCTGTCAAAAAAGTTGCATTTTTTCGGAGCAAGGGCCTCAAGTAGGGACGTCAAAAAGCATACCAATCTGACTCAAAGGTGATACAGTCATCTCAAAATTGCACATAAGAGTCAACTAGCGACATTTACAGTAAGCGAGCGTGCAGGACAGAGTGTTACATGTGGTGACTCATCGTTCCGACATCCAGATGATGTCCGAATTTGCACCCAGGGCATAGACAGATGGCTGTAGCAAACTAGGTCAAGGCTAGAAGGGATCTGACTCTAAATCTCACCCCATAAACTCACAAATCTCACAGGGAATCACCTCTTGTTGGATTTTTCAGGTTCGAGTTCAGTTCGGGGTTCGAACGCCCCCTGGCCGCGCGAACGCTGAACCTGATGTTCGGTTCAAGGCAGGAAATTTCCGAACCTTGAACCTGAACCTGGTGTTCGGTCCGGTCCGGTTCACGTTCGAACCGATTTTTGGACCGGACCCGCCCAGCACTATTGTAGTTATCTCAACCCACCTTGGATGCTGGTATGTACGACGAAGGCGAGGATCACCCGTGGAGGGACCGGGCCTCGACGCTACAGAGAAGCCGGGATTTTTGACCACCCCCATCAACACCGCCATTGCAGGTGAGTCGACATACCAACCTTTCGGAGTCAGAAACCGATATCTATTCAGGAACCCCTGGAGCTCAAAATGAGACCCTGGGTGCCCAGCGAGGCAACTGCACCGACATCAACCGGTGAGGGCTGTTTCAAAGGACGTTGTTGAAGCTTTATTTATTCGTTTTATTCCAGCCTCTATGTCCGCTTCGGGCTCAGAGTCAGGGGTCAATGACCCGAAACAGCGTCTCGTCCTGCGATGGGACCCTCCAGCCGCGGCGCCGCAACCAGAACCAGAACCCGTGCGGTCGCGGTCGCTGTGGAAGGGGGGGATGGACCGCTCGTCGCCATCTCCCCTATCCCTATTTTTGTCCTTAACCTTCGGTACATCGGCCATCGGGCCCGATATTTGTTTCGTAGGTACATATGACCAAATAATACCCTCTTACACCCGAACCACCATCTACGACGCGACCAGTGAAGTGAGTAGTCCACTGTGACTACGTCGCCAGTGAACCTTTTCCACAAGAGCCCCGGATTACCATCTCCATCGAGCCCATACGCGCCACACCCGTACTCCACGCCCGCACGGCAAATTCCCCTATCGACACACTATTTTCATTCTACGCCTCTACGACATTCCTGGGACCTATCCCCGCTGTTTCTACTTCACACTTGCACCCCATCTCCCGGACTTCCGACCCATATTTCTGTCTACCAGCCCCGAACTCCGTTCTTCGACATCGCACGCGAAGAGGAGGTCCGGCTTTTGAGAGAACAACTCTCCCCCCTTTCGTACCCCGGGCCTGACATTTAGTGAAGCGGATTTATTTGTTTGACGATTTAGATACATGTACAGATTTAGCACGATGCTCTCGCGATGTTTTGAATTGAGAAATTCTCGATTTGGCCAATGCCGTGGGCATGCTCGGGAAGCCAGATTTCTTCTTTCTCTCTCTCCTTGCTACCGATAAGCTCGGTCCAAACGCGTGAGACGGCACTTGGTGCTGTATGGTTTAACAGACCTGAAACTATGGAGGCCCGGTGGCACTCGGAGTGAAGCCGCATTATGTAGATAGAACAGCATCAGGCTATAATAATGCGGAAGTTCCCCGTTCAATTCGGGGTCGGGCCATGCCCGCAATTGCAAAGGCTCGCGAAATTTTTCTCTCTCTCTGATGACGGTAGGTTTAGCGAGAGTGCAGCTGGAGCAATGGAGGCCTCTGGTAGCACTTAATTGCATCTGGGTTCTCTGAGGACGTTGATCATATGGTACCTCTCAGAAGGCCCCCGTTCGGTTCGGAGCTAGGCCATATACGAGAGCAGGGTTTTCTTTTGTCCTTTTGTTTCCGGCCGGCATTGTCAATTCTTTGCGTGAGAGATACGGTAGCTTAGGAGGCCGAAGACCGGAAAGAAGATTACCCCAAAGAAGAAAAAACCATGTTCCGATCCAGAGGTTGACCCCAACGGCCAAGAGGAATTTTCGAACTTAGATTAGATATTAATTAATGCAGTTCCGAGTGTGAACTCGTCTCGGTATAATATACCTCCAAGGAGGCTGAAGGGTTTCCTGAATATGGAGTCAGCTAGATCGATTTCTCCTCCGACTTGTGCGAGCGCGACGAAAAGAAGTATCCTTTTACTCGATGTCCTTTCTGAGTTTCGATTGAGTACCAGGTTACGGCAGCACACCTTGGGTTTAACACACCAACCTTTTGGTTCGTACAAGTCTCAGAGCGCCTCAGGGTCCTTGGCCGCGGTCGCCGTTGATGGATTAGGTCGCATCATAACCGTGTCCCCTTCGCCAACGAACTGCGGGAAGGAGACCAAGTTTCCGTTTCCGTTAGAGAGGAGATTGCGCAGTTGCTCGCGGGTGATGAGAGAATCCATCATCGTCTGTGCGCAGTAAGCGTGGACTCGTGAGCAGCGGAAGGGGTGGACCTACATGGGTATAAATACGCCCGATGGGGATGGAAAATAGCCCGATCATGAACGTCCCGGGAGAGAACCTGAACGCAAACAAGGTCCCGAGCGCAAAGACGGCTGCGGCGCGCTGGACATGAGTTACATCCGGGAAGCTCGACCGGAGCACGCACCAGTGAACAATCCAGATTGAATCGCAGTGCGAATGAGCCGGTTGAGCACCTCGTCCATCCGCCCGAAGCTGGTCTTCGAGCGGGAGAAGATAACGGTTAATACTACTTCACATGAGGTTAGATCGGCATCTTGGGGGACGGTACCTGCGCAGCTTACTAGCAATGATGACGTCGATAGCGCATTGTAGAGCAAGATTTGCCTCGACAACGGGCTGCAGCGCAATGAGCTTTGTGAGTCTTGTGTAGAGAAAAGTTTCAGCACCACTTATCAAACTCTGTAGAGCACTTACTCGGACAGAATCAAAGCCTGTATCCCAGCTGCGATGCCCATTCCGCATGTGGCCAGCGCAGCGACGACGAGAAAACCAACGAGAATTTTGTTCTGGGTGAAGATATATATGCGCCATGCTTGATACGTCTGATTGATGACCGCAAGGACGGCCGTCACTGAAGAAGTTTTAATCAGAGTCTGGGGACATTGCGGGAGGCTCACCGAAGGCCGTGAAGGTATATGGCCATATACCGACTACGTATCAGTTAACTGAATCGATCTTCTCTACCGGATGTCTGAAAAGCTCACTTTCAGCGACCCTGGGATTTGCGAAGTTCCTGCACGAATCCATGTGTTTCCGCCAGAGTTTAAGAGCCAAGTTGCTCACGTTACACAGTAGAACCTGTGCCCAATGAGAAAATGTTGCTGCGGACACGGGTTAAGGGGCTCACCAAGACATATATACAACAGCTGCGGCCTGGGTGATATTGATAATGAAAAGAAAGGCAACCATAGACCTGCAAAACATCAGAATCAAATTGAACAACTCAGCTTAATACTTACTTGAGCCGCCAAGGATCTTTGAAATCTGGAAGATTCTGCATTTCAGTATTGAAATACTTCGACACATACAAAACGCACTAGAATTCAAATATGTAAAAAACTGGGACATGATAACTCCCGTAAGGTAGGTGTTGACTGAAAGAACGACCAGATCAGAACTTTCCAAGCTCGAGAGGGACTCTGCAGGACTCACTCGTCACTCCCATCAAGACAAACCCTATGTATTAGGGAAAGATTCATTGCGGATGTGGGAGCAGCAATGTAAGCATACCAATAGTTTGATCGAACTCCCCCATGGCTACTATGGACAAGAAAAGGAATGCATGGAGAGAAGCGGTGGGCGCATGTGGGGACTCACCGCGGCCTTTAAATATTTGCGGAGACGGGGTAGGCCCCCGGTCACTACCTTTCGAGGCCCCCTGTTTTACTCTGGGAAATTTCGGTTTCGGAGGCTGTTTTACTCTATTTCGGACCAACATTTGAGGCTAAAATGGCCAAATTTTCTCTCCCAGTGGTATTTTTCGCGTATATGGGCCGCGGTATCGTTGCTGGAACAGTTTCGACCAAGGAGTGCCGACTGTCTCCCAGGAATGTTTTTCCCCCGTCACTGCACCCATGATACACAAAAAAAGAAAATCTAGCGCTCCGCGCGATTTACTCTACATCGGATGGGCCTCAGCCCTTTCCGGCCTGATTTACTGTATCTGGCGGACTGGGTTAGGGGTCATTTTGAGGGCTTGATTTACTCTATCCCGGACCGCTTCGAAAGGTAGTGACCGGTGGCCTGACGGGGTAACGTACAGTATTCATGCGACAATCGTGAGAAGGTAAGCGAGAGGACTGAATGCAGCGACCCTACAGCCGTAAATAAGGCGGCGGAAAGGGGCGGAGCATTCAAAACTATGGTGACCGTACTGTACATCTGGAAACGCATTCTGCCAGAATAGACTCGTTTAGACGGATAGACGGCCATCATCAGGAAAAACCTCTTTCCCTAATTTAGGGGTAATTTGGTTCTCGATTCTAGATTGGGGGAAACTGGGGCAAGTTACCCGAATTAGTTGAATTTCCTGTATTAGTGTGCGGTCCAACTGCGGAGAGCATATTTTTAACTGAAGAAGGGAGAATCCTTCCTTGGAGGTTGTATGGATAGATCTTGGGACAGATTAGGAGCCTTTTCACAGTATGCCAGACTAGTTGAAGACTCGCTGGAAACTGGAAAACCGATAAGTCCACAGCCGGCACTTGCCGGCTTTTGATCACGCAGTGCCAGGCACCGATCAGTGTCGCACACGTGCCATCAAAAGGTGGTTCGACTCTGTATTTGGAAGGATGGACAACACACATCAACAACTCTTCTCTCTTTTCCCCCATGTCGTCTCTCCTCGTCCTCGCGTTCGCACTCTTATCCGCACACCCAAACCTCCCAATGACATCCTGGGCTATTAAGCAAGTCTCTCCCACTGTTTTGCGGCATTCTCTGACGACTTATACCTTGACAGCACTTCCACACATCGAGGCATTCGCCTCACGGCCATTTACAGGCCAGCTCAACGGGGCCCAGCTCAACGTGTCCGTCACCTGTTCTCATATCCCATTCCTCATCCATCCCTCTCTAGTGCCGAAGAACGCCGCCATCTGCATCGCAACTGTGGACGCGCTTGGAGTGACCAGCCACTAGCCGAGGACGAGAAGGAGCGCAGAGTTTCCATTGCAGGTGCGTACCTTTACCTTCCACATCCCCTTCCACGTGAATCTCAGCTTTCCTTCGCCCAGCACGCGTCCGGGTTCACCGTCTGCGCGGACGATGTTTTTCGGTTTTACTGTCATTTCCACCGCGCGCCGACGACGACTGCCTGAGACGGGATGCCAGCAGAAGCCGGACCCTTCGCCGCTGAAGCTGCCTTCTCCGCCGCAGCCGCACAGTCTGATTACAGCTCAAGTTCGTGAGAATGAAGGCGGAAATGGACCCGCATCATTGTTCGTGTAGACCGGTATGTTCTCCCCGCCACCTTCCTGCTGATCTCGTGGATCAAATAGATCTGGTCTGTGCGTCGTGCGCATCGCCATCTCGTACGTCCTCGGAATCAGTATGCACTTGAGCCGCCGTGCAGTCGCCTGAACGACAACTCCCTGTGGAGGGAAGACGGATAGCCATGACAGCAAAGGTACGTAGCACGCCCTTGTTGACGTCCGTTCTGTATTCATGAGTCGCACGCAGGACCCGACCCGATAAGCTGTCATTCACCGTTCCCTGAGCTTTATTCGGCATAACCAAGACCCTCCGATGTTAGAAGGTATTCCCACTTTGTGGGTATTCCCGCTGACACACTTTTTACAGCTGCCCAGCCCTCTCCCCGGGTGAACGCTTCCGTGTATTCCCCAATTATGTGTATGTTACTCTTGCTTTCCATCTCGACATTGCGAGCAGATTCCAATGTGGATTGTCCTCAAGTGTCAGCTCTCCCCATGCGGTATGAATGGCGATCATGTAGTTTACCATGTCTTCCGCTTGTTGTTAGTCTATGAATATATTTGCTTTCAATTTTCAATTGTCAACTGCGAATTGGCCCAGTAATGCTCTGTTAGCACTGGTAATGGTTGCATATCCTAGCTAATTAAGTACCTTATTGCCCCTAAGGATTTTCCAACGTCACTAGAAAGCTAATGACCCTAAGGAAGGTGATTCGGCCGGATTACCCACAATTTGGGGGAAATTCCTGGAAATTCGGCGCTATTAGCAAAGGAGGTGTTTCCTGATGATAGACATCGGCTAGAGATTGGTAGCGCGTGGTTCAGCTTCCCATCAAGTTCAGATGTTGATCTTGTCCGATCCGTCCCGCTCTGGCCGTCGCCCTGTTGCATTGTTGAAATCTTTAGTTGCCCAGAATGGTGAGGGACTTGAAGGAATTGTGAAGTCCGGGTCCCGAGCACGCGAAATGATGAGCGTAGTCACGGCAGCGGTGAAGCTATAAGAAGCGCGCCATTTTGTGATCTCTTCTAACCTTCACCTTGCCTTCACCCACATTGTAGGCACTACCCACAGCTGTCTCCTACCCCCTCCTCCTTAAGGTTGGGAATCACTGGCATTGTCAAGTACGTACGTTTCGATTTTCCTTCTCCGACGCCTGTTGTGTATGTCCATTCCCACCATTTCATCTTTGAGGGCTATAAAACATCGGTACGTCCTGGAAGTTTTCCTAGTTGTCCTGGGGCGCATTAGTTACAACGTATATGTATATTGCGTGTAGTCGCCCACCAATGCATTTTTTTCACCTGCTATATCCAAAACGCAAGATTTGATCCGGTACTTCCATCGCTATGCCTCGCTTGCAAAAATGATTGTAACTTGATTGTGATATTCTGATCCGTCTAGAGTGTCTATCCGTGTCTATGCGAGGTCTCCCGTAGAAACGGCCTGTCTATGGCTGTCTCTGAGAGACGGGAGGCAGTCTTTGGGTCTATAAGTGTCTATCCGGTCTCTCGCGTCTCCGGTAGACCTCAATAGACATCCGTTATTTTCCAGATGTAGTAAGCCGACCAAGTGTTCAGGAGGAGGAGGAGGAGGAGGAGGAGGAGTGTATTACTGCGGAGACTGAACACTTTTGGTAGAGATGACGGTGACGGAGAAATTTTGGGACCCGAAAAACGTGAAATTTTCTGGTCCGGCATTTGCCCGACTACCATATATGGTAAATTTCTCGTGATTGCCGAAGAAATGAACGCCATACGTGACTGGTGACACCCTGTGAACAGTTAGTCAGATTACTAGCGCTGTGTAAGCAAGTTACTAACTTGAGTTAGTAACATGAGAGAGTCAGGGCCCCCATGTGAGTTTTGTGAGGTACATGTTATATAACATGACATAAGCACGCCTAGAGGTGCGCTTTCGGCAAATTTCAGCGCAAAAATGGGGTTGAATTTGGCAATGTAAAGTCCAAAAGCGGGGCCGTATACCCAGATTTGCCCAATCTCATTCTGGGATGAACGCTCTAGCTCCAGGCACACTTGTGACTCTCCAAAAATGCTGCCTCAAGTCGTCTGAGGGCTTATATACCGCCCCTTTCTCACAGCTAAATTACATGCGTCCCAGGGCCTCCAATGTGAGAAATGTAAATAACGTGTTAATAACAGTGTGAGAAAGGTCATGTTATTTAACATCAACTTTCTTACACAGCGCTACAGATTACTACAGTACGAAGTCTTTCAGTGATCCCGGGGATCTCCTTCCAGGCACTACCGTTGTCAGGGTCAGCCAATAGATGGTACTGACCTGTCAATGCACTAACCGGTTATGAACCGGTCCTGGTGTTGAGTCGATTGGTACAACTCTCATCAGATCTAGCCCATTGGGGCGCTATTCGGCTGTCGATGGTTGGTCTACGGTGTCCTCAGAACACAGGTGGGCTTCTCAGGCACATTTTGCCCACAACTTTAGTTAGTGGGTTCTCATGAGCCCTAATGGTGCAGAGCGTCCGCCAAATTTTTGGCTCGATACTGATGTCACTGGGCGATACTGACCTTCGATGCTGAGCAGAGTTTGAATGCATCAGCCATCATCTAAGTGTGCATGAGTTCGAACCTGTGAGTTCGCGCTATAATCTTTTGGGCTTCCACCGCGGTGCCTCCCAATCCCAATCCCAAGCCATCACGGCATAGCATAGCCACAGCACCCTAACTCCCAGCATCTCACTCACCTTTCGGTACTCTCCGGTTGGGTTTGGGGTCAATGGACATAGTAGAGTCAGGGTGAGGAGAGTGTATGGGATCCCTTTGGATCTCTACCATTATTTTTCATGCTGTGGCTCATAGTAAATGCGGAACGGGGTAGTAAAATTAAACACCGAATTTCAAGGCTCAATTCGTCAAAGCAGAAGTACTGTACTATTACGACCAAATGTTCAGGTGACGGGTGACGGAGGGTCGTGAACTGAACATTTGGGACGTAGGTGACGGTGACGTTGAGGTTTCGAGGCCTAAATAGGCTGAAAAATGTTAAAATTTCTCGCCCGGCGGATGCCGGGCATCCAGATATGGTAATTGATGGTGATTGCCGAGAAATGAACACTTGAAAAAGTGAACACCTTAGGTGACTGGTGACATAGTGTGAACATTCGGTCTTAATAGTACAGTAATGCGATGAATAAATGGGTCAATATATGTGAACAATACGTCGGTCATTGGAAGCCCGTGGGTTTGCTCACCGCCACAAAGCGGTGAGGCCGGCACATCCAGGCTTCGGACCAATTTCCGTTTCGCGCTGTGGCCTGGACATGCTGCATATATATATCAAATAAGCGGTGTACACGACGCCGAGTACCCAGGACACAGGTTCGCCAGCGGTTCAGAGCCGCCTGTTATAAGTCCTCCTCCGAGTCTCCTTCTACTAATCTCACCGGCTGTTTCTCTCCCAGTCGCAATGCCCCCAATGCGTGTGTCCCTATCGGTCCCCATCGCAGCATCACTTCGACGCCATGCATCGGCATCCCTCGTGCCTCAGGCCAACGATTTGGGTCTTCGAGCACCTTAGCGGCACCTGTTCTGCGCAGATGCGAATCCGTATCTCGTTGTGGGCCTGACTTGGAACTTGTGCTACCCTCCCAGATAGCGAGTATTGTGCGTGCCCTGTACCTTTGTGTTGCCTAGGCTGATTACCCCTTAGATAGTCTAATCCGTCAACCAGCCTCATCCTGAGCCGAACGGGCGGGAACGCGCCGACTGCAATCTTATCAGACTGCTCTTTTCCATCGCCGCATGTGCGAATTCGACACTTGCGAGCGGGATATGGGTTGGTTTGTCCTCTGCTCTTTCTCCTTTTCCTTTTCCTCCCTTTCTCCTCGCCCTCCCTGCTCTCATGTTTCCTCCATGTGCTGTATATACGTGGCTTTTAAAGCCATTGCTGGCATGGCGATACGAGTCCCAAAGGTGTGTCCTCCCATTCATCTATTTTTTTCCCCCAGATGTGATAATCCTAGATGTGAAATGGCCCGTACCGTGATAAATGACATCTCAGAGCTTTAGCGATCGCTACCAAGCGACCCGCGCACTGCAGTTTTATCACTCGGCAAATGGGGTTCGTACACCGCGCATGGCCTGTCATTGGACCCGTGGTTCGCTTGATCTTCAAGGCATCGGTTCGCTTAGGCGTCAAACCCGCACCACTCAAGCCGAACGTCGCCACTCCTATCCACAAGCCCGGAAAGAAGGACAAATCTTCCACGAAGTCTTGGCGACCCGTGGAAAATTGCGAGCACATCTTGTCAAAGCCTCTCGACCGGCTCGTTGCTGACCGCGTTTCGTTTGAGGCTGAATCTCTCGGGTTCATCTCTGATGCCCAGTTTGGCGGGCGACCTGGCCACGGCACCGAGCACATCAGGAAAAACCGAAGCTGCTAGATAGACCTATATAGACCTACATAGACGATATAGACATTATAGACAACTGACCAACTTTATAGAGAGGTGGGATCCCCTACTTGAAACATATAGGCACTTATAGACACTCATAGTCGGGGTCTCGTCTATGTATAGTGCTTCATAGTGCTCATAGTGGCCAATACATTTCTATAGTTCTCGAGGATTTCCACCAAAAGTACAAATATATATCACTGTAGCGACACATGAAGGCCCGTAAATAAGAGCGTAACAACCTATACATCCCACATTTCTCCAGCTTTTCTTCACCAAACATCCTCGCACCTTGTAGAATCCCGAACACGGCAACACCGGTCGCGGGATGTCTTGCGCGGTGTAGCCAAATGTCAGGGTATAGACTTCCAGTGTCGAAGCCAGAATAAGGAAGGTTGGATCCACGTTGACACGGGGCATAATTTGACGAATCGGAGGCATTGAATACAACTTCGTCGTCACTGGAATCATTTTCTGAAAATTCACGCGCCACCGCTGTATGTAGGGACCCCGACCCCAAGGTTTATACACAAGCTGATGTACTTGCGAGGGGTTCGTGCTTGTAACCCTAGCTGAAGTTGACGCCAATTGATTGACTTCATTGAATGCGGGCGGAGCGATTGGGACGGGGTTGAATCAAGTCTGCATGCTTCATTTCGAGATGTTAACACATAGTTCAGGGCTCGAGAGGCACTGCAGGTGTTGACGACTTGAATTAGCAGCAGACAGAAAGAGGATGACGTGACGACAGAGCCCAGACAATGTTCTTGAATTACACGGACGCTCAGATTAGGCACTTGGAGCGGCCGCAGATTGCATTGCACCGAATTTTGCTAGCCTGAGAACAAGGTTTGGACGATAATCATTTGCTTGTCCGATATTGGCCTCGATAAAGCAAGGCGTGGGGGGCTGAGCTTGAATTGCACGACTTGGCTTCTGCTTAACAGTGGTGACGTGGCTCGTAATCCGGGGTATAAGCGAAAGCGGAGAGTGGTCACTGGTGAGGCCGCATCGAAGCGGGCGGAAGGCAATACAGCAGGTACATACAATGCGAACGTTCTGAGTCATCCCCAGAAGTGTGGGCTGCGACTGGCGAGTTGACCAAGGTCGCAAGTCTTCCAGTTCCTTGTCGAGAAGTCGACGATATGCGAGGGAAAGTTATGGATCTTCAAGTCTTGGGCATCTCTTACGAGCTGGAGCGGCGGGAGGGGAAGAAGACAGCGAGAAGATCATGATGGAGAGCGACCAAAGTGCACGTGACGACCCACAGAACCAAACATTGTGCACGGGCCTTCCTCCGAATCCTCGTCTTTTCAGCTTCATCCCAGTCTTCGCTGGGAGCGTGGCTGCACAACGACCACTACTTCTCCTACCTATTTCACCAGCTTCCGCGTCCGGATGTTACTGGTCCCGCTTTCGTCGGACGATCCCGTTTTCGTAGGGCATCAAACCGTTGTCAAACCGTGCCCACGGGCGTAACAAGTACACCTTTACCCGTAAGGAAATCCGTTACGGGATTTGGACGCCGTAAACATCCCATAAGGGGATGACCTCTGGTGGACTACTGAAGCTTACATGTATTTTTTTTAGCTCGCAACTTACTCCAATTACTATTCTACTAGTAAATTCATCGGTAAGTGCGGTGGAAGGAAATAGAGCTAACCCGTTTCAACCTGTCAGCGTATTTTCCTCAAAAGTGTGAGACGGTACGAGGGCGTCACCGTATTTACGGCCCGTAATTTCGGGACGGGTTGATGCCCTACGTTTTCGACACTCAAGCTGTTTTCAAGCAATTTTCAAGCTGTGCTCTTGAAGTTTCCTCTGAGGCATCGAAATTACATTCGGGCAAGGTCAATAATAAAACGCGCACCTTCTGAAATGGTCCTGGGCCCTCAGTTTCATACATTCGGCTCGATTCTTCCGCAAATACTATATCCAATTTTGACCGCTTGGTTTGCGAACCGAGTGCTCTCATGCTCTTAAGCCCATTTGACCAACGACAGCACCGCTCTTGTCAACTTCTCCCCTGCCTCTCGAGTTTTCCATCTGCGGTCGTCCTATACACTGTGCTTCATCATGATCGGCATCCACTCACGCCCAGTTTAAGCATGCTGACAGCGGCGGGAATATTGCCATCAGAATCCGATACCGGCTCTTCTGAGATAGATGTACGGGGAAATACTTATAGTTACTCATAGACACCCATAGACACACAGAATCCAGGGGCTACTTTCATAGACCATCATAGACCATCATGGACCTACATAGACGGATATAACTGGCCATGTGTCTATCATAGCATTTGAGTTTTTCCTGATGCAGGCCGTTGACGGATACATTCACCGCGTCAAGTCCGAATGGAACAAGGGAAATACCGTGTCCACTGTCTTTTACGATCTCAAGGGCGCGTTCAATCGTATTTCCCACCAAGTCGTCATCAAGGAACTAGCCGTGTTAGGCTTCCCTCGCCGCACCATTCTTTGGGTGGCGTCGTTCCTTCATCGTCACCTGGTAACTGTGGTTATTGATGGAGTTCGAACAGTCACTTTTGCGTGCTGTGGCCAAGGTGCACCCCAGGGCTCCGCCTTATCCGGAATCCTCTTCGTGATTTGCATCAATCGCCTGCTCACACGGCTCGGTTCCATCGGCGTTCACACCAGTTGGCGCTACGGCTTTGTTGACGATACCAATTTCAGCACCGCCAGCAAATCGCCGTCGCAGAATGTTTCCGTACTAAACCGAGCTGCCATGATCGCGCAGGAATGGGCCGACGAAGATGACGCTACGTTTGAAAAGTCCAAAACCGAGCTGATCCACCACCCCCCAGGACGCGCGGACCTCTCCGAATTTCACATCATGTTCGATGGGGAAATCATTCGCCCTTCCGATACGCGGTAATGTCCATATCAAAGCTCGCGCTGCATCTGCCTCCCGTGCTCTGAACGCTTCTCTTGCTCTCACGCACATCGTATGGGGTTTGAAGCCACTGATGGTGCGAGATCTGGTGCGCTCCACGGTTGTTCCTCGCTCGGACTATGGTGTCAGCTGCTTCCTTCCCTTACCCCCGGCCGCATTGAAGCCTCTAGAGCGACTCAACAAGTCCGCTGCCCGCTGCATCACTGGAGGGTTTCGCACAGCTTCACTTGCTGCTCTGGAGAAGGAAGCTGCGATTCTCCCTGTTGGCCTGCGACTCGAATCGACACTGCTCCATAGACTTGCACGATACCTGACGCTCCCGGATCACCACGGAATAACCCCGCTGATCCACCACGCGATCGCTTTTGCACCAAAGCTTTCGAAGAACGCGTCAGCACTTCACTATGCTGAGCGCCTTCCCGTGGTGAAATGGCCTGATGACTCAGTGGTTCCTGCTCGCGGACAGCGCATCCGCAACCGTTCGACACCTAGAATCCTCCCCATCTCAGATCCTTCGCTCTCTGGCTTTGACTCTCACCTTGGAATGGAGCTGATTCTTCCTGTTTATCTTGCTCCTTGGGCAGACCCTTTACCCATCAATACTATCATCCCATCGAAGGAGAACGCTGTCAAGATCTTGAACGAAATGTTGTCCGATGGCCGGTGGGATGGTGCAACTTGGTTCACTGATGGCTCATTATTGGATGGGTCTGCAGGCGGAGCAGCGGTTCGAGTGGAGAGAGGTAGAGTGCAGGAGCGGATTCTTATCGGTTTGGGAGATGGTCAAGTTGCCGAAGGCGAAACGGAGGGTGTTTGGAAGGGGACTGATCGGGCATTGAGAAAAGATCCTACTCATGTTCTGATGATCTCGGACTCACAGGCGGGGCTCAACGGCATCGTCTCAACGGCACCTCGTTCAGGTCAATTCCGAGCAATCGAATATGACAAGCTCATACGTGCCGCTACCGCCCGACTTCCTGTCCTCCATATCACGAATCTCTGGACTCCCGCGCACATCGGAACAACCGGAAACGAGCTCGCAGATGCAGCGGCCAAGGCTGCCACCCTCCTTGCTCCAGACCCATCCACCCCCATCTCCCTCACCACCTGCCGGCGTCGTATTCACCTCCAGATCCTGGAGAAATGGAAACGATCTTGGGACCTCACCAAGTCGGGTCGTGGGCTCCGCACGATTGATAATTCTCCCCCATCACTTATTCTTCGCCCCCCATACGACTCTTCCCTCGCTCGTGGTAGCATCTCCATCATTGCCCAACTCCGAACGGGATTCTCCTCCCTCAATGCTCACCGGTATCGTTCAAGGCAGATTGCATCCCCTGCATGTGACGCTTGCGGTGCGGCATTTGAAACTCGCGCCCACTTCCTTCTCCGCTGCCCCGCGTGGGATCACTTGCGGCCCGCACTGCAGCATGCCTCCTATAATGCTGGTCTCCTTGGTGCTGTCGATCTGCGCTCTCTCCTCTCACACCCCAAACTCTTGAAGCCACTCGCTACTTTCATCTCAAAAACTGGTCGATTCTCCACGCAATGCTAAGATCTCCTTTTTCTTTCTATCTCTACTTACATTACATTACTTATAATTCTCTCACACTTCAACCCTGCACCAAGTCGTACCTCCTCAACATCTCGCTCCTCTCCCTCACATCATTATCTCGTTGCCTATCCCTCAAATCTTTTCCCCACTCGCTTCGACCTTCGTTTATTCAATTCTTACATATAAAATAGTTACCTCAGAATACCCTACTAAAAACCACCCAACCCCAAACTACTTACAGTAGTGTACTGCCGCATGGCTCCTGTAGTCCGGTACGGTAACCAATAAAATTCAAGTTCAAGTTCACTCGGTCCAACACAATTCTTTCATCTCCCACCATCACAAATAATATCAGAGGCACCGACGTAAGTGTTACCGTTCTTGTCATTCAAAAATTACATCGAGCATCTGTTGAGCAATGGGAACAATTAACAGACTTCGTTTGAAGTGATTTTTGAACCACCGTGATAGCGAAAAATCCGATTGTCCGGTGCCAAACTCCGTTGATCCTTGGCTGATCCCATGACGACTGAAACCTGCGGTGTAAATGTTTCTGTTCTTCCAGGCAATTTCCACAGCGGCAGACTGAATTCGAGCAACAAAGATGGGGAGACGTGTCACGCACTCACATTTTATCCCCCCAACTTGTCGATAAGTATAGCAATACCGGTGTTTGTTGCACGGCATGAGACGGCATGGGCAAACCTTGGCAAGCCGAGTGGAAGTCGAGTCTGCCCCGAAATTGCAGAGGTATTAGTTACAGAGCGGCAGCTGGGGGTAGCGAGAAGTCCGAGCTCAAGAAACACTCGTTCGAGGTTGTGGTTGCCAATGACTTGGTCCAGACCAGTCCAGACCCTACGAAGCTTGCGCAAACTTTGAGCGTCATCATGACAAAGCAATTCCCAAGGGGGACAGAAATGACTACTGAAAATTGACTGAAAACCCACAAAAATTGGCTGGTACGGCGTGAGAAAGAACGAGTCTAAAAATACTTTTTAGGACTCGTAACTGACGTCGCCCTCAGGCCGCCCCATCCTGCCCCTTTCGTATCGCCGCCGCCTGTAAGCCCGTAGCTCCTTCCCGTTGGCCGGAGCGCCGTGTACGACATGTACTGTGACTCCCTGCACTGCCCGCCGCGCGCGCCGGCCTATTGCAGCAGCACGACACGGAACACAATCTGCTCGGCGACTACGAAGCCGTTACCCGCCTGCTTGATGCGCCCCGCGCCTACGACCTCACCACACGCACGGTACATCGCCCCCGCCGCCGTACCACGTCCACACCCTCAACACCAGCCCCCCGCGCAGCCCAGATACGACGCGCAGCAGGCGCTGCCTTTCCTCGTCGCGCACGCCGCCTTCCTTGACCCCGCTGCGTCCATTCCCCATCGCATATGCCGCTTTCAACAACTCTCCCCCCCTTCGTACCCCGGGCCTGACATTTAGTGAGGCGGATTTATTGGTTGGACGATTTAGATACATGTACAGATTTAGCACGATGCTCTCGCGATGTTTTAAATTGAGAAATTCTCGATTTCTCGAATGCCGTGAGCATGCGCGGGAAGCCAGGTTTCTTCTTTCTCTCTCTCCTTGCTACCGATAAGTTCGATCCAAACGCGTGAGACGGCACTTGGTGCTGTATGGTTTAACAGATCTGGCACTCTGAGTGAAGCCGCATTATGGAGGTAGACCAGCATCAGGCTATAATAATGCGGAAGGTCCCCGTTCGATTCGGGTCGCGCCATGCGCGCAACTGCAAGGTTTCCTCACTCTTTTCGAAAGTTGACGGGATCAATTTTTCGCTCTGATGGTGTTTAGCGGGAGTGCAACTGGAGCAATGGAAGCCCGGTAGCACTTAATTGCATCTGGGTTCTCTGAGGACGTTGATCATATGGTACCTCTCAGAAGGCCGCCGTTCGGTTCGGAGCTAGGCCATTGTATACGAGAGCAGGGCTTTCTTTTGTCCTTTTGTTTCCGACCGGCATTGTCAATTCTTTGCGTGAGAGATACGGTAGCTTAGGAGGCCGGAGACAAGAAGAAATTTGCCTTAAAGAAGAAAATATAATGGTCCGCGATCCAGAGGTTGACCCAGAGAAATACATGAATTTTCGAACTTGAATTTAATATTAATACAGTTCCGATTATGGACTCATGTCAGTATAATATACCTCCAAGGAGGGGGAGCCGTGTGATTATGGAGTCAGTTAGATCGATTTCTCCTCCGACTTGTGCGAGTGCGAAGAAGAAAAAATTCCTTTTACTCGATGTCCTTTCTGAGTTACCATGTTACGGCAGCACACCTTGAGTTTAGACACGCCAACATTTTGGTTCTTCCAAGTCTCAGAGCGCCTCAGGGTCCTTGGCCGCGGTCGTCGTTGACGGGTTGGGCCGCATCATAATCGTCTCGCCTGCGCCTGCAAACTGCGGGAAGGAGACCAAGTTTCCGTTTCCGCCGTTCGAGAGGAGGTTGCGCAGTTGCTCGCGGGTGATGAGGGAGTCCATCATCGTCTGCGCACAGTAAGCGTGGACTTGTGAACAGCGGAAGGGGCGGACCCACATGGGTATAAATACGCCCGATGGGGAGAGAAAATAGCGCGATCATTTGCGTCCCAGGAGAGAACCTGAACGCAAACAAGGTCCCGAGCGCAAAGACGGCTGCGGCGCGCTGGACATGAGTTGCATCCGGGAGGCCCGACCGGAGGAACACGCACCAGTGAAGAATCCAGATTGAACCGCAGTGCGAATGAGGCGGTTGAGCACCTTGTCCGTCCGCCCAAAGCTGGTCTTCGAGCGGGAGAAGATGACGGTTAATCTTACTTCGCACGAGGTCAGATCTGCCTCCTAAGGACGGACTCTGCGCAGCTTACCAGCAATGATGACGTCGATAGCGCATTGTAGAGCAAGATTTGCCTCGACAACAGGCTGCAACGCAATGAGCTTTGCGAGTCTGGTTCAGAGAAAAGTCTCAGCACCACTTATTAACCTCTGTAGAGCACTTACTCATGCAGAATCCAAGCCTGTATTGCAGCAGCGATGCCCATCCCACATGTGGCCAGCGCAGCGACGACGAGAAAACCAATGAGAATTTTGCTCTGGGTGAAGACGTATATGCGCCATGCCTGATACTGTAACTGCTGATACAGGCTGACCTGGCAAGTACGGCAGCTTGTTAAACGGCGTGAGCGCTGTTGGGTGGTCGCTGGTGGTCGTGTGGTCGTTTTTACGTTGCCGACCTCGGAAGCTTTCAATGATCCCGGCAACCAGATTTCGGAGATTTTCTGCCGGCTATTCAAGGCTTCATTCTCACCACGTCTTGCCACAATCTGGCAATCTTGTGGCAATCCAAAACCTGCTTTCTTCTCATCAATTATGAACGATCTTTCCGACTCTGGTCTAGGATTCATTGTGCCTTATGGCATGCCACTTCTGGTCCGTCGGATAGTCTGGACTCAGCGAAACCCGAGTCGAAGTGCCGTTAACGATGCTTTTCTCCTAGGTCAGGAACAGATCCACAACACATTCTGACAGAAAGACCAACAACAACAGCAAGAACCCTTCCGACGGCGCGGCCACCGGTCTAAACTGACGCCTTACTTAAAGCTGGGCACTCCGTCTCTTTCCCAACTCCTTGCGGTTTGAAGCCCCCACCATGCTCGTCGTCCGGTCCCTCGTTTCTATTGCATCTCTTATCGCGGCGATCTCAGCACAGGATGCTTGGCCTTCTGCCAGCATATCTTCGAACACCACTGCCGCGCTGACCAGCGCCTCCTCAAAGGCGTGCGCTGCAATCAGAGTCAAGCTGGGCTCGTCGATCGTAAAATCGTCTGGACTGGAATACAACGCCACCGTTATGGACCCATGGAGCCTTTTCAATTCGCTGGATCGACCGACCTGCATTGTGTACCCTCGGACTGTCTCACACGTCCAGGCCGCCATGAAGAGCATCTTTCGGTTTAGTTCGCACTATGCCGTCCAGGCTGGGGCCCACAGTACGATGGTCGGATGGAACACGTGAGTTGTCTGCGCTTCGCGCGGATATCACTGATGCCGGAGTCGCGTCCACAGCATCAGTAATGGTGTTCTCATCTCGTTCGCCAATATGACGAACGTGTCGTACTGCGCTGACACTGAGACGGTCACTGTACTGCCCGGTGTGCATTGGGGCGACGCGATGACGGCGGTCGAGCCATACGGCATCTCTGTTATCGGTGGACGAGCCAGGTACGGGTTTTGGCTCTCTCATCGATTTCTTATCTAATGACTCTCAGTGACGTTGGGATGGGCCTGCTCCTTGGAGGGGGGATTAGCTTCGTTTCACCCCTGTATGGTTGGTCCGCGGATTCTATCAAAGAGATGGATGTTGTATTGGTTACGGGCGAGCTCGTGACGGCCACCGCGACCAACCACGTATTCAGACCTTTTTCGGGCGCTCAAAGGTGGTGCCAATCGCTTTGGAATCGTCACCCGGTACGAACTGTATCCCGCTCATACTGGGACGAATGATCAAAAGAGGTGGTTTGGGGGAAATATCGTCGAGTTCATGCTTTCATTGAAATATTGTTCCTGCTCTAATATCAGTGGCAAGTACCCTGGATCGTCATCGGTCGTCCTCATTAGCGCCACTGCGCGTTATATCCGCGAGGTTACAGACCCGAAAGCAGGTCGGAGTGCCATAGGAAATATTCGTTGACTAGCCAATGGACTTTGCTTCAGGTCTTATCGTCATTATGAATGCAATGGATCTCACAGCGCTGGATACGCACGTGGTTTACCTCTTCTACAAAGGCGCTCACCTCCCGAAGAGCATCTTCGGCGACTTTCTCTCAATCCCGAGCACCTCCCAATCGCTCTCGGCCCTCAGCTACTTCGACATGTCCAACCTAATACCTGGAAACGCGCGCGGGAACGGGCAGCAGTTCGGCGCGTCCGCGTGGGTCGGCGACAGGAAGACATTCCTGAGCGGATACAACCACTTCATCAACTTCACGCGGACGTTCGAATCGGAGCGGCTCACGTCCCACATGATCATCTCGCCCATTCCGCGCTCGCAGTGGACGGCGGCCCCCAAGGCCCGCGGCGCAAATGCAATCGGCGACCCTGGCGTATCGTATGCCACGATTAACTTCTACCTGATTTACCCCGCTGGCGTGACGATGAGACCGAAGAATGTCAATGCCGGCTTCCAACTCCTCCTCTCACAGTGCGTGTCCTGACATCCTCCTGCGCTTTTTTCTTTCTAAAACAAGCCGTGGCCCAGGACGCCCCCGAGTCCCGGCCTGCCGCTGTACATAAACGAATGCGACGCGAGCCAGAGCGTGTACAAAACGTACCCGGCCTTTAAAGCGCTGAAGAAGACGTATGCGAAGTACGATCCGTCTCGGTGAGTTGATTTGCGCGACTTCGGAAGATGGGCTAATTAAGAGATCAGCTTCAACGTTGAGCACACGGCCGGCCCGATCGGCCTCTAATGTTTCCTTGTGTATATACTGATGTGCACCAGCGCTCCTTGGGGTGGGATCCGGAGATTGCGACAGCTGGGTTGCGACCGGAGTTTCCCACGGTTCGATTCAATTTCGCTTTCTGGTTTCCGGGCTTGTTCCTGACTCGAGTACGGAGTCCGACTCATAGACTCCGCCGGAGTAGGTGTATAAATATCTCCCAGGCATTATAATGTTGCCTTGTATTCGTGGCGCATGTGATAATTTGAAGCCGCTAGGGCTTGAATGGAAAATATATCAAACTAACCTCTAGGGTCAGTGCAGCATGCCCCTGGTTGGAATCCATTCTGAACGTCGCCAGGTCGAGACCAGCAAAGCACTCGAGCGTAACTCGAGAACGCTGAAAGCCAGTTTCAATCCTAGAGTGTGGATAAATATTTCTGATTTAACAAGGCGTGTAGGATTGACGGTTCATCCCTTGTAAGAATGAAGTGGTCAAAGCACCCAAGTGAATTTAATTCTGTAGCACCAATGTAGCACAGAAGATTCTTGCTATAAAAACATGCTCTAATGCTTTTTTTTTTAAAAAAAATTGCATTAGATCGGTGTGAACAGTTACGTGTTCTAGGGCCCTGATGAATACTTCATCCACCATGCCAGCGATTGCAGATGGACTTCAGGTGCTACGAGGTAGTCTATTTGTACCTTTAGGTTTGCTAAACTGGACAGCACCAACGGCTAGTTTGTTGCGACTTGGTGCACACTTTAACGTAAAGAGCAGGTATGTACATCCACTCGGTCTGGGTATCTGCAGTTCAAGCCCGATAAAACCGCCTGCGGCGTCAAAGTCAATGTGACGAGTCTCGAGTCATACAGTATCGGTTTATTTCTTTCTCTAACAAACACCACTCCTCTGGCCCCACCCCGAATCGAACGGGGGACCCTCCACCTATGACAGTCTCCAAATTGGCGTGCACAATGTGGGATTAATCTATTTAACAACCCCCGGGATCATTTTTCTATTTAACAACCCCATCATCTGTAACATCAAATCTGATGGCGGGGTGGCGGGATGAGGCGGGACACTTTCCGTGTGTTCCTGGTGGTCCACCAGGCCCCCGATAGCTATGAGAAAAATATCCAAATGATGTGCCATCTTGACCAGTTCCCTGTTTTTCTTTTCCGGATTTTACTGGTCAAAAATGGCCAACAACTGCAGGTTAAACACTGCTCGCGGCTAAAACTTGCCTAAACGTCCACAGAAACTGCAGGGAAAATTCAGAGAAAAATCGGGAGGGCATTGGAGTGTGTTTAGGACACATTCGCCATGATGCGCCTCGACGACGTGAACCATTTTGACTTCAAAAACAGGTGTAAGACCGGTACCAGCATTTATTCTATGGCAAATCTGTAAATAGCGGGGGGTGTTAAATAGAACATTGATCCAACAACCCGGGTTGTTTTTAACAAGGGGGGTTGTTAAATAGATTAATCCCACAATGTGGGTGCACTCCAAGTGCTTCCTGCCTAGACTTTCGGCCTTGTTAAATCTTATAGTCCACGTGCTGGCTTGCCGACATTTCGAACGGCGTTCTGTGGGCAAAAACTATATCGCCACCATCGAGATGAAGCTTGAAAAACACTTAGCCTGATTGAATGTGGAAACATTCTCAATAGTCATTGATATAGAAGAACTGGTAGGAATAATTGCAGCAACCAGAGAGGCGTAATTGGATGGCGCTGCATAGCAAGGGGTGTTCGTTCAGTCGAGGACATATGTGAGCTGAAGAAGAATGGTGTAAGGACGTACGAACGACACTCGGGTCAACTAAACTGGAGTTCACGCAGAGAGCGACCCGTCATTAAATTCATAAATTGTCCTGCTACCAGCGCAAAGAAACAAGGTGTAAAATACCCAAGGCGCACGTCCATCCCACCAAAACCTTCAAGGCCGGCGCACCATCTCGCGCTCGCGCATGAGATGGGAGACGCTCATCGTCGCGACCTCCGTCGCAAGAGGCTGGTCACACACCGAGATGAGCCCCTCGACCTGGAACGCGCGCGTCTCGCGCTTCTCAAACAAGCGCGTCGCGATCGGCACGAAGAACTGCATCTCCCACCCGCGGCGCCCCGCGTTACCGCCCTCCTCGTCGCGCGCCGCGGGCTGCGTCGCGTACGTGCGGAGCCACACGGGGTTCACCACGATCCCGCGCTTCGGGTCGACGGGCACCGCTGCGCCCTTTGCGTCGCGCGTCTTCGCGCCCGCGTAACGCACGCCGTACCGGTTGCTCTGCGCGGCGGCGGCGGCGCTGTACGGGTACACGGGCGACTCCACGACGGCCTTGCTCGCGCAGCGGATCTCGAGCACGGACATATCGGGGTGCGAGATGGGCACCGTGGCCCATTTCGCGGGGTCCTTGAGCGTGAGGTGCAGCGAAAGGGGGCCGACGAGGAAGAGCCTGAAACGACACAAAAGGAAAATGAATTACAATGAGTAGGAGAAGAAGAGAAGCGGGGTGCAGACGCACTCATCTTCCTGGTCCCAGACTTCGAAGTTGGACCGCGCGGTGGAGGGGAAGGTGACTGCGAGCTCGAACTCGGAGGCGTTGAGCTCGTAGCAGCCAAACTGGTTGAGGCGCGCGCCGGGAATGGGGAGCCGGACGGGCGGCGGGCGCTTCGCGTCGGTGTTGGTGGAGAGAGCCTGAAGGGGTTGCGCTGGGAGGTCAGATCCGTGCGCGGACGCCTTCAGACGGGTCGTGCCTGTTCCGATGGCGTTCGTGGAGGGGAACGCCACAGGCTGTGGCGCTGAGGTGTTCTCCGTCGTGGAGATGTGAACCACAGAGGACTTGCTTGAGAGGTCGCGCGGGACGTTGGACGGATCCGCCGACTGCGCGGTCGTCAACTTCTCCTTGAGCTTCTTCAACACCGACGAGGCTCCAGTCGGCATTTTCGCTTTCCCTGCACACGTGAGCTGTTCAGAGGCGCCAGGAGGATGAGCGCTGGCTGTGGAATTGGAGTCCGTTCTTTGTCGAACGCGGGGCCCGGTTTGAAGCGCGCCTGAGTCATCATCGTCGCCCTCCGGGGACGTTGCCGAATGCGTGCGCTTCCTGGTGCTCCGCTTGGATGCTGTGGCTTCGACCAGGGGCGGCTTAGGCTTTAGAAGCCCGTCTGCCACTTTCGTCCTGACCCTGAGTCGTATCGTTTCAATGGACGTAACGGAGCTCGTTCGCTGACGAGTCCGGCTAATCGCGGGAGCGTCTGGATCGTCGTCGTCGAACACTCCGCGCTTCGTGTCGTCCGAGGGCCGCCGCTGGTCTGGCCAGAGATGGCGGCTGCGCGAGGATTTCAAAAGAGGGTGGGGGGCTGAGATAGCAGCGGTCGTGCGCCTCGTCTGCGACTTGGCAGAGGAGTGGCTGGCATTCATAAGGGCGGGAGAGCCAGACTTCGTCGACATGATCGTGGAAGAGAACCAGAGGCCACCTCAGCCGAGGGCGCCTTTTGTATCGCCACAGAAGACCCATGAGGCTGATCAAAGAGGACAATGGGAAAACAAACGAGTCATATCATCCAAGACGATCGACGCGACGCGGTCGTGAGAAAGGCACAAGGGCGCTAAGTTCTGCATTTGATAGGCGAAGAACAAAAGTCTTTGAGAGCTTCGTATTTCCTTGGGATTGGATGAAAACCAAAAGCGCCTCGGTGCCGCTCGTAAGCGAGCACGTGGTATCAACGCGTGTACGGTACGGACAAGCATTCGCAAATAAGAGACCTGGAAGTAAGCAAGAATGAAGCTCAATATTGGACAGCATGTATAAGAAAATGCATCGGGAATCCAGAGTCACTGAAGAGAAAGGCGACCGGCGGAGCTGCAACAAAGCAGTCAGTAGCTGATTGTTTGGACGTACAAAATACGCACAGACGAAACGAGAGGAGCAATAATTACCCTGGGAATATTAGCACAGCGGCCCCCGGCCGTGTGAAAAGTATCGGAACTGTATAAACTTGAGTCTTGACCACTTTGATGCCCTTTTGGGTCCTTGAAATCGAAGCCTAGGAATCGCTGGGGACATGATCTGGAGAAATCAGCGACGGGTTGAAATGATGTAAAGAAGGACTGAAGTTACTGACCGTTCGTCCGCGTTGCGCGCCGTTCCTGGACCAAAGCCTCGGCTCTGAGCCAAAAATCTTCGCCCTTACGCGCACCGATCGCCCAGTCGTCGCGAGTACTCTGCACCAACAACACTACGAATCGCGGATCCGTCGCGAAGCTCTCATAGGACGAGACATTCAAATCGACATAAGATTGCGACCCAGACAACAGCACGAAAACCTGCAGCGCGTCGCAACCCTGAAGGATATGTTGACAGGCGGAATGAGGCGGGTGTGCATGGTGGAAGGAGAGATGCGCAAGTTGCGGAAGTAGCGCCAGCCCAGTGGCCCAAGGTCCCCAGGGCATGCGAAACATGAAAACATCCAGATGCGTAATTTGAGAGAAGAGAGGGTGTGAGAAATCTATCCCGCTAGGGGAAGGAAATAGTGGTCGTAGACTCGTGGACAATCGCTACAATGGCATTTGCCCCAGCAGTGAGAGGAGGCTGGGTGCCCCAGCGACACCAGGGAGATGAAGGTCGACCGTATTCTTGCAGACGGCGAGGATGCCTATGATCTCGTCTGCCGTGAAACCATTGAGAAATTGGAGATGTCGGACATGCTCGTGGAAGAAAGCTGCTGGCTTCTCGTCCATCGCGCTGTGAACAGCATCCAAAGGAATCTGTAATGGCCTTTCTGTGTCCCGGATGATAGACAGCACACAATAAAGCATCGGTTCAATCCTGCACACATTCATTCCCAGTCAGCGGTGCGGGTGGTATGAGGGGAACTTCAAGTTGAATGGTATGCAAACCATATTTTAACGCGCCTCGCGACACGAAGGAGACTCCGAGGAGAGTCGGTATGATTGTTGGATGGAGCAAGGCGGCTTTCTCGAATATCTCCCTCTCTAGTTCCGCCGGTAATCCAGGATTAGATTCTGATATTTTAGTTATCATTTGTCATCGTTCACGAATCAAAGTAATCACATGCTGAGAGCTGATGATTATACTCTGAATATCTTCATTTCCGCCGCAATCTGCATAGAGGTCACAGCAGAGTCCATGCAGACCTGTTGCATCGCAAGAGAAAATTCGATTTCAGTCCAACAGTTCCAAAAAGAGCAGGATCTCCAATCAAGTCTCAAACCTCACTCATTCGGCCCCCTTGAATCCTCCCGCCAAGCACATATTATCCGAGTAAAACTTGCGCAAGAGCCCAATATCACGCTTTCCCAGCATGCTCCCCCACGGATTGCGGCCCGGACCCAGCTCCGGAACGAGCCGTGCGCCGGCGGCGAGCAACTGGTGGTTGTCTGCAAGCGCTTCGCCCTGCGTGTACGTCTGCATTCATCGTCAGTCCCTGGGGAGAGCACGTAGAGGTTCGATCGTACTGTGAAGATGGAGGGGATCCGGCGGGCGACGAGGAATGCAATGGTCTCCTTCCACGCCGCAACGTACTGGAGCTCGGACACGCCGGAGTTGAACGCTATCGCGAGGTCCGGGACCTTGTATCCGCCGCCGAGCTTCTGCGGTAGGTCGTGATAATGCCTAAAGAGTGTATTAGTACCGCGTACAAAATGTAACACGCGGACTTACACGTCGTAATATTCGTTGAGTCTCAGTCGGCCGCGGCGTGCGCAGTCCCTGACAATTCAGGGTAAGTATTATTCTCTCGAGCTGATATGGCAGGGAGGACTCGCGTGCAGCCAAGAATTTCGTAGGGACCGCCCCGCATGTCATCTGCGAGGAGCGGCTCGAGCAAAGTCCCGCACAAAACAACCTCCACACGACCGTTCATTCGCGATTCAGATCAAATCATGGAGACGCACCCTAACAATTTTAACCGCAGGCAGCTGGTGGAGAATATTCTCAAAGCAGATCGCGTTGTACAGCTCTTTTGCTTGCGCGCCGATCACCTACCTCCGTGTCAGTCGACTCCCTTATCAGGTTCAGAACGCACATGGATGATCAGTTCGTCCTTCCTCGTCCATGCAAGATCGTTGTTCAAGCATTCAAGTGCATAGAGCGCGGTCATCGGCATGCACAGGATGTCAGACATACGGCGCAGCCAGACGCTCGATGACCCGCGAGCCTCAGGGAACTCGACTTCAAGCTGCGCCTGGAACTTCCCTGCCCAAGTCACGTCCTTGAGCGACTTCCAGGCGCTGACGCGGGCAGGGATCCATCGGTAGGCGTGGATCGGCGCGGCGTACTGAGGGAGAGGTTCTGGCAAGCGTAGCATCTTGGCGTCCCATTCGTCGTCTTCGAGAAGTTCTTGATTGAGGACACAGTGCGGAAGCCCGTCATAGCCGCCTTCGCACATCACCTGCGTGTGTTCATCGCGCACAATGGGCCAGTGATTTTCGCAAGCAAAAGACAATTGACATGTCGAGCAGGGAATGAGCGCATGCGGAACAACGGACGTGTCCATAGCTGCCTCAATTCGAATCAGTTGGTTCGTACGAGCACTTGAATGTGAGTCAGAATTCAGAACGACGCGATGGCAAGTCTAACTCACCAGGCTAAACAACGTGGTTCGTGCTGAAGGAGCTGCATTTCGACGGAGGACAGATTTCGGCCGAGTTGAATTATGCAATATGTAGCTCGTTCCTTGGTTTGGAGCTCCAGGTCAGCCGAGGTTTTCGCCCCGATCCACTGCGCGATGGAGATCATCAAAGGCATCTTTTCAAAAGTGGCGATGGCGCGGCAGAATGGCTTGTGTACGGGCCAGCTGGCGTGCTGGCAAGCTGAGATGATGTTAAGTATTTCAGGGAAAGAGGATCGAATGAGACTTGCCGGAGCTGCAGTAGGAGACGAGATGGCAGCCGGAGCATTTTTGGATCTTGATATAATTGGATGGGCGAGCATGACAATGATAGCACGCCCCGCCAACAGCAGCGATACAGGGCAAGGGCGTTGGATCAGAAGACATCGGCGAATCTGTTGAGACTGACTTCGTTCTATATTCAGGGAATAAGCTCAAGGAGATGCGCTCAAGATCCGGAATCCGTTCTCTGCCCTCTAGCGGTGGGCTCGATTGGTACGCCACGAGGATGAATGACGGACGCCCAACGGACGCCGAGAGAGTTCCTCATGAAAGTCTGATGAAAGCTGTATACCACGTACCGGGACGTTTAAGGGAAGAGTATAGATTCCGTGCTTCAAGCGCAGCGGGGAAGAAAGACCTCGAGAGCACTGGGGGGGAAGGTTTGCTTGAGGGGAGCACTGCCCTCCGAGCAGAGAAGAGCCAAGTCTTGGCCAAGTGGGAGGCCTCGTGATCTCTTACCACCACCATCTTTTTGGCGGTGGTAATGTTGCGAGGCCTCCCTGCCACGGAAGTGGCAGAGGAGGCTGGAAATGCCGACCTCACCCTCGGAGAGGGTCTCCCCGGTGAGGGAGAGCGCCGAAGAGCGCTGGCGACGAAGAACGCCGAGACGGACTGAAAGTCGAGCCGCGCAGTACGGCGGAGGTGGAGATAACACACCCGAGAGTACTAGATAATAAAAGACAACGTCTTCTACCTCCCGCACGCGTGAAGGAACGCAAAACCCGACCACGCCGCCGACGACAGCGATGCCCCGCACCCACACCACGAAAAAGTGCTGCTGGCGCTCACGTGCCCCTGTACAGTTCTGACGATTGCGGACTATTGCGGAGAGCTCTCTGCTTGAAACCTTGCGCCTGCTCCCCACAGCACAATCGACAACGCTGCGAACTCCGACGCCGCTGCCGCGGGAATCCGAGAACAGCCCCAGGACGAAGGTGCCCCGCACAAACGCGGACGACGACGCCTCTCACTACCTTGCCCCCGTCGCACGTCGCAAGAACGCAGGCCCCCCGCTCAACGCAAGGGCCACCGCATCGAACCCGCCGCCGATGAGGACGACGTCTTCACGACTGACCCAGAGGCGCGTGGAGGCTTCCTCCTAGGCGACACCGGCCTTCAGACTCCCACTGACCGGCGAGCAGCCACAGCGCGGCCGCCTACGCACGCATACACACCCGGCGCGAGGACATCCCTCCCGGGCTCACCGTCCCCGTCGCGGCTGCAGCAGCGCAGCCCGCGGCGGTAGTACAGAGGGAGCCGGCGGCCCCGGTCCAGCCCTACGATGGGGACTGGCGCGCATCGGTGATCAGCAAGGCCGTCACAGCCGACGCGAACCCCGACACCCTCAGGGAAATCCTCACGGAGCCCGACAGGTTCCTCCTCGTACAGCGAAACGGGGGTAAGCACTTCTCGGCCAAACTGCGGATGCGCACGAGATGTACGAAGAGGTGATCTACATACAGTGTACCTAAACTAGACCCCTGAATAGACCCCCCTCCTCCCCCTGCCCATCGTCCCGCGTCCGCAAGCCGCTTCCTAATCAGGCCGCGAGCGGCAGTGTCCCAAAAAGGTAACACCCGCAGAGTCCTTCGAGACTTGATTATCGAAGAACGGCGGATGTTCACTCTGACGACTTCAGATATAAACCTCCGTGAGGTAAACCCAAGCGCACCTGAGTATCCTCAGGAAAATTCACGACGCCCCCCGCCCGTGGCGATTATTTCCTACAGTTACGCGGAAATAACATACCCGGTTCTGGGACCGGAAGAAGACGTGCGCGAGCGCACGCGCCCCTAACCCGCCACATTTACTGACCGTGTGCCTTGCGCACGGGACAGGAAATGGGGGAGGGTTTTGCGCGGTGACCACGGAAACGTCTCACGACGAATCTGTGTGAACCGCGCCGTAACGGCGGGGCCTATTTAGGCCGGGGTCCGCCGGCCAGCAGTCCTGGCATGGTGCCGCAAGGCCCGCAGCACTCCCATGAGGTGCTGTGGACCTACACCACCAACCCCAATAAACGTAGGACACACCGTCTCGGGCTTAGCGAGCCTCGAGGCGGTTCTTCCTAACCCCCCGCCACACGAAGTCCAATACTAAATATTAATCACAGTGAGGCCGCAACAAACAGGGTAACCGGCGAATCGTCGTCCATGGCTGGAGGGAGCGGAGGCTCCGCCACCGGCCACCGCGACCCCGAGGATAGCCGTTGGATCGGAGGGGACAGTGTGCAAGGCGGCTCGGAGACGAGTCGGACTGGCGCCGCTCCCCCAATGGGGAGTGCCCTCCCCCGACTCGTCAATGATGAGCTGCCGAACACACAATCTGCTGCCTCTGGCATGCAGACGGGTGCAACGAACGGCACCCAAGCGCAGGATGCGCTGAGGTTGAATACACCTCGGACAGACAGTCCGTTCCTGAGACCGGAACAAAGCGCAGAAAGCGCGGGCCAGAATGGCCCAGGCGGAATGCCTATCACCGGAGACAACAGTGGAACAGCGGATGCTGCACCCCCCGAGAGCGAGACGGAGGAAGAGCGCGATGCTCGATACGCCCAGGAATGGGAGGCCATGATGGCCGAGGCGAGAATGAACAACGCTCCTCAAGGGGAGGCGGATGCCCCGCAGGACATGGGGGCAGCACAGGATGAGCCACCGCCTGTACGTACATACCCCGGACCTGCAGCTAGAGTCCGAGGACGTGGAAAAAAGAAGAATATGAAATCTGCGATCAAGGTGGCAGCATTGAATATACGAGGACAAGGCCATACCAACGTCTACCACCCAGACAACAAGTGGTACGAGCTCTGGCAGATTATGAGAGAGAACAAGGTTGGTGCGCTAATTGTAGGGGAAGCTCACCTGGATGACGAAAGGAAGGCAGCCATAGATAAACTATTCGGGAGGGTACTGCGAGTGGAATTCTCGAAGCACCCGCTAACCTCAAACGCGAAAGGGGTCGCCATCGTCCTAAACAAGAACATGGTCAGAACAGGGATTGTAACGACACGAGAAATAATACCTGGACGAGCGATGTTAACAGAAATGGAGAACGTTGATGGCTCACCGCTGTCAATCCTCGGAATATACGCGCCGAACGCGCCTGCAGAGAACGCAATGTTCTGGACCAAGATTAAAACCTGGTTTGAGGAGCACCCAAACATACGTAGGCCGGACGTACTGGGCGGAGACTTCAACATGGTTGAGGACACCATAGACCGATTGCCCCCTAGACAGGAAAATACTGGACCCGTCGATACACTGGATGAGCTTAAAACATACCTAGGGCTGGTAGATGGTTGGCGAGACACCTTCCCGGTGACGCGTGCGTACACCTACCACCAGTCCGAAGCACAAGGTGGGGCTCAGTCCCGAATAGACCGGATATATGTGAAGAGAGCAATGATGGAACACACCTTTGAATGGGAAATCCAGACTGTCGGGATTGCGACAGATCACCGTATGGTATCTATGAAACTGACAACTGAAGACGCGCCCAGCATGGGGAAAGGGAGATGGGTATGGCCAGCCCACCTCATGCGAGATGCAACACTGACCAAATACATCCACGAGCGAGGGCTAGCCCTCCAGGACGACTTGGAAAAGATGGAGGAGAGGAACGAGCGCAGGTGTGACTACAACGCGCAAACACTGTGGATGAAGTTTAAGAGTGACATCGGGGACCGCGCACGTGAACGCGCCAAAATTATTATTCCCCATATTAACAAAGAGATCGCCGAATTAGAATCAAGACTGGAACTAATTAATTCAGATGATAGTATCACAATGGAAGAGAGGAAACTATCTAGTGTTGTCCTAATGGAAAAGCTAGCTCTTCTGGAAAAGAAGAGATACAGAGATGCGAGGGCGAATGCACAGATCCGTAACAGACTCGAAGGTGAGGTAATTGGGCCGTACTGGACCAGGATCAACAAGCCCAGCAAACCCCGGGAGCTGATCCACAGGCTGAAGAAGGAACCCAGGCCGGACGGCCACATCGAGTACATAAAAGACTCTCAGGAAATGGCAAACCTTGCCCGGAACTACCACAAGAAACTACAGTCCGAAAGGACCAACACCCCACCGAACGTCAGAGAAGAGGCGATAAAAAAAGTTCTGGAACGCACCTCGAGGAAAACCACTGATGAGCAGAATGCTACACTCTGGGCTAAGCTGACAATTGAGGACGTACGACTAGCTCTTAAGCGGTCAGCAAATGGTAAGGCACCCGGCTTGGATGGAATAACATACGAAGTATGGAAGACGTTAGACGCCCGTTACCAAACTGCAGTGAAACTGGAGAAGCCTGCCTTCAATATCCTCAAAGCACTGCTCACGGTGTACAATGATATAGAGACTCACGGAATGGTGCCTGGGACAGGCTTCTCGAAAAGCTGGATGTGCCCCCTTTACAAGAAGAACGACAAGGCCGACATAGCGAACTACCGACCGATCTCGTTACTGAATTCGGACTACAAAGTTTTCACGAAAGCACTCACCATAAAGTTGGCAATGGTGGCGCCGGACCTCATCCATCCAAACCAAGCGGGATTCGTGCCGGGCCGCCAAATCCGCGACCAGATATGGTTAACAAAACGCATTATCGAGCTGGCAGAAGCAGTCGAAATGAATGGAGTGATTATTGCCCTAGACCAGGAGAAAGCTTACGATAAGATAGAACATGACTATCTCTGGCGAGCACTAGCCAGTTATGGAATACCTGAGGAATTCATCAAAACAGTCCGGGCGTTGTACAGCGATGCCTATACCCACGTTATGGTAAACGGAGAGAGAAGCAAACACCCCTTCCAAGTGACAAGAGGCGTACGACAAGGGGACCCCTTGTCATGCCTACTTTTCGACCTAGCGATTGAGCCGCTCGCGGAGTCCTTGCGACAATCCGACCTAAAAGGACTTAAGATCAGAGGTAAAAAAGAAAAATTAATAGCCACCTTATTTGCTGACGATACAATGGTGTACCTCGATGCTGATGATGACTTCGGAGCCCTCTGCGACGTCCTAGATGAGTGGTGCATGGCTGCTGGAGCTAAATTTAATATTAGCAAAACCGAAATGATCCCAATCGGAGCCATAGACCACCGGGACCGGGTGCTGGCTAACCGCTTCATTAACGGGATTGACGGAACAATGATCCCGGGGAACATTAAAATCGCCAAAGAGGGCGAGCCAATCAGAACCCTAGGAGCATGGGTCGGAAATGGTGTAAAACAAGTGGATACGTGGGCGCGCACCCTCGAAAAAATAGACGAAGCACTCGATAGATGGGAGCTGGGACACCCCACCATGGAAGGCCGGCGATTAATTGTCCTCATGGTGGTAGGCGGCATGACTCAGTACCTGGCCACCGTGCAGGGGATGCCGAAGACTGTCGAGAAGCGTCTGGAAAAGAGAGTCAGAAAGTTTTTATGGGCAGAGAAGAATAGCGTCACCATTAACAAAGAAACAATATACGCCCCCGCCGAACAAGGCGGGAAGGACCTGCTCGATATCGTCGCAAGGAATGAGGCGATCACTGTAACGTGGCTGAAAACCTACCTGAGCTTCGGACCAGATCGTCCCCTTTGGTGTTTCGTCGCTGATGAAATATTGGCTAAAAAGGTGGATAGCAGAGATGCGAAATCAGTCCCGGAAGAGCTACGAATGAACTCATACCTACAGTCATGGGCTCCGAAACTGTCCGCAGCATCAGTAGGAAAAAACATTGCAGACATGATGAAGATCGGACGCACCTATGGCCTTGATATGGATGCCATGGCGGTATCACGGGGAATTCAGGGCTCAATGCCCATCTGGTACCACCGCAAATCGTATGCGGATCGGGCTGTGTACAACGACGATGAGGACATAACAGACTGCCTAAGGAAGAATCACAAGATGATGCTGGTCAGAGACGCCGCAGAGCTGGGGAAGAAGAGAGATGCACCATACCACAAGCGGAATAACTGGTGCCCCTGCGCGACGTGCCGGATGACGCGAGCAATAACGGGATGTAAAACCCCAAACGAGTGTTACTGCCGGGCCCGAGAGATGCTAAATGTTCTGCACAAGAAATGGAATCCGAGAGAACACCAACCGGACCACTATGAGGAGGATCAGCGCCCTCAAACAAGAAACAATCCAGAATCTGTGGAATTTGACTCACAAATAACAACACATGGCACCATCGCAGACACCTTCCGTATATTCACGAAAGGTACACCCCGCAACCTGCTGGGAAAAGCTCTGATGACCCGACATGAGCCCGACCCAAACACCGAGGAAGTCCCAGTGTATACGGACGGCTCCGCCATAAACAATGGAATGGACACCGCGCGGGTTGGCGCAGGCATCTATTTCGGAGACGACGACCCGAGGAATAGGGCTATAAGAGTTCCGGAAGACATCGGCCGGTCTAATAATGTCGGAGAATTAGTGGCTATGAAAGAAACAGTTGAATCATGCCCGCGCAACATACCTCTGGAGATACTAAGTGACTCGAGAGTCTCAATAGATGGTCTCACCAAAAACCTCCAAAAGAATGAGGATGGAGGATTCTTCGACACCGCGAACGGTGACCTCCTGCGTAAAACGTTAACGAGCCTACGTAAAAGGAGAGCGAAAACGTCACTCACCTGGGTCAAGGGCCATTCAGGGATAAAAGGGAACGAGGCAGCGGATGCACTGGCCGAAGAAGGAGCCGCCAAGGCTGCACCAGACCAAATTGACATGCAACCATCCCCAGCGCTCGTCCTCCCGGGAGCCAAACTGCAGGCTATGACACAATCCAAAGCATATAAGATAATAAGGAAAATTAAGATGAAAAAACCGGCCTACCGGGCGAAGCTAGAGCGACGCGCGACCCAGAAGAACATGGAATACGCCAAAGCAGCGATCACAGATGTCGAAGGAGAGCCTCCAGCGGACAGTATGATCTGGAAGTCCACTAAGCATAAGGATGTTTCTAGGAACATCCGCTTCTTCCTCTGGATGCTCCTCCATGGCGGATACAAAGTCGGGGTTTATTGGGAAAAGATTGAAGGACACGAGGATAAAGCCCTGTGTAATAAGTGTGGGGTGGTTGAGTCCATGCAGCACATCTTGACGCAGTGCGATATGCCCGGGCAGAAGGAAGTCTGGAGGCTGGCGGACGAGCTATGGACAATGAAGACGAACGAAAGCTTACCGACACCCACATTAGGACAGGTGATGTCATGCGCGGCGATCAAACGGCGCGATAGGGGCGCGACGCGTCTCTTCAGAATCGTGGTATCCGAGTCTGCGCACCTAATCTGGAGACTACGGTGCGAGAGGGTGATCCAAGATAAGGACACAGCCTCTGAGCGAGAGATCCGCAACCGCTGGCTCAATGCAATCAACAACAGGCTAAGAATTGATTGCGCGTTAACTAATGAGCGGAAGTACGGCCGGAAAGCAATAAGTAAAGGGATAGTACAGAAGACTTGGCGCAAAGTCCTGAAGGATGAAAATAAACTCCCCAAAGACTGGACATGGGAGACCGGGGTTTTGGTGGGTGTAGGCTGAGTTGACGATGATGGGGGCCCTCGGGTCCCTTGAGTTGACGATGATGCCGAGAGCCCCACACGACGTGTCGCGTATATCGGACATGAATTCTGTCTGGCCGGGTTCCAAGTCCGAGGCCTCAAATTAACGGGTGAGAGATGGACGACTATGTCGGTCCGAGGTGTATGGAAGCGCGCAAGCGCTAAACAGCACCGAGGAGAGCGCTGAGGTGCGAAAACCGAAGCCCTGTTGTCTCTTGCTATTCAACGTTCCACAAAAAAAAAAAAAAAAAAAAGTCTAGTCTTGGCCAAGTCACGGTGTGACGTTGGTGTGACGCCATCACGCTCATCTCTTTTGCCTTCTTTCTCCACGTGCATATACTCGTTTGGATGCTCTGGGAGCTGTGGTGCCTAGTCAGCCGTGCAAATAAACGCGGGAACCTAATTCGAGACCGTCGACTGATCAGAGCTCGCCATTATGTTCCTTTGGAGCTCGGCACCATACCAACGGCGACTCTGATCCGCGCGAAACCAGCGCGAAATGGCCTAATTTCACCGTAACTGTTCGACCTCCCTCTGAAGATGCTACATAATCTCCGCCGCCAACTTCTTATCCTTGGCCCGCTTATCCAACTTCCCCGCGACTCCGACAGGATCAAAATACTGCATTGCAGCAGAACAGGTTCAACACAAGGAAGATCCCGGACGCCCATTCTTTCCTCCAATTTTCTCCGACGAAACCATGGGTTCGGCCCATACCCGGGTGTATGCGCCGACCCTAGGGATAATCAATCAGTTCCGAGGCGAAGACAGGCCGCGCAACACACGCGGCGGAAGCGAAAGCTAGACGCGTGAGGAAGCGGAACCAGCCAGCCCCGTGTCTGGTTGGATTAATGGTAAGCCTCTCCATTGACATCGAGTGCGAGAGGGAACTTACCACTGGAGTCCCGAGCGAATCAGGACCGGATGCAGAGCGCATGAAACGAGTATGTCGGAGTATTTTTCATTACAATAATCTGACATGTATGTTGTATGTTGCTCATCTTGCTCTGGCCATACAACTTCCTAAAGCCAAGAATTCCCGTCAGGCGCCTGCTTAATCAAATGTAGATCCAACTGCCAAGGCGCCCTGAAGGTGCACCATGTCTTCAGCATAGCGTCCCGCTCGGAGCCGCCTTTGCGGGTGGCGAAGGCGATGCCTGCGTCTGGAGCATCGAAATGCCCAACAGACGTGTTGATGATCCTGGCGGGTATGTGGCTTTCCTTGCGGGATTTTGCCAGCGCCGGGAGCTGGATACTCAGGTCATCAATGGATTTTACGATCGAACAGGGTCTGGACACACCAGAAGCTCAGTGAACAGAAAGTGGCCAATAATGTTGGTCCGAATTCCGATGACAAGATCACCGGAGGCCAAACTTCGAGAGCCAAGCACGTACTGTCAGTAACGCAGATCGTATCCTTGGACGGTAAGGAGCTCAGTGGATGGTATCATCAACCCCCTGCGGGCATGAGTGCTCTGATTGCGCATAAATGCCGATGAAACCCAACACACCCATTATTGAACAGGATATCAAGCCTGGATTCGCGTGCCAGAAAGTCCGCTGCAGCACTCCGGACGCTCGTCAAATCCGCACTAGTCCAGCTGAAGAAATATGCCGTGGTGTTTGTCTCCGCTTCGAGACTCTTGACCGCGTCGGTTCCCTTGTCCTTTCAGAGCGCAGCTAAATGCACCTTGGCATTCTTCAGAAGACGCTGCTTCACTGTTTCGTAACCGATCCCAGAGTTTGCGCCCGTCACAATTAAAACCTGGGGCGTGCTGAGCACACAGGACGGAAGATTCACAAATCTAGAGTGTTTTACCTTGCAGGATAAGTCAGGCATGTCGCGTTCGGGGAGAAATGTTGGGACCATCTTGATATTGGATACGATGCGAGTTTAAGCTTCCGATATATGATCTAAGGACAACGGGACGTAGTTGCCCCCGGCCGAGCTGGTCAATTTCAAAAAGTTGAGAAGTTTCAAGCTAGAACTTTCGAAACAGTTGCGGGAATCCATCACCCGCTGGACTAGAAAGCTGGGAAGACCGACTTCAATTTGTTGTAAATTTGAACCATTTGACAGCCGATCAAAGACAACTGATCCGATGGCTTCGTAGTACTGGGAGACCCTCCAGCTTTGAAAGAGAGCTATAAGCCCCATAAGCATCTCTCAGGTGGAGTCCAAGTTTCTAAAATTGACCGGCTTAGCCGCCGCTCATTTTGGTCCGATGTCATTGTCGAAAGTCTGACCCTCAGTGGGCATGTGCTTACAAGTGGGCATCTATCCGCTCTCAATGCGAACTTGATGCAAAACTGATCCGCATAAGAGATACAATTATTAGAAGTATTATGAACGTCCAGCGAGAGGAATAGAGTAATATAAGCTCGATGCCCGCGATAACGTATTAGATACGCAGGTCCCCAACCTCGAGCACCAAGTCAGACAGGATCCCAACATGTTAAAGACATCGAGTCTCGCTGATTCCCGCTTCAGATGCAGACGAATAAGTTGCATCCCCGAACTTCGGCGTCACCAGACTGTTTGGTTCGAAGATCAGCTCAGTAATTCTATGCGAGTTGCCACGAGCACCTTTACCTTTCGGGCTTCCGCCTCAAGTGGGGGATTCGCAGGTACTGGCGCCGCTGCTGCAAGAAACGCGGCTGAGTAACCGGGGTTATTTTGACGCCACAAGCACTGCAAAATTGGACATACTGAAGCCCAGAACAGCAACGGTAAGAATTTGAAGTTTGAACTGCATGGAGGACGCGACCGGGCGTAAATGTCAGGGAGTGAGGTTAAAATGTATCGGGGTTTCTTTCAGTAGAGAAAAGTCGCCTTGTCGCTCGCAGCGCGCTTTATCCTGATACAATACAAGGCGATGGCCCAAAAGGGAAATATGATGGCCGGTTCTGCCGCGGCTTCAACCTTGTAAATGGCCTTGTTAGGATGTCGTGCCGTCGCACAGCGCTGAACCTCCCCGCATAGTTACCCGAGTCCTTGACGAGTATTGGGACAAAGGGAGTACCCGAATGGACTGAAAATGCGGGGATAAATTTAGTGGATCCCTTGATCCGTGTGGGTCCTTACCGCACATCATATGCCCAGCTTGGGCTTCAGATTGCCGGACTGTGCAGGTGAAAGCCGTCACAGTTCTCGGCCCGACAGCTCAACGCATCCGTAGGGCTGGTGTGGAGGCGCCCTGGCGGTCAACTGGCGGTAGCCATTGTTACCAGATTTGTATCTTGGCCAGATCCCCGCCCCGGACGGCGTTTTCTGGGCGCACTCGGCTCTATTCGCCTGCGTTAACGCATCAAGCATAGTCTCCTAGTGAGTTCGAAAGGATAGCCCAGCAGTCGAGACTTGCCTGTCACTTCAGATATTGCGGCGGTCTTGACGTCATCCATCACCGTAAGTAACCTCCCAGTCGTTGGATTTCCAGGGAAGTGTGTGGACCAGATGGAAACTGAACGTCGAATGAAGCGTACATGTGTTAATGGGTCAAGATTGTTGAGGGAGAACTTGGGGGAGAAGGTAAGAGAAGGTTATGGTGGCTGTGTGTTCTGTGCCGAGCTGATCCGGCATTGATGCCTTGATGTCAAGCTCTCGAATGTTTGAAGGCAGGGTGGCGAATTTTCATAGCGGCACCAAAAGGTTTTATATCATCTCGACCTGGCGCCTGGATCTCTGTAACGAAGTTCAACATACACACCCTGTCTATGAGAGCAAGCTCGTCGATAGACAGTTTTCATGACAGACGGTCACCGGCATAACACGCGGGATTACCGATCAACTCCGCGATGAAACTTGGGAATGATTTATTTAAGGAAACTTGGCTTGATCTCCTGGTTCGTTCCTTGATCCCAAATGGCCACGACGTGCAAATGCCGCTGATCTTGACCATGTTCCGCATATGGTCATCGCCTTGTTCTGCAACTTGTGTCAATTGACCGGATCTCGTCGCCAGCGGGCGCACTCCGTTGTCATTTACTCCTGCGGGGCAGATTATCAACTCAGTTTGAGCGATTACATTGTTCCGCTATAGGGAATGCTGTATCCCGATTGAGCACATTTCCCGTCCCTCTTTTCCACCGTCAAAAGATGGTGGTATAGATAAATTCACCGATAGATTCGGGGCCGGAGCATCATCCAAGCCGCTTCAACTTTTTCTATCATCAGCGCTGACCATGGCTCCGTCGAATCACCATTTCAGGTGCATGTATGGAGGTTGAAAAGGCTGAGAATAAGGCTTGGTAGCACTTGGAGTACATCCGTATTACATGGCGTCATCTCCGACACCGTGTACGTGCCGAAGGTCCCCGTTCGATTCGGGACTGGGCCACGGAATGCTTGTGTTGTGTTTATTTCAGTAACAACTCCGTGAGTCTAAGTAGATTGTTGTTTGACTTTCTCGTGGGTGGGTTTATTCAGGGTACAGATGTCGAGAGCAAGGCCTGGTAGCACTGGGAGTGCATCCATGTGAAGTGGGTGGCGTGATAGTTGTGAATGCTACATGCGGAAGGTCGCCGTTCGATTCGGGGCTGGGCCATATTAAGATCTGCTAGCATATTTTTTTATTGGCACGATACTGGCCCCAGGCCCACCAAATTAAGTCTGAAGTGCATGTATGGAGGGTGAAAGGTAGGCCTAGGGTAAGAAGGCCTGGTAGCACTTGGAGTGTATCTGCGTTATCTTAGGATGCAGGGTTGTACTTCCACGCGGAAGGTCCCCGTCCAATTCGGGGTTGGGTCATCGTCGATGTTCTCGAAATTTTTACCTCAACAGTGGTAAGGCCTAAGGGTTCTACCCCAGTGAAATTTACAGCTAATCATATGGAAGTTCAAAATGTCGACTGGAAGGCCTGGTAGCACTTGGAGTGCATCTGTGCATCTTTGTTGTATTTCTGTCGAGATGTACAGGCAGAAGGTCCCCGTTCGATTTGGGGCTGGGCAATGAGAAGATTGCTTCGGCTCCCGTTTTTTTCTGGTGATAATACTCCACACTGCTCAAGGTGATGTTCCCGGAGGTTTGCTTAATGAGGTCGAAAGTGAGGGGAGGAGGAGTCTGGTAGCACTTGGACTGCATCCGCATTACGTGATTTTTGACCCATCAGTGTACCTGCGGAATGTCCCCGTTCGATTCGGGACTACTAGGCCAATAATGAGCTGTGAATGCTTTTTTCGTTCATGTTGGCAATGGCCGCACTAAGTGCGAACTTTCAAGTGCATGTATGGAGCATGAAAGTGTTGAGAATGAGGCCCGGTAGCACTCGGAGTGCATCTATGAGTCACATCTCTTGACGATTGCGTGTATCTGCGGAAGGTCCCCGTTCGATTCGGGGCTAGGTCTTGGCGACCGTTTGAACGAGTTTTTTGATGGTTGCACCAAATGCAAATTGTAGGTGGATCTATGAGGGTGAAGGCGTAGATAGGCTTGGTAGCACTTGGAGTGCATCTTTATTACTCAATTAGAATGTGAGACTTAATTCGGAGTCAGGCTTTGACTTTGAGTATCACTCCTTTTTTCAATGGCATTGAGATTGGCAAGGAAATGAATTTTCAGGTGCATGTATGAAGGTTTCAACCTCAGGGAGGAGAGGCCTGGTACCACTTGGATTGCATCTGATCTCTCTACGAGACTCTACCAATCCGAGCGAAATGAATCAGAAGATCCCTGTTCGCTCCGGGGTTAGGCTATGGAACATGAACGGCGCCTTTTTAATTGATGTTTGATAGATGACTCCTCCAACTCAAATTTTGAGCTTGTATCCGGCTTGAAAATATGGGTAGCAAGGGCTGGTAGCACCTGGAGTGCATCTGTAATTTCTGGGAGGCGCAAGAAGGTCAATCGGAAGATCCCCGTTCGATTCGGGGCCAGGCCTTGGATGGGGCTGATCCATTTTTGGTGCACCAAATCAAAATTCAGGTGCATTTATTGAGGTTCCCAGTGAGGGTAGAAAGGCCTGGTAGCACTTGGAGTGCATCTGATCTCAGTCAGATTGAATGAACGTGTACATGACATGAATCAGACGGTCTCCGTTCAATTCGGGGCTAGGCCATATTCGCGGCGAGATTCTTTTTGAGCCAGTGCTCAGTCCTCAGTATCCACGACCTAATATCATTTTCGAAGCGGTCTAAGCTGACTGAAAGTGTGGATAGAAAGGCCTGGTAGCGCTTGGAGTGCATCTGAGCTGCCTCATAGCACGAGTCAGAAGGCCCTGGGCCGTCACCCATGAGCAGACCCCTTCTTTTTTGTTCATAAATTTTCAGGTGAATGTATGGAGGTTCAAAGTACAGATATGGCCTGAAAGCACTTGGAGTGCATCCGCATTACGTGATTTTTGACCCATCAGGGTACCTGCGGAAGGTCCCCGTTCGATTCGGGGCTAGGCCTTAGGTTAATCTTTTTTTGGTGATAATGGCTACACCAAATCAAAATTCAAATACATGTATAGAGCATGAAAGTGTAGAAGATAAGGCCTAGTAGCACTTGTAGTGCATCTGCAATTTCTAGGGCCACCTCGGAGAAGTATTCAGCAGACGGTCCCCGTTCGATTCGGGGCTAGGCCAATAACAAGCTGTGAATGCTTTTTTTCTTTCACACTGACAAATGAAAGATTCAGGTGCATTTATTGAGGGTGAAGGTGTCGAGAATAAGGCATGGTAGCACTTGGAGTGCATCTGTATTATTTAAATTAGAAACTAAGACTTACATGTGGAAGGTCCCTGTTTGATTCGGGGCTAGGCCAATAATGAGCTGTGAGTTATTTTTTCGTTGATATTGACACTGGCAATGGCCATACTAAATGCAAATTTCCAGCATTCATTGAGGTCGAGAATGAGGGTAGGAGAGGCCTTGTAGCACTTGGAGTGCATCTGAGATCTATTGTTGATATATTCTGTACAGTAAGTCAGAATGTCCCCCTTCGATCCAGGGCCAGGCCAATAATGAGCTGCGAATTCTTTTTTCGTTGATGTTGACACTGCAATGGCCTTACCGCAAATTCTCAGCATGTATGGAGGTTGAGAATAAAGGTAGCAAGGCCTGGTAGCACTTGGAGTGCATCTGTATTAATTGAATCTGTCCTACGCCGTGTACATGCGGAAGGTCCCCATTCGATTCAGGGCTGGGCCTTTCCTCTTTGATACTCTTTTTCCTTCCTACCCAGAAAATTATGTACTGGATTCACTGTGGGGAGGATGTTCAATCAAGCTGAGTGTATGAAAGCACTCAAGGCGAGTGTATGAAATCACTCAGCCTGAGTGTGCCCACTCAATCAGCCTGATTGAATTTTGGCAGAAATCTCCATCGTCCTGAGTGTATGGCACACTCAGCTTGAGTGCTTCCAGTCAGTTGTCCTGATTGATCATTTCACTCCATTTGAGTGGTTTAATAAATATCATTCACCGCTACATTAAATACACAATACTCTATATCCCCGCCCCCCCCGAGCCTACTCCCAACTCCCATCTCGCAGCTTGACATCGAATATGGTGGAAACTATATTGTACCAGACGGTTGAGTCAGAGAGCTGCGACAAGGCTGACAAGGTGTCTTGTACCATGAAGGCCCAGACTGATTTGGAGGGTAGGAAAGTTGTTGAGAGAGCGGGTAATTCAACAAACCATGATGTGGTGGGAAGGAAGGGTGCCTACGTTGCGTTCAGTCTGGCTGGAGCAAACACGACCCATTCGGAGCACAATCTCACAGCATCGGTCAAAATCCGAACACAAAGGAACAGAAACACACACCGTCAGAGGTGAGTTCAGTGTCAGCCACGGGGATCGAAGGGTCGACCTGCACAGACAATGTGATCCGGAGTCAGTAATTGGAATGTAATTTCAAGAGACAGATACCTTCACTGGAACATTTCGTCATGGCGGGAGCGGTGGCCGCCAAGGCGGAACTTTCGCAAGGATAATCAAACGGGATTAGGAGTCTTGTGCAGTGGAGGAGTGCATCTTCCGGCCACGAGGCGCTTGAAGGGGATTAGGATACTTCGGTGCCGTAGTGCAAGCAGGACTGCCGAAAGCGATGCGAGTAGAGTCAGAGCCGCGTACCAAGAGCGAAAATGCTCCCCGGGCAATGTGGACGAGCTTGGCATGCTAATACATAGTTACCTCAAGTGAGCGAGGAGTTGATGAATAAGGACTTACACCTACAGATCTGGCTCGAAGGCTCGAAGTATCCCAGCTTGACGCATATTTGATGGGTAGGAGAAAACGCTCGATTAAAAATAATTAAAACATACTGAGTGTCCGCCAGGCAGAGTGAGCTCATCGACCTAGAATAAATGGATGCGCAGATCGAGCCGCATGAGGAATAAGAGATCAGAAGAGAAAAAAATCGACCCGGATGTGCCGAAAATCGCTTCGAGACAGCCGAAGCTGCGCAACTAAGCGCTATTTGCCTATGGAGCATGACAGCAGTAGGCGGTCGTACCATTCTGGGTTTTCGCGGCACGAAGGCATCTGGGGAATGAAGAAAACAGGAAATTTTGAACACGCACAGTTCGGTCTCTGGTGATGCGCGGTGGTCGGGGGAGTTGTTCGTGAGGGTTCAGTGAAAGATTGAGTGGAAGGACGATCACATAAAGTTGAGCCGTACCGTTTGTCACAGCTCCAGTGAGATTAAATAGCCAGTGCACCAGCTGTTCACCGTTGAACTCGAAATGAAAAGTGAACGAAAGGAATCTCCCATTCAAGTTGAGGCATACTTTGGTAAGAAGCCGTGTCGTGACGAACTTGACGTTGAGATGTGGTGCGCTAATTGTTTCCATTAGTTCGAGAAAGATATACATAGGAAGGAGAAGCTTAATTTAGACAGCGTTTTTGAATCTGTGCCTCCCCGAGTGAGGGGAGGGATAGGGCTGGAATGCGGGGGATGTCAGTAATGCATCAGGACCGAAATCGCAACACATACTGTTCAAGTATTCCAGCGGCGGCTGGTTGGTGTGAGCTCGAAGGCAGGGAAGACACACAGAGAACATTCCGGTGACGCATTTGGTGAAGTTCCTGAGGTGCAAGGGTGGTATCAGCATAATACCTAGGCTAGAGTGTTCTGGGATCGCACACAGATTCATAAGTGGAGAGCTGGAGGTTGATGATGCACATCGCAGTCCAATGTAGACGATTTCCATGCCTGGCAAGCGTCAGCAACTGGACTGAGGAATATATGAATACCCAAACATCGAAGCATGAATGAACGAGGCGGTGTGATTGGGACTTCGGTGCTGGTGTGTGAATTGGTTTACACTCGCAACAGCTTGTTCGTCCTCTAGGGGATTCTGAGTATGATTTTTAGGGGATTGCAAGGTTTATTGGATCACCCTTTGGGTTGGTGGTGATTAATGAGGGTGGTCGTCCCAACGGGACGATTGTCGTAGAGAGTGTGTGTGTGTGTGAATAAACCGGTCGAGGGGCCTGTAACCTTCCTTTATCTGGTCGGAGTACTGGTGCTCTTCAGTACGAAGCTTCCGCTTTGCTTCCTCTCTCGCTTTTCCCCCTAAATGATCGAGCGGGAGGTTGTGTGGATTATGCAAGTGCGATCTCCTGTGGAAGGCTTCGACGCCGTTCCTTGGGGCTCGTTTGGCAGGGATGATAATGTGTCGAGGCATAAAACGTCTGGCTGGGACGACAGTTTGCCAACGGGTCCAAGGCTAGCTATCAACTTTCAACAGAGCGCGAGCTCGCGAAGGAGGATAGGGTCGCTTTGAAAAGGGTATAAGCGCGAGCTTAAGGACTTAAGCTGCAAGGGGGGTTAGAAGTAAAGTGCTGTGAAGCAAGTGAGTGGTTATTGGGTGTGGACTAAGGTACACTGTAGGACAGTGCAGGGGGGCCGATGTCCAGACTGGGACTACTGACTACTGGGTCCGTTTCCGTCTCCCTGTTATACCTTTTCCCCTACCTCCTTTGGGTCACGCGTTATGTGATGAGGAGGGGCTGAAACGAGGTCCAACAGTTTCAGGTGGGTAACGGAAGGAGAATTGGAGAACATCCTTCTGGGACGAACCGCCTTTCAGCGAGTTCACGGGGATTCCTGGAGGCGTGAGAGGCGTGGGCGACTGGGGGAGCCATCCTGGACATGGATTCGATGCTCTCCAGGTCAGTACGTGGGCTGGAAAGGGAGTCCGCAAAGAATGTCCTCAAGGGACGTTGGGTGCAGGTGGTGATCCCGTTGGAGCAAGTTTCCCGTGGTGTCATGGTGCTTTAGTCAGAGCGTATGGCCAGAGAGGACAGTCATTCGGCCCTCATAAACAGTCGCACGGTGCCCTAAGGATAGTCGAAAGCTCGAATGGCCTGGTCGGACGATGTCCATTTCCAGCAAACAGGAAGCCCAATCCGGATATTCCTTCGTCCCAAAGTCGCGTGGTGCCGGTAAGTCCGTCGTGACACATGTAGGGTGCATAGCACCCTCACAGCGGGGAGCGAACGACTCCGGCAGAAGCTGTGATGGGACGGGAGCAAGCATGCAGAAGGAACTCGAAGGAGTGAGTGAGCGCAGATACCGTGGAGAGGAAAGGGAAGCCAGCACCCATAGGCACCCACCACAAAGAGAAGGGAAAGAGAGTGCACAAAGTCAGAAATAAGCCCGGATCTGTTCACAGACGGCTGCGCTGCCCAAAGCGCACACGTAGTGCTGAGCACCGTTTGCACCATGATCGGGATCTGCATGATGTCGCTGAGAGCTGTTGGGGGCAACAGCGAGCGTTCAGGCATGCCGACCTATCGAAATGGCACTCAGTTTGGCGGATCCATGCTTTGTGAGAGGATCCTCAAGAGCGGAGGACGTCAAGAAATGAGTTTAACGAGTTTAACGCGAAGGAACAACCCTTACAGAGCACTTTCTCGTCACCTCCCGTCGATGGCCCTGGTTTGAGACATATAGTTATCAGGACGGCGAGAAATATGTCTTAGGAGGTGATATATATCACTTAAAATGTTTCTAGTAGGTCCTGAGGGTTCCTGGGGCCGATGGAAGAAGTCCTCGCGCCCTTGTTGGTGTAAACCCCGAAAATCACGTATTCTGCCATTGATGATCCAAATCGTGTCAGAATTGCGAGGAAACATGGAGAATAGTGTGGCATCGGATGTCTATGACGGTTTCGGAAGCTAATTGGGCGAATTATGAGCGAAAGGAGGGAGTAAGCACCGTGATGATGGTGGCGAGAGGAGAAAGGGGTTACCTGTCATGCGTGACCAGTTACAACATAACAGGGCCAAACATCGCCACAGAACAAAAGTTTCTGTCCTCTGGCATAATATACGGATGGTCTGATAGGCTTGGGCTTGGCTCAAACAATACGGTAAAATTTTCCAAGTCTCACTGAGCCAGGTAATATCAAGAAGGTCCGGTGTTCATTGAACTTAGTTCAAACAGTTCAAGTTCAAGGTTGAACTTCAAAAACAAGAGCCCAGGAGCAACCGCAACTTGACGAAAATTACTGGTCAAAACTTGAAATTAAAGCTGGCAAGCCCGGGCACCGGCACACGATGGATAGTTCAAAGAATTGCCTTCACTTCCGGTGATGTAAATTCCATTCACTGGCTATGACCTTAACGTGAACGAACATGACTCGGACAGCAGATGGTTCGTTCAGTAAATTGCACTCGCTTGCACTGATTGTAGGATTGAGTACACTGCGGGGGACTTCTCACTGCATCCTAATCGTAGACAATTATGAAATTGGTGAGAAGAGGATATTGGCTTTTTAAATGTGCCTATGACTGGAGTGTGCACATAGCCGTTGGGCCAGCTTCGTGACAAATGACAGCAGCCAGGTCGCACAGTTGGCATTAATGAGTGAAGGTGCAGAATCTATCTGCCATGAGGTACGTTTCATGGGGACATTCCAGGTCACCACAACTATTCTGCGCACAAGCTTGTAGTTCGATCGAAGCGCGTTGAGAAATGCCTGGAGTTGTGGACAGAGCCAGCCATGGACTCTGCGGTGACTGAGTTCTTTGTAATAGCCTGGTCTATTGTGGAACAGGAGCATCTCGCGCCAAGCCCGCGTGGCTGCAAAGTGACATGAAATTGAGCTCGGTGTACCAGCCAAAGACGTCTGGATTGCAGCCGTAGAACCTCAGAGGTGGTGTTATATGGTGCAGCTGGAGGGATAGTCCCCATATGTTCAGCATCATTCAGACCTTCCAACAGGGCGGCCACTTGCAACATTAGCCAGACAAGTCAGATGCAGATCGGCTGCAGCACTGAGACGTAAGCTACCCATGGCCGGGAAATTTGGTGATGCCTGGCATGGAGCCGAGGCTGCCAATGCAAAGGTCGAGTGGTGCGCCTCGCATGCACTGGACCACATGTGCATGAGGAGCCAGCAGAAAATTCTTGGAGCAGATGGGCGGTTTTGATTATGTGACGGGAATTTGAAGTGTGCAGCAATAAGATGTTACGAGGTCTCAGCAGCGTGATCCCAGTGTCCTTCAGGTTGCCAGCAAAAAGGAGTTAGCTCGGTGTCGCGCTTCGGGCAAGAGGACGTTTGAGGGGCTAAGGCGTTGACAGGGAGCGCCGGTGATTGTGGGCATTAGCTACATTGTTAATTCCCGTCGCCATAACTGTTTTTCATGATGAATTGAGATTGCAGAAGATTGCCAATTTGCGGGCTTTAGCCTTTGCGCAAACTTGACTAATACACTGCCAGCAGCATAAAGGAATCCACCATTAGTTCTAGATATAAAGGGGGTTAGCTGCATTGTCCCTTCGAGCCAGTAGAGGACCAGGGAATCTCCAGCAAAATGACGTGAACGGTGAGCCTGAGAGCGGTGGTGATGAGTTGTGACAAGCCAGTTTGATTGGCGACAGCTTTAGCGGCAAACCGGCCGTTCTGTATTTTGGTCACAAGCCCTGCAACTTCACGTGTCTTTGGATGATCTTCAAGCTGTGCATCCAGGGCTAGCTATGAGAATCTTGGATATCTCACAAAAGCTTGAATTTGGCTCCTATCGCGATGTATCCATTTGTATGCTGCCAGCTGTAAACAAAGAACATGTGAAGCTCAATCAGGATGATGCAGCTTACCGCAAATTAAATGCGGATTGGGTGGAAGCCGTTGGGGAGGTACAACGAAAACCTGGGTTTCAGGGGTTCCTTAGACCAAAGTTGATGAATGAATTGAGGACGGCAGCAATCCACGGGCCTATCATAATCTTGAATGCGAGCTCGTCCAAATTTACTGCTTTGATCGTGACCTTGTCTGAAGATGTTCAATCTATTAACCTGGAGATGACCTGGCAGAGAGCCCAACTTTTGGTTAAACTTCTTCATACGTTAATCAGCGGTTCAAGTGTGGAGATGTCCCAAATCCTCACAAAGATTCAACCCAGGGACACCGCAACAGAGCCTGAAACCTCACAGGACAGACTCCTGGGGACACTGGAGAATTCAGAAGGCAACAGCCCTGACAAAGTCTTTGGATGGTTGCTTGCAGAGCTTTGGATTTTGATTGTGGAACCGGTGTTTCGCGCTCTGGAATTGAAGGTAAAGATCATTGCATAGTGGCTTCCCTCACTTAATATTGACCGCTCAACAGAAAACGAACCAATTGCCGAACTGTCGATTATGGTGGTGTCCTACTGGACCTCTCACTTTTCTTCCAATCCATGCGGCAGGACTGTACGGGGATAATGGAAGAGACTGTGTCTCAGATTATGTGGTGTCTTCCTATACACCCGGTCTGGCTTCCTTACTTGATCGACCTCTCCAGACTGGAACCGTTCAAGATGACCCTGGTGATACAACCAGTGACATGAAATCTCTCACCCTTGCCAGCCACCAGAAAAGAACTGAGAAAAATTGAGGAGAAGGTCCCATCGCAATGGCTGGCCAGTGTGAACCCGGCGACCAGCTTTACTCACGCATCACTTACTTTGGTCACTGCGTGACTGTCACTTTCTCTTCTTGATCCCTACTTTCATCCTGTATACGCGTATTCCACTTCTTGATGAACATAGCCCGGTTCAAAACTTCTCCTCTCTCTGGCTTTTCTCTCTGAGTGTTTCTCTCCTCTTGGTATAAGAGGTGAGTTTCCGCTTTTTGAAGTTTTTCCTCCGTCGCTATCTGCCTCCGCCCGCCAATCAAGGATCTCCACATCCTGATTGGCGATCCCCGAGATCTCCCCACACGGGCGAGACATCTTCCCCACCGTCCATCCAGCGGTGTTCCCATACCCACCGAGTCCCTCCAGCTCGCTCACCAGTCTCCGTAGCTGCCAGTGCGTAGCACAGCCACCATCTGATAACGACTCCGCTTGCAAACTGTCTTGTCAACCGTCCATCCCCACTCCCCTGCTCACTCGCAGTGCGAAGAAGGCAGTGGTGGCTTCAAACTTGCTTCGTGAACACTCCCCTGTACCTGACTCGCCGTTGACTCCAATTATTTCGTCACCTACCTCTTCAGATCACTCCCCTCCTCGCCCGCCGCCTCTGCCACCTCCTCTGCCTCTGTCTGACTCCTCTTCCTCCGACACCTCTCCGTTGTTGTCTCCATTACGACCCCGCACCGTCATGTCCTCCACGAAAGCTACCGTCACCCGCCACACCAGTAAACTGCCCACCTTCTACTGTGGCGAGATCACTGCCCTCGCGTGCTCCGAGTTCCAGGACGCGTGCAGCAATTACTTCGCCCTGAAGGACACCGCAGCGGAAAAACAAGTCAGCATCATGCTCGGATGCTTCGAGGATATGAAAGTCAGTAACTGGACTCGACCCATTGCTGCCCGTAAACACCGCGTCGCACTCACCTTCCCCGAATTCATGGGTGAATTCCGCAAGAAATTCCTTTGCACGGACTGGAAAGAAGCGACCCGCGCCGAACTACTTTCCTCTCGCATGAAGACGACCGAAACCTTTGACGAGTGGACCAATCTCGAGTCTCTCGCCGCCCTCCTTGCAGACGACCCCTCCGTCCCTTCCAGCTTCTCACTCAACCAGAAACGTTTGCGTCACATGATCGAGGCCAGCATGCTACCCGACCTCGCGCACTGCTATGCCCGCGACGAGAACGCTTCCAAGATCGCGGAGGACAAACTCGATGATTGGCTCACCGCCGTCATCAAGATTGACGAGCAGAGGCAGTACAACAACGAACACATTGAGATCATGCTGGCAGGGAAGGAGTGCGGGACTGGTACAACCAGCAAGCGTAAAGCTTTGTCTGCGGCCATTGACAAGACTGAACCAACTGTCCCCCACTCACAGCCGACGAGCGCAAACTCCTCCGCACAAATGATGGCTGCAACAAGTGCAGCAAGTTCTTCATGGGACACCAGACGAAGACTTGCACGAACGGATTCCCCGATCCCGCAAATTACCAGACACTCACACAAGCCGACGTCAACCGTGCCAAGACCGCATCGAAAGGGAAGTCAGTCACGGTCGTTATGCCCGGTGTTGACGACTCGGATGACAGCGCGGATGACAACGAACTTGCTTCAGTGAGTGCCGACTCCGTCCCCATCACGTTGCACACCTTCGATGGGAATGCCTCATCGAAGGGCCGATGACGAATCTTCCGCTTTCTATTCTCGCACTCATTGATGATGGCGCTCATCTAGCCTTGATTGACACCGATCTCTTCGACAAGATCCAGCTCCGCCGATTCAAATTGCACAAGCCAGAACCAATTTCTCTTGCCGTTGCGGCTGAAGACGGACCTACTACATACTTGACCGAGTACGTAAAGCTACAACTACATTCTCCCGACCAAGCTTGGACCTCCCGTACAATACGTGCGCTCATCGCACCTGACCTTTGCGTACCTGTCATCCTCAGCCTACCATGGCTCGTTTGAAATACTATTGTTGTTGACCACGCAGCACGTACCGTTATTGATAAGTCTCGCGGTTACGACTTGATGAACCCCTGTCTCCACCTCCACCAAAGAAAAAGGTTGAGAAACTCCATGATAAGCTGAAGCGGACGGACACAGACTACAAGACCCTCGCGAAACAATTACACGAGGTCTGTACCAAACGTCACCTTGACATGGAATTGAAGGGCCTATTCGAAACCATCAAGGAGGTTGATGTCGTTGCCGCCATCCGCGAATGAATCAAAACCCTTGCCCACGTGGATGAACTCACCAAACGAGGAGATAAAATTTGTAGGGACTACCCAGTCCTCTTCGAACCGATGCCTCATGGCGACATGCTTCCGACGGACGTGTATTGCCAGCTCAAAGTCAAGGAAGCAGATCAAAATATCAAAACACACTCTTACCAGAGTCCACGGAAATATAAAGAAGCGTGGCAAACACTGATACAGAAGCATCTTGACACGGGACGCATACGTCCCTCTACATCACCTCATGCCTCACCTGCTTTCCTGATACCTAAAGCCGACGGACTGGCCCTACCCCGCTGGGTAAACGATGTCCGCCCCCTCAATGCCAAGACCGTCCGCGACGTGTTGACGATATTTTGGTGGACTGCGCTAAGGGAAAAATCTGGTCAACTATTAATTTCACCGACAGCTTCTTTCAGACTCGAATGCACCCGGATTCCGTAAAATTCACAGTGGTAAGCACACCTCTTGGGCTGTATGAGTGGCTTGTCATGCCACAAGGCCTAAAGAATGTGCCATCAGTGCAGCAATGACACGTCACCGCAGCACTATGCAAACTCATCGGGAAGATTTGTCATGTCTACCTCGACGACATAATCATCTGGTCGGATAATCTGGAAGAACATGACAAACACGTCCGAACGGTATTTGATGCCTTATAAAAGGCGAGCCTGTGCTGCAACCAAAAAAAAGACAAAACTCTTTCAATATTCCGTGGATTTCCTCGGCCACCACATCCCTCTCGGGCATTGAGGCCGACGTCCACAAGGTCAACCGCATTGTAAACTGGCCTCAACCTAGTTGGCCACAAACGTTAGAGCCTTCCTCGGCCTCGTGCGCTACCTGGCAAAATTCCTGCCAAACCTGGTGGAATGGACCCCCACACTCGAGTCCTTGACAACGAAGGACTGTGATAAGGAGTTCCCCGAGTGGACGAAAACACACGAGCGTGCCTTTCGCCGCATAAAGAAAATAGTCATCGGTCGTGACTGCCTCACGACCATTGATCATGATAACTGCAACAAAAACAAAATTTTCGTCACAGCTGACACGAGCGACAAGCGCTTGGGAGCTGTTCTCTCTTACGGACCGACATGGGAAACAGCCCGACCAGTAGCGTTCGACTCCATGAGTTTCAAAGGAGCCGAACTCAACTATCCGATTCACGAGAAGGAACTTCTCGCAATCATACGCGCACTTCGACGCTGGCGTGTGGACCTGATGGGGAATGATTTCCTTGTATACACTGATCACCAAACACTCAAAAGCTTTGACACTCAAAAGGATCTTTCGCGCCGGCAAGCATGATGGATGGAATTTTTATCACAGTACAACTACCGCATCATCTACGTCAAAGGAGAAGATAACATGGTCACAGATGCGCTGTGATTGGGACTGCGGTGCTGGTGTGTGATTTGGTTTACACTGGCAACAGCTTGTTCATCCTCTAGGGGATTTGAGTGTGATTTTAAGGGGATTGCAAAGTTTATTGGATCGCCCTTTGGGTGGTGGTGGTAAATGAGGGTGGTTGTCCCAACGGGACGATGGTGATAAATGAGGGTGGTCGTCCCAATGGGACGATGGTCGTAGAGACTGTGTGAATAAACCGATCGAGGGCCTGCAAGCGTAAAACGTCTGGTTGGGACGGTGATTTGCCAAAGGGGGCCTAGGCTAGCTATCAACTTGTGAAGGAAGATAGGGTTGCTTCGGGAAGTGACGATTATAAGCGCGAGCTTAAAACTTAAGCTGCAAGTGGGTTAGAAGTAAAATGCCATGAGGCAAGTGAGTGGTGGTCAACTGGTATTGGGGGTGGACTAAGGTACACTGCAGAACAGTGCAGTCCAAGGATTGACCAGGTAACAGCTGGGAACCAACTACTGACTACTGGGTCCGTTCCCGTCTCCCTTTTATACCTTTCCCCCTACCTCCTTTGGGTCGTGCGTTATGTGTCGAGGAGGGGCTGAAACGGGGTCCAACAGTTTCAGGTGGGTAACGGAAGGAGAATTGGGGAACGGCCTTCTGGGACGAACTGCCTTTCGGCGAGTTCACGGGGATTCCTGGAGGCATGGGAGGCGTGGGCGACCGGGGGAGCCATCCTGGACATGGATTTGATGCTCTCCGGGTCAGTATGTGGGCTGGAAAGGGAGTCCATGAAGAACGTCCCTTGTGGAGGTTCGGTGAAGGTGGTGATCCCATCGGAACAAGTCTCCCGTGGTGTCATGGTGCTTTCGTCAGGATGTATGGCCCGAGAGGACGGTCATGCGGTGCCCTAAGGATGGTTGAAAGGTCAAATGGCCCAGTCGGACGGTGTCCATTTCCAGCAAGCAGGAAGCCCAATCGGGATATTCCTTCGTCCCAAGGTCGCGTGGTGCTGGCAGATCCATCGTGACACATGTAGGGTGCATAGCACCCTCACAGCGCTTTTGCGCACCGAGTTTTCAGACCCCGTGGATGCTGAGAAAGCGGCCAGCAAACCCTGGACCACCAACGAAACCGGAGCACCTACGATTGCTTCCATTTTGGTCCCGCGCTCTGCCACACCTTTTCTTAGCGCTCAATGCTTGGCACGTACGCGGATCAAAGCTGGGGACTGCTCCCGATCAGAGACTGCCGTCGCCTCCACTCTCAGCATCACCACCAACGCGAAGATTCTGGGCTCCATCCATGAAGGCTACGCCACCGACAAGTGGTGCGCCAAGCTTGCTTCCGCTAGCAAAGGAATGCCAGGACTAGAACTTCGAGAATTGGAAAAACTCTGGTACGTGGGTGACCGCCTCATCATCCACAGAGTCAATAACCTCCGCGAAACCCTATACCACCTCGCCCACGACACACTGGGCCATTTTGGGTTCAACAAGTCCTACAAATCCCTACGCGATGCATATTACTGGCCAAACATGCGCCGTGATCTCGAGGAAGTGTACATCCCTGCCTGCCCCAATTGCCAACACAATAAATCACATACGACGCGTCGCGCAGGTCCACTGCACCTGCTACCGATCCCGGACAATCGTGGGGACTCGGTCGCAATCGACTTCATCGGCCCACTGCCGCCTGACCAAGGCTTCAATTGCATTGTGACTTTCATGGATCACATGGGCTCCGACATACAGCTTGTACCCACGCGCACGGACATCAGCGCTGCCGACTTGGCCTTGCTTTTCTTCAACCATTGGTATTGCGAGAACAGACTGCCGCTCGACATTGTCTCCTACCGCGACAAGCTATCAGCTCATTAAGTTAGGTTATCGCGAAAAAATACGGGCATAGCCCAGGGGTCTATCGCGATATTTTACGGTAGCCACCCACCCCCGCGGCGGCTGTCTCCTCGGCTCCCAGTGGCATCAGGAGCTGCTCGGCAGCCTCATTTGGGCCATCAATTGACCCTCGGGCGATCAATTGTACATCAAGAAATCAATTCTGGGCCGCCGTTTGCGGCCATCACTACCTAAAAATACACGTGACTACAAGCATCCAAGAAAAGCGCGCGCCCAAATCTGCGCCCCGCGCCTGCGTGCGCCGCGCTCCAGCGTCCATATTGATGATCTGCCCCCTCCATATAGCTCTCAACATTCCCCGCTATCCAACCGCGGCGCGCCATCGGAATCCGCGCTGCTGTCGTCGGTTTGCGCGTCCGGGTCCGTGGCTCCCGCGCCCGCATCCAGCGCGCCAGCACCGTCGGGAGCACCTTTCCAAGTGGGCTTGGGACGCGGCCTTTCCACTATCGCTGCCACCAGCCTATCCCGAAGCCTAGTCCTGCCCGGGCGCGCATTCGACGCGTCTGCGCCCAGGGGCGGCGGCCAGCGCAGATGCAGCGCCGCGTTGTGCCCCCTTATCCGCCAGGCGCAGGGCGTTCATCCCCACCGCCCCGGTCGTCAATTTCTTCGTTTTTGAGGCGGCGGGTTTCGTTGCCGTTCTGATCGGAGAGTCGAGCGCGTTGGCGCTCGCGGCGGTAGCGCTCAGGCTCAGCGGGGTGGGCATGGGGAAGGTCAAACTGAAGTCTTCACCTGCACTAGTAGCGCTCTGGGGCGGCTCTGCGACGTCGGGGATGGTGGGGCGTGTCACCGATGGGATTCCCTCTGGCGGCTCCTTGCCGCCCGTGTTTGTGGGTGTAGCAGGCGCGACAGGGGGCGCAACGACGGGCGCAACGGTGGGCGGCACGGCGGGCACGACGGCGGGCGGCATGGGCGCGATAGGGGGCGGGTTGGCGGGGGGGGGGGGGGGGGGGGTGACGGCGGGAATGGCAGCTACATTCAGAGCAATTATGGACCCATCTTCATCTGTCCCTACGCCTGCGCTGCCGTGCACATTTTCGGTGCTGGATGCCTCGGAAACCCTTTCAACCTTGGTCAGTACAGCATACGGGTCCACGTTCGTTTGCTTACCTGACCATCCCCTTTAGAACCCACTTGACGTCCGCTATCGCCGCTTTCCAGTCCTCCGTTTCTTCATCCAAAGCGGCGTGCCACCACTTCAAGCAGATGAGAATGTTCAAGAACCCGTTCTGTCCTGGGCATCTCAAAACATCCCAGCTCCCCTCACCCTCCTTCACCAGCGCCCCATCTCGTTTGCGCCACTCCGGATTGAGCACCCTCCACCAGTCCCACCACTGAGCCGAGAACGTGTCCACACTGAGCTCCGGGACCCCCACGCGAGCATTTTTTACCCAGATGCCGATTTGCTTTGGGCAGTGCGTCGTCGGGTGAGCTTTCGGCTGGAATATTCGTCAGTACCTTATCTCAGATGCTGCAGGTACGACCTTACCTTCGTGACGAACCCCGTCGACTGCTCTAGCTTCCACCACAACCCCGTCAGCTCCGCCCAATCGCCGCCCATCTCGACACCGCGCTTCTGATCCAGTAAAAGCTTCCTCGCATTCTCCACCCATGCCGGAGCTCTCGCATTCCCCCCTCCTGTCGTGCCCTCTCCCTTCCTTCCACGTGTGGGGCGTGCAGCGCGTTGGGTGACCTCCCCCCCGTCGTCGCTCTCGCTGTACTCCTGCTCCTCGCCCCTCTTCGTCTTCTTCTTCTTGTGCGCTGCCTCCTCCTCAGCTGTCCTCTTCATTCCGACGAAGGCCGTGATGGTGTCGAGCCCCAAATCCTTCATCATCGCGCGGTTGCGAGCCAAGTTGTTCTCCCTCTCCAATTCATACTCCGGCATTCGCTTCAAGCGCCATACGCGCGCATCCTTGTTTGCCGGCGTCAACGCCTCCAACTCTTTGCGCAACGGCGATCTCAGTACCGACAACCCATACATCGGTGCTGGCGTCGTCGTCGTCGATGCAGCCGCCACGGGCGCGGCGACGAGGGGCGTAAAGGGGGGGCTGATTACCAGCGGCGCTGTCAGGATCGCTCCCGACATGATGTCGTCGTCGTCGTCGACCAGGGGGGGCGGCGGCGGCGGCCCAATGCTCACGGTGGGGGGCAGTATCATGGGCAGCAGCGGCATCTCTACGTCGTCTCCCATGGCGGGCGCCAGTACTTGAGGAGGAGCCGCCGGTGCTGGCACTTGCAAGGACGATTTGAGGTTCGCACTTCCGCCCATAGATTCTGGTGCATATCAGTCAAACACACATTTAGGTCTTACTTGCAGTCCTCTCACCTGAATTGCCCTCCTGCACGTACTTCAAGTATAGCTGCACTGCTTCGCCATATCCCTCTGGGTCCCAATGGCCCCAGGTCTTCCCCTGAACCAAACCGGTGTTGGTGCTAAACATCTCTCTTAGTCTCCTTCCTCTGACGGCGACTCTGCAGACGTACCTCACCACGTCGACCTCATCCCCATCTATGTGCGCCCCCATGATGTTGATCGTGTACCCAGTGTAAGCCTGTAGGCCATCGAGCAGCGGCCTCACTGTAGCCGTAAACTTGTCGCGACATCTGTGCGCGCGGTGAGTCATCAATCTTAGCCCCTCTCGTGTCACTTACTGCTTCTGCACCTCGGGATCTACGCTCGGCAGTCGCTCATCATCGTCCTCTTCGTACTCGGTCATCGCCTTCTCATGCGCCGCCTCGGCCTCCTTCTTCAGCCTCGCCCTCACCTCCTCTGGCTCCTCAGACAATAACCTTCGCGCAATTTCTGCACGCAGTGCAATGTGCTAGTCGCGCGGCGCTTCTGCTGATTCAATCTCAAACTACGCCGCCACTTTTCCCTTGAACTCGGCGTGCTGTTGGTAGAATTGGTAATCGGCCACGCGTCGCGGCGGGGCAGAGGTAGTTCCGTCGCGCATTCGCGCCAGGAACTCGAAGAAGGGGTTGCCGTGAATGCTGATCTTGTTTGGGCGCTGGCGATTAAACCACCTTTTGATTTTCTGTCCGTCCAGATGAGTTGACATGTCCAGCGGCGACCAAATAATACTCACCTCTTTCACGTCCTGCTGCGTCTTTTCCTTGAGTTCTTCCTCCTCCTCCGTCAAATCCAGGTCAAGAGCTTTGAACGCGGCCTCGGCGTCCTCTGGTGTCTGTTCGGGAGCGTCCGTGGGAGCGTCTGGCGGATCCACATTGAGCGGCAGCTGTCAGTAAAACTCGCGCCAATAATCGAAGAAAAATTTGCGCCAGAACCCAGCCGTTCGCTTGGGCTTTGCACGCGAGGCTTTGCTATAGGCCTCCAAGCGAGCCTGCATAAACGCCAAACGTTTTCCTTGAAAGTCGCTAGGCGACCCGCGTTTCTTTTTGCGTTCGGTCGGCGCGTCAGGCGCCTTGCTGGGCGCATCCGGCTTCTGAGTTACAGAGGAGGAAGCGGTTGCCGATGAAGCCATTTCGCGAAAAAAGAGGGCGTCGTTTCACGATGGCAGAGGGCAGAATTTTGTTTGGACAGGCTTGGCAAGTGAGCCGATATATTGGACTTAAGTCGACTTTTTGGACCATTCAAAGGGTTTTGGCGCCCTGGGCCCTAGCTTATGCACAGGAAATACACATTAACAAGATTGATTACTGTAAGTAAGTAAATACGTCTATGTACGACAAAAATTGGCTATACATCTAGAGCTAGCAAGACACCAAGATGGCGCTAGGATGTCTGTAAACAATACAAACGTGGCGTAGTAGAGTCCAAAAATGCGAAGATAAATAATAGGAATGGTAGCAAGAAAACATTGGGAAGGAGGGCGAGAGTCCAAATGGCACAGAGATCGTACAGTATAGTGAAATGTATGTAAAATGCGGGACACGAGACACAGGTCGGGCGGCGGAGCAAGTGAGCAACAAGAAGCAAGAAAATTTACCCCCCCCCGAGGCGCGCGCACTCTACGCGTCCTCCCCGACGAACAGCTTGTTCGTCATCCACGCTTCCAGCTTGTCCGCGTTATCAGACACCATGATCTTTGGGTCTGGGATGCCGAGGCGCGCCGCCGCTGCCTGTGCCGACATCAGCGAGCTGTAGAAAACAGCGACGCCCCGAATCCCGTACTGGTGCAGGCGCACCGGCGTCACTGGGGCCGCAGCCGGCAGCGGCACCCCCAGGGTTACCAGGAGCGACGGCGCAGGCGCGGACTCGGGGGCGGGAGTGTGCGCGGGGGTGTGCATGGGAGTGGGGGTGACGCTGTTAGTGCCGCCGGACAGAGTTGCGTGCGGGACAAATGCGGAACCCAAAAGAGGCGCGAAGGGCTCACGACCGGCATGACGGAGAGTCGGGCTGTTGGGAGGCGCGCGAAGAGCCTCCGCGAGGAGATAGCCGGATGTAGTCAACCCTACATGGGTCTCCACTGTCACACGCGCGGGTCCCGCGCGAGAGGGGCCGAGATAGAGCGACGGCGAGTGTGGTTCTTCTTTTTTGGGGGTCGGCGAGCCGAGGTCATCGTACGTAGAGAGGAGGGCGGAGGTCGACGTCGAGGATGAGGATGAGGAGCGAGACGATGACGCCGACGACAGAGGACGACGAGGACGACGCGGAGGAGCTGACCGACGACGTCGATGAGCCCGTGAAAGGGGAGGCCGCACCGGACGGGATAGCCAAGGGGAGAGAGGGTGCTGCAGAAGGCGCAATGGGGACGTTCGACACGACAGCGGGGGAAGGTGCGACGGGGACAGTCGAGGTGGGAGCGGCGGGGACGATGGGGATAGGACCGCCTGCATGCGAAGGGCCAGTTGCGTTGGAGGGACCGGCCGTCGGATATGGAGTGGGATTGATGCGATGAGTGCAAGGGCCGGTGCCAGGCGGGTACGGATGAGGGTCAAGGGGGAAGTTGGGGGTGACAAAGGGAGGGCAACCGTCGCGGTGGTGCAGGTTGCACCACGCGTCCCAATAGACAAGAAGTTCCGCCCAGGTTCTGAAGGACTTTTGGTGTCCCTCGCTGACACCGTCTGTCTGGTTTCGAGCAATCCAACTACGGGCGCAGTTAGCGTCGGGCACGGAGTTAATGATTTGAGGCAGACGTACGAATTTGAGAAAGCGCCGCAGATCCAGCCTAAGCATACCAGGTAGTAATAACAAGCCGATGTGCGGTCGTGAGCCGCATGATCTTCGTGGCCTGGACTGGGGTAATAGGGCGGAGTGCACGGCATCGTCTCGAATAGGGAACTGCTGGAGGGGATGAGAAGGTGAACGAGTGGGTGAAGAGCGGGGCAGGAAAGAGCAGAGCTGAGTTGGCAGTACGAATGGGTGGAAGGTGGGCGAAAGCGAAAGATAGAGTTGCGGCGGTAGTCTGAGGTTATTAAAATGTACCACCCCATTATTCGCATTGAACGATTTCGATTTTTTGAGGTAATGGGCAGCCTTCCAGGCTTTCCAGGCTCTCGCTCGAGACTCCCAATTTGGTTGATTGACTCGTTTTTTGAGGTAAAGTTTGGGTAAACTGCGACGCATTTCTCAGCCAGTTCCGTGCGGACCAGCGGATAGGGAATTGGGAGGAGTCCAGACTGTCCAGGCTCTCGGTCGAGACTCCAATGCTCGTCGGCTGACTCCTTTCTCGAGGTAAAAGTTTGGGTAAACTGCAACTTCCGTCAGTCCCGCCCCTGCCAGCGGCTAGGTACCACATTTGCCACCCACTTACCTGCATCCAAAACCCCCACGCACCAGCCACTCCAAAAAATCCTCCTCAATGCCGAACGCGACCAGAAAACAGACGATGTGAGTGAGCAAGACCAGATTCCAAATCCGGACTGATTTCTATCTCAGTCCGTTTGACTACACCGCCGCCCTCCAACAAGCGCCCACCTTGACGCTTCACGTGATGGGGCACCAAAATCTCTGTCCATACGATCAGGCCCGTCTCGGGGCGTGCGACAGTGAAATGATCGAGCGTGCATGGGCGCTGTCCGGAGTCGGCAACACCGCCATCAAACAAATGGGGCCGAGCAAGAGGGAGTCCTGGGACGTCCAGTTCCTCCAGGTGCGTTTCCTTTCGCTCTACCTTCCGCGTTTCCTTTCGCTCTACCTTCCGCGTTCCGTCTCGCTGATCGCTCTCGCAGGCTAAATTATGATGGCACCAGTCCTGTCAAGTGCGTGCGCCCGTAACTGTAGTAGCAATGTACTTTTTGTGGTCATTTGAATCAGTACAATTGATGTGATTTTTTGGAAGCCACTACAGTAAGACAAGAAACACTAGTACTACAAGCAAGAAATTAAGACGGAGGCGGCGGCGCATCTACCAGCGCTTGAGAAAGGGGTCATAGTAGTCACAAATCAGCGGCGCTGTGTCCAACGACGTGCTCGGCTCTTCGTCGAGGGTACTCTCCTCCTGCGGGGGTTCCTCCAATGGTTCGGGGAATCGGTTAGGGATGGGGGCGTCGAACCGCCGCTGGATGTAGGCGTGGATGCCGTGTTTCTTGATGTAGGCGCGCTTGCGGACCTTGCGCTGCTTGAGCGCGAGCTTGAGCCGATTCCTGCTGCATAGTTAGTAGCGTAGTGGTACAACAAACGGGGTACGCACTCAGCACGGTACCGGGCACTGGCCTCTCGAGCACGGGCCTGCATTGCCTCGTCACCCTTGAGCTCCGCACGACGTCTGCGATGGGCACAAGTGAGGTCGCGGCCGTGAGTCTAACCGTGGAACGTACTTTGCTGCGCGGAGACGGCCCGCCTCGAGAACCTTGGCGCGATTTCTGGACACCAATGGCATGCATCAGAGGCCGCAGGAGAACGCGGTACAGCACGGAAGACTCACTTTTCACGATATCGGGCGGAGGCGGCGCGGCGAGCCTCGCGGAGCCGCTCGAGCTGTGAGGCGCTCATCTTACGGTCGGGTTTGCTACAGTTGGAGATGAGTGGCGAGCTCGGGATTTTTCCGTGTAGAAGAGCGCTAACAGACCTGGCCGATTTACTAGGTTGCACGGGTTTGAGGGAGGGAGGGAGGTTCATCGTCGTGAAATAGGGTAGAGGAGCACTGTAAACATGGGACAATTCAGATTCAGTTTGAGTTAACGATGACCTTAACTCGCCTCGCACATTTGGACCTCATGCAAAATTCCGCCAAAAACGGAGCACCCCCGGATAATTGTTTCATGACGATCGTACGGTTCAGATATGGCGGCTGCAAGGCGGATTCGGGTGAAAAAAAAATAGTTGAGTGGTGAGTGCGTGATACTGATAGTGGTGAGTGCGTCATCATAAAGGACCCCCCATTGAAACTCCACGTACCGAGCGCGGTGTCGGTGGAAATGGGCACGGCCGCCTTCAGGGGAGTCACCACAGCGCATTCCGTGCATTTCCGGAGACTAGCTCGACCGGTGGTCCCCTGGGTGGTATGTTTTGTGGTAGACAGTGCGTCGGAGAAAACATGGCACCAAAAAAACAGACTGGATTTCGGCGTGGAGGAAGTTGAGCCCCATCGTTCCCCAAGCCCCCTGGCACCCGATGACGAGGAATTATGGCGGGACGAGCCTTTTGGGGCCAGAGAGGTGGCGAACGGCGGTGGAGTGGGTGTGCAAGCCGGCGGCGGTTGGTGGGGGCCAAGATTAAATGGGAATGAACGTTTAGTGAGAGAAAAGATGCCGTCTGGATGGCGCACCTCAATTTGGCGGCCCTGCGATGCGAGTTGTTGAGGCTCCGTGGCTGCTTGCAGGAGATAGGGGCCATGTTGCGGTCTAAACTGAGCGCGCGGCATTGACGGCAAATGCGACCGGCGAGGCGCGGGACACGTAGAAGCCAAGGCGCTATCAGCTCGGTCTGTTCCCTGTGCACGTTCGTGTCGCACGAGGCGCAACTCGGGCGTGCGACGTGAGCATACGCGTCGCGTCATGCGGTGTATGCTAGGAATAAGACTTGCAGGGGGAAAATTAGAGGAGGGAGACGGCCGCGTGGTATTAAGGCTTGGGCGTAGATAGGATTCCTGCGGGGTTTGTGAACTTCGCGAGTAGTGCGATTCCGCGCTGGAGCTGCTAATGGAACCCCTAACGAGCTTGAAGACTAAACGACTAAGTAAGACGTAAAAGCAGAAGGGAGGGACCGACCTTCTCGCCCGACGAGCCACGTATCCCGATGTCACATCTACAGGTGCCCAGAAAAAAGCGCAAGAAAAACGCAGAAACAGAGGTACCGGCGGAAGCAGAGACAAGGCACACATTCTCCCTCAGTGCCATCACGAGCCGAACCGAGAATGCGCCGGTCACGGTTTATGAAGACCGGGTTTCTGATGATTGCCGGCGGACATATCGTCACGAGGTCGTCATTGCACCTCCATCTCCTGTCAAGAAAGCGCGCGTGCAGGCGGCGCGGGCGGCAGAGACGGCGCGCGGCACTTGTCCTGCGCTGGCCGCGTTCGAAACAGACGGCTTTGCTGCTCCCGCCGTGTATGAAATGGGTTTTGAGGCTGATGATGAGGGGCCATCTGTGCGTCCACCGCACCGAGGGAAGAAGCGTATAACGGTGAGTGAGGACATCCCCCATCGAACAAAACCCTAACGTGATTTTTGGGAAGACCCTCCACTCGTATCGCCCGCGCCGTGATGAATATCTGCGCGCCCTGTTACGACGCGACGGCTGCCTCAATGCGGATTCCGAAGTCTGCCGCGCCTGCAAAGATAAATCGACAGCCAACTTCTGTTGTGAGGAGTGTTTCGGGGATGATATGCTCTGCGCGAGCTGCATCGTGGACAGACACGCTGAGAATCCGCTACATTGGATTGAGGTACATCCGATGTGCACTGATCTTCGACGCGAATTGTAGGTTTGACTCCAGTTGGCAGGAATGGGATGGCATCTGTTTCGCACGGACGTCCTTGGCCAAGCTTGGCCTTCGCATCCAGTTGGGCCACCGCATGTGCGAGCGATGTTCTGGTACTCACGTCGCCCACACGGAATTCGTGGTACTGCACATCAACGGGATTCACGTCTGTAACGTCGACATCTGCGACTGCGAGGACGCGGAGCAGGCGGGCCCCCCTGAAATTCAAATGCTGCGCGCTGGCTGGTTCCCCGCAACGGACGACAAGCCTCGAACATGCGCGACATTCGCAATGCTAGATCACTTCCAAATGGCTACATTGCAGTCAAAGACGACAATGTATGACTACTATGCTGCCCTGGAGAAATTGACGAACAACACCGGTGTGAAACCCCCCAACCGCTACCACGTGTTCCTGGGGATGTGTCGGAAGTGGGGAGATCTTTTGATGCTGAAGCGGGCTGGAAGGGGACACGCGGAAGGCGGCGTCGCCGAGACGAAGGTCAGGGAGCTCGCGGTGTTGTGTCCTTGTTGCCCGCGACCGGGGGAGAATTTGTCGGAGGATTGGATGAACGCGCCGCCGGAGATGCAGTGCGTACCATATTACCCTCGCAAGCTTGGCGCGTGCTAACCTGACCTTTCTTTTCCGTATAGATTCCTCTATATTATGTTCTTGGCGCTGGACGCATGCTTTCGGCTGAAGCGCCATCTCGTGTCAAGCGAGGCACGGGATCCGCCGCTCAGCGATGGTTTCGCGTATCTCGTGGAGCGTGTACCGTTTCGTTGATACCTTCTGACGGTGACTGACCAGAAGGAGGTGCGAATACTTCGAGCATGAACTGTGTGTCGCAATTAACAGTATTCATCCCAGATGAGTACTTGTAGTGGGCTGGCCGCTTTGGACCACGCGAACACGAAGTTCTCGCGGGGCTACAGCGCCACGGGAGTCGGGATGGGCGTGTGTGCCCGTCACGAATTTGTGCAACCAAACGGAGTAGGGGATTTGCAGGTGGGCGAGCGGTACGTCAACGTCTTCGCCGGCATTCAGAATCAGATTAATCTGATAGGTTACAGGTATGCTAACATCGATTATATCTTTGCCTCTATCCTCCGCCATCTGCACCCGCGTCTCCTCAAGATCATCTCGTACGATGTTGTGTGTCAATGGTGGAAAAACCTCGTACATCGGCTAAAGAAGCTCCCACCCCTCGTCCGCCTGGTGGCCATGCTCAATCTCATGCGCTTCGTCATACCGAAGATGCATATCCACGCTCACACGCTGGCCTGTCAACTCACCTTTTCGCTCAATCTGGTGCCCAGCAGCGCGCAGACGGATGGGGAAGGCATCGAATGCCCGTGGGCCAATATCGGTGGTGTCGCTACAAGTACGCGCGAGATGGGGCCGGGATCGAGGGACGACATGTTGAATTGTCACTGGGGGCATTGGAATTGGCAGAAGCTACTCGGGCTCGGTACATTCTGATACTTTTCTGGGCTGTCGTCTTGACGCTGACGAGCCGAGCTAGCGGACACATTGCGTAAAAGAACGGATCGGGCGCGAGCCGAGTTGGCCGCCCAGATGGAGTCCTTCACAACGTTCTCGATGCAGCAGGCGGACTGGGTGCCAGCTTGGCAGGCGATGGTCGCTGATTTTGAGCAAGACCCGAAGAAAAAGAACCCATACGAGCTACCGAAGCGAGGTGAGCAGTCGTTTGTCCGAGTGCCCACGAACGGTTCTAATGGGGTCGGGCTCCTTTCACAGGGGTCAATGAGGCGGACGTTCTCTTGAAGTTGGCAGAGGAGGAGAGTGCGCTCGCGGCGTCAGGAGTTCTGAGCATCCACGAGGTCAGCCCGAGCTCATTTGTTTCCGCGGGGCTCGAAGTCGAGGACCAGCAGTGCGTAGCCACTTACTGGGTCGTCCTTCTCCTTACTGACGGTCGAGACAGGCGCCGGGTGCGAGTCCAAGCACAGCTGAAGAAGGCGGGAACGACGTCGCAGCAAATCGACCTGGTCGAGCTACGCAGAAACCTGAGCAAGAACATATGGTGTTTGCGAACACTGCAGGCAACATACACGCCCGCCTCGCTCGTCGCCCTGGGCCAGCGGGAGGCGGCACCGGGAGAACATCCCGAGGATGAACCTTTGCTGCTGCCCTCCGCCTTGATGGCGGCACAGCGAGAGCAGGAGCCGTTGAGGGGGCTCGCCGTCATCGAGGAGATGTTGCGCGACGCTCAATGTGCAACAGCGCTCGAGCGTCTGCTGGTCCAGCTTCACGTGAAGTCCGGCCTCCTCATCTACAAGAAAGATCAGTCATGTCATCAAGGCCCAAACACTCGCTCTTGGACGATCGTGGAGCGGAATGAGACGAAGATACGACTCCATTCGGAGAAGTATCAGATGGCTTGGGACGCCTTGCGGCGGTTGGGGGGCGGGGATCCGGACAAGGTGGGGTGGAGAATCTTGCGGCAAGAAGACATTCGTTGCATGGAGGACTCCGAGCAGCTGCTGAGGGATGCGGACAAGCGGAAAGCCCAGGCAGAGCGGCGTCTGCGGCGGGAGGCGGAGTTACGCGAGCTTGGGGAGTTGGCACCAATACGGCCAGAGGACGAGGACACCGAGGCCGAACGCGCGGCACACAGGGGCGAGAATCTGCGCCAGGTGTCGTGGATTTGGACGTCGGGGGCGACAGCGGGCACGGACGAAGATCTGGAGAATGGTGAGTCGTTCTTGGCTTCTATCATGGGCAAATTTCTGACGTTGTTGACAGCTTTGCGAATTGAATGGTCGAAGGCGTACGTGCGAACACGAAGATGGCGCGAGGAGACACAGATGCTCGAGGAAGAGGTCAGACGCCTGCCAGTGTCCTTGGAGTTCCGTGCATCGCAGTGGGAGGAACCGGTCAAGGCTGTGCCCATCGAGGAGCTGGAAGTCGAGGATGCACAAGGGATGATAGCATATGGGATAAAGCAGGCAAGGATGTACCACGATATAGCGGCGCATGTGGATGGGACGATGACGGAGGTGAAAAAGGGAAGGGGAAAGCGCCAGAGGACATTGGAGGAGGAGTATCCAGACGACAAGGTAATCGATGTGGACGGGCCACCGGAGAACACGGAGGATGTGGAAGATGCTACCGAGGATGGGCCGGACAGTGAAGACGAGTGGGTCCTGTCTGATTTGCGGGGAGATGTACCGTCGGATGAAGAGTTCATCCTCGGTGGCGGCGCGGATGATGATTAAGGTGCCTGCGACGGCCGCCCACCCAGCTCCCCCAACCCGCTCCCCTCATCATCTTCAAGCCTATTGGCGTCCGTACCCGCTCCCGCTTGGCATCGTCAAGCTTATCACCATCACGAAGTCCGCCATTGTGCGTCGTCAACGGCGGGCGTGCATCCCGCCCTCTTCTGCCCACCATCCAGGACGGTGGACGTGTGCGGCGTCACGCAGATCGTGCCCCTCCCACTCACCATCGTCAATGGCGCCTGCACGGCCCGCCGTACACCCACCATCAACAGCGCGCGTGGGTCACGCAGATCGTGCCACTATACGCGCCGCCCCTCCCGCTCACCATCGCCAACCGCGTGTGCGCGTCCCGCCGTACACCCGCCATCAACAGTGGCGCACGTGGGTCACGCAGATCGCACCGCCATAGCGCCGCCCCTCGCGCTCGCCATCGTCAACAGCGGGCGCGCGTCCCGCCCTCTTCCACCCACCATCCGTGACGGCGGGCGTGCGCAGCATCACAGATCACGCCCCTCCCTCTCACCATTGTTAAGCGCCCACGTGTGCCGCCATACAGCCACCACCAACAGCGGGGCCCGTGGATCACGCAGATCGCACCACCATAGTCAACGGCGCGCGCGCGTCCCACCGCACACCCGCCATCGACAGTGGCGAGCGTGGCTCATGCGCATTGCGCTGCCCTCCTGCTCACACGCCATCACGCTTCTGCCGGGCACGTGTATCAACTGAGGCGCAACATACGTCCGCCCCCGCCTGCCGTGCCACCAGCATCAACAACGGGCCGCGCGCGCATGGCCCCATCATATGTCCACGTCTACGGCCGCGCCGTGCGCCCTGGCCCGCGCGTTCAGCTGCCGCAATCACGAGCACACGTCCCGCTGCCCTGCGCCATCAACAACGTCGCACGAGCGGCAGCAAGCACCCGTGGCGCCTGCAGCAGCAGGCAGACCCTCCATCTCCTCGACAGGGAGCGGAGTGCGCCGCGTCCCCGCGTCCCCGCGCTGTGTGACAGTCGTGGTCACGTGCGCACGCCAGCAGCGGCGGGTAGCGCTGGGGCCGCGTTACGCGCGCATCTAGACATGGAATTGAGCAGGGTCCCATGTTCAGGGAGGAGCGGCTCAGGGTGGAAGTAGCAGCGCGGGGTGGGGCAGGGCGCACTGGGCGGGGCGGGGACGCGATGCGCTGGTCGTGCTGGGCGCTAGGCAACGGTACTGGGCGAAGGGGCGTGGGGGTACAGGCGGTGGTGGGAGCGGCGGGCGCAAGCGGGGCGGCAGGTGGCGGGGCGGGCTTTTCTGGCCCGTTTAGGAAGTGTATTACATGTTTTATATCATGTTCCGGGATGCCGGACGATCATATCATTGCTTTTATGGGGCCGAGGCACAAGATCACTCGGCGGGTGATGCAGGCAACGGCGAGCAATGGCTACAGCAAATTTGGAACTCCGAAGGGGGCGCCGTGGTGCCGGGGATCAGGCCCCAGAACAAACAGAGCCCGTTGGTTCCATATATGGCTTGCCCAAAAACTTCGCAATAGCCCTCTGGGCAATAGCCAGGGCCTTTCGCGTTATTCTGGCCTACTGTGGTGAAGCTATTTATCTCGGCTTTCTGGAAGGCGCTCCACAAACTCACCGGGGTCAAGCTCAAGCTTTCCACTGCGTACGACCCAGAGACCGATGGTGCCAGCAAAAGGACGAACAAGACCGTCAACCAGGCGATACGCTACCACGTCGCTCGTAACCAGCGTGGCTGGGTCCGCGCCCTTCCCTGCGTACGTTTCGATATGATGAACACCGTGAACGCGTCTACCAGATTTTCAGGCTTCGAGCTGCGGATGGGTTGTTCTCCACGCCTGATACCACCCCTTGTACATCAACCCGCAGCAGACGCACCTCCCGAAGATCAGCTCGCCAGCGAGATCATTGCCCGACTGGCCCTCGACGTTGTTGAAGCCCAGGACAACCTCTTGAAGGCCAAACTCTCCCAGGCCAAACAGGCGAACAAGACCTGTGGCAATGAACACACAATCGAAGTCGGTGACCGCGTGAAACATACGACAGCGTACCGACGCGCCGCCTACGTTAGGACGATAAACGCGTGGCTAAGTATATGCCGTGCTTTGACGGGCCTTACGAGGTTGTAGGGAAACACGCTGAGTGCTCCACTTATACCCTTGACCTCCTAAACCAGCCTGACATCTTCCCCGTCTTCCACACTTCTGAAATCAAGCCCTACATAGAAAACGACCACAACCTATTCCCCGGGCGAAAATTACCTGAGCCTGGGCCCATCATCACCGACGATGGCGAAGAAGAGTGGTTCATTGAGGATATTATCGACAAACGCACTCAAGGACGTGGCAAACAATACCTTGTCAGATTCACTGGATACAGCCTGGATGGCGACCGATGGCTCCCCAGCCGCAAGGTCGCGCAAGCAGAGGCACTTGACCGATGGCTCGCGCGGAAGGACTGAAGGCTGGTGCGCACAACTTTTCTTTCTCCCTGCGGTCGGTGCACTGTCCTAGGACCTGGCCCGTTAAATGGTCACGAAGCTGCAGCGGGCACGCATTTCTTACGGACTACCTATCAACATTTTTCTCTCTCTCGGTTGTTTTTGACGAGGCATGGACATTTTTCAGGGAGGGGGAGGGTGTAAACCCGGCGACCAGCTTTACTCACGCATCACTTACTTCGGTCACTCTGTGACCATCACTTTCTCTTCTTGATCCCTACTTTCATCCTGTATATGCGTTGAAACACTGACTATAGGGACACGAGTGAAACTTGATATACTATAATGGCTCAAATATAAACCACTGCAATACACCAACTAACACCACTATATCTGCTACAGAGAGACTGCGGGTTTGGGGATTCCAACGCTAGATAACGTTGTTCGCGAATCTGAGTTTACTACACAATAGAATAGCTAAGCCAAAGCTTTAACTAATGTTCTGCCTAGTTTATTTAATGGTCTTCTAGCCGCTCAGATGAACCACTAAGGACAATTGGAATGTAGGTGGGTTTTAACAGGTGTTTGGGATTGCTCCCGGTGATCTGTGCGATCGAATTGGTTTGCCGAAGTCTATTTATATCTCTCCGAGTGGTGGTGTTTTAAGCCAGTGCGTAGAGCAATATATCCAAAAGTTCCATATAATTCAGATGTCCAGAAGCCATATATCCATATATCCAGAAGCCAGAAGTTCCATAAAATCTAATCCATACAATCACTGACAATTGCAATCTGGAACTGCCGACTGCGTGGGGCTATTAATACCCACCTAAGTCCGTTATCTCAGTCAACAAAGGCCTCTTATATGTTTCGAGCCAGATATATATTTAGATAGCCAACGGCCAATGATTTGGAGTAAGACCAAGCTATACGAGCAAGGCCGAGCGACTTAAATTGCAGTACTCTTAGAACAGAACAATTCAAATCAACCAATTCAATTCAACCCCAACAGACTAAGACTACTATTCCCAGAAGCGGCAGCACTTAAGCTGACCACCTGAGGGGCAGGGTCCAGTGTCCTACTACTGCTAAACAAGCGGGTGTTTATACAAACTGGCCGTCTAAATAAGGAAACACAGAATACAAACATTAATTAAAGAAAACTGAGACAAATATAGCTAATAGCTGCCAAACTGAACCTGTTGAACGTTAGTTTGTGTTGAAATAGTGTAAATTGGTATAATGGGTGCACAACCATGTGGCCAGGGCCTAGGGTTGGCTTGGTTTGCACTGAGTAATCAAATGCCAAGCCAAACTTAGCACCGGTTCGGACTGATCAATCAAGCCCGCCAGCCCGCCTTGCTGCAATATCTACTCCATGATTGGCTCCTCTGTAGCCCTATCTGCACCCGTGTAAGCCCAGGGCCTGAGGGCACGGACAACTGCCTCATTCAGCCGAGTCGGGGATAACTCGAGTCATCCCGGAATAATCCTAGTCTGAAAATGCTGATGGCAACTGCCCAAGTTCCTGTCACTGATTCCGAATGTCTCCGAGGCTCTGGAGACGTCCTGAATAGCCCGAAAGAGTGTGACTCCCAGTCACAGTGACCAACAAGTCACAAATGAACAATAAGTGCTCGCAACGGGCACAACAACTCTGTTGACACAATTCAACTTGTAACCAGTGCTCCCTTGGGTCTCCCATAGTCTAGATGGATGATAGTTGATACCCTTGTTCAGAACACATGCAGATAAACCCCAATTCGTTCACAGAATTGTTGAGTTATTCTTTAATTAAAGATTTGGTACTCTCTTGAATCCAACCCATAGTAGTATTATCATTCAAGTCGAGCTCCGCTGCTCCAATACATGCTTAGTGTCCTAGCTAGCTGCTCGGGTCTCAGACTAGCCCATATCTGGATGTATAACAGCTGTGTAACACAGTGCAGAAACATGCAAATAATGCAAATTCAAGCCTGGTCATTCTGCCGGCTTATCAGCGTATTCCACTTCTTGACGAACATAGCCCGGTTCAAAACTTCTCCTCTGGCTGGCTTTTCTCTCTGAGTGTTTCTCTCCTCTTGGTATAAGAGGTGAGTTTCCAACCAGCCTCGGCGATGCTACCCCAGCTACGGTGGATATGGCACTCCATCATCTTCAGGAATCCTCAGTTGTACACTTTGCATGGTCATGGCAGACAGGATCTTCAAATTCCCTCGATACCGGCTTGCAGCTGACGGACGGCCGCCTCAAGGTCTCTGAGCTTATGCGAGGGAAGTCACGGAAAAAGAATATGACTCTGGCATTTTGAGTGCTTGTGAAACAGCGAAAGGTGATGCTCAAATGCCGGACGAGACCATGCAGCTGGCTGCTTCGATGTTATTTGCGGGATTTCGGGGTGTTGTTGGAACGATGTGGTGCGTTGCTAATAATAATATCAATGTTCTACCAGTACCTAATTTTGCGGTCCAAGGACGATGGCTGATCCCGACGGTCCTAGGATAGCTGAGACATTCTATGATCACCTGTTCAAGGGTTGTGATCCTAAAGCGGACCCTCCTGTTCTTCCAGATCTCACCAAGGCAGCCGAAGCTCTTCACATCGCTGTCGCGAAATTGCGCACGGATCCCACTGTTTCATTCAGGCGCTAGGTGCCATTTGTGCATTACGGCTTGTAAATTCGGTCAAATCCGTAGTCGATAAAAAATGTTCAGCTTTATTTCACGAGTCGTTTGAGTCATGTAAATGTAGTCCCTGGAAGTAACAGCATTGACTAAGAGTCGGCTGTATCGGGGTAGAAATATGAAGTCAGGACAAAAAGCTGGGGTCCTAAGAACGGCTGGGCCCCGAGTCGAACAGGGTCCTTCTCCAGAACCCAAATGGCAGACGAAAGATCAGGATGCACTCAGGCCCCCTACCTACATTCTCATCCTCAATAAACCCAAGTGCAGAACCGATCCAACTTTTCAACTTTGCTCCCGTAATCGTATCACCCACAAAATTGTCATAGCAGAAGCCCCCGATATCTATCCAAGGTCGATCTAGCCTTGGATTCATATTTAACCGTAGGACAAAGTGATATAATGAGCGTAGTCTGGTAGAGGAAATCGACCGTACAAAAAAAAACGACAATTCCCGTCCCACGGCCCGGTCCCGAATCGAACGGGAACCTTCTCTTTTTTGAACCTCAGTTCTCCGAAGCCAAAGAGGGGAGATGCACTCTAAGTGCTACCAGGCCTCCATACCCTCATTCTCATCCTGTTAAATCAACCCATGCACACACAACCGATTCCAACTCTCTTATGCATTCATTCATTCGAAAAAATCGAGAAGTTGAACATGATTAAAACTGCGATATCCATCTAGATCTAATCGATCCAAGTGTCCATTTTTCCCCCTTCATCGCCCCCTTCTTGCGTTCCTTACCCTGCTTCTTCCGCACCGGCACCCCTCCCCCAAAGCGCACTGCGCCGCCTGCATCCATGCTGACGATGGTCGCGCGCGGCCCCGGTTCCGCATCTGTGCTCTTCATGCGCGCAGGCCGAATCCCCATAATATATCATCACCACGAGCGCGGGAATACCGAAGTGAGCACGTACCTATAATTCGTGAACACCACCGTGCTCCTCCGAGCCCGGAGACGTGGACGGGGTGTGTGTATATGTGGAGTTTTCCGCTGGTTCGAGAGCGGGGGCGGCCTAGAAGTAAATCGCGCGCGCAGGAGACTCCAACGCAAATGATATGTACTTTGGAAGTCGGTCGTGCGGGATTTTGTAAGGGTCTGCCGGCTCGGGCGCTGGCGCGGGGGGTGTTCTGCAGCGCAATTTTCAAGCGTGAGCGGAGCGAAGCGCAGGCGCGCGTACGTAGATAAGACGTACCTTGGCCTTCGGGCGCGCAGCCTTCTCCGCTTGTTCGGGCGCGGCGGGTTCAGGTTTTCGCTACCATACCGCAGAGGCCTAAGGTTAGGAATCAGCATAGCATCCCCAATCCCTCGAATCGAGGGTTACCTATCCAATCGAAGATAGACGCTCAAGCGGGGGATCTGCTCAAAAAATCTGCGGGCTAACTACTGGGAAGGATTCTCGGTATCAAGGAGGAAAGGTTTACAGTGAAAGTGTATGGCCCAGCCCCGAGTCGAATGGGGACCTTCTGATTCATGTACGCAATAGCTCCGTTAGGGAGATCAGATGCGCTCCGAGTGCTACCAGGCCCTGTTATCCTACCTTTCACCTTCAATACATGCACCTGAAAACTGAATTTAGTGTAGCTACCTACAGTCAGCGGCGAGATCACACAAAATTGCCATCACTGGCATAAAACGCAGCTCATTCTCCATAGCCTAGTCCTGAATCGAACAGGGACCTTCTGATTATTGTATGCAATATAACCAGGCCATATAATCTACACTTTCATCCTCAATAAGTGCACCAGATGCTTTAATTGATCATCGTGAATGCAAAAAATGCAAGGTAGCCCGATATGGCCCGGGAGATGCACTCCAAGTACTACAAAACCTTGCTTCTTACACTTCCACCCTCAATAAACCCACGCACACACAACCGATCCTACTTCTTCCTCCCACAATTGTACTGTATCATGCGCAGAATCAAGATATCCATGTGCTCGCGTGTTCGTATTACCTGCATCGTCGGGCGCCCACGTGCGGCCCCGGATCCACATTCGCATTCGCACTCGCGCTTTTCACGCACGCAGTCTGAATCCTCCCATCATCAGCATGAGTGCGTGAATAGGGAACAAGTAATACGTACCTCGTGCAATTTCGCACCCGGGTATTCGAACGTGTAGTTCTCTGCGGGCTCGGACGCGACAGGCGCGGAGGCGCTCTGTAGCGCAATTATGTTACGAACGTAAATGGACCGCGCACAGCGTAATATGATCTCCGTTGCTCTCGCGCACGTGGGTTTCTCCGTCGCGGATGCGGCCCGTATTCTGGTGCGCTCATCAGCTGCGTGAACGGCTAGTGCATGCAAATAGTATCCACCGTCACAGATATCGGGCGCGCGGGTTTTTTCTGCGGGTGCGAGCATGGGAACAGGCTGATATAATATGATGATCAAGACGCACGCGCACACGGTCTAAGTCATTTCCACGAACCTTCGCGGACGCGGGCTTCAGGTTTGTGTTCGGGAATTGGGGACACGTCGCACTTGCGCGGTCCAAATCCGCCATCTGCTGCGTGTACATGAGCAGATGCACCACGCTGCCCGTCCCTGCGTCAGCGCCCATACTTGCGCCTGCGTCGGTTGTGGGGGCATTTAAGGCATGGGTGTAGGCGGGAGCAACGCCGGTTTTCTACGGCGAGATCATCAGGTGAATAGATGTCGCTCTGGGGGGGCGTGATGATAAGCACCTTCTTGGATTTACCAGTGCGCCGCATGGGTGATTTCGGGGCCGGAACGCGCACGGGTGGCTCTGCTTCGGGCACGGGCGCGGGTGCCGGGGCGCTCTGCGACGATTATCAGCTGAGCGGAGAAACGCGCGAGCGCCACACACACAGCTTCGGCGCAGGTGCTACCATCGCAGTCGGGCGACAGCGCGTTCTCGGCGGACATGCCAGCCCGCCCTGGGCTTCGCACGCGCAGAGGGCGTGGGCTTGGGCACGCGCGACATTGGCAGGGGCGCGGTGGGGACATTCGCGTGCGTCGTCGGGTGCAGCGATTTCGCTTTTTTCCAGTAGGGGCGATGCGGACGCGAGATCGCTCATCGCCATCTCCATCGCTGGGTGCGTGTGCGGTGAGTTGGCATCGGGCTGAGACGACAAGTCGGTCATGCGGAGGCGAGCCCGGGACGTCCCGCACGCTCATGCTGCCGACAAATTCGTCCCTGTCGCCGCCAAGGAGCTCGTCCCTGGGATCTGGAACGAGAACACAGCGACGCGTCGGAGAGGTCCGGCAGGTGCTGCAGGCTCAGGTCTTGAAGCGACATGCCGTGCGATTCGGTGCGAACGAGCGGTGGATGTGGTGTAGCAGTGAATGGGGCATGCAGTTGAGTAGGATGTAATAGGCTGTACCGGGCTGTAGCTGAGGCCAATGCGCGAGCGGGTGGTGGCAAGCCACCTAACCGGCCCCTATATGGTAACCAATCTGATGGCATGGTACGGTGATAGGCGGCCATCAAGTTGGTATCAAAAGAGGTCCAGGGCCTTGCCCGCCGGTAATTACCCCCTGTAAATCTCCCTTAGAGCCCTCCTCGCACTCTCCCGGCAGTTCTCGGCACCCATTCGGCTATGGTGCCTGCCCATTCGGGTCATCAGGTGTTGGCATCCCAAAATGGCACCCGATCAGCATCGCATCACCCCCTGTCACCACCATCACATCAGTCCCGCTCACTGTCCCCACCAACATCAACGCCCCGCCTCTATGCGCTCTCTGCCTGTCCTTCACGCTGCCGCTGCATGTCACCACTGTCACATTACCGCCGCCCGCCCACTACAGTCGTCTCCGGTGCTTGATGCACCACCGCCATCACCGCCCATCATCGCCGCCCATCAGCTTCGGCGCCGCTTCTCGCGCTGGCGCCGTGCCTCCTTATACAGTATCCATACAATTTATCATAGTTTTAGCTTAATACCATGTCTATTTCCGAGAACACGGGAGGCATATATATAGCATGATGATTGAAATAAGGTATTTACGCGGAAGCGGCGGCACCAGGAGTGGCGGCAAGAAGAGTAGCGACAGCAGGATTGAAATAAGATATTTACGTGGAAGCGGCGGTGGCAAGAAGAGTAGCGACAGCAGGATTGAAATAAGGTATTTACGCGGAAACGGTGGCGAGAAGAGTAGCGACAGCAGCCTCAGCTGGAATGGGCTCCACGCTGACAGAGTGTGTCTCCCCGTCCGTGCGCGACGTCGAGGCAGTGCCTTGTTCATCATCATCCTCATCAGTGATGATGGCACGGCTCTTGAATGCCCGCCCGCCTGCACTTCCCGGCGCTCTCCCCTTCTTCAAACGCTCTACCGCCGCCCGTGTCGTGTCATCATCGCGCTGGTTCTCCTTCTCAGCATTCTTTGCCTTCGCCGCCTTCGATTTCCTCAAGTTCCCGGTGGCAGGGTTCGGGAAACACTTAATGGTGGTGGCAGCTGTCCTGGGCGGGGCGGGCCTGGGCTTTCCGAATGTCGTTTTGCGGCATTTGGACCGGGGAGTGGCATCGTCGGGTTCCTGGACCGAATAAGCCGTCGTCGCGGGGCTGGGCTCCATGGATGTATTCGGCTCCGCAGGCACATGTGCATCACCGCCATTGTCTTCGTCGGATCCAGCGTCGCTTGCGCTTTTTCCCCATGTCAGACCTGGTGTTACGGTGCTTACCGACGATCTCGCCAGCGGCAAGAGCTTCCTTGTAATCCGTGATGCGTTCTTTGAGCTCCTCAACTGAGAGCTTGACGAACTTGCAGTCCCCGGATTTCAGGGCATCAAGGAGCTCTCGTAGGACAGTGAGGGACGACGTGAGGTCGCTCGGATTGCACCACTTGTCGGGGGTCCACCCAACTAGCTCGATGCCGTATCGGTGAACTATATCTTCTTCATAGTTCACATACTGCATAACGGCATCAGAGTTCTGCGTGATCGTAACTAAACAGTGTCAGTGGCGGCATGAGACCTAAGGATGTAGTATACGTACCGAGGAGCCTTGAGATCCAATCCCGGATCTCCCCCTTTGCGAAGGCGGCCTTCTGAGGTGCGGTGCGCAAGAGATCTAGCACGTGTCAGCAAGTGAATGAATAGATGGTAGAAAAAGAAGGACGCACTGATTGGGTCACAGCCAGCAACTGCGAATGCCTCCAGCTTTCCCCTGACCTCCGATGAGTTCCATCGCTTGCGGACTGCAATAGGCATGTACCGCTCGAGCTCCAAGGACGTGAAATACCAATGGGGCTCCATATTGAAGTCTGTGGTGCTCTTGACAATGACGAAAAAGCCCTCAATGCCCACCCGGCGGGAGAGGCTCGAGAGCTGGCAAAGAATGTTACCAGAGAGCAAATATAATGTTTAACGAGGACGTACCAGCATTTCTATGTTGTGTGCAGGTGTTCGCAACGTCCTGGACTCGTGCACGGGGTGTTGCGCGCGAATCTTGTGCTCGGCCCGGGTCTCAGTGAAGCGCTCTACGAGCTCAGCCTTTTCCTCCCCTGTGAGCTGTGCATACTCCTCGTGGTAATCCACATGAAGTTGGGGGACGCGTTTTGCCTCGCCATCTACATCTGTGTTAGTGACAGACAATGTGTGAGATGTTTTACACACTTTCACGGCATTCCGCAGCCTTCTCACTCTTGAATGCATTATAGGCATTGACTTTTGTATGGCTGTTCACCATGCGTGCGCCGCCTTGATAAAATATGTCGAGGAAGTAGCGGGGAGTCTTGTCAAAGCGCTCAGGCCAGTCTTTGAGCGGTCTCCTCCGTGTATTTCAGTCCACGCCTCTGGATTCAAGTAGTCAGCGATGAGCAACCAATATTATTCTTGACTTACGAATTTCGTCGTCCATTTCTCCTAGTTCCTTCTCCGAGTCATCGCGGTTTTGTTTCTTCTGCTCAGCTGTTAATGGTGCACGTGGCTGTTTTGGGGGTTGACGAGTGCGGGGATTGCTGATGGCGGCAATTGTCTTGCGCTGGGCAGGCAGAGAAGGCATCGTGGCTAATTGAGTGAAGTGTTGAAGCTCGAGTTTGTTGAATGAAACATGAACGCAATTTTACATGCATGGAGAATACCATTTCTCCATGGCTTCTCGGCTCTTTTTGGTTTCCAGGGTCAAACAGATAAGATTCAAGTCGTACGATTCCGGCAATACAGGAACAGGAGAGCAAAAACTACAACCCATCCATCGCAAGAGCTGACAGTAAATCCTCCTTCAATTCTTCTGGGAATCCAGTGAGCTTCCCGATTTCTGCGGCCCATTTGAGGGGGGAGAATGCGCGGCAAATCAGGCAGATGGTGTCGCAATGGGCATTCAGGTCATTGTCCATCAGAAACTGGTGCGTGACAGGACCTAACCGACACTCAGGTGCTGATGAACTACGCGGCGTACTCGGTTCCGCAGCATGGAAGGCCGCCGGAGAACGCAAGGTGGCCGCCGGTGAGCTGGCAGATGTGGACGCGAGGTACGAAGGTGGGCGGCTCCGAGGTGGTGTAACGGGGGCGTGGAGTCGAGCAGGAGGCACCTGAGACCGCGTGAACCGAGAAGAGGTGGGGGGAACAAGCACTAAAATGTATGATTAGTATGGCACAAACGGTTAACTGTCTGCACTCACCTTCTGCCTGCCTCGCATCGTTCCGCAAGCGTGCAATCTCAGCTTCCAAAGTCAGGATGCGCTGCTTCAAAGCGTGCTCACGAGCAAGGGAAGCATTACCGGCCTTCAGGAGTGTGTCCTCTTGAGTCTCGTAGTGCGAAATGACGCGGGTGAGGGTCTTGATCTCGTCATTAAGCTCCAAGTTGCGCTCGAAGGGCCATGTACAGCTCTGCTTCAGTGGCGCCGAAGTCGATCTCGTCGATATCAATCACTTCGGGTGGGCTGGATGCGAGAGCAGGCACGGGGACAGATGCGAGAATCGGCGCAGAGACAGGCAGAGGCTCAGATACAAGCATCGGCACGGGAATGAGCGCAGGGGGAGGTGGGAGAGCGCCTGCGACAGGGGCCGCTACACGTCCGGGGAAGATGTAGTACGAAGATCGGGGAGCTGGAGTGGGAATGAGGGGCATGAGGTGATCAGGCACAAGCACTGGCAGGTTTCCCGGCTGCTGCGTCAATGACCAGCCCCTTGCGTGCGCTTTGCGGGTCCATGCGGCTGCCGTGGGGATGCCAACATCCTCAATGAATGACTGAACGATCGAGGCGATCGCGGCGTGGCTGGCGGGATTCTCGGTGAGGAATGATGGGGGGATACAGATGTGTGCCTTCATGTACTCGGGGGCCAGTGGTGCTCCAGGGATAGTGGTACCTTCAACATGCAGAACCATGGTGGTACTGCCCATGCTGCGGTCCCACTTAGTGGCCTACTTGAATCAGTATCAATTCGTCGACAGGAACTGACAACGTACCAGATCGAAGATAGCCTTTCGAATGGACTCCCCCCAGGTCTTTCGCTCGGCATTACCTGTTGACAATAAGTACAAGACAGATGTTTCTGGGGACAGAGATACGCACCAGCAGTACCAGACGGTGTGACCAATCGGAGTCGATCCAACTCGGAGAAGAACGAATTTGGATCAACGGCATGTTGGCCGTCCGAGCACGCACCAGTAGCAAGCCATACCAGATCACTGGCGAGAAAGTTTTCGCGCGACAGCATAAATCGCCCAGGTTCGTCGGTGATAGCGCCTTGGTGGCGGCGCAAATCATAGGCAGAAAGCGGGTCGAAAGAGAGGTGGTTCCAGGGCTGCGGGGCGGCGGGTATGGCGGTACGGGTATTTGGGGCACGGACAACGACCGTAGGGTCATTCCAGTTCCACGCCATCGTGGAAGAGAGCAGACAGAGGCACGGAGGCCCATCAGGATAGTTTCTCACGGAAACATGTTGCTGACGGAATGTCCGAATTGGGATTTCGCTCCGAAACTCAAGTGTATTTTTCGATTCATTCAGTTGCCTATTGTTACATTCCAAAAATACCAGGCTACATCGGTGGAGAGAACTATGTATATATTTCTGAGAATGTTTCAGGGCAGTAGAGAATTTATTCATTGTGTTCTTCCAAGAACTCTGTGTTCCCACAGTTCTAATGTTCAATTTGTTTAGAAGAAACCAGACACTCCATCCTCTCTTATAATTCTTTCTCTAGGTATGTTCAACATATAATTAAATTGGCAGATAGATTGTGTGAATATAACAAGAGTAATATGACTTGCAATGTTCAGATGCTCCCTTGAATACTGGAGCACAGGGGCCATCCGAGCCTCTGGGCAGCTATGAAACATCATTTTTTACTGTTCCAAGTTGAGTTGATTAGTAATTAGAGTCTTGGAGCATGTCCAAAAATTTAACATTTTTACCTCACTTTCGTCCATATCGATATCCACAGGACACCTGCGGCTGTCTAGGGGCCCGGCAATACAGTGGTTAGTATATGTGAAGTATAATATCTTGAAAGATCTGGGGTTACTTACATCCAGCTTATGAGGAACACGGATTAGGCCAGAAATCGACCACAGTTACACTGAATAATATGGTTTGAATCCGAACTTAACGATGTCTAGGACACCTCGAGTAACATATCTTGTTACCTCCTCTCCCACATTCCGCATCTTTTGTTCACAATCTATCTTACTTGTCTGATGACTCTTTCTACCATTTTTTGGGATTTCTTTGAGGATGTGAGCATCCTCTGTTAACTAAAATCTGTTCGAGGTGCTGACTTTGGCAGACCGTTTTAGTAGTTTGGCCTTAGAATATTCGGAACATTGCCAGGCTTCATGACACATGGATATGATGTTTTCAATAGTATATGGCGCGTAACTAGCTAGCTTTTACACGCTTTCGAGTCCTCATAGAGGCTTGCGACGCGTTATTGAAAACGAATCCGGCATTCTAAACAAAACACCGGGTTTGGTCCGAACGTTCCAGCCAATCGGAATGAATTGCCGAAGGAATCACAAACTCATCGACAAGGCAATTTACAGCCAGTTGCAGAACTTAGGGCGCGGCCCGATTTTTTTTTTTTTTGGATGTTTCGGATATTTCAGCTCTACTGAGCTCAGTTCTTCACCGATTCCCTTGAAACTATGATCAATAGATTTGGCTTGCGATTCCAGAGGGAATGACGTTCGAAAATACGTTAGAAGCGTGGGAATTGCCTATTTCGGCAAATTGTGAGGCATCTTCTCCTATCAGCTCTAGCATTAAATCTACTGATCCGATTGACTTATATTTGGGATATATCATACTTACATGCATTACCTAGGATGTGTCGTGCCCAGATTGTCAAAATACCTCATTATTCAAAAGCCTTACAGTATTCAACTTCAATCAGTTTTAAGTCCCATGCCAGATGTGAACAAAACATTATATTCCTTATCTGGGCATGACACATCCTAGGTAATGCATGTAAGTATGATATATCCAAAAACTAAGTCGATCAGATCAGTAGATTTAATGCTAGAGCTGATAGGAGAAGATGCCTCACAATTTGCCGAAATAGGCAATTCCCACGCTTCTAACGTATTTTCGAACGTCATTCCCTCTGGAATCGCAAGCCAAATCTATTGATCATAGTTTCAAGGGAATCGGTGAAGAACTGAGCTCAGTAGAGCTGAAATATCCGAAACATCCAAAAAAAAAAAAATCGGGCCGCGCCCTAAGTTCCGCAACTGGCTGTAAACCAAAACTGAGCAGTTTCCAGTTAAATTACAGCTAGACACCTAAATGAAGTGCCTCCACTACATGTGCCAATAATTCAGTGTCCACATCTCGGAGTTCTCGTGCTGAATCCTCCGCATCATTCCCTTCTTCGTACTCAACAACAACTTGCGTTAAACCAAGTGTCCCTGTGGCCCAATAGGGGAGAGGGATCCCATCGTTGATATCCAAATCTCGACCCTCGCGCTCGCCAGGTAAAAGAGACCCCGTGAAGCCAACCAGCCGGCTGGCTTTGACTAACCGTTCGACGATAGCCTGGTTGATGTTCGACCTGTACTCCCACTGAGTGCTGAGTTCACGTGCCAGGCTGAAGTGAGCGGTGTTGGTAAGGCAGGCCTGGATGCACATGTAATAATCTATGTGATCATCAATCATGAAGGTGAGAAGGCGGCGGATTTCAACATTGAGCCGAGTAATCTCCTCCTTCGAGCGCTTGATGCCGAAATACAATCGCATTGCTTCTCGGCATGTAGGATCAGCCCACGGCAGGGTGCGTACATCCGTACGTGTGTCGCGCAAGAAGTCGAACTCAGCCAGTGACACGGCTTCGACAACCTGAGCCCAGGTAAGCTGTTCATGTGGTGGGGCAAGCTGGGCGCCAGCAGAGTTGTATTCCGTGATTGCACGCTGAATGGCTACAGCACGTGTCTTGAGAGATTTCCCAATCTGTTCTCGAAGCTTGTACCCTATGTAACAACCAGTCAGTGAGAAGCTCAAGGTGGGGGTCAAGACTTACCAACGCCACTCATGCCGAGTTTGGTAAGTTCCAAGAGCCGCGAGACCACCAAGCGCTCTAGTTCATCAATTGCCCGCCGATACCGGCGTTCTGTCATCATAGTGAGGGCCTCATTGTATTCGTTCATCCCCGGGGCCCACCGGGTCACGAGACCGTGCTCTTCCTCGTGGCGGGACAGTTCCTCTTCGAGCATAATGCACCGCGTGTATGTCGTGCGGTACTTAGTCCTTACACTCTGAATCTTCTTGCCTTGCCAGCCGCTGTGGATGATGTGCCAATCCAGTGACTTGAATTCTCGTTCCGCTGCCGATGATGCTTGTCTAAATGGAAATAGATGTGGAGAATGTCAGAGCTGATCAAAAAAGACGCACTGTGCGACCGAGTGCTTCATCAAAAGCTCCATGTACTCCACCGTCCAGACAACCTCCGGAGGCTCGCGTTTGAGTCGTTCTAGATGCTCCCGTTCATCGAGTAAATACTGCTCGTAGTCGGTCGAGGTAGTGTGGAGATGTGCCTCAAGCTCTTGTAGGGCAATGCTATTCATTGCGATCTTTTCTGTGGCTTGACGATAATTCTGGAAAATGAAGTTGCCTATCCAGCCGCAATCAGACTTTGGATGCAGAAAAAGAAATAATATTAGAGCTCACCAGAGGCCGCGTGCTTGTCCAAATCATGGAAATTAAAGTGTTCGTCAATTTGCTGCTGCCGATGGAACGGAGTTGATAGCCGCGTGACAGTCGCGAGGTTGTTAGAAAGACAGAATGTTCTCTCGCACTCTTCAAAGTCTTCTAGTCCGACCCCCTCGACGTATTGCGGGTGCCAGCGGTTTTGACATCCTCGGTTGTGTGCATGCCCGTGAAATGCCGGGACTACACCCTGGAGGCGAAGGCCAACCACACGCCGACCCAATGAACTGCGGAGGAGAGTTTTGTAGAAAGCGCACATTATATCATATCCAAGCCCGATGTCCGAGCCATAAAGGTCGAGAAGGCGCTCTACCACGGCCAACGGGTACTTCATCCTGGCATAATTCCATTAGCGTGTGATGAAAAGGCGGAGATCACTTACAGCTCACCGCTCCGGATCATGTCGCAGATGACAAGAACGTGGCCATGGCGGCAAACAGCTATGAAGATACCAGCGATCGCGAATAGAGCAAACATTTTTTTCCGCGCTTCTGGACCGGCATTCTTCCAGCGCTCCACGCAGGAGTTGACACACTTGGCGAGCTCGTCGTTTTCGTCCTCGTTTAATTCATTGATATTCAGCCAAGCGGTGTCATCATCTGCATCCGCATTTGGCGGATGATCCGATTGTGATGCGTCAGGGGGCTGATCACTTAGGCTGGAAGAGGAGGCTGCCAGTGCTTCCGTGAATGCAGCGAGAGAGGCGGCCGTAGCCATCGAGACCTACAAATGAATGATCAGGAGATTAGTAAATATAGTGCGAGGCGTACCTTTGGGGCTGTCTTGACTTCATCCTTGAAAAGGTCAACCTCGGCAGCAGTCAGCCACCGGAAGGAGTCAGTTTTGCGGTTGTCAAAACGCGGTCGGCCCGCCTTGAAGGTACTATCAACGAGCTTGAGTGAATTATTTCCATCCATGGAGCCAAGAAAAGAAAGTTTTAGCGGAGGTTCATCAACAGTCTTATAAAAGCACGGGGGGCAGACATTCTGAGCCTTCCACCGCTTGTCTCGTCCCAGAACTGCTTGAACGCGGTCATCCACCCCACGGAGTATCGCGAGATAAGCGTCATAAGCCGTGGTTAATTGTTCAGCTAGATACCGTTTGCGTGGAGTCTGTGGAAATTGATGAGATGTGGAAATGGAGGAACGGAGTGCACATACCCGGTGGAGATGGTTCAAGGTCTTCGCAAGTGCTTCCATGCTGAATCGCGGACATACGCGATGGACCTGGCGGTAAATTTCAAAGGTCTGCAAGGAGAACGCGATTACGGGTTGATCCGGAGATCCGCCAATGTAACCGTGGCGAATAAGTGTCTCGTTGGCACTTATTGAGTCAGCGGCATGCGAGAACATAACTATTCCAGATTCTATTTGTTCTTAGGAGTTGTAATTATCGCGAAATAGGGTTGCGCACCCGAAAAACCAAGTACATTCAAGGGCCAGACACCGGGTCCGTCATTTGGTATAGAAACGGGCCCCGTATCTTTGACTTGAAGGTATGCATCAATGAGAACGGGCATCTGCCTCGTCCACGAATCCACCTGTTTCTGAACACGCTTTCTACGTCTCCGCGGGTCTCCCCGCCTAAATTTAAATATCACATGAGCACCAATTAGAGATGGATACCCAGGAACGCGCACCCGGGCTTGGCCTTGTCCCACATTTGCTGAAAGATTGCTTCACCTCCAGCATGACTCTGCAGGAGGGCCTCCTCCCCTGGAGGAAGGGTCAAAAATCCCGGCTCGTCGGTGTCCATCGGATCATCAGTGTCGCTCCAAGCGCTGTCGGAATCGGTGTCGGTGCCACCAATATTCGCGCCTATGTCGAAACTGCCATCATGCTCAAAATCTGGCATGGGTGCGTCTTTAAGAAGCTCTTCTCGCTGTAGGAAACTCATTTCTGGGAAGAAAAGTGAGAACTGCGTGGGTAGTGCACAGCGCAGGACTTCGACGTACGAGATATCTGATCATTATACTCTTTGTCCGACCGTGCTTGTTCCTCGGCAGACTGGCCCATTTTCATGATGCGTGCCTTTGGACCCCTGCGGCCGAACACAGGGCCAGAGCGGATTTTCACCTTACTAGACAGACCGCGCTTCATCTCTGTGAGCGTAAGGAGGGGGCGCAATTCGTGGTGAGATGTTAAGGAGCACGTCGCTTGAATACGCGCGCTATCAGATTGATGGCATGTGTGAGGGCGGTGCGAGCGGCCTCCAGGCTGAGGCGCATGGATTCACCGAAGCACTATTAAAGTCAAAAGACTCACACTATGCCCAGGTCATTCAGAGACTTGTTTCTGGAGAGGGGTGCCCAGCAATCCAAGTGCAAAAAACCAAGAAGTAGTAAGAATTTAATTTGCAAGTCTAGTGAATGAGATAAAGAGATAGAGCAGCATAAGTAAAACTGCGCAAGAGGAGGCCATGCAAAATTGGGGGCACATCGAGGCGCAGTAGTAGGGATGCACCACTGAACGGCGAATATGATGAACAGCGCTGATTGGAATTGTGATGTGCGGCCAAGCGATGTCGATGGATGACCATGATGCGACAGTGACACCGATGCGGCGGCGGCAGCGGCGGCGGCGACGGCGAGGTCGATAGTGCAGCGGGCATTGTGGGAGGTTTTGAGAAAGCTAGGAGGGGATGGCATGCACCCTTGATGCGCACCACAGAGCGCGAAGAGCATGCACTGCCCGCTGTAATAGGCAGCGATGATGGGCGGTGATGGTGGCGGTACATTACGCGTGGGATGCCCCGGAGACGACTGTAGTGGGCGGGGGCGGTAGTGCGAAGGCGGCAGTGCGTGGCGGGGGCGTGAAGGGCAGGCAGAGAGCGCATAGAGGCGGGGCGTTGACGTTGGCGGGGACAGTGAGCGGGACTGATGTGATGGTGGTGACAGGGGGTGATACGATGCTGACGGGTGCCATTTTGGGATGCCAACACCTGATGACCCGAATGGGCAGGCACCATAGCCGAATGGGTGCCGAGAACTGCCGGGAGAGTGCGAGGAGGGCTCTAAGGGAGATTTACAGGGGGTAATTACCGGCGGGCAAGGCCCTGGACCTCTTTTGATACCAACTTGATGGCCGCCTATCACCGTACCATGCCATCAGATTGGTTACCATATAGGGGCCGGTTAGGTGGGCAAGCGGCAAGCGGTAAGCGAGGTTGTCAACATCGCGTCAATATAGCCAAGCAAACGCCAAAGCCGCGCAAACAACGCGTGAGGCGCGCGCGTCTGAAAGCCATGGCTTTGGCCCGGCTCAGCGTGGCTTTGGCCCATTGAAATGCTAGGCGGGCCAGCCTCTTGAGCTTTTGCCTGGCCTGGCCTGGCTTTGGCCTGAGCCATGGCTTTAGTACGCAAATGTAGTATGCTTGAATACGGGCGGTAGAATAATCATTCTATAGATACATCAGGTTCATAATTATCAGGTGCATCGTCCAAGAGGCAATCCCATCCGGTATCATCATCTTCGACAGGATCCTTGTCATCCGGAGGGGACAGAGGTGCGGCGCTAGTCTCCCGCAGTCAGACTCCACGAGATTTATGACAGTCGATAAATCTTTTATATGTGATACCCTGCTCTTGTCCCTGTATTCAGCTTCAGATCAACAACCGAAGCATTTCACCAGGGATTGTAGATCTGTTGAAATTGGGCAAGAATTACAGCATAGAGAAGAAGTTGAAAGCAATAGTCAGATAGTTTGAGATCGTTGACTCCAATTGCAATCAGGCTTGGATTAGGCTCGAAACAAAATTTTAAGGATGTGAATAAAATTTCAGCAAGGTACAAATTCCAGTACCCACCCACCCCACCCAGGGGTAGCATCGTCCTTCGGAAGTTTAATCTTCGCCACCCCTTGACCGTGGCCAGCTAAAATGAATTGATATAGTCGATGGTTAAAAGGAATTCAACAAATATGGCCTAGCCTCGAATCGAACAAGGACCTTCTCAAGATAGCACAGGTTTGAGACGCACTGCAAGTACCACCAGGCCTTTAGATTTACTTACTCTGATGACGACTTTGAGCGAGAGGATTAATTGGAACAGGAGAACAATAACATTGGCTGTGGGACCACAAGGAAACAGATAAATCCAACAAAGTGGAATATGCAGAACCGAGATCAAATATAAATGTTTAACGCTTCTGTCTTTTCTAATGGATGGGTGAGGCAATGATGTGGTATGTAGGCACCTCGAGCTCGAGCTCGCCGAGACTTGCGATCCTACCAAGTTTGGTATCGATTTGAGCAACATCCTTTGCTTGCAATGACCGCTCAAACAGTGGCCGGGCCTTCTTCCAAAGGTCTACGGCCTTCACTGAATTTCCTCTTTCCATGGCAATATCTCCCAGGCGAAGCATGCAGTCTGCTCTGCCCTGATGAACATCCATATAAGTGAACCCATCCAGTGCCACAACAAAAAGATTAGCAGCTGTGTCTGGATCTCTTAGACCAAGAAAGATGTCGCCCAGAAACTGGAGTGCTTTGTAAAGTCCCGATTTGTTCTGTATCTTCAGGGAGTACCCCAGATACACCACTGCCTGTCGGCAGGACCACTCAATGTCGAAGGCAGTCTAGCGACCAACGTTAGAAAATCTCTCGAGACAGTAGGATACAGCTTCATGATCCTTCCCCCAAGCAGTGATAAAAGATTGCTGCAATAATTGCTTGGCAGTCAATGTATCTCCCTCCCGGAGATGAAGGTCGGCCAAAATTGTTTCGCAGTGGACAAGTGCGGTTAGATTGTTGAAGGCCTGGAATGCTGCTTTTGCTTTGTCCAGGTTGTCTCGTACATCACTGGCAGGTGCACCAATTGTGACATCAATCTCAACAATGTTGAGGAGGGCAATGCTGTGATTCGCGGCATGTTGAGGAGAAGCGGTGTTCTGAACGATTTGAACATGAATGTCGCGGGCCTCCTTATATTCAGATTTGTGGCGGTGAATTTCTGCAACAATGATCATAGCATTATAATCTTCTGTACCTCTTTCCAAGCCACAAAGCTGTATGAGATTTCTAGCTCTTTGAGCGAGAACAATAGCTTCCTTGAGGTTACCCAGGCCAGTGAGACACATGGCTTCAATTCTCACGGCAATTGCTGCCCTATAAAGATTGCCCGACTGCTGAGCCATTGCTTGTGCCTCATGGGAATGCACCTGGGCTGCATGATTATCCCCCTGACCAAATTCAAGAACAGCTATGTTGTTCAGAACAATGGATTGCTGGTTGGTGTCTCCACATGATCTTGCCAGTGAGAGTGCCTTTCTGAAGGATTCTATTGCTGCAGGCATATCATTTCTTTGATGGCGATAGTAAAATCCAACTGCATCATGGAAGGTAGCTATTACGATGTCATATCAGATGTCCATTATTAAGATAAAGCATATTCAAAGCTTACACTCAAGCACTGGATCGTTCAAGCTATGGGAAATGAGCCATGCATCGATCAATCAATACTTGTGGATGCAGAATGGGAGAATAATTTGCTGCCCGGAACACCTCTATGATATATCTCACTTCAACCTGATGATCACAGGGTGTGGGGAAAACAGCCGGAATAGTATCCATCAATGCAGTGCATCCGCGGCTGGTCAACCGGCCAAAGGAATTGAGTGAAAGGGTGCAGTTTATTGCATCAACCAGATCTGGATTTCTGGGATGCAATTCCAAGCGGAGCAATTGTTCCAGGTTGTCTAGATTCGAAGTTATTTGGGTGATCCTTGCATCTTTCTGGAGGACTCCCAGGTATTTTCGATAGAAATCCAAAAGTAGGTGGAAATACTTGCAAAGAGGTTGAATAAGTAGGGGCGATGGGGGGTAGCAGGAGCGGATATGTTCCCGAATAGGTGCCAAGGACTTCAACCGTCGTTTGTCATCATAATATGCCAAGGATGTACGGAGCAATGCTGTCCTGCACCCTGGAAGATTATTAATGGGAATAGGACATTGACCAAGTTCAACATCCGAGAGGCCATCTGGAAGGACTGAGAGGAAGCTCAATAAATCCTTGGCACCAGGCAAAGTGGCCATCCGGGGACTTGAAAGTGAAATGGCAATGGATGCATCCAAACTGGATCGTTTATCATGACCATCTGAAAGCAGTGAAGTCCCTTCTGTCTTCCAACGAGTCAATATGCTAGCACAGCCTTCGAAGTCAACCAAATGTACAATTAGATCAACAGCCAGGGGCATGTTATCTGTGATTTGGAGAAGCTTGTCAATGTCCCTGCTATCATGAAAATCATCTGCAATGTCCTTGAAGATTTGGCGGACAGCCTCATTTGATAAGGGCTGCAAAGGAGGTAAAAACGGGTGGGTCCAGTGGACCTTAGCAGGCCTCTCTACACCGCGCATTGTTATCTATTAAGGTATGAGCAAGTCTCATTGTTAAAACTGGTTGAAGCCTCACCATCAATGCAAGATGCTCCACATCAGTAAGGAGGGATAAAAATTCTTCAACTCCACTGTGGGTCCCCATAGGCTCCCAAGGTGTTTCCAGATTATCCAAAACTAAGAGAAGTGGTGGACCCCCAGAAAAATGCTGAACAACTCGCTTTGTCATGTTTTTTCCTGGCTTTAGTCCCAGATGAGATCCAATAAGGCCTGCCAGCTCGATGCTGTTGGTCACCGAATCAGCTGCCACAAACAGCCTAGCTTCATATTTTGCGGCAACATCAGCATGGTGGAGAGCAGCCTTGGCAAGGCTTGTCTTGCCCATTCCACCTGCTCCTAGAATTGAGATCTGGCCATATTCTTTGATAAGATTTGCAACAATGAAATTGAGTTCTGACTGACGGCCATGAAATATCTGTGGCTTCCCAGGAAGGATGGAGAGGGAATTTGAACTTGAGGCAACTAATCAAGATTGGACTCCAGGAGGGGAATTTTACCATACCTGTTCTGTGAGCCAGTGACACTTTGATACATCTGATTTTACATTATAGGCTGCTTCTATTGAAGAAGAATGAACCCACGAATGAGGATGTCTCTGAGGATGTTTCTTGATCAGAGAGCCGGGAAATTGATTCCAGTAGTTCCTTGTGCATCCTGTGTGTTCTATCCTGGAGCCCAGAAATGTCATTGAAGATATTGCTGCTAGTCACAATCTGAAGAGTTTTGTGAAGGCCAGTCGGTGACAGACCCGCTAAGGAATATTACCTTGAAATTTTGTAATGCATGCTCCAAATCTGTTTGACAATCCTTGAGAAGTGTGCTCATCTCAATCTGATGGAAGAAGTGCTTGATTTTGCTGCTATTTTGCTGTGCTTCAACAAAACTGTGAATCTTGTGCAGGGTCCTGTAGGTAGCTATGTGGGAGGGATCCGGAACAAAGAGATATAAAAATACTCTGTAAATCTGCCGATATGATCTAATGTGGCCGGAGGAAGGGTCCCTCCGGTCCCCGACGTAATGTGAAGGTTGATGATGGCATAGTGTCAGAGATTTTTTTTTTGACTGGGAAGGCGCTGCAGGGCCTTATAAGGCCACAAGAGCTTCAGTGCTCACAAGAGCCTTATAGCGATAAAGAAATCTTGTAAGATCGCGGACTTTTATAAGAGGAACAGCTTACAAGGCATTGTAAGGGAGCAGGGTTTGGTAATGAAAATTATGAAGCAAGGCTTTATCTTTATTTTCATTGGAGTGTATTGACTACTACAGATGATACTGACTCGTTGTTAATGTTTCAACTTACTACTTCCTTCAGTTCAAGGTTTATTTTATTACACTGGGCGTACACATTTAATTAATTACTTACTCCTGGACCGGCTCGAACTTGTGACCTCGCGCGTACAGAGAAAATTCAACAGCAGACAAAACTACTACTACACTATTAAGCTGTTTAAAGTATAGGTTGCTCTGTTCCTTTTATGGTGCTCTTGAGCTCCCACCCAGCCCAGTCCCCCATTCCCAGCGGCCTCACCACAATCTCCGGCGCGACTCATTGGACCGTCGACAGGAATAGCTTCATTGTTATTTCTGAGTAAAATTGAGGGCCAAAATATGTTGACATCTCCACAGAGGAAAGTCGACATTTTCAATGTGTTTTACTGACTGATTGAGCATTGGGTCAATCAATCGGACAAAGTACCGTAGTACTACCCAGCGCCGAATATCTTTCCTTTGATAGAAAGGACCTCCTGTAAATTCTGCTCAGTATTTTGGCTATTTGGTCAAGATTGTGTAATTTCAATCAATAAAAAATCACGGAGTGAATGGAGGAGGAGGAGGAGGAGGAGGAGTGTATTACTGCGGAGTAAAATGGATGACAGGGGAGCAACGGAATGCAGTACTTGAAGCAAAGGAGGTCCACAGAAATGGAAGCCCAACGCTTAAGGGGGGCATATGAATGAGGTAAAGTTGGGACAGGAGGGAAAGTGGTATAGATGGGAGAAAATCAGAAAGAGAGGTAGATGGATCATATTGGCATGGGAGATACGACAGGGAGCCGGAGGTATCTAATAGAAGGAAGGGTAAGGCATTTAGCTAGGGTGATCGGGTTTCACATAATGATACCGCAGCGTGCAAGAGAAGGAGGGCACGGTGAACGGGTTCATGGGGTGCGCGACACACATCCCGAGTAAAGTGTCACAGAGCTTCTGCGCCTTCTGGCCCGTCGTGTTGATGTGGCACAGGCCATACGCGATGACGGGACCCTCGATCCGGTGCAGACAGCGGGGTCCATGGCCTGTGGTTTTCCATGTGGTTAGTGGCGCGAACAGAAGGAATGAAGAAAGGCGCACGCCGAGGCCAATGCAGAGGCTTTTGAAGGCATATATGAGGGCATCGTCGCCGAGGACTGCAATCCCCCGGAAGGCATTGAGAAGGCCGACGCAGGACGGTCAGTCGTCCACATTTTGGACAGCAGAGAGGAGCGCATCTGTTGATACCCCAGTTCCAGCTATGAATGTCAGGAAGAGCTGAACTGCAAGCAAGAAGAACAAAATCCTTGAGACATACTGCGATGAGTCATTGCCAAAGCTTGGACAAAAAAGAGGTGGGCAAAAATCGGCCACCGATTGGAATTGCACAGGTGAAGGCACAGAGTGCAGTGGGTCGAAGAGTGTCAGACTCAGCCACACGCTATTAACGGATGGAGCGGAAGAGCATGACTCAGCCGCAAACGCGAACCGCCTAGCGAATGCGCCGGCGTCTCTGCGCTTGCGGCATGGGGGGCGCTTCGCGTCCGGATCGAGATGATGTGATGCGGGATGGAGCAGGGAAGCTAACGAGACCCCGCGCGCACGCTTGCACTGGCAGGACGGTCAGTGTTGACAGGAGATGGATGTACCGAGAGATGCGCCATGTCGCGTCGTTGATGCGTTGCGCTTCCACAATGCGGTGCATCCGCCGTGCGTGACACAGTGAGCACGACCTTGGGACTCTTCATAGTCACGGAGGGCCGTATCTACTATCAGCCCTTACGAAGGACCCCTACTGCGACGGAGCTGAAGCTCCGCCAGTAGGGACTTCCTAGGGTCTCAAGTCAACATTTTCTGGGCTTGAAGAAATGACCAGAAAAAAAAACATGGGTAAAATATGATGCATCCAGCGAAGAGAAGATAGTGCGGGTTCCATGTGTTTAGCTGCATCAACATTGAACCCAGAGACGCCCTGCATGTCTCATGAGCTTCTGACAATTATATCGCAATGAAACAAAAACGGACCAAAGACACAAGATCCTTGAGATAGGCCGCGATACTCGCTTGAACAGCGGGCTGTTCTTGAGCTATACTCGAGAGGCCCAAGAGCTGACGAACAAATTCTCCGCGAAATAATAACTACAAGGGGATGTAGAATGACTTAAAGAGCCTTGCAGAAGCGGACACTGACGAGGCTTTAACAGGTGCAACGTGGACAGTTCAAACAATACGTACTCAGTAATATTGTCAGTCAGTAATTCCAGCAGCAACTGCACCGGCGCAATAGTGAAATTTGGACTCGGTGTACGGAACGGCCGGACTAGAGAAATTTAGCCAACAGAGGGATAAGAAGAGACTTGGCACGCACTAGTTGTATTTTGAGTACGTGCTCCCAGTAAAACCAGTTCCCTCCCCACTGGCACGCATTTTTCAGCTTTAAATCTGAGAAACCTGGTTGGTTCTTACACAGTCATATGAGTTGTAACAACTGGTGTAAAAAGATCAGATCCTGAAACGGAAGAATGTCGCCACAATACGCAGACCATCGACGATGATTCCAACACCAACAGTTTGGCAGGTTGATATCATGTTAGCGAACTGGTCCCGGGTGCCGCGCTTGGACGTGAGAATGTAGGACACCGGTTGATAGTCTGTCCACCACTGGTCTCCCGTAACTGAAAGAGGAGGAAATTGTATAGTTGGTCGTGCCACGTACGGTAAAAGTTCCTTACTGTGTTCCGAGGCCGGGCGAACTTGAGCATATCCATACCCAGAGGGACTATTAGATGCCACACTGTCCCACGGCCATTCGGAAAGCTGCGTTGAATGTTAACGAGGAATACGTGCTGACTATCTAACCTGGACAATAGTGTTGCTGGCTTTCGGCGGCGAACACGGAGCACGAACGATGCCGCCAGCGGCAGCGCAGGAGAGGGTGGCAAGAAAAAGAGTGTGAGAGGAAAGAGAGGACATAGTTAGTGGGCGACAACGATTTTGGATTGGGCTCTGCGCTGGTTTTAATTTAAATACACGGATTGTCATCGAGCGTGCTGTTTCCATCGCCATCAGATTCACTGTAAATATCCTGTGAGACATGTCTTGGTAACCCCCCAAAACAACATGGTGTGTTGGAGGGCGCTGGGAGCGGAGTTAGGCGGTGCATTAAAAGCAAACGACGGAGAGACGCACCTGGCACAACATTGGTGAAGGACTACAACATCGCCGCCTGGGGATCCGAAATGTACGCGAGTACGCGATGCGGAGTGTCATGATTTAATGGGTGGTCGATGAGGGAAATTCAACAATCTGAAGGATGCATGCATATACATGTAGACGCACCTCTTTCATGATTTTCACCTCGTTTTGAAGGAGCAATAGCTTATGGAAGATAGGATGTGGCGGGCTGAGCCACCTGGACCTTGCAGTGGCCTGTAAGGGTGTCTTGAATGACCGAGGCAAGTGGGCAAGTGGACGGGGATTCAGATCGATTTACATGCCCAATCGGTGTCTACGAGGCCATAGGACCGAGAGGGAGGTCGTTGGGTATCGAATGAATGAAGCCAAGAAACATCTGATCTGGAAGGGCTTGCAAGAGGGAGCGCGCGCTCATAAGAGCGTCCAAGAGAGGTTGTTTGCTTATATTTATCTTACAAGAGTCTTATAACGTGATCCTCTTGTAAGAGCTTTGACAAATCTCCGACAAGAGCAGCTCATGGATGTTTTCCATGAGATGGATACATTCGGTTTTGTTCCTCCTCACATTCTAGGAGAATATATTCAGACAAATAGAGGTTTTCATCTTTTTCATACCTGGACTGCAGCCATCAAGGAGACAGTGGTATTTGAAATGGCGGAGATGAAGGGAGTGCCAAAACTGTCATTCAGCTCATTCAACAATGTGAGAGCAGGAGTCAAGCAGGCTAGAATGTTGCTCAATCGAGTATCAGCGACGCTGAGGGGCATTGTCGAAAGCGGAGTCAAAAAAACTTCAATCTACGTGCACTTATATATATATGCCTCAGGCACGCGGTCACACCGGGATTACAGGAATTTCGGGGCACCCGAAGTTAGTTTCGATACAGCACGTGTTCGTTCCGGGGGCGCGCCCAGAATGGTCACGTCTCGCATTTAACTTCGACCATTCCTTGGCTTGTTAACCCTGGAATTGCGGGATATTATCTAGCTCCTCTGTTCTTCCCTAATGTTATTTCTAGATGGCGATGCTTGTCTGACAGCTGGTAGTGCGACTGGCCTTCTGCACAGCTCTTTCCCGCAGTGGCTTAACAGGGGTTCGTTTTACAGCCTCAGCTTCCAGCAGCTCATCCGCGTCGTCCTCGTCTGCTACCAGTAGCTCATCGTCCACCAACTCATCCAGCTCGCCGACTGGGACGAGCCCCCAGCAAACGTGTGCCCATCCCCTCATAGTGCCCCCATATCCAAGTATTAACGGATCCTTACAGTGGACTCCCAACACATCGTACAAACGCAGGTGCAATCACCGGAGGAGTTGTCGGAGGAATGCTTGTAGTTATCTCAACCCTCCTTGGATGCTGGTATGTACGACGAAGGCGAGGATCATCCGTGGAGGGACCGGGCCTCGACGCTACAGAGAAGCCGGGATTCTTGACCACTCCCATCAACACCGCCCTTGCAGGTGAGTCGACATACCTACCTTTCGGAGTCAGAAACCGATATCTATTAAGGAACCCCTGGAGCTCAAAATGAACGCGATGGTCGCGAGTTCCGACCCTGGGTGCCCAGCGAGGCAACTGCACCGACATCAACCGGTGAGGGACTGTTTCAAAGGACGTTATTGAAGCTTTATTTATTCGTTTTATTCCAGCCTCTATGTCCGCTTCGGGCTCAGAGAGTGGTCAGTGACCCGAAACAGCGTCTCGTCCTGCGGTGGGACCCTCCAGCCGCAGCGCCGCAACCAGAACCAGAACCCGTGCGGTCGCACGAACGCGAGCTCGAAGAGGAGGTCCGGCTTTTGAGAGAACAACTCTCCCCCCCTTCGTACCCCGGGCCTGACATTTAGTGAGGCGGATTTGTTTGTTTGACGATTTAGATACATGCACAGATTTAGCACGATGCTCTCGCGATGTTTATGACGCATGTGTTCGGCATGTGTTTGGCATGCATCGATCCAGGCCCAAAAAGTTTTAAAGTTGAAAAAGCCTTTTTTCGGAGCATGCCGAACACATGAGGGACACATGGTCATCACATGCATGTTGTGCATGTGATGTCCACATGCCTCGGCATTTGCCTGCAGTGTAATACAAAGCTCATTCTTGCTTTGTCATTTAATTAAATCTTATTAAATTCTAGCTAAGTACAACATCAAATGTACCAAAACATTGACAAAGGCCCTTTATCGGCCTTTTGTCAAGATGCTCAAGAGATACACAAGGGATGCCTCTAGCGCATGTGGATTCCACATGCATTGGCTCATGCCTGTGTGATAAGATGTTTACTTCTCAAATAAAATCGAAATAAAATGAACAATGCCCAGAAGAGGACTTGAACTCTCACGGAAATCGACGACCATCTTACATAAGCTTTGATATCTAATGCTGGGCGGGTCCGGCGTGAGCCGGACCGGACCGAACACCAGATTCAGGTTCAAGGTTCGGAAATTTCCTGCCAGGTTCAGTGTTCGCGCCGCCAGGGGGCATTCAAACCCCGAACCGAACTCGAACCTGAAAAATCCAACAAGAGGTGATTCCCTGTGAGATTTGTGAGTTTATGGGGTGAGATTTGGAGTCAGATCCCTTCTAGCCTTGACCTAGTTTGTTACAGCCATCTGTCTATGCCCTGGGTGCAAATCTGGACATCATCTGGATGTCGGAACGATGAGTCATCACATGTGACACTCTGTCCCGCACGCTCGCTAACCGTAAATGTCGCTAGTTGAGCATCAGCACTCTTATGTGCAATTTTGAGATGGCTGTATCACCTTTGAGTCAGATTGGTATGCTTTTTGAAGTCCCTACTTGAGGTCCTTGCTCCGAAAAAATGCAACTTTTTTGACAGGTTCGAATGTGTTCGAACGCTGAACTGAACCTGAACGCAGGTTCAGGTTCGGCGTTCTAGGTTCACTTGAACCGAACGCGAGGTTCAGGTTCAGCGTTCGGGGAAAATGGCCCTGAACCTGAACCGAACCGAACCTGCCCTGCACTATTGATATCTCCGACCATAAGCCGCTGGAACTGGAACTGGAGTTGTATTGCCGTACCTGGCCATGATGGCTACACGGCAGTACACTACGTAAACTAGTACCGGGTGAGGTAAGTAACAATGGGGGGTATGAGCCGCACATAAGTCATAAGCCACTGTGGCTTATGGATTCATAAGCCACGGACTATGCCCTGTGAGGAGGTTGCGCAGTTCCTCGCGGGTGATGAGGGAATCCATCATCGTCTGTGTACGGTAAGCACGGACTTGTCAACAGCGGAATGGGTAGACCGACATGGGTATAAATACGCCCGATAGGGAGAGCAAATAGCGCGATCATTTCCGTCCCAGGAGAGAACCTGAACGAAAGCAAGGTCCCGAGTGCAAAGACGGCTGCGGCGCGCTGGCCATGAGTTGCATCCGGGAAGGTCGACTGGAGGAGCACGCACCAGTGAAGAACCCAGATTGAACCGCAGTGCGAATGAGGCGGTTGAACACCTTGTCCGTCCGCCTGAAGCTGGTCTTCGAGCGCGAGAAGCTGACGGCTAATATTGCTTCACATGAGTTTAGATCTGCATCCTAGGCGACGGTACCTGCGCAGCTTACTAGCAATGATGACGTCGATAGCGCATTGTAGAGTGAGATTTGCCTCGACAACGGGCTGCAGTACAATGAGCTTTGCGAGTCTGGTTCAGAAAAAAGTCTCAGTACGACTTTTTAACCCCAGCAGAGCACTTACTGGTGCAGAATCCAAGACTGTATCGCAGCAGTGATGCCCATCCCGCATGTGACCAGCGCAGCGACGACGAGAGAACCAACGAGAATTTTGTTCTGGGTGAAGACATATATGCGCCATGCTTGAAACATCTGATTGATGAGCGCAAGGACGGCCGTCACTGAAGAAGCTTTAATCAGGGTCTGGGGACGTTGCGGGAGGCTCACTGAAGGCCGTGAAGGAATATGGCCATAGACCGACTACGTATCAGTTAGCTGAATTGATCTATCTCTACCGGATGTTTGAAAAGCTCACTTGCAACGACACTTGGATTTGTAAAGTTCCTGCACGAAACCATGTATTTCCGTCCTCGTTTAACGACCAAGATGCTCACGTTATACAGTAGAACCTGTTCCCAATGAGAAAATGTTGCTGTAGACACTGATTGAGGGACTCACCAAGACATATATACAACGGCTGCCGCCTGGGTGATATTGATGATGAAAAGAAAGGCTACCATAGATCTGCAAAACATCAGATTCAAATTGAACAACATAGCTTGACACTTACTTGAGCCACAAAGCATCGTTGAACTCTGGAAGATTCTGAGTTTCAGTATTCAAATACTTCGGCACGTACAAAACGCACTAGAATTCCAATATGTAAAGAACTGGGACATGATAACTCCCGTAAGGTAGGTGTTGACTGACGGTGAAAGAACAAACGGGTCAGAAATATCCAAGCCCGAGATGAAATCTGCCGAACTCACTCGTCACTCCCATCAAAGTAAACCCTATGTATCAGGGGAAGATTAAGTGTGGATGTGGGAGCAGCAATAATGTAAGCGTACCAATGGTTTGATCGAACTCCCCCATGGCTACTATGGAAGAAAGAGATGTGCGGCAATAAAAGAGGGAGGGCCACAAGCGAGAGAATCAGTGGGCGCGTGTGGACTCACCAAGGCCTTTAAATATTTGTGGGTAACGTACAGTATTCATTCATCGACGGGGACCATCGCGAAAAGGGAAACGTGAGGACTGAATGCAGCGACCCTGCAACCGCCAAGGTGGCGGAAAGGGGCGGAGGATTCGAAACTATGGTCACCGTACGAAGTCTTGAGATTCGAAGCCTCAAAGCCTTCTCAAACGCTGTTAGCCTGCACAATCAAGCATCACCATCCACATAGCGTGAGAAGAGATCTCGCATGTGTATCCCAGAGAAGTGAAACAAACCGAACGTTATTGATTTATTGAGTGTCGTCTAAGCGCACATTTATTTCTGTACAGTACAAAGCGCAGCCGTGGCGGCGGCGGCGGCGGCGGCGGTGGCGGTGGCACCCAGGTCCAGTACCAAGAGAGTTAGCTCCAGGCACCGCGAGGCAACATAAATGCCGCCACAGGCGTGGCAAGTACGGCAGTTTGTTAAACGGCGTTGCCCTGTTGGGTGGTCGCTGGTAATGGAAGTAACGCTTTGTAGATGGTGATGGTTGATTGTGCAGGCTGACGGCGGTTCGTCGTAGGCGAATGCTAGATGAGAGGTGGTCGCCGACTCGGAAGCTTTCAATGATCCCGGCAATCAGATTCGGGGACTTTCCTCTCAGCTATTTATGTAAAGCTTCATTCCCTCCCACGTCTTACCGCAATCTATTATTTATATGGCAATCCAAACCTTCTTTCTTCTCGTCAATTTTGGACAATCTTTCTGACTCTGGTCTAGGATTCATTGTGCCTTATGACATGCTATTTCTGGTCCGTCATCGGATGGTCTGCACTCGAGTGCACCCAGCGAGGCTCGAGTCTAAGTGCCGTTAACGATGCTTTTCTCCCAGGCCAGGAACATATTCTGACAGAAAGACCAACAACCAACGGAAAGGACTCTTGCGACGGCGCGGCCGCCCGTCTAAACTGGCTAAAGATGGACACCTTACTTAAAACTGGGCACTCCGTCTTTTTCTTAACTCCTTGCCCTTTGAAGCCCCTACCATGCTCGTCGTCTGGTCCCACGTTTCTATTGCATTTCTCGTCACGGCGATCTCAGCACAAAGATGCCTCTGCCAGCATATCTTCGAACATCACTACCGCGCCGGTCAGCGCCTCCTCATCGGCGTGCGCTGCAATCCGAGTCAAGCTGGGCTCGTCCATCATAAAATCATCTGGACTGGAGTGACTACAACGCTACCGCCATGGGCCCGTGGAGTCTTTTCAATTCGCTGAGTTGTTCATTTCCATCGATATCGATAACCGCTTCACGAAATTATAGATTTTCAGGGCATGTATTGAGGGTGAAAGGTAGGGTAACAAGACCTGGTAGCACTTGGAGTGCATCTCTGATCCATGGGCCCATGAAGTTGGCAACTAGCCAGACAGTCCCCGTTCGATTCGGGCCTGGGCCATTCGCTCTGCTCAATTTTTTCCCACCGCGTGAGCATCGAGAATAATTGAATCCTACTCACGAACCTTCCGTCGCGAATATTATTGCTATGTATCTGGAATCTCTTGACCCTTTTCAAGCCGAACCAGAAGGGTACTTAGGTCGCCGACCAGGGTACGCCGTTTCTGCGACCCGGGTATGCCGTTTCTGAAGTAGAACAGCCTCTGCGCGATGGTAGCTAGAAGCATTAGCGCGGTGTAGCGCTCGTTTAGTATGGCGGTCAACAGGTGAAAATGGAAGAGTGAGCGAGAGTTTAAATTTGGCCTCGGATAGATGGAATGGGCGGAATGGAAGACAGGGAAGTGGGAGCTACGCGGAGATGCATGGATGGATTCTGAGAGGTCTCTAAACGTCTGAGACCCAAGGATAGAAAGTGTCCGTGTCATAACATGGGTGCGGTATTTATATTGAGTGAATTTGAGTCCGCTGCACTCAACATGAAGCCGCACTTCCGCCTTTGAGTACCAGTGAGCATGATTCCTTCCGCCCTCGTCGGAAGGAAAGCGATGACGAAGGTCGCACAGGCTGTCCGAACAAGCTCGCGAATTCCAGACGCGCGCGCGTCACGCGTTGTTTGTGTGGCTTTGGCGTTTGCTTGGCTATATTGACGCGATGTTGACAACCTCGCTTACCGCTTGCCGCTTGCGTCGCGCATTGGCCTCAGCTACTACACCGCATCCACCGCTCGTTCGCACCGAATCGCACGGCATGTCGCTTCAAGACCTGAGCCTGCAGAGCCTGCCAGACCTCTCCGACGCGTCGCTTTCATTCTCGTTCCAGATCCCGGCGGACGCCGGGGACGTGCTCCTCGGCGGCGACAGGGACGACTTCGTCGGCAGCATGAGCGCGCGGGACGTCCCGGGCTCGCCTCCGCATGACCCCGACTTGTCTCACCCGATGCCAACTCCCCGCACACACACACAGCGATGGAGATGGCGATGAGCGATCTCGCGTCCGCATCGCCCCTACTGGAAAAAGCGAAATCGCTGCGCCCGATGACGCGCGCGAACGTCCCCGCCGCGCCCCCGCTGATGTCGCGCGTGCCCAAGCCCGCGCCCTCCCCTCTGCACGTGTGAAGCCCACGGCGGGCTGGCGCGTCTGCCGAGAACGCGCTGTCGCCCGACTGCGAGGTAGCAACCGCGCCGAAAGCCGTGTGTGTGGCGCTCGCGCGTTTCTCCGCTCAGCTGATAATCGTCGCAGAGCGCCCCGGCGCCCACGCCCGCGCCCGAAGCAGAGCCACCCGTGCGCGTTCCGGCCCCGAAATCACCCATGTGGCGCACTGGTGAATCCAAGAAGGTGCTTATCATCACGCCCCCCAGAGCGACATCTATTCACCCGATGATCAGCCCCGTTCGGTTCGGAGCTACGAAAGCAGGATCTTCTTTTGTCCTTTTCTTTCTGACCGGCATTGACAATTCCTGGCGCGAGGGGTACAGTAGGTTAGGAGGCAGGGGACGGGAAGAAAATTGCTTTAAAGAAGGAAAAACAATCCAGAGGTTGACCCCAACAAGAGAAATACATGAATTTTCGAACTTGAATTTAATATTAATACAGTTCCGATTATGGATTCATGTCAGTATAATATACTTCCAAGGAGGGGGAGCCGTATGATTATGGAGTCAGTTAGATCGATTTCTTCTCCGACTTGTGGGAGCGCGAAGAAGAAAAAAATACTTTTACTCAATGTCCTTTCTGAGTTTTGATTGAGTACCAGCTTATGGCAGTACAACTTGGGTTTAACACCAACCTTTTGGCTCTTCCAAGTCTCAGAGCACCTCAGGGTCCTTGACCGCGGTCGTCATTGACGGGTTGGGCCGCATCATAATCGTCTCGCCTGCGCCTGTGAACTGCGGGAAGGAGACCAAGTTTCCGTTTCCGCCATTAGAGATGAGGCTGCGCAGTTGCTCGCGGGTGATGAGGGAATCCATCATCGTCTGCGCACAGTAAGCGTGGACTTGTGAACAGCGGAAGGGGTAGACCCACATGGGTATAAATACGCCCGATGGGGATGGAAAATAACCCGATCATGTACGTCCCGGGAGAGAACCTGAACGCAAACAACGACCCGAGCGCAAAGACGGCTGCAGCGCACTGGACATGAGTTGTATCCGGGAAGCTCAACCGAAGCACGCACCAGTGAAGAATCCAGATTGAATCGCAGTGCGAATGAGGCGGTTGAGCACCTCGTCCATCCGCCCGAAGCTGGTCTTCGAGCGGGAGAAGAAGACGGTTAATACTACTTTACATGAGGAAGTTAGATCGGCATCCTGGGGGATGGTACCTGCGCAGCTTACTAGCAATGATGACGTCGATAGTGCATTGTAGAGCAAGATTTGCCTCGACAACGGGCTGCAGCGCAATGAGCTTTGCGAGTCTTGTGCAGAGAAAGGTTTCAGCACCACTTATTAACCTCTGTAGAGCACTTACTCGGACAGAATCAAAACCTGTATCCCAGCTGCGATCCCCATCCCGCATGTGGCCAGCGCAGCGACGACGAGAAAACCAACGAGAATTTTGTTCCGGGTGAAGATGTATATGCGCCATGCCTGATACGTCTGATTGATGACCGCAAGGACGGTCGTCACTGAAGAAGTTTTCATCAGAGTCTGGGGACATTGCGAGAGGCTCACCGAAGGCTGTGAAGGGATATGGCCATAGACTGGCTACGTATGAGTTAGCTGAATTGATCTATCTCAACCGGATGTTTGAAAAGCTCACTTGCAACGACACTGGGATTTGCAAAGTTCCTGCACGAATTCATGTGTTTCTGTCAGAGTTTAAGAACCGAGTTGCTCACGTTACACAGTAGAACCTGTGCCCAATGAGAAAATGTTACTGCGGACACGGGTTGAGGGATTCACCAAGACATATACACAACGGCGGCGGCCTGGGTGATATTGATAATGAAAAGAAAGGCTACTATAGACCTGCAAAATATCAGATTCAAATCGAAAAACACAGCTTAACACTTACTTGAGCCACCAACGGTCTTTGAAATCTGGAAGATTCTGAGTTTCAGTATTCAAATATTTCGACACATACAAAACACACTAGAATTCCAATATGTCAAGAACTGGGACATGATAACTCCCGTAAGGTAGGTGTTGACTGATGGTGACAGAACGACCAGGTCACAAATTTCCAAGCCCGAGAGGAACTCTGCAAAACTTACTCGTCACTCCCATCAAGGCAAACCCTATTTATCAGGGAGGATTAATTGCGGATGTGGGAGCAGCAATAATGTAAGCGTACCAATAGTTTGATCGAACTCCCCCATGACTGCTATGGACAAAAGAAAGGGATGTGCGGCAATAAAAGACGGAGGGCCACAGGGGAGAGAATAAGTGGGCGCGTATGGAGGACTCACCGAGGCCTTTAAATATTTGCGGCAGGTAACGTACAGTATTCATTCATCGACGGACAGTCGTGAGAAGGTAAGTGACTGAATGCCGTGACCCTGCAACCGCAAAGGCGGCGGAAAGGGGCGGAGGATTCGAAACCATGGTAACTGTACGAAATCTTCGAGTCGAGAGTCGAAGCCTCAGAGCCTTCTCAAACACTGTTAGCCTTGCACAATCATCACAATCCACATAGCGATTACTGTAAAGAAATCTTACATGTATATCCCAAAGTGAAACAGACCTTCAGTGGACCTTCATCTAAGCGCACCGCTATTTCCATGGACAAGGCGCAGCCGTGGCGGCGGCGCCGGTGGCGGTGGCGCTCAGGGTCAGTTTGCAGCCGCAGCCAATGAGAGCTAAGCTGCTTAGCTTCAGGGACCGTGAGGCAACATAAATGCTGCCACAGGCTCACCTGGCAAGTACGGCAGCTTGTTAAACGGCGTTAGCGCTATTGGGTGGTCGCTGGTGGTCGTGTGGTCGTTTTTACGCCGCCGACCTAGGAAGCTTTCGAATTCAATGATCCCGGCAATCAGATTCCGGAGATTTTCTGCCGGCTATTCAAGGCTTCATTCCCACCACGTCTTGCCAATCCAAAACTTGCTCTCTTCTCATCAATTTTGAACGATCTTTCCGACTCTGGTCTAGGATTCATTGTGCCTTATGACATGCCACTTCTGGTCCGTCGGATAGTCCGGACTCAGCGAGACCCCAGTCTAAGTGCCGTTAACGATGCTTTTCTCCTAGGTCAGGAACAGATCCACAATACATTCTGACAGAAAGACCAACAACAACAGAAAGAACCCTTGCGACGGCGCGGCCGCCGGTCTAAACTGGTTAAAATGGACCAAAGATGGACGCCTCACTTAAAACTGGGCACTCCGTCTCTTTTCCAACTCCTTACGGTTTGAAGCCCCCACCATGCTCGTCGACCCCAGTCTAAGTGCCGTTAACGATGCTTTTCTCCTAGGTCAGGAACAGATCCACAATACATTCTGACAGAAAGACCAACAACAACAGCAAGAACCCTTCCGACGGCGCGGCCACCGGTCTAAACTGACGCCTTACTTAAAGCTGGGCACTCCGTCTCTTTCCCAACTCCTTGCGGTTTGAAGCCCCCACCATGCTCGTCGTCCGGTCCCTCGGTTCTATTGCATCTCTCATCACGGTGATCTCAGCACAGGATGCTTGGCCTTCTGCCAGCATATCTTCGAACACCACTGCCGCGCTGACCAGCGCCTCCTCAAAGGTGTGCGCTGCAATCAGAGTCAAGCTGGGCTCGTCGATCGTAAAATCGTCTGGACTGGAATACAACGCCATCGTAATGGACCCATGGAGCCTTTTCAATTCGCTGGATCGACCGACCTGCATTGTGTACCCTCGGACTGCCTCACACGTCCAGGCCGCCATGAAGAGCATCTTTCGGTTTAGTTCGCACTATGCCGTCCAGGCTGGGGCCCACAGTGCGATGGTCGGATGGAACACGTGAGTTGTCTGCGCCTCGCGCGGATATCACTGATGCCGGAGTCGCGTCCACAGCATCAGTAATGGTGTTCTCATCTCGTTCGCCAATATGACGAACGTGTCGTACTGCGCTGACACTGAGACTGTCACTGTACTGCCCGGTGTGCATTGGGGCGACGCGATGACGGCGGTCGAGCCATACGGCATCTCTGTTATCGGTGGACGAGCCAGGTACGGGTTTTGGCTCTCTCATCGATTTCTTATCTAATGACTCTCAGTGACGTTGGGATGGGCCTGCTCCTTGGAGGGGGGATTAGCTTCGTTTCACCCCTGTATGGTTGGTTCGCGGATTCTATCAGAGAGATGGATGTTGTATTGTTTACGGGCGAGCTCGTGACGGCCACCGCGACCAACCACGTATTCAGACCTTTTTCGGGCGCTCAAAGGTGGTGCCAATCGCTTTGGAATCGTCACCCGGTACGAACTGTATCCCGCTCATACTGGGACGAAGGATCAAAAGAGGTGGTTTGGGGGAAATATCGTCGAGTTCATGCTTTCATTGAAATATTGTTCCTGCTCTAATATCAGTGGCAAGTACCCTGGATCGTCATCGGTCGTCCTCATTAGCGCCACTGCGCGTTATATCCGCGAGGTTACAGACCCGAAAGCAGGTGGGAGTGCCATACGAAATATTCGTTGACTAGCCAATGGACTTTGCTTCAGGTCTTATCGTCATTATGAATGCAATGAATCTCATAGCGCTGGATACGCACGTGGTTTACCTCTTCTACAAAGGCGCTCACCTCCCGAAGAGCATCTTCGGCGACTTTCTCTCAATCCCGAGCACCTCCCAATCGCTCTCGGCCCTCAGCTACTTCGACATGTCCAACCTAATACCTGGAAACGCGCGCGGGAACGGGCAGCAGTTCGGCGCGTCCGCGTGGGTCGGCGACAGGAAGACATTCCTGAGCGGATACAACCACTTCATCAAATTCACGCGGACGTTCGAATCAGAGCGGCTCACGTCCCACATGATCATCTCGCCCATTCCGCGCTCGCAGTGGACGGCGGCCCCCAAGGCCCGCGGCGCAAATGCAATCGGCGACCCTGGCGTATCGTATGCCACGATTAACTTCTACCTGATTTACCCAGCTGGCGTGACGATGAGACCGAAGAATGTCAATGCTGGCTTCCAACTCCTCCTCTCCCAGTGTGTGTCCTGACAACCTCCTGCGCTTTTGTTTCTAAACAAGCCGTGGCCCAGGACGCCTCCGAGCCCCGGCCTGCCGCTGTACATAAACGAATGCGACGCGAGCCAGAGGGTGTAAAAAGCGTACCCGGCCTTTACAACGCTGAAGAAGATGTATGCCAAGTACGATCCGTCTCGGTGAGTTGATTTGCACGACTTCGGAAGATGGGCTATTTAAGAGGTCAGCTTCAACGTTGAGCACACGGCCGGCCCGATCGGCCTCTAATACTCCTTGTGTATATACTGATGCGCACCAGCGCTCCCTTGGCATGGGATCCGGAGTTTGCGACAGCTGGGTTGCGACCGGAGTTTCCCACGGTTCGACTCAATTTCGATCGGGTAGAATCTTGTTACGTAATGTTATGTAATCACTCCAACCTGTATATTTCCCTTTCACGAAGTATTATTCTCAGCTGGGCCACAATTTGACGATACATATCTCATGCAGTTCGATTTGCAGCCAAATATTGCAGTTGTCATTACGAGTACTTATGTAATCATTTATAATCAAACGAAATGAGGTTTTGGGAGGCTCTTGTAATGAATTTAGTGGCTATGCTAATGAATATAGTGGCTGTATTGAAGTCTCGATAGTGGCGGTGCGTAAAAAAGGCTTCAAATTTGGGACTCATTTAGTGGCAGTGTTTGCTTGCATAAGACTGGATTTGTTTCGCGCGTGTTCGAACTTGGCTTGTTGCTTTATTTTTATTTTTGTTGATTGCAGTGTTGTAATCCAGTTTCATCTCATGCAGGTGGCCGACACAATTGTGACATCAGCCTATACCTATCTTTGATTCGACAACTCTCAAATGGTTTTTAATGGCATCCTTACTCAACCACCTAATTGCAGCATTGCCCAAGTTCCACAACCCCCCTCATCTCCATTTTCTCTCATCCATCTTTACTCGGCTGCCGAAATTCAGACTACTGAAAAGTTGGAGGTCCCCAGGGCCACAGGGACCAAGGGTGGGTCCTCCAATTTTTGTTTGTCCACTGTTTGGTAACCATCCAGGTATGAAGTTCATCTGGGGGAATGGGCTAACTTTGATCAACATGTACTATTCTTCTAGTATCTTACACTTGATATGATGTCTCTCAAATATTTCTGGGGCACAGATAGGTAGGGTCCCATCACGGGGCTCTGCAACATTTGTTTGTCCACTGTTTGGTAACCATCCAGATATGAAGTTCATCTGGGGTAATGGGCTAACTTTGATCAACATGTACTATTATTCTAGTACTTTACACTTGATATGATGTCTCTGAAATATTTCTGGGGCACAGATATGGAGGGTCCCATCACGGGGCTCTGCGACATTTGTTTGTCCGCTGTTTGGTAACCATCCAGAAATAAGGCTTATCCGGCGGAATGGGCTACTTTTGATCAACAAGTACTATTCTTCCAGTATCTTACACTTGATATTATGTCTCTCAAATATTTCCAGGGCACAGATATGGAGGGTCCCATCACGGGGCTCTCCGGCATTTGTCTGTCCACTGTTTGTTAACCATCCAGAAATGAGGCTCATCCAGTGGAATGGGCTACCTTTGATCGACAATTACTATTCTTCCAGAATCTTACACTTGATATGCTGTCTCTCAAATATTTCTGGGGCACAGATGTGGAGGGTCCCATCAAGGGGCTCTCCGACTTTTGTTTATCTGCTGTTTGGCAACCATCCAGAAATGAGGCTCACATGGCGAGATGGGCAGACTTGTGGTCAAATGTATTATATCCCTAGGATTTCACACCCTATTTGATGATTGTCAAATATTTGTGGGTCACACGGACCCCGGGACCCTCCGACTTGTGTTTGTCCGATGTTTGGTGACCATCCAGAGATGAAGCTTACAGGGTGAGATGGGCAGACTTGGGGCATAATGTATTATTCTCCTACAATCTCACACACAATTCGACACCTGTCAAATATTTTTGGGCCACGGGAACTGACGGACCTATCACGGAGCACTCCGAGGTTTGGTTTGCGAAGAAAAATGGTGAGACAAATGCAACTTACACTAAGCAAAGTTTATTCTGCTTCGAGTTCGAATACCTGCATCTGGCCGAGGAACTTAAGAAGTTAGACTCTCTTGCGTGTCGATGCAGTCTCCAGCTGCTCGAGTTTCATGACGATACTGTATGTGGTGAACATGTTTCTTGCCCAAGTATCATATGATCTACTTGGAACAACAGTATATTCTTATTTCCTTTTTTCGATTCACTCTGGAGTTCGGAGGACACTACCAAGCGGGAGGAGGTCAAAGCTACTTGGTGTCTCGGTCCCATGGACTGCAAGAAGGCTATGGGCAGTACCAATTGGGTCCGGGCTGTTGCTTTGACTCAGAGATCTTGTTAAAGGTGGCATTATTTTTTTCCGCTAGATTCCTGCAGCTGATGCCGCTGTCAGAATCCCGGTGGAACACTCTTCACATGTGCAACTCGTCAATTTCTGACCTGCCTAAATAATTTTGGTTTCGACTACACCTTTGTAACATGAATTCTACATCTAAATCTACCGCATCAATTAACTTAGTGAGATCAACGATCACGAAGACCTGAACCGATTATCGCATGATCTGAGGTCCGTGATCTGGACGGTCGGAGCTTCCAAATGCGACAAGTCACTTGACCCATCCTGCACTCACTCGTCTGGCCCTCACCAAAGACACCAGAATCTTTGCATTCGAGTCAGAGGAGAAGGAGACGATTGCCAAGGCCTGATTGATTTATTGGAGCTGCAAAGACATTGCCAAGAGCAACCAATGGCATCAAAGTCGGAGAAGTCGAACCTGATCGCTCAACGACAGCGCACCTGCTTTTCACAATCTATCCATTGCACCTAGCTATCTTGGACACCTGCAGTTGGGAAATTCCAAGGCCTGATTGAATTATCGGAGCTTCGCTGACATTGGCAAGATCGACCAATGACGTCGAAGCCGAATAAGTTGAATCTAATCGCTCGACGACAACGCACCTAAGTACAATGCAGCATGGAGGGCTCTATGGTACATGAAGTGCTGACATTCTTGACCCCCCTGAAATCCTCCTTCATCGAGAATCCATCTCCGTAACGTCCACCAGGGACCTTCTCGCACAACTACTACTGTCGCACATCCCTCTGCCAGAATCATACCTCACTTGCGACTTGCCTGGCACAGACTCATGCCCTTGTATAGGACCCCTGGGATGGAGGTCCCCAACCTCGATGACCCACACACAAATTCGCCTTTATTGCTCAACCAATGTAAACACCAGGCCCATTGACCGTCTGGGCGTGCGTGCATTCAACAAAACGGGGGAGTCCGCCAAATAAACTAAGAACATATTTCAGTAGTGTGCCAGCTCCGTACCTAACAACTGCCTGTATGAGTAGTTATAATTCCGAAATGCTACTTTTGCCATTTGTAGCTGACTGCGAGGGCCCAATCCAGCGATCCCGCCTCCTTCCGACACAGAAATTGATGTGGGAAATTCCAATTTATGCGCAATATTCATCCTCAATTTGTCCACACTTGATTCGCCATATGTTGAAAGTGATTCACCCTGATGAGGAGGATAGCCCCCAAGCAGACTCCGGAGTGTAAACATGACCCAGGAACTCTAGCAGACCCGAATCGTGCATGGGATAATTATGTATTGGCTTACCAACATAGTTCGATCCACAGTTGCCACCGTGTACGATCGAACATGCTGGGTGCTAATCAAATTGCCTCCATCACCCCACGATCGAATTAATAGATGATGAACATCCTAAATATGATGACGCCCATGGCCCCTAATAACACCCCGTTCATTGGACCTCATTGAACCTCACAGACATCTACCTGCATCATAAACCTCGGGCAAACTTCCCTGGCATCAGTTTCGGTGGTTCAGGGTGACGTGATCCACAGCACTTTCCAACGACATCCGCTCTCCTAAACTCATTCCGCCTTCTTCTGCTCTGCCCACCCCGCACACTATGGCGACTAAGATATATAAAAAAGACTGAGGGTCTGAAAACTCGCCATCACTACTCAAGCTTATCCATACCCTTAGACTTCGCAGAGCACTACCTTCAAACTACTTTCCCGACATAGTTGTAATTGACCAACTGATCAACATCAAGCAAACCTCCGCTTTGGAAGCCGTCATGTCACTGGTCGGACCTGTGGTTATATACAGTAAGACTGGTGTCTCACGGACACTGGAAGATTGTTGAGAAACACTTCCCCAGCCGCATCGAGCAGCAGATGTTTGAATATAAAACCTTAAACTGTATGTGCATTTTGACTAGTGGTACCTTCACTCGCTCTCCAAAGTCCAACTGGGCAAAAAGGGATGGCAGCACTTTCCTGACGAGATCTGAACACAGGTGTTAAAACACTTCAATGTTAGGGACATCACTGCAATGGCTGAAATGCATCCTTACTATTGTTCCTGATATTATGCACAAAGTCTTTCAAACTCCGACAGCCTCCCGGAAACACGGCGGATACTGAAACGTGCCGCTCGGCAACTTCCGGCAACTTTTGGGTAGGCGGATGACCATCATACACAGAATTCAGCAGTACCTTATGTAAAACGCTGGGACTCCGAGAAACTCAACGGACATTAATGCTGGCAGCCTGCCCCCATATGTATTATTCAACAGTACGAAAGTGAGTACTAAAAAGGACATAAGTACGAGCTTTGCCGGGCGTGCCACGGCCTTCACCCCCAAGTTTGTCATCGTTCACGAATCACTAGTCAACGCAAAGGAATCACATGCTGAGAGCTGATGATTAGATTCTGAATATCCGCCACAATCTGCTTATAAGTCACAGCAGAGTCCATGCAGACCTGTTGCATCGCAAGAGAAAATTTGATTTCAGTTCAGCAGTTCCAAAAAGAGCAGGATCTCCTGGAGAATCACGTCTCAAAGCTCACTCATTCGGCCCCCTTGAATCCTCCCGCCAAGCACATATTATCCGAGTAAAACTTGCGCAAGAGCCCAATATCACGCTTTCCACCTAAGGAGCCTCCGTTTTGGTCACGTGAGGGACCTCTTAGGTACCTTTTCGTGTACTACTTAAAGGTACCTAAGAGGTCCCCTCCGCGAGGGAGCCTCCGCCCCTTCTATTTTTGTACTATCCACGTGCCCAACGCCTACCACCTCCCGCGGTGCCAATTGTGCCTCCGTGGCTGGGCTCCTGTTCTCGGAGGCCTCCATGGTGAATATCAAACATTATTTCAATGCAGGTGGGGCACTGTACACTCTATCTCTGTATAAAATCTACATGGCAGTTTGGGGAATTAATAAAGAGAGCTACTAGTGGTTGAAACGATTGGCAGCAATACCCGGTGGTCCCAAAAACATCGGAGCCCTCCGCGTACTCCATCATTCAGCTCACGGGGGCATTTGGCCCCGCGCCACCTGTGGGAGCCCTTCGACATACTCAGGGGATGTCTATGTTCCTTTTGGTAGCCTTGATAATTTGGCTGGCGCAATTGGCAAACGGGTAAAGTAGGCCACCGTGCACGCGAGGGTCGACGTAGGTCCAGGAACTGTTGGAAAACCGACGACGATAGTAGATGTATTGCAAAAATATCTTGCAGAGGGACGGAGCTAGCGAGCCGCGGCGAAAGCACGGGAACCTGAGCCGGTTCCATCGGCACATCGGTCTTCTCATGTGCTCGCTCGCACAGAGCCCGACATTGGAGGCTGGTGTCGGAGACTTGGAATCAGCAGTAGACGGGCGGGTCCTGACCTCTTCCTTCAGCCTTCGGTGGCCTCCGTCGGGACCTCCGATACGGTTGTCAAAAGAAGAAAAAAGGATTGAACACACCTTAGGCTTTAGTGATCGACTCGGCGTCTGTTGAAATGATGTATGCTTGATTTTAGCTTCGGGTCCATAATCAGAATCAACTGATATTATATTCCACTCCGGATATAAGGAGGCCACCTAATTCAAGAAATACCAGTCATACAAATAAGAAAATTATGTGGCGGACCAATCATTGTAGATAGTGCTACCCAATGACCTGTTAACAAGAGTAGCATTTGAGCAGATATCATATACCTCCGAGGAATCTATTAGAGACTCCCTCCACGTAGGTAATCAGCTCACCTTATCGCGACATTATCCGTGCAAATTCCCAGCCATAGTTCATGAAATCAGAACGTAAGACACCATTCTCCTTCTGTTCCACACATTTCGAGGTCGGGCAAAACGATGTTTAAGCGCGGAGTTGGACACTCCTCGGAGGCCTCCAGATACAGATGATCGGCTTCGCGACCGCCCTCGACAGTGCTGTTTGACGTATTTCACAAATGATGTCTCTTATTTTTGCCATCTGGGGTTATTTCTATTGAGGTTGCGTCCGCTGGCGACACTGTACCGAAGGAAAGTTCCGGCTCGTTGACAGGAGCTCCGGGAGCACGGCAATTCACTCCAGGTAGGCATGAACGTCAGATATACAGTGGAGGGGGTGTAATTCATCTTTCCCGATGGTAGTTCTGGGTAGTTCACAAGTTTTGAATGTGTGAAGTATGTGCACAACAATTTCGTTTAAATAGGGGCTCCTGTCGATGAGCCAAATTAGGCCGGAAAGGATAGTAAAAGAAGACCCAGGGAGGACTGAGCATACTCAACAGTGCTATCCTTATCAGCAGAGGCTGACCATTCAGCAATGAGAGCCTTGGTACAATGGTGCATGAGTTTGGTAGTGGATCATGTCGAAGTTGTAATGGAACCATGTGCGTCTTCTGGGTCAAATCTTGCACACACAAAAAACAAATTGTACAGACCTTGGAAAAATATGGGGTAAAATCGGAGGCCATCCGGCGCTGGCACCGACCAACTTTCGTGTTTTATCACAGAGCTCAACCTAAGTATTGAGTGAGATATAAAAAAAACAAATTAGACCCACCTTTATTCGACTTCTGATTGGTTGATGGCGGTTACGGGAATGGACGCCGAAGGAGGCCGGAAGCGGAGGTGGTGGCCTCCCGATAGAGCAGTTGGTGGCTCGGAGGTAGTCCGTTGGTTGTACGGACTCGTACGGAAGATGTTGAGGTCTCATCCGAGCCGCGTCACGGTTGCAACTTGCAAGAAGCAAAAGCATCACGAAGTCCGAGTCGGAGGGCACCGGCATGATTTGGGTCTTCACTCTTCTTCCCCAAACTTTCCTGCCTATGCAGTATCATTCAGTAGGCGCTCAACCCTACTATTCCCTTGCAATAATATGTCAAGTCATAGGCATCTCAGAACCTCAGCAATCAACCCTCCGTCATCATGGAGCCCTCCTCTTCCAAAAGTCGCTGCCATTCAAGTTGATTGAAAACGTGCAGTCAACCCTGACTGTGGGGTCAACCGTTTCTTCCCTCTGGAAACATATTCTCCTGCTTTCCCCTTGTCCAAACATCTTCGAGCAAGTTCGAAGGGGCTAACCTCTGGCACGGAGGCCTCCACTACCGGAAGTCTCCGAGCGCTGTACTACCTTTGGGTTTCTCTTGCTTTATATCTTCCAGGATTCAAACCAGCACCTGCATCTTTGTCACAGTTTTGGGCATCCTCTTCTAATTAATATTTTGGCAATGCCTTCCACGCGATCATCGCCTACGGCCGGTAGCGCATGCACAGTCTACTACATATTCTTGCCGCAGGGTCTCGCATCTTTTATCTTGGACTGTGGTGGCTTGGTGATGTGTCTAAACACGTGAACCAATTCCAACCAGCATATGGCGCAATACTTCTGACGGCGCATGATTCCTCGCACGGCGGTGGCCTCCGCGCGTGGCATTCCTGTGCATCAACTGCTGCCCTAAAATGCTGCCTGCTTGCGACACAGCCTTTCACGGCCTCTGCTTGTCATTTGCTGGTTCCCAGCACCTCTCCACAGTCGACCCGCACTCTGCGTCGCACGCGCGGTGGCTTCCTCTCCATACCCATTATTTGATTCATTCTCGCCAGCTGAGTCACCACGGACACCACAAAGAAATACGGGAGTTTGGCGGGAACTTCAAAGGCTCCAGAGGTGCTGCTGGCATAAATTAATCTCTGGAGTTGTGGAGTATAGGGTGACCTCCGTTTTCTTTTTTGGACAACCCGATAGTATTGCTACGGATTGCTTCCTTTGCATACTCATATCACTTGATTCTTTAAACTACCTCCTCTGTATCATCTTGGGATACATACATGCATTGCACCCACAATTAATGTGATTTGCTATTCAACAAGGAGGCCTCCGAGTGAAAGAGAGTGACAGAGCCAGCTACAGAGGTGATATTGGCGCCGCGGGAGGCGGCAGGCACTGGGCACGTGGATAGTACAAAAATAGAAGGGGCGGAGGCTCCCTCGCGGAGGGGACCTCTTAGGTACCTTTAAGTAGTACACGAAAAGGTACCTAAGAGGTCCCTCACGTGACCAAAACGGAGGCTCCTTAGATGACGCTTTCCCAGCATGCTCCCCCACGGATTGCGGCCCGGACCCAGCTCCGGAACGAGCCGTGCGCCGGCGGCGAGCAACTGGTGGTTGTCTGCAAGCGCTTCGCCCTGCGTGTACGTCTGCATTCATCGTCAGTCCCTGGGGAGAGCACGTAGAGGTTCGATCGTACTGTGAAGATGGAGGGGATCCGGCGGGCGACGAGGAATGCAATGGTCTCCTTCCACGCCGCAACGTACTGGAGCTCGGACACGCCGGAGTTGAACGCGATCGCGAGGTCCGGGACCTTGTATCTGCCCCCGAGCTTCTGCGGTAGGTCGTGATAATGCCTAAAGAGTGTATTAGTACCGCGTACAAAATGTAACACGCGGACTTACACGTCGTAATATTCGTTGAGTCTCAGTCGGCCGCGCCGTGCGCAGTCCCTGACAATTCAGGGTAAGTATTATTCTCTCGAGCTGATATGGCAGGGAGGACTCACGTGCAGCCAAGAATTTCGTAGGGACCGCCCCGCATGTCATCTGCGAGGAGCGGCTCGAGCAAAGTCCCGCACAAAACAACCTGCACACGACCGTTCACTCGCGATTCAGATCAAATCATGGAGACGCACCCTAACAATTTTAACCGCAGGCAGCTGGTGGAGGATATTCTCAAAGCAGATCGCGTTGTACAGCTCTTTTGCTTGCGCGCCGATCACCTACCTCCGTGTCAGTCGACTCCCTTATCAGGTTCAGAACGCACGTGGATGATCAGTTCGTCCTCCCTCGACCATGCAAGATCGTTGTTCAAGCATTCAAGTGCATAGAGCGCGGTCATCGGCATGCACAGGATGTCAGACATACGGCGCAGCCAGACGCTCGACGACCCGCGAGCCTCAGGGAACTCGACTTCCAGCTGCGCCTGGAACTTCCCTGCCCAAGTCACGTCCTTGAGCGACTTCCAGGCGCTGACGCGGGCAGGGATCCATCGATAGGCGTGGATCGGCGCGGCGTACTGAGGGAGAGGTTCTGGCAAGCGTAGCATCTTGGCGTCCCATTCGTCGTCTTCGAGAAGCTCTTGATTGAGGACACAGTGCGGAAGCCCGTCATAGCCGCCTTCGCACATCACCTGCGTGTGTTCATCGCGCACAATGGGCCAGTGGTTTTCGCAAGCAAAAGACAATTGACAGGTCGAGCAGGGAATGAGCGCATGCGGAACAACGGACGGGTCCATAGCTGCCTCAATTCGAATCAGTTGGTTCGTACGAGCACTTGAATGTGAGTCAGGATTCAGAACGACGCGATGGCAAGTCTAACTCACCAGGCTAAACAACGCGGTTCGTGCTGAAGGAGCTGCATTTCGACGGAGGACAGATTTCGGCCGAGTTGAATTACGCAATATGTAGCTCATTCCTTGGTTTGGAGCTCCAGGTCAGCGGAGGTTTTCGCCCCAATCCACTGCGCGATGGAGATCATCATTTCAAATTCAAAAGTGGCGATGGCGCGGCAGAAGGGCTTATGTACGGGCCAACTGGCGTGCTGGCAAGCTGGGATGACGTTAAGTATTTCAGGGAAAGAGGATCGAATGAGACTTGCCGGAGTTGCAGTAGGAGACGAGATGGCAGCCGGAACATTTTTGAATCTTGATATTATTGGATGGGCGAGCATGACAATGATAGCACGCCCCGCTAACAGCAGCGATACAGGGCAAGGGCGTTGGATCAGAAGACATCGGCGAATCTGATGACTGACTTCGTTCTATATTCAGGGAATAAGCTCAAGGAGATGCGCTCAAGATCCGGAATCCATTCTCTGCCCACTAGCGGTGGGCTCGATTGGTACGCCGCGAGGATGAATGACGGACGCCCAACGGACGCCGAGAGAGTTCCTCATGAAAGTCTGGTGAAAGCTGTATCAAGGGGCTGTCGGGTTTCGAAAATCGGATATCGGGTCGAAAAGTTTTTTTCGACCTCCCCCTCCCCCCCTCCCCATATAGGGAAGGAGGTTCCCACCCCTAGCGGCGGGCCATGCCTCCGAGTCATGTGCAGGCTCACCGCCACCTCACCGCCACCTGATGGGCAACCCTCCCAATCCAGCCGACAAGAATACCATTATCTCTGAGTTGCCTCTGAGCTGCTCTACTATGTCTTGGACATCATAGACTATAATACTACCCATGGTATGTCCCTTTCTGAGCTGATCTAATCATTTTTAAACCTCAACTTCCCAGACCAGAGACTGCTGTGGCTCCGGGAGCATCCGAACGTGGCTCCTACATACCTCAAACCTCCCCGGGACCTCCCCCCCCCCCCCCCCCCCCCCCTCCCCCAAACTTCGAGGACGAAGAATGTACGCAGATCATATCTTTGCACGGTAAGGAGTTCAGTGGGTGGTCTCATCACCCCCCTGCGGGCCTGAGTGTCCAGATTGCGCATTGTCATTGTCTCAAGTCTGACCCTCAGTGGGCATGCGCTTACAAGTGGGCATCTATCCGCTCTCAATGCGGACTTGATGCAAAACTGATCCACAAGAGATACAATTATTAGAAGTATTATGAACGTCCAGCGAGAGGAATAGCAGTAATATAAGCTCGATGCCCGCGATAACGTATTAGATACGCAGATCCCCAACCTCGAGCACCAAGTCAGACAGGATCCCAACATGTTAAAGACATCGAATCTCACTGATTCCCGCTTCAGATGCAGACGAATAAGTTGCATCCCCGAACTTCGGCGTCACCAGACTGTTTGGTTCGAAGATCAACTCAGTCATTCTATGCGAGTTGCAACGAGCACCTTTACCTTTCGGGCTTCCGCCTCGAGTGGGGGATTCGCGGGTACTGGCGCCGCTGCTGCAAGCAACGCGGCTGAGTAACCGGGGTTATTTTGACGCCACAAGCACTGCACAATTGGACATGCTGAAGCCCAGAACAGCAACGGTAAGAATTTGAAGTTTGAACTGCATGGAGGACGCGACCGGGCGTAGATGTAAGGGTGTGGGGCTAAAATGTATCGGGGTTTCTTTCAGTAGATAAAAGTCGCCTTGTCGCTCGCAGCACGCTTTATCCCGATACAATACAAGGTGATGGCCCAAAAGGGAAATATGATGGCCGGTGCTGCCGCGGCTTCAACCTTGTAAATGACCTTGTTAGGCTGTCGTGTCGTTGCACAGCGTCAATTTCCTCCGCGTAGCTACCCGAGTTCTTCATGAGCTGAAATGCGGGGATAAATTTAGTCGATTCCTGTCCTTACTGGACACATATGACCAGCTTGGGCTTCATATTGCCGCACTGGACTTGCGAATGCCACCGTTCCCCGCCCGACCACTCGGATACGAGCATCTATTAGTCTGCTGCGGTATCGAAGATGGGAAGAGATGGGATAGGCGCGCTGGCGGTAGCCATTGTTGCCAGATTTGTATCATGGCCAGATCCCCGGACGGCGTTTTCCAGGCGCATTCGGCTCTATTTGCCTGCGTTGACGCATCACGAATATCCTCTCCCAAAGAGTTCGAAAGGATAGCCTAGCAGTCGAGACTTGCCTGTCACTTCAGATGCTCGCAGCCATGCTCGCAGCGGTGTCTTGTCGTCATCCATCGCCGTAAGCAACGTCCCAATGGTTGGATTTCCAGGAAAGTGTGTGGACTAGATGGAAGCCGAACGTTGAAAGAAGCGTAACTCGTGTTACTGGGTTAACATTTTTTTGGGGGGGAGAAGGTAAGAGAAGGTTATGGTGCTGTGTGTTCCGTCCGAGCTGATCCGTGGAGCCCTTCAACGAAGTTACGTACACACGCGGGGTTCCCAATCAACTCCGTGATGAAACTTGGGAATAAAATTTCTAAGGAAACTTGGCATGGTCTCCTGGTTCGTTCCTTGATCCCAAATAGCCACGACGTGCAAATGCCGCTGATCTTGATCATGTTCCGCATATGGACTTCGCCTTGTTCTGCAACTTCTGTGAGTGGCAATTGAGCGGATCTCCTCGCCAGCACTCCGTTGTCCCTAGATTTCTTTATTCCTGTTGGATGCAGAGTTTCGATTCAGTTGCAAAGATCGCATTGTTCCGCTATAGGAAACGCCGTATCCGATTGAGCACATTTCCCCCGCGTTCCCATGCCCCGAAAAATGGTGTTGAGACAAATTCACCGATCATAGTTCTGTGGAAAGGGCGCATTGATATGCATGTCTCGCCCGTGTATATAAAGGTGGGCGGGTCTGAAGTCGGGCGAAGTTAGAAGTTGAAAGGCATAAAAGTCGGGCTCAGTTAGGACTTTCGTGGCAGGCTTGGTGAGTGCTGGCTAAGTTAGGACTTAGTTTGGGGCGAAATCCTATTTTGCTTTTTATTGATGCTGAGAACAGCTCCACTTGAATTTTTCGATGCATGTATGGAGGGGGTGCAGCGCAGATAGAAAGGCCTGGTAGCACTTGGAGTGCATTCGTGAATTATGCGACGGTGCGAAGCGGATATCTGCGGAAGGTTCCCGTTCGATCCGGGGCCAGGCTCATAAGTGATCTTTCCTACGCTTTTTTGGATCAATTGTGTAGGGCAGGAGGTGAATTATTCAGGTTGCAGCTCGATAGACAAAGGCCTGGCAGCACTTGGAGTGTATCTGCATTCTTTAACTAGAATGTGAGACTTACATGCGGTCCTCGGAGTCAGGCTTTGACTTTGGGTGTCACTCCTTTTTTCAATGGCATTGAGATTGGCAACGAAATGAATTTCAGGTGCATGTATGAAGGTTTCAACCTCAGGGAGGAGAAACCTGGTACCACTTGGATTGCATCCGATCCATCTACCAATCTGACCCGAATGAACCAGAAGGTCCCTGTTCGATTCGGGGCTGGGCACATCTACAAAGATCCACCAGTTCTTTCTCGTCGACGCTGATAATACCTCCACCAAATTCAATATAGAGATACATTTATTGAGGTTGAAAGTGTTGAGAGTAAGGCCTGGTAGCACTGAGAGTGCATCTGATCTCAGTGAGATTGAATCTTGTGTACATGACATGAATCAGAAGGTCCCCGTTCAATTCGGGGCTGGGCCATATGCTGACTGTCACCACATTTTTCGTCCTTGATGCTGATTATGCTCATACTAAAATGATATGGGCAGGTGCCTTTATTGAAGTTGAGAATGAGGTTAGAGAGGCCTGGTAGCACTTGGAGTGCGTCTGCAATCTCTGTGGCCATCTCTTGGGATTATTCAGCAGATGGTCCCCGTTCAGTTCGGGGTCAGGCCAATAATGAGCTGCGAATTATTTTTTCGTTGATGTTGACACTGCTAACTGCTGTACATATTTGAGGTGCATGTATGGAGGGTGAAGCTGAGGGTAACAAGGCCTGGTAGCACTTGGAGTGCATCTGTATTAATTGAATCTGTCCCCGCCGTGTACATGCAGAAGGTCCCCGTTCGACTCGGGGCTGGGCCATAGTATGTTGCCGAGTTGGTTGTTTTTCATTTTCATTGGGGAATCCGAAAAGACTTTTGCTCCACTGGTGGTGCATTCATCTCGGTTGAAAGTGTAGATAACAAGGCCTGGTAGCACATGGGGTGCATCTGTGATTTATGAGGTTGCAGTGAGCCAGGAGGTCCTTGTTCGATTCTGGGCCGGGCCTGTCCGCTGCATTTTTCTCCCCAGATGGGAGACCGATTCAGCAGAGACTATACCCTACTCACAAACACTTGCCTCGACGGTGGGGGTATTAATAACAATACAGCACCTGAGGTCTGGAGCTCGGACATTTCGTAATGCAGCTTGCTAACTTTAACTTCGGAGCTTATAAGTACAGCCTCGGCGCCATGGTAGCGAGTTTCTGAGGCAGTATCGTAATACACAGCCCGCTGAACGAATGGACGTGGTCTTAGTGCGCCAGTCAAGAATGGAAGGTGAGCGAGAGTTTAACTGGTGGAATGGAAGAGTCTGGGCGCTCTCCACGGTGATTACGCATGACAGATACATAGGGATTTTTGAAGACGTGAAGGGCGCAGAGGATTAATTGGGTAGCCCTGTCCAAGGCAGAGGCGCTCGACGGCACTGCGTCCAGTTCAGGTTCAGCCACGACCGAGCCACAACGAGTTGCTGTTTGCCGCTTTGGGGGCATGATTCGACCGCTCACGACGGAGGGAGCCTCGCGAAGCGACGCAAAGCTCCTCCCACAGCCTCCCGAAGCAATAGCCCCGGGCTGTACGAACAAGCTCGCGAATTCGAGAATTCCAGACGCGCGTCACGCGTTGTTTGTGCGGCTTTGGACCTTGCTTGGTTATATTGACGCGATGTTGACAGCCTCTTGCCGCTTGCCACCACCTCCACAAGCGCCGTCCCACAAGAGGCGCCCATCGCACACCCTCGACTCGACTACATAACCCTTCGATCCACCCACTCGACCGCATCCACGTTCGCCCAATGTCGCTCCAAGACCTCAGCCTACGACACCTCCCAGACCTTTCCTCCGACGCGTCGCTGTCGTTCTCGTTCCAGATCCCGGCGGACGCCGGGGACGATCTCCTTCACGGCGATGAGGACGACTTCTTCGGCAGTGTCCGGGTAGGATCTCCCCCGCCGCCTGCGCATGATGCCGACTCGTCGACTCCGCCGAGAAACCCCGACACGGGCACGGACGCGAACACACCGACGAAGATGGCGATGAGCGACCCCACACCCATCTCACCCCTGCCGGAGAAAGCGAAATCGCTGCGCCCCACGACGCGCGCGAACATCCCTGCTGCGCCCCCGCCGATTTCAATGCCGGCGTCGCGCGTGCCCAAGCCGGTCTCCGCTCGTGCAAAGCCCCAGTCAGCGGCGGCCGAGAACGCACCCGCCCGTATCCCAGTAGAGAACCCCGCGCAGGCCGCAGGCCCGACGTCTGCGAAGGCGCGTACTCTCTCCGTCTCGCCGCACTTCGTCTCAGCTGATACCCGCACCAGAACGTCACCGCGCCCGACCGCGGGCTCGAGTTTGAGGAGAGTGTTGCGCAGGCCGCTCCCCGCGCTCCCGCCCCCACCCCGGCCGTACCCCCCAGATCGCTCTTGCGGCGCGGTGTCACTGGTGAAGCAAAGAAGGTGCGTCCTGCTTGCCCCTCGCATCCCCTCTACACCCACTAATCTCTCAAACTCTTCTCGCCGTAGAAACCCGGCGCAGCTCCCACCAAAACCAATGCCATTGCCACCACGAACGGCGCAAGCGCGGACACCGAGACGGACACAGAGACGGGCAGCGCGGCGCGTCTGCTCATGTACGCGCAGCAGATGATGGGGTTTGGATCGACGTGCGTATGCACCTCGCTGCGCGGTGGGCGTGTGCTGACTGACTACGCGTAGGCCCGCGGAGGACAGTATGAGCGAGGATACACCACCCGCTCCCGCACCCGCGCCTGCGCTCGGTTCCGAGAGCGTCGACGACCTCGATATGCGCGTCGACGCGCCGCTCGACCTGCTGCCACACGGACTTCCTGCGCCCGCCTGCGCCGAGGAGACGCCGCGCAAACCGAGCACGGCGCGGGACGACGACCTGACGCTGTCCCAGCTTTCTCCTCGGAAGCATGACGAGACGCCGATTTTCATGCCACACGACGACGCGGCCCTCTCCGACCCCCGCCCGGGCCCCGCCGCGCACGATGTGCGCCGGACGGCCGAAGGCGAGAGCGCGCCCTCTGTCTTCGACGCGCTCGCTGTGGACGACGCACCGACGGCGCAGAAGCCAAAATCGACCGCGCCCAAGGCGAATCTGAGGTCGGCGGCGTCCAAGCCGCAGTCGAAGCCCGTGTCCACACGCGCTGCACGCGCGCCCCAGCCTGCAGAGAAGCCCGCGCCGGCCGACCACCCCGCCCCGGCGCATGCGCGCGTGCCGTCTGCCTCCGCGCGTCCGAAAACTACGAAGGTACGTCTTTCATATGCATCGCGCCGCTATTCGCCCAGCTGATACGTAATCGCGACAGAGCGCCGCTGCGCCCGAGACCGTGCTCAAACAAGTGGAGAAACCCGCACGTCCCAAGTCCAAGGTATGTTGTATTCTGTATTACGGCGGCGTGTGCAGAGCTGATAATTTTGCCAGAGCGCCGCTGCGCCCCAACAGGCGACGGGGAAACCCGTGCAGAAGCCCGCACGCCCGATATCCACGACGGTACGTATTATCTGCGTACGCTTGCCTGCGCTTCGCCCAGCTCACGTTTGACACTCGTCCCAGAAGGCCGCTGCGCCCAAACCTGAACCCGAATCAACAGAGAAACCCGCGGGCCCGAAGTCCACGTCCGCGATGGTGCGTATTACGGATTGACTTCACGCGCAATGCACATAGCTGATAATCGCGCTATAGACCGACGCGATGGAGGTAGACGACAATCCAAATCCACTCCCGAGTGAGGGTCTGGAAACGCGCGCGGAGGACGGTGAGATGCCCGTCGACGCGCCGGCGGACCTGGTCTCGATGCCGCTACCCCACGACGATCTTGATATGCGCGGCGACCCTTCTTCACACCTAGACCCGCATCCCCGCGTCATACACGACGACCTCACGCTCTCGCAGCTCTCCCCGCGCAAGCGCGATTCATCTGCGCCCATGCCCCAGAACAAGCCGATGTCGATGCCCGCGCCGCCTCCGTCGCCGATGCGCGCCGCGGCGAAGCGGTCAAGGTCTGCGATGTCGACTGCCTCCGGACAGCGCTCGAACTCTACTGGTGCTGGCGTACCCGAGGCGCCGATGACGCGGAGTAAGCGGAGTAGGGTGGAGTCGGGCAACACCCTCGGCGCGCCGCGCGTAGCGTCTTCTACGCGGGGGCGTGGCGCGGGTCGAGGCGCGGGTACGAGCGTGCGTAGGGGAAGAGGCGGGGGCGCGGGGAGGGGCAGGGTGGTGTCTGCGCCGGTGCCGACCGTGCGTAGATCGATGCGCGTTGGGTCGGGTTCTGCGAAGGGGAAGGATAAGGAATCGACTGTACGTCTGCGGTTGATTTTTGGTCGTTGGTTCATCAAGGACTGACGAGGCGTTGTGTTTAGGACGCGCCGAGGGCGGGGTCGTCCTCTGGGATGAGCGTATGTTTCGTTTTTGGCTTGTTGGTGCGAGTGTTTCCTCACGCGCGTTATGTTTAGACGGCCACGAGTGATCACGACGACCGCCCGAAGCCGTACACGGTCCCGGATTTCAAGGCCCTGCACGCCTCGCTCGCTGCCTCGCAGGCCCTGCACCGCTCGCACCACGCACCGACGATCCCCAACCCGCCGAAGTTGAGCATGGACCGCCGTGCCGCGGAGCGTGCGCGCTTTGACGAACAAGTAAAACAAAAAGAGAGGGAAAAGGAGGCAGAGCGGGAGGAGGAGAGGCGGAAGAGGGAGGAGGAGGAGGAAGTGGAGGTGCGGGAGATGAGGCGGGGGATGGTGCCTAAGGCACATGAGGTTCCCGAGTGGTATCGGGATGCGCCGAGGCGGGGTGGGCGTGGGGAAGGCGCAGAGCGGAGTGAGTAAGGGTCGAATGCGAGAAGGGGAAAATACGGACGCTCGCGCTGTACGTGGGTCGGTTAGATCTAGATAGATGTGTGTATGCATGGGATACTGCGGCGTCGAAAATTCAATCTGCAAGTTCTCGCTTCCGGTTTGCGGGTGATTCAATTGCGGGAGGAAAAGTTGGATCGGTTGTGGGCACTTGGGTTTAGCGAGGGTGTAAGGGCTTGCACCTCGCATCTCTGCTGTCTCCTGCAATGTTTAGGAGAAGGTCGTTTCGGGGCCAGGCCATGCATCGCGAACGAACGCTGCCTTTTTTGTACCATTGGCAGCGACATAATTCTACCGGACTACGAGCATTACTTTGTCTTACAGTTGAAAGTGCATTCAAGGCCGCATTGAACTGGGGTCAATGTAAAACCCCTGGACAAAGTCCGTGTCCACTTTAAGGCCATGAATTTGGCGCCGCGTAATTTTAGAAGTCAAAGGCGTGGGAGGCAAGGCTTGGTAGACATGGGATGCTATGGCGTCGGAATTTTAGTTATGCTCGAGTTCTCGGCTCGATTTTGTGGATGAACAATTGCGGGAGGAAAGGTTGGATCCGCTGTGTGCGCGTAGGTTTATTGAGGGCAAAAGTGTAGGGCCTGGTAGCACTTGGAGTGGATTCCCCATCTATGGCTTCGGAGAATAGGGCTCAGGAGAAAGTCCCCGTTCGATTCGGGGCCAGGCCGTGTAATGGCACAGTTTTTTTTTTTGTGTGCTCGAGTCGATTCTATCCCCCCAGTTAGAAACTCAGGGAAAGGTCGTGGTCAATGTAAACACCCCTTCGTGGCCACGGTATATCTGAAAAGCCCCAAACCCTTTGATAAATGGTGGTAGCCTACGTAGATGTTGGACAAACATCCGAGGTGACAATCCAAGTTCACTGTGTGGCTCGGTGAAATCATAAACCAACAGGGAACATACAAGGAAACAACGACATAATGCTTCGAAGCTTAATCGTCCAGGACATTTACTGGGGAAGTCAACAGTGGGATGTGACAAAAGACCAAAAACTAACTCACAGTTCGTCTTCCCTGTCTTCTCCTTGAGCAAAGCCTCGGCTCTGACCCAAAAATCCTCTCCCGTCCTTGCTCCCACGACCCAGTCATCGCTGGCACTCTCCACTGACAGCATTATGAATCGTGGATCCGTCGCGAGTTGCTCGCGGGCCATGAGATTCAGGGCAACGTAATATTGCACCCTGTACAGTAGCACGAAGACTTGCAGCCTTTCGCAACCTTGAAGGATATGTTGACAGGCGGAATGGGGCGGGTGCGGATGATGGAAGGAGAGATGCGTAAGTTGTGGAAGTAGCGCCAGCCCAGTGGCCCAAGTTCCCCAGGGCATATGAAACATGGAAACATCGAGATGCGTAATTTGAGAGAAGAGAGGGTGCGAGAAATCTATCCCACCAGGGGAAGGAAATGGTGGTGGTAAATTCGCGGACAATCGCTGCAATGGCATTTGCCCGAGCAGTGGGAGGAGGCTGGGTGCCCTAGCGACACCCGAGATATCAAGGTTGACCGTATTCTTGCAGGCGGAGAGGATGTCTATGATCTCGTCTGCCGTGAAACCATTGAGAAATTGGAGATGTCGGTGGAAGAAAGCTGCCGGCTTCTCGTCCATCACGCGATGAACAGCACCCAAAGAAATCTGTAATGGCCTCCCTGTATCCCGGGTGATAGACAGTACCAGATAAAGCATTGGTTCAATCCTACGCACATTCAGCACGGAATAATACGGGAATGGTACCGGTACACATACCATACTTTCACGCGTCTTGCGACGCGAAGGAGAGCTGGCATAGATGGGGCATGGAGCAAGGCAGCGATCTCGAATATCTCCCTCTCTAGTTCGGGAGGTAATGCAGGAGTCCGCCCAGTATTCATCGCGGAAAACGCCATGAGCCACGGATGAGATCCGGGATGACGTAGTGGTGATTGCCATATGCTTTGACAGGCACAGCCTCCGGCGTGTGCCGTCCTTCACAACCTTGATAATTTTGCGGCATTAGAGCATATTTGCAGCCGCCAAAATCGACCACCGGATTTCTGCAATCACTCGTCGTTTTTAACCGACGCCAGTGACTGATGTGACCGGATGGCCGTCTGAATACACAAGTTCCACGTCCGAGGCATAAAACTGCCTAGCAGCCTGCAGAATATGCAGAGAAGAGTTCCAGAAGATGTACTCCCCCCAAAAACAGATGCTCTCAGCTCTATATTGCATTCTCTGAACATCTTTTCTTGATCTTTTCAGGTCGGCTATGGCTCGCTTATCGTTGCCGATCCCAATTAGGTGTCACCAAATTTCTGCAATCACCCATCATATTTGGGATCAAACAGGCGATTTTGGAGTTTTAGAGGGCTGCAAATATGCTCTATTAGAGCTTATTTGCAGTTTTTAGCCGAGATTTTTAGAGCTCTCCCATTGGCTGGAGACTGGAGCAGCCAATCAGAGCTGGTACAAAATCGTTTTATACCACTTGCAAATAAGCTCTATTGTCATCACCTCGGTCGATTGGCACAACTCCGATCAAATCTCGGAAGTTTGAAGAGCGGATGCCGGCAGCTTTTTGGGATTGTTTCCCTGAGGTGAAACCTTGGAAACGTCTTCTGGGACCTATATAGTCCTTCTGAACTTACAATAAAACCTTGGCCACTGTCTTGAAATAGAAGGAAAGGCGGGGAAAAGCGGCGCGTGGCGGCCATCACTCGGCAGATGCCGAAGCCGCGCCCATCAACAGTTGATCTTGACTGAAATTTCAGTCAAATACCCTGTTTTACTGAAAGGATTTCCTGGAGACTGGCTACACTAGTTTTTAGTGAGTTAATGTGTCTTCTCCCAAAAATCAGCACGAAACGGAAAAGGCGGGTTACGCGTGAGTCTACGGCACGAAGCGGGGTTTTGAACTGTCACCTGCAGAGAACGACGCGCCGCGCCGCCGTTCCTCGTTATTGCTGCAATTTTTTTTCCTATTTTTTTTAGAAGGCGCCCAGATGTTTTATCGCAATTTCTGAGCTCAGAGAAGAGGTTTGTCAATTTTTCAGTTCAGAGGTAAGTATCTGCCGCTCAACCTTTCTGAGATTGATCGGAGATGTACCCACTCACTACGCACTCCGCAGCTCGTTCCGGCGGAACGAGCTGTCCGTGTCAATTAGGTTAGGGCTTGTTGACGGGTCATTAATCTTGTCAAAATGCCGGGCGGTGTCCGGGCATGAGGCGCAGAAGACAACATCGGCTATTAGACATTTTTGATTGTGGTGTTTCCACGAACATATGCGAGAACAAAATCCCATGAGGCATCTATTCATAATACAAAGAGTGGGACCTCCTTTGTAAACTTGAATTTGATCTATCCAGGCGAGGTATTTTTAATCAACCTTCTCAAGGGCGCCAGTGACAGAAACCATTCATGCTGTCACTCACATTCCTGGCATCAGACGTGCATTCATGCGGTAATGACGGGTTCCACGATGTTATAAGGTAAGACGCCACATTTCTAGATGACGCCTGACATTTCCTCCCCTTTGACATCCAATGTGCGTACAAAGCCTCGTATTACTCTCGCTGTCCTCATGGCCGTCTTTCCTACCAAGACTCACTCAAACAACATCATGTCCAGTATCTCTCCTCCGCCATCTGATCCTACACCCCCCGTAAGTCTCAAGCCAATAGAAATGGACATGACTGATAAATTTTCACTTTCAAGGGATCCGAACTGATAACTCTAGCGGACAGCATCATGAAGGACTTCATGGTTGCGAGCAATATTGCTGATTTAAACACAGTCATATACCTCCTCAGTCAACCTTGGTGGAGCAAAGCATGCTTGAAGCTACTTGCCAAGGCCCGGTTGACAAGATTCAGCTACACCGGTAAATGGATGGACGTGATTATTGCTGGCGCAATTTTCAAGTTCCTCGTTGGTTTACTATCGGAGACCTCGTTAAAGGATATCCTGAGGGTGAGTAAATCTCTTCTTGGGCCAACTTAGCATCAATTTCAGAGATAGGAGCCACAGCTTGACAACTCCAACGCAGAGCTGGATTATGATGCTGCTAGCATCGTGGATTTAGCTGGCAAGATCCTCACGGACTTTTTTGAGTCTGCCAATGTTTCAAATCTAAACACAGCCATATTCCTCTACAGCGAAGCTATATCAACTCAGAATCCTGACACATCTAGGATATTCCGCCCACTTGCCAATGCACACCTCATTCAATTCCTCATGACTGGTAATACCACAGAAGTTAGAGAGTCAATCTCCCTGCTACGCCGCCTCTATATGGCTCAACCAAATCAGGTCTCATTTCTCTGTGCTGCACTTCTCGCCACATCTGAGCACACACACGGACTGGAGGCGATCGAGTTGATACAAATGGCCCTGGAGTCGGAAAGGGAAGCACTAACAATGGCTCAGACTGGCACTTATCTCTTGGGGGTTTGTCAACAGTCTGGAGATGACTTGAACCTAGATACAGCACTTTTGGCATTGGAGACAGCTGTTGCTGAATTGACATGGGGACACGACGGCCAAGCATCTATCATATGCAACTTAGGTATTGGTCTTCGAATACGATTCCACGCAAGAGGTAACTCCGGGGATCTTGATCGTGCGATTGGGCTACATCAAGAAGCATTGGATCTCCACCCAGCTGTTCACTCAGACCGTGGCATGTCAATAGAAAATCTAGCTGATATGTTACTGGAACGCTTCCAGGCAAGGCATCACCCCCAGGATCTAGACAGTGCCATTCACCTATACCATGAAGCACTGGACCTGAAATTCTCTCCTGACCCGAGTCATGGTGTGTCACTGAACAAGCTGGCAACGGCGCTCTACGAGCGCTTCCAAAAGAGTGGGAACACAGATGATCTTGACAGTGCTATTCGAGCACGCCGCAAAGCACTGGAACTGTTGCCACCACTGCACCCCCACCGTGGAAGCACCCTGAACAGCCTTGCATCCGAGCTTGTTAGCCGGGTCCGAACAAAAGGTGACTTCGGAGACCTTGATGATGCCATTTTGCTACATCATGACGCTCTGGGTCTGTTTCCGCCAGCCCACACAGACCGTTGGGCATCTTTGAACAACCTGGCAAATGCACTGCAAGAAAGATTCCAAGCAAAGGGTGACTCAGAGGATCTTAATTATGCTATCAAATTGCATAATGAAGCCTTGGACTTATTGCCAGCTCCTCACCAACACCGTGGCCTCATCCTCAGCAACCTAGCATTGGTGCTTGGCACGCGGTTCCACATGAGGGGTGACCCAGCAGACCTCAACAGTGCAATTAGACTGCATCATGAGGGACTGGATGAGCTTCAGGCTGATCACCCAGACCGTGGCAACTTCCTCAACAACCTAGCAAAAGTGCTTTATGAACGGTTTCGAACCAGAGCGAATCCAGAAGATCTTGACAGTGCTGTTAGACTCAACCGCGAAGCACTCGAACTACGTCCTGCTCCTCACCCAGACCGTAGCACCTCTCTGAACAGCCTGGCAGCTATGCTTGCCAACCGGTTCTACTTAAGGGGTGCCCCAGCAGACCTGGATAGTGCCATTCAAGTGCACCGTGAAGCACTGGATCTACAGCCTGCTCCTCATCCAAGCCGTGGGATCTCTCTGAACAACTTAGCCAATGTGCTTTATCAACGGTGGGAAATCAACATTGACCCAGATGATATTGAGAGTGCAATTGAGCTGCACCAGGAAGCACTCAGTCATCGTCCCACTCCCCACCCAGACCGTGGCAATTCTCTAGACAATCTTGCCGGTCTATTGAGCAGGAGGTTTCAAGTCAACGGTGACCCAGAAGATATCGACAAGGCCATTCAACTGCACCAAGAAGCATTGGATTTGCACCCATCTCCTCACCCAGATCGTGGCACATCTTTGAACAACCTAGCATTTGCCCTCCGAGAAAGAGGTCGCCCAGATGATTTCGAAGATGCCATTCGACTGTATCGTCAAGCACTGGCCATGGAATCATCTCCTCACCCAGACCGTGGGAAATCACTCGCAAACATGGGGAGGACATTACTCATACTCTACGACAATGTGTTGAAGTTGTATATCATAGAGCAGGCAGTTGTTGCCTTTCGCGAGTCTTCCGCGTATCTCCCATCTCCTATTTCCTATCGTTGTCAGAGTGCAGCAGAATGGGCCCAAGCTGCGGACATAAGGAATCATGAATCAGCCTTGGAAGCCTACGAGATCGCGATTGAATTGCTTCCACAGCAGGCGATGCTTGGCTTGGATATCCAACTGCGTCAGAAGGCATTGTCATTACGGGCCCCTACTGGTCTCGCATCGGATGCTGCTGCCTGTGCCTCCCGGCTGAATGAAATCGAAAAGGCAGTTGAATTTCTGGAGGCCGGCCGTTCTGTATTTTGGTCGCAAGCCCTGCAACTTCACGTGTCTTTGGATGATCTTCAAGCTGTGCATCCGGGGCTAGCTAAGAGAATCTTGGATATCTCACAAAAGCTTGAATTTGGCTCCTATCGCGATGTATCCATTCGTATGCTGCCAGCTGTGAACAAAGAACATGTGAAGCTCGATCAGGACGATGCAGCTTACCGCAAACTTAATGCGGATTGGGTGGCAGCCCTTGGGGAGGTACGACGAAAACCTGGCTTTCAGGGGTTCCTTAGACCAAAGTTGATGAATGAATTGAGGGCGGCAGCAATCCACGGGCCTATCATAATCTTGAATGCGAGCTCGTCCGAATTCACTGCTTTGATCGTGACCTTGTCTAAAGATGTTCAATCTATTAACCTGGAGATGACCTGGCAGAGAGCCCAACTTTTGGTTAAACTTCTTCATACATTAATCAGCGGTTCAAGTGTGGAGATGTCCCAAATCCTCACAAAGATTCAACCCAGGGACACCGCAACAGAGCCTGCAACCTCACAGGACAGACTCCTGGGGACACTGGAGAATTCAGAAGGCGACAGCCCCGACAAAGTCTTTGGATGGTTGCTTGCAGAGCTTTGGATTTTGATTGTGGAACCGGTGTTTCGCGCTCTGGAATTGAAGGTAAAGATCGTTGCATAGTGGCTCAGATTCCCTCACTTAATATTGACCGCTCAACAGAAAACGAACCAATCGCCGAACCGTCGATTATGGTGGTGTCCTACCGGACCTCTCACTTTTCTTCCAATCCATGCGGCAGGACTGTACGGGGATAATGGAAGAGACTGTGTCTCAGATTATGTGGTGTCTTCCTATACACCCGGTCTGGCTTCCTTACTTGATCGACCTCTCCAGACTGGATTACCGTTCAAGATGACCGCAGTGATACAACCAGTGACACGAAATCTCTCGCCCTTACCGGCCACCAGAAAAGAACTGAGAAAAATTGAGGAGAAGGTCCCATCGCAATGGCTGACCAGCCTCGGCGATGCTACCCCGGCTACGGTGGATATGGCACTCCATCATCTTCAGGAATCCTCAGTTGTACACTTTGCATGTCACGGCAGACAGGATCTTCAAAATTCCCTCGATACCGGCTTGCAGCTGACGGACGGCCGCCTCAAGGTCTCCGAGCTTATGCGAGGGAAGTCACGGAAAAAGAATATGACTCTGGCATTTTTGAGTGCTTGTGAAACAGCGAAAGGTGATGCTCAAATGCCGGACGAGGCCATGCACCTGGCTGCTTCGATGTTATTTGCGGGATTTCGGGGTGTTGTTGGAACGATGTGGTGCGTCGCTAATAATAATATCAATGTTCTACCAGTACCTAATTTTGCGGTCCAAGGACGATGGCTGATCCCGACGGTCCCAGGATAGCTGAGACATTCTATGATCACCTGTTCAAGGGCTGTAATCCTAAAGCGGACCCTCCTGTTCTGCCAGATCTCACCAAGGCAGCCGAAGCTCTTCACGTCGCTGTCGCGAAATTGCGCACGGATCCCACTGTTTCGTTCAGGCGCTGGGTGCCATTTGTACATTATGGCTTGTAAATTCGGTCAAATCCGTAGCCGACAAAAAATGTTCAGCTTTATTTCAGGAGTCGTTTGAGTCAGGTAAATGTAAGTAGTCCCTGGAAGTAACAGCATTGACCAAGAGTTTCTAACTCGCCGGAGAACTAACGGCTGTATCGGGGGTAGACATATGAAGTCAGGACAAAAAAGCTGGGATCCTAAGAACGGCTTGGCCCCGAGTCGAACAGGGTCCTTCTCCGGAACCCAAACGGCAGACGAAAGATCAGGACGCACTCAGGCCCCCTACCTACATTCTCATCCTCAATAAACCCAAGTGCACAACCGATCTTTTGCTCCCGTAATCATATCACCCACAAAATTGCCGTAGCGGAAGCCCCTGATATCTATCCAAGGTCGATCTAGCCTTGGATTCATATTTAACCGTAGGACAAAGTGATATAATGAGCGTAGTCTGGTAGAGGAAATCGACCGTACAAAAAAAAATGACAATTCCCGTCCCACGGCCCGGTCCCGAATCGAACGGGGACCTTCTCTTGAACCTCAGTTCTCCGAAGCCAAAGATGGGAGATGCACTCTAAGTTCTACCAGGCCTCCATAACCTCATTCTCATCCTGTTAGATCAACCCATGCGCATACAACCGATTCCAACTCTCTTATGCATTCGTCCATTCGAAAAAATCGAGAAGTTGAACATGATTAAAACTGCGATATCCATCTAGATCTGATCGACCCAAGTGTCCGTTTTTTCCCCTTCGTCGCCCCCTTCTTGCGTTCCTTACCCTGCTTCTTCCGCACCGGCACCCCTCCCCCCAAAGCGCGCCGCGCCGCCTGCATCCATGCTGACGATGGTCGCGCGCGGCCCCGGTTCCGCATCCGTGCTCTTCACGCGCGCAGGCCGAATCCCCATAATATATCATCACCACGAGCGCGGGAATACCGAAGTGAGCACGTACCTTTAATTCGTGAACACCACCGTGCTCCTCCGAGCCCGGAGACGTGGACGGGGTGTGTGTATATGTGGAGTTTTCCGCTGGTTCGAGAGCGGGGGCGGCCTAGATAGAGCCCAGAAGCTACGCAAGTAAATCGCGCGCTCGGGAGACTCGGACGCAAATGATACGTACTTTGGACGTCGGACGTGCGGGATCTTGTAAGGGTCTGCCGGCTCGGGCGCTGGTGCGGGGGGTGTCCTGCAGCGCAATTTTCAAGCATGAGCGGAGCGAAGCGCAGGCGCGCGTACGTATTCGGGCGCGCAGCTTTCTCCGCTTGTTCAGGCGCGGCGGGTTCAGGTTTTCACTACCATAGCGCAGAGGCCTAAGGTTAGGAATCAGCATAGCCATCCCCAATCCCTCGAATCGAGGGTTACCTATCCAATCGAAGATAGACGCTCAAGCGGGGATCTGCTCAAAAAATCTGCGGTCTAACTACTGGGAAGGATTCTCAGTATCAAGGAGGAAAAGGTTTACAGTGAAAGTGTATGGCCCAGCCCCGAGTCGAATGGGGACCTTCTGATTCATGTACACAATAGCTCCGTTAGGGAGATCAGATGGGCTCCGAGTGCTACCAGGCCTTGTTATCCTACCTTTCACCCTCAATACATGTACCTGAAAATTGAATTTAGTGTAGCCAGCTACAGTCAGCGTCGAGATCACAGAAAACTGACATCCCTGGCATAAAACGCAGCTCATTCTCCATAGCCTAGTCCTGAATCGAACAGGGACCTTCTGATTATTGTTGTAGAAAAATGGAGGGGAAAAATGGTATATTCCACTCAACTACAGTACCGTATTTATACTGTTCAGAGAACAATGGGTATGTTGAAACAGGTAAATACTAGAACAAATAACAGGGCTATGTGTTGCTCAACCAGACGCGTTTCGATGCGTCTCAATACACTGATACATGTTTCATAGAGGCCAGCTCTATGGCAACATGCCTCGAGGTGTTTCAACCTCGTGTCCTCCACGTACGCCCCTACGTGGTCTTGCCGGGGCTGACGCGATCACATGTCAAATCCCAACAATTGTAAATATGCAATATAACCAGGCCATATAATCTACACTTTCATCCTCAATAAGTGCACCAGAAGCTTTAATTGATCATCCTGAATGCAAAAAATGCAAGGTAGCCCGATATGGCCCAGTACTATGGGAGATGCACTCCAAGTGCTACCAGGCCTTGCTTCTTACACTTCCACCCTCAATAAACCCACGCGCACACAACCGATCCTACTTCCTCCTCCCACAATCGTACTGTATCATGCGCAGAATCAAGATAAGAACTTGGAACATAACTACAGTTCCGACGCCGCAGTATCCTATGCATGCACATATCCACGTGCTCGCGTGCTCGTATTACCTGCGTCGTCAGGCGCCCACGCGCGGCCCCGGATCCACATTCGCATTCGCATTCGCGCTTTTCACGCACGCAGTCTGAATCCTCCCATCATCAGCACGAGTGCGTGAATAGGGAACAAGTAATACGTACCTCGTGCAATTTCACGCCCGGGTATTCGGACGTGTAGTTCTCTGCGGGCTCGGACGCGACAGGCGCGTAGGCGCTCTGTAGCGCGATTAGGTTACGGATGTAAATGGATCGCACGCAGCGCAATATAGACCTCCGTTGCTCTCGCGCGCGCGGATTTCTCCGCCGCAGGTGCGGCTGTATTCTGGCGCGCCACCAACTGCGTGAACGGCGGGTGCATGCAAATAGCATCCACTGTCGCGGATATCGGGTGCGCGGGTTTTTCTGTGAGTGCGAGCATGGGGATGGGCTGATATAATACGACGATCAGGATGCACACGCACACGGTGTAAGTCAATTCCACGAACCTTCGCGGACGCGGGCTTCGGGTTTGTGTTCGGGAATTGGGGACATGTCGCGCTTGCGCGGTCCAAATCCCGCCATCTACTGCGCGTACATGAGCAGACGCACCGCGCTGCCCATCCCTGGGTCAGCGCCCATACTTGCGTCTGCGCCGGTCGCGGTGGCATTTACGGCGTGGGCGTGCGCGGAAGCAGTGCCGATTTTCTATGGCGAGATCATCAGGTGAATAGATGTCGCTCTGGGGGGGCGTGATGATACACATCTTGGATTCACCAGTGCGCCGCATGGGTGATTTCGGGGCCGGAACGCGCACGGGTGGCTCTGCTTCGGGCGCGGGCGCCGGGGCGCTCTGCGACGATTATCAACTGAGCGGAAAAAACGCGCGAGCGCCACACACACGGCTTTCGGCGCGGGTGCTACCTCGCAGTCGGGCGACAGCGCGTTCTCGGCAGGCGCGCCAGCCCGCCCTGGGCTTCGTACGTGCAGAGGGCGCGGGTTTGGGCACGCGCGACATCGGCGGGGGCGCGGCGGGGACGTTCGCGGGCGTCGTCGGGCGCAGCGATTTCGCTTTTTCCAGCAGGGGCGATGCGGACGCGAGATCGCTCATCGCCATCTCCATCGCTGTGTGTGTGTGCGGGGAGCTGGCATCGGGCTGACACAAGTCGGGGTCATGCGGAGGCGAGCCCGGGACGTCCCGCGCGCTCATGCTCCCGACGAAGTCGCCCTGTCGGCGCCAAGGAGCTCTTCCACGGGATCTGGAACGAGAACGACAGCGACGCGTCGGAGCCTGAGAGGTCCGGCAGGTGCTGCAGGCTCAGGTCTTGAAGCGACATGCCGTGCGATTCGGTGCGAGCGGTGGATGCGGTGTAGTAGCTGAGGCCAATGCGCGAGCGGGTGGTGGCAAGCGGCAAGCGGTAAGCGAAGTTGTCAATATCGCGTCAATATAGCCAAGCAACCCCCAAAGCCACACAAACAACGCGTGACGCGCGCGTCTGGAATTCGCGAGCTTGTTCGGACAGCCCGAGCCTGTGCGACCTTCATCGTTTTCCTTCGGCCGCCGGCGGAAGGAATCATGCTCACTGGTACTCAAAGGCGGAAGTGCGGCTTCATGTTGAGTGCAGCGGACTCAAATTCACTCAATATAAATACCGCACCCATGTTATGACACGGACACTTGCTATCCTGAGACGTTTAGAGACCTCTCACAACCCATCCATGCATCTCCGCGTAGCTCCCACTTCCCTGTCTTCCATTCCGACGCCCATTCCATCTAAGTATCCGAGGCCATCTCAAATTTAAACTCTCGCTCACTCTTCCATTTTCCCCTGTTGACCGCCATACTAAACGAGTACTACAACGCGCTAACGCTTCTCGCTACCATCGCTCAGAGGCTGTTCTACTTCAGAAACGGCATACCCGGGTCGCAGAAACGGCGTACCCTGGTCGGGGACCTAATAACCTTCTGGTTTGGCTTGAAAAGGGTCAAGGAATTCCAGATACACAGCAATAATATTCGCGACGGAAGGTTCGTGAGTGGGATTCAGCTGTTCTCGATGCTCACGCGGTGGGAAAATTTTGAGCAGAGCGAATGGCCCAGGCCCGAATCGAACGGGGACCGTCTGGCTAGTTGCCAACTTCATGGGCCCATGGATCAGAGATGCACTCCAAGTGCTACCAGGTCTTGTTACCCTACCTTTCACCCTCAATACATGCCCTGAAAATCTATAATTTCGTGAAGCGGTTATCGATATCGATGGAAATGAACAACTCAGCGAATTGAAAAGACTCCACGGGCCCATGGCGGTAGCGTTGTAGTCACTCCAGTCCAGATGATTTTATGATGGACGAGCCCAGCTTGACTCGGATTGCAGCGCACGCCGATGAGGAGGCGCTGACCGCGCGTAGATGTTCGAAGATATGCTGGCAGAGGCATCTTTGTGCTGAGATCGCCGTGACGAGAAATGCAATAGAAACGAGGGACCAGACGACGAGCATGGTAGGGGCTTGAAACGGCAAAGAGTTGGGAAAAAGACGGAGTGCCCAGTTTTAAATAAGGTGTCCATCTTTAGCCAGTTTAGACGGGCGGCCACGCCGTCGCAAGAGTCCTTTCTGTTGGTTGTTGGTCTTTCTGTCAGAATATGTTCCTGGCCTGGGAGAAAAGCATCGTTAACGGCACTTAGACTCGAGTCTCGTTGAGTGCAGACCATCCGATGACGAACCAGAAGTGGCATGTCATAAAGCACAATGAATCCTAGACCAGAGTCAAAAAGATTGACGAGAAGAAAGAAGGTTTAGATTGCCAGATTGCGGCAAGATGTGGTGGGAATGAAGCCTTACATAAATAGCCGGGAGGAAAATCCCCGAATCTGATTGTCGCGATCACTGAAAGCTTCCGAGTCGACGACGTAACGGCCACCTCTCTCATATAGCATTCGCCTACGACCACCAACGACCACCCAACAGGGCTAACGGCGTTTAACAAGCTGCCGTACCTGCCATGTCAGCCTGTGGCGGCATTTATGGTGCACGGTGCCTAGAGCTAAGCAGCATAGCTCTTGGCACTGGAAACCTGGGTGCCGCCGCCACCGCTAGTCTCATACACATCCCCTCATGACATCCCGTTCCGGGAACCCTGTCATGAGGGTCTGGGCCGTAACCAGCTGCTTAATCGGGCATGTGCGTCTTGTTTTTCGACTTTTTTGAGGTCTTGTTTGGGCACTTCCCAACGTATTCCTGGAAAGCTTAGGAGGCAAAGTTTAACTACTCATAATGCAATCACCTGAGAATATTCTCAGATTTATTGGGGCCCAGATTCCACTGCAATGAAGGTCACAAAGTGCTGGGGTCCTAGTTGGTGGCTGTGACGACCGGCAATTTTGGTGATGGAAAGGCCGGGGTCCCGATGCGAGACGCACATGTCCGGCTAACTAGCTGGTTACGGCCCAGACCCTCATGACAGGGTTCCCGGAACGGGATGTCATGAGGGGATGTGTATGAGACTACGCCACCGCCGCTGTCGCGGCTGCGCCTTGTATAGAAATAAATGAGCGCTTAGCCGAAGTTCTACTCAATAAATCAGTAACGTTCGGTTTGTTTCATTTCTCTGCGATACACATGTGAAATTTCTTCTAACGCTATGTGGATGGTGATTGCGCAGGCTAACAGCGTTTGAGAAGGCTTTGAGGCTTCGACTCTCAAGACTTCGTACGGTGACCGTAGTTTCGAATCCTCCGCCCCTGTCCGCCACCTTCTTTGCGGTTGCAGGGTCGCTGCATTGAGTCCTCTCGCTTACCTTTTCGCGATTGTCCCGTCGATGAATGAATACTGTACGTTACACGCCACAAATATTTAAAGGCCTCAGTGAGTCCTCCACACGCGCCCACTGACTCTCTCGCTTGTGGCCCTCCCTCTTTTATTGCCACACATCCCTTTCCTCCATAGTAACCATGGGGGAGTTCGATCAAACTATTGGTACGCTTACGTTATTGCTGCTCCCACATCCGCAATTAATCTTCCCTGATACATAGGGGTTACCTTGATGGGAGTGATGAGTGAGTCCTGCAGAATTCCTCTCGGGCTTGGAAATTTCTGACCCGGTCGTTCTTTCACGGTCAGGCAACACCTACCTTACGGGAGTTATTATGTCCCAGTTCTTTACGTATTGGAATTCTGGTGCGTTTTGTATGTGCCGAAGTATCTGAATACTGGAATTCAGAATCTTCCAGAGTTCGAAGATCCTGGGTGGCTCAAGTAGTATCAAGTTGTGTTGTTCAATTTGCATCTGATGTTTTGCAGGTCTATGGTAGCCTTTCTTTTCATCATCAATATCACCCACGCGGCAGCCCTTGTATATATGTCTTGGTGACCCCCTCAACCTGTGTCTGCAGTAACATTTTCTCATTGGGCACAGGTTCTACTGTGTAACGTGAGCAACTTGGTTCTTAAACTCTGACGGAAACACATGGTTTCGTGCAGGAACTTTGCAAATCCCAGGGTCGCTGAAAGTGAGCGCCTTTTCAACATCCGGTAGAGAAGATCAATCCAACTAACTGATACGTAGTCGCTCTATGGCCATATTCCCTCACGGCCTTCAGTGAGCCTCCCGCAACGTCCCCAGACTCTGATTAAAACTTCTTCAGTGACGACTGTCCTTGCGCTCATCAATCAGATGTTTCAAGCATGGCGCATATATGTCTTCACCAAGAACAAAATTCTCGTTGGTTCTCTCGTCGTCGCTGCGCTGGTCACATGCGGGGTGGGCATCACTGCTGCGATACAGTCTTGGATTCTATCCGAGTAAGTGCTCTGCTGGGATTCATAAGCCCTACTGATACTTTTATCTGAACCAGACTCGCAAAGCTCATCGCGCTGCAGCCCGTTGTCGAGGCAAATCTTACTCTACAATGCGCTATCGACGTCATCATTGCTAGTAAGCGGCGCAGGCACCGCCCCCTAGGACGCAGATCTAACCTCATGTGAAGTAGTATTAACCGTCATTTTCTCCCGCTCGAAGACCAGCTTCAGGCGGACGGACGAGGTGCTCAACCGCCTCATTCGCACTGCGGTTCAATCTGGATTCTTCACTGGTGCGTGCTCCTCCGGTCGAGCTTCCCGGATGCAACTCATGTCCAACGCGCCGCAGCCGTCTTTGCACTCGGGACCTTGCTTTTGTTCAGGTTCTCTCCTGGGACGCAAATTTTCGTGCTATTTGCTCTCCCCATCGGGCGTATTTATACCCATGTGGGTATACCCATTCCGCTGTTCACGACTCCACGCTTACTGTGCACAGACGATGATGGACTCCCTCATCACCCGCGAGGAACTGCGCGACCTCCTCACAGGGCATAGTCCGTGGCTTATGAATCCATAAGCCGCTGTGGCTAGACTGGCTTACTTATGTACGGCTTATGGTCGGAGATATCAAAACTTATGTAAGATAGACGTCGATTTCCGTGAGAGTTCAAGTCCTCTCTTGGGCATCTTTCATTTTTTTACGATTTTATTTGAGAAGTAAACGTCTAGTTAGTATCTGTTTCGATGAAAAAAATAAGCAGAAGCAGCGGTGGGTAGGACCTGGCTGGGGACCTTCCGATCATGACTCTTGAGTGAGTTTCTCCACAAATTGCAGATCCACTCCAAGTGCTACCCTTCTGATTCCAACCATGATAAATCCAGTGCCAACAGAGCGAAAGTCTAGTGCAAGTAGGCTTTCAAGGCAAAAGGATTTCCACTTATTTTACACAGCCTTGCCCCGAATCGAACAAGGACCTGATTCGTTCAACGCGGACTTCCTGATTGATCAGATGAACTATAAGTGCTACCAGGCTTTATTCCGTATCATTTCAACCTCCATACATACACCTGTATAATTTTAAGTTTGTTATCAAACATCAAGAAAAAAAGGTACCATTCATCTTCCATAGCCTAGTCCCAAATCAAATGGGGAACTTATGTGGATAGAGGGTATTCAAGATACAGTTGACAGATGCAGTCTACATGCTACAAGGCTTTTCTACCCTCAGTCAAAAGATCAAAAAACCCAAGACCGGAAAGCTTCATAGACATGGACAAAAAAAAGAGGGACTCCACATTTCATACAAAGTTCTGGCTAATAAATTACCAAACCACAACTCAAACATTGAGCCAGTGGTCCGAGTCCCAGACCTAGTTGTCCCACTTGCCAAGTTGTGTTGTGGCAATGTGAACCGTATTCTGAGACAAAGCTGACGTGAGGCACAAACGGCTCAGTGTTATCAGAGGATAAGCAAAGTAGCGGAGATTCCAGCCAAGTGGATAGTGATTGGGCATTCGGTCTGCATCACCGTATGACTACAAAAGTGTTTGTTTCAATATAGCTAAAAGTGCCGCTGAGAGAATTTCTTGAAACAACGACTTTTGTAAGTTTTGAAAAGAACTCAGGGAAGCTTTCTTCTCGCTGGAAATGGATTGCTGAAAGATGAACTTTCAGCAGTCCTTTCATAACTTGCTGACAATGAATAAATACCTAGGTTTTGAAAGAGCCACTGATTGCGGCCAATTCCGTTGCAGTTTCGGACCAGATGAATAGGCCAATTAAAAAAAAAAAAAGATTTGGTTACCGATTTATACAATCACATCGGGATTACGGAAATTTCGGGGCAGTCGAAGTTAGTTTCGATGCGGCACGTGACCATTTCGGACGCGCCGAAATGCATCGGCCTTCCCGTATATAGCAAGCCCGAAGCATTTTGGCGCACCCGGAGTATCGAAACCAGTTATCATTTCGACCTAGGTCGAAAATTTTCTTCATCCGGTGTGAAATTGTCTTCGCAAAAAACGAGTGGTGTCAGCCATTGGCCCAGCCCCGAATCGAACGGGGACCTTCCACAACACAGATTACTGCCCAAATACAGATCGCAGCTGCACTCCAAGCTCTACCAGTAGTACCAGGCCTTATTTTCAACACTTGGAACCTCCATACATGCCCCACTTTTGATCTCGAAAGTGGATGCAGGGAATAACCACTAAAAAGTTGACAAGCGGAGTGAATGGCCCAGCCCCGAATCGAACGGGGACCTTCCTCGAATGGCCATGCCGACTCTTTGCAATTCCAAGATGCACTCCCAGTGCTACCAGGCCTTATTCACAACACTTCACCCTCAATAAATGCATCTGCAAATTTGATTTTGTGGATATCCTATCCAAGGTCAATACAAAAATGCAATATCCTCACCATAACCTAGCCCCGACTCGAACAGAGACCATCTGCCAATTAATCATGCTGTCAAAGCACATCCCTGCGCACCGCCGGCACCGGTGCTAACACCACCCTCCCCCTTCCCACACCTACACCCCTCACCATACTCACAGCGCCGCCCCGCCCCCTGCGTAGAAGGTGCCCGTGCGCCGTTCGCGTTGGTATTATTGTCACTCGATTTCACGCGACTCTGCTTACTCCTTGTCATCGCCACCTCCTCCGGGACGCCAGAGATAGCGGAGACAGCGGATACAACAGACATGGAAGATCTCGAGCGCTTCGCCGCGGCGCGCATCGGCGACGGCGGGGGCACAGGAAGCGGCTTGCGCGGGGAGAGCTGTGAGAACGTGAGGTCGTTGTGCACGACGCGGGGATGCGGATGTGAACGGTCGACGCGCATATCGAGCACACCGCTTGGCACGGGATTCAGGTCTGAATTTGGGAGGCGTCGATATGCATCTGAGGATCACCGCTGAGTGCGGGATTATCGTCCATCGGCATCACCTCGTCCTCAAGTTTCAACATCAAGCAAAACCACCTCTGAGGCCTGGATATTCGCGAACGTGGCTATCATCTGTGGGTTTGCGCTCGCGCTTGCTTGGTGGGCGTCCGCGCGGGGTCTCCGATTCGGATCCCCATTCGCATTGGCATTCGCGCTTCTCGCGCGCGCGGTCTTCATCCTCATAAGTGCCTGAATACCTCAGCGATCCGCAAATAACACTTACCTCGCGCAGTTTCGCGTCCGAGTACTCGGGTGTGGCGGGCTCGGAGTTCTCCGCTGGTTCGAGGGCGGGGCAGCGTGATTATGAACGTTAGTGGATCGCGCGCGCGCGGCATACGTAAATGATAAGTGCGTACCTTCTTAGCCCCCGGACGGACAGCCTTCTCGTCCACTTGCGGCGCGGGGGCACTCTGCCGCATGCATCAGCTGCGCAAATACTGACGCGAGAGAATACTGACACGAGAGAATAAACGCCGTCGTTATTTCAGGCGTACGGGCTTCTCGTCCACTAAGGGCGCGGGGCGACCTGGGAAGGTTACGCACGTAAGCGAATGAATGGCGCGCGCGGGATACGCAAGTACCACTCACTTTCGCAGATTTCTGACGCGCGGAGGCGGACGGCACAGGTCTCGCGGTATCTGCAGCGCCCTTGGATGACATGGACGCAGGTTTGGACGGCGCCTGGGCGGGCGACTCCGGCTTCGATTCTGGTCGCGACTTCGACTTGAGCTCTGACTGCGATTTTGGCTTTGACGGCACGAAAGAGCCAGGAGCGGGGCGCACGACCTTTGTGTCGTCCATGGCGGTAGCAAAAGCGGGCACGGGCGCGTTTGCGGATCGAACTGGCGAAGACTTCGCGCAGAAAGAGGTCAACGCGCAGAGCCAAACCCCACCATCTGGTGCGCGTACATGAGCAGACGCGCCGCGCTGCCTGTCGCTGCGTCCCCATCGTCTGCGCTTGCTTCGTGGGCGTGGGTGGCGTTGTTGATAGTCGCACGGTCAGTTTTCTACGGCCAGAAGAGATTGAGAAGTTAAGAGGAGAGTGGGGAGGATGGGATGGATACAAAAACGTACTTTCTTCGCCTCACATTTACATCGCGCCTCAAGAGCGATTTTTGGGGTACGATCGTGGGACCGGCCGCGGTTGGTTCGGGTTCAAGCTCGCGTTCGTGTTGGGGCGCGACGGCGTTCTGCGACGATTATCAGCTCACGCCAAGTGCGGCGTGACGGATCCGCGGAGAGCACGCACCTTCGTGGGTTTCAGAGTGGGGGTTGCTGCCGCGCGGCCGGCGGACAGCGCGTTCTCGGCGGCCGCGGCCGCCGACTTGGCCTTCGCGCGCGCAAAAGACGCGGGCTTGGGCGTGTGACCGGCATTGGCATCGGCGGGGCGCGGCGGGGACGTTCGCGCGCGTCGTCGGGCGCAGCGACATCTCGTTCGCAGCTGGATACGCGGGCGCAAGTTCCCCGAACATTATCGCAGTATCCGTGTCGGGGTTTCTTGGCGGATTCAACGAGTCAGCATCGTGCTGAGACGACGAGTCGGCATCGTGCGCAGACAGCAGTGGCGAGCCCGGGCCGTCCCGTGCATTCAAGCTTCCGAAGAAGTGGTCCCCGTCGTCGCGGAGGAGGTCCACCCCGCTCTCAGAAGGCCTTATAAGGCCTTCCATCCGGTGTCTCCTCTTAAAATGCAGATTTCAAATCTCCGACATTACCTCCACCGAAATGGTAATGTTATGTGGTGAACTTGTGCCGTACAGAGGCCACTTTGACTCAAATGGGAGTTGCGGCCTTACACAGGACAGTGGAGATAAAATGCAATGTTCCACAGCTGTTAATTGCCAGTTTTGTTGAGTTACAGCAGGACACACATGCCGCGTCAGGTCTGCGTCAATGCGCGCCGCTGCCGCGTCAGTGCGCGTCAGTGCCGCGTCAACACAGCCGCCGCTGCGTCACTGGCACACCTATAGCCTCAGAAATATTCATTGAATTGGGTCAAAATCCATTGTGTTTCACTTATGAACAGTCTTTTGTTCCAGATGCTCTAGACTAACTGTCATACTCCCCAACCCTTAACAAATTATAATTCAAAACTCACAGGGAAAGCCTAGACCAGTGCGAAATTCCGAGTCAACCTCAGACTGAGGTGAAGGTGTTCAATTTCGGCCTCCTTAGCAGCTGTAGACAATATGAATTATTCACTGATGAGGTTCTGAATTGCGGGAGTCAATTATTATGTTATATTAACACCTTGTTGTAAATCCCTGTCACAATATCATGGTACATGAATCATCTTAGTCTGAATCCAATCCAAATCGACTCATGGGCAAATCTAATTCAGGCTGGGGTCCCCAGAAACCAATCAAGCAAAATTTTGAACAATCTGCGTGCCGGTCCGCGCCACCCCCAGAACATTTTTTCTGGACTCGGCAAATAGGATATAGTACTGCACCTCCGCGTGAGGTCTAGAATGTCCTGTCTAACGTGCAAATTCCTCGGGAGGAAAACATGAAATAGTCAAGGATGTTGCAAAGATTAAATTCAACCATACATTTGATCAGAAGTCTGTGGAACACGCTCATTCATTATAATTGCTAAACATGAATGTGTTCCAGGAATGTGCAGAGCTACACCAAACTCCCAGTTTGCGCTTGGTTGATATATGTTGGATAGCCACGGTGATAAGCCGCAAAATTTACCATTCTTGGAAATGTGCTATCTTAGCCATTTAGCGCGCATCCGAGGACTGACATGAGCTCCGAGTGGTCAGTTAAATGGCACAAACATTATCATAAGCCACCTACCAAGAAGATGTTGAATATCCACTCTGGGAAGCATGGTTGAGGTCCCAAGTAGTACTTTGGTGTGTAAAACCACCATGCTTGGTTATGTTTTGATGACGCTCGCAACGCGTCTGATCACGTGGTCCGGTTATTGCATGTCCGAGTAGCGGTTGGGGCCGGAGTAAGTTCAACTGGCTTACTCAGGCTGCTGACTCAATCGCTGATCTAGACAAAGTAAGCTGTACAGAAGTAACCATAGCTCCAACCAAGGAGTTATGAGTATTGAATTGAAGCTGCAAGTAAGCGTTGTATGTCCCACGCTACCCGAGCGCAACGGGAAAAGTGTAACGAGTACTGAGCAAGGTCCAACTCATTCAACAGGAGTTGGGTTATACCCGATCGCGACAGTAAGGAGGCGGTTGCTCGCAATCGGAAACCTGCTGTCAGAATTTAACAGATAGAGCCTACGATCAGCCAATGGGAATAATATCCCGATACCAGATGACCTACTGGATACCTGTATATACCCGCGGTAGTGTAATCAAGCATTGTAATCATATATAATTTGTAGTATAAAAGCAGGACGTTCTGACGAGGAACGGCACTGAATCTTTACCCAAGCTAGTGTGGAAGGCTAACACCATTGCCCCTTCCCATGCACGACAGGTTTTGGTTGAGGGCTTTACTCTGAGGACTCTGCTATTCATATAGTGGTCCCGTGAAATAAAGTTTCTTTTGATTGACAAGTTGTGATTTGAGTTGCATCTGAAGTACAGTGTGTTTTGGGAACTTGTGCGGGTCTTTTTGAAGGTCCTGAGTATGGAACAACGGACTTGTGTCCAAAAACTCGAACTTCGGTTCAACAACTTGCCGGCCCTCCAGCCGTTACTTGTGTTATAGCTGAGAAGCTTAAATCTACAACATATTCGCTCGGTTTCAATCTTGACTCTGTCAAATTGTTACTTGAACCAAGTGTCCATAGCAAAAGTTCCTCTTTGAGTTACTTCTTGCAGTACAGCGTTCAGTAGAGAAATCCCGACTTAGAGCTCCTTTGACCTATACTTGTGTCTAAAAAGACCCTAACTCGTCAGACAACCATCGGTGCAATACAAGTGGTGTTTAGTGTTTGGAATTCAGTACTTTGAGTAGTTGGAGTTGGACTTTCTCGCTCGTTCGGGTTGTGTCCAATCTCAGTCACTCGAAAGATTGGGTTTTGTTCATTTTGCATTTTGCAGCCTTTGACTCTGAGCAACCGTTTCATCGCCTTAAAATGCTTTGACACTCAGATCTAGCTGACATATTGCGCGAGAAGACCATGAATTCTGGTCCCAACCGCGCGACGCACTATCATTCCCACGGGCCGGATCCAGACCCAAATAGCAATGGCCATGGCCCCAGTGGACCGATTGGGAGCTGGGACCGAATCAACATTTGGCCGCTGCGACAAGGCGCACATTGATGAGAGGCGCTAGCATACCGCCATCTTCGGGCCATCCAGGACACCGGCAGACCCCAGGCTCGGACACCAAACGTTACCGACGTGTATAGGTGAAAAAGGTTCAGCGCAAGTCCACTTGGTAAAATGCTGGGTGAACCAATAGGACTTCGACTAACCGATGTACCATCATTGACAGCTGGGCGCTCAGCGCTGCAGCGCTCAGCGCCCAGCTGAGCGCTTTGAGCGTTGATCTGATTCATTTAACCCTTTGGGCTGATCCTATAGCAGTTCAGCGAGATCGGACCTTGAACCCTGCGTATCCTCGGTGGGCCGTGAGTCACGGGGATTCTCGGTATCCCACTGAGTTTCAATGCATACAATGGGCGCATCAATCTCGGAGGAGGAGGAGGTATATTCTCGGTGAGATGAGCGCTGTATATGGATGGCCAGCCAACATTCACGGATCAGCAGTTGGAAGTTGAGGAGCGACTGTGAGTGTTCGGATCTAGGACTTGCAAAAATCGGTGTCCCGGGTTCGACCAATCTGCGCATTTGCATCGCACTCCCGGAGCCGGCGTGGATTCCAGAATGGAATTGCCAAGGTACACAAATCGGAGAATGTTTTGTCTTCCAAGACATCTCAGCACAGTAGGCGATGATGGTACAGCGGAGTTGAATTTCTCGACCGACCGCACTTTCAGGTTTGCCTCGGTAAATTCCCACAGTGGCTCCGAGTTGACGCGATTCTACTTGGCGCGTCAGGATAGCTCTCAAACTTTGACAGTGGGCGGCCAATAAACGAAGCTTATGACCCTAACGATCAAATACTGGTACTGTTGTATCTGCATTTCAACCTGCATGGCATTGCAACCCAGCCTGCATGCATTGCCGCTGCTCGTCGCAGTGAGAAGCCGAATCCGCCTCCAGACCCCACACGAAAATGTATAAAAGCCAACCATGAGCCGTGTCCTAAGCAGCACGCTTCCTCCCCACACCCTGAGAGTACAGATGCATTTCCGAGGCCTTTTCGGCATCCTCTCAGCCGCCGGTGCATCCCTCGCAGCTAGCCTCCCCCGTGGGAGCTTCCCGCCTGTGAACGTAGCCAAGATCATTGACGCTGCCTCGTACAACGGGACGGTCGTGTCCGCAGACCTTCCGTCTCCTGGAGTAAATACATCCTTGATACTTTTATTTCGAGCCTTCCTCACCAGGTTCATTCTAGCGTCGCGATGCTCTCCAGAAGCGTGATGCAGGGAATGTGTACGTGTACTCCCACTCGAGATGTCTCTTCCAGCCCACTTATCCCGCTGTCAGGTATCTCTGCACGGCGGCCAACTGGGAGCAGTACTGTGTTTATATCACCGATGCGGGCCCGGGCGAGTGCGTCAACCTCGCGGGGGATCTTAACGACCTCGTCTCGAGCTTCGGGCCCGATCCGAATCAGTTCTGTAATATGTTCCGGTGCGTTATCGTTCATATGATTCATGGTTAAACTAATTAATGACCCTCAGGGACTTTGACTGCACCGGATCAGAGGTCGGGCCCATCAGGGCGCCCGGCATCTCTGATCTGAGCCAGCCGATCAACCTCGGCGAAGGCGGAGGGGTGCTCTCCTTCAACGACGTTCTATCGTCTTATGCGTAAGTCGCGTCTTCAATGCATCACTCCCTCTGACAGCGAGCTTTAGGTGCTGGTATTGATCCTCGCCGAGCTGAAATAGCGACTTATTTTGGTAGAGATGGAAAATTTTCTCCAAAGATAGGGGGTTCAATCTGGATTCGCCACGTTACATATGCTCTAGTTGTATCGGAGTGTATTTTGTGATGGTGGTATTCGGCCTTATGTGTCGCGCTGCAGTATATTCTATTAAATCTATAGAAGTTTATTCGAGCTACGGGCCTGATTCTTCGACCCATCAACAAAATGGGTTCCCAGTGTGATGTTATTTAAATGGCGCCTAAGCTGGCTTCAAGAAGTCTCGCTCGGATGCCATTATTTCAAAGAGTGATGCCAGGCCCTTGAATGCGGTATACTGTGGCGCGGAAAGGGAGCGTACTTGTCGCTACTCCTTCTCTCTATGAAAATTCGCTTCCATGACCCAGCATCGCCCAGCAATGTTGCATGCAGACCATCCCAAGCCAGTTTTGACATTCATTTATGTTTTCGGCGTTTTCCCCCTAGTTTCACTATGTTCTGCAGTACAATACTTGACAGTGGAACTAGGCACGCCTATAGTATTCGTGCCGCTGCGCCACCGTGTTACATTAAAGTGCCTCGGACTCGCATAACGCGCTGGTTCAATAGGGCCGACCTGATGGCGGAGGTATGCTACTGATGTAATACCTTCGGGCGCTGATTTCATTTACTACTCAATTAAGTGACATCGGGCTTGGCAGGGACACTTCGTAGATTATCTGTATACCGTCCCACAAAAAAAGGCATATACATGTCTGCGGGATGGCTGTAATCTCGGTACGTTGTCATATGAGGTTGTATCTCTGGTATAATGGTTCCGGCCTCAACCTCCGAGTCCTATATGAGGGTAACTTCATAGCTCGGTTTTCGATGCTCCCCGACACCGCTCGCGAATGCGTTTGACATTGGGCGCCCTACAAACGGGTTAGTCCCTGCCGATCAAATACTGGGATAGTTGTATTTGGATTCCAACCTTTGCACATTGCATTGCATCAAACTTAGCGTGCAACTTCTCATTTGCACGAGTCGGCACCGGTGAGAGCAAAGTCTGTCGAAAGACAACAAGCGAAGTTTAGCTATAAAAGCCAGCCGGCGCTCCCATCGGTGCCTCTCACCGCGACCGCCCTCTAGGTACAGGATGTTTTTCCGCAGTCTTCTCATCACCCTTTCCGTCGCTGCTGCATCCATCGCGGCTAGCCTGCCACGCGTTACCTTCCCTCCCGCGAACGCCAAGATCGTCGACGTCGTCTCATACAAGGCCGTCGCAAATGGGACTGCCCCTCTCGCAGAGATTCCCGCCTCTGCAGTAAATCAATTCCCATCGTATCTTATTCCCCCCGTCCTCATCACCTTCATTCAAGCGGCGCCACGACCTCCAGAAACGGGATGCTGGAAATGTGTATATGTGCACGGCCGCCAACTGGCAACAGTACTGTGTCTACATTACGGATGCAGGTCCGGGAGAGTGCGTCAACCTCGCGGCCGACCTCAATGACCTCGTCTCGAGCTTCGGGCCCGACTCTAATCAGGAATGCTACATGTACAGGTACTTCACCATTTTTTCCCCGCTTTCATTGCTCAGTTTCTTGGCCACAAATCAACTAAATCGATACTCTTATAGCGGTTTCGACTGCAGCGAAACGTTCGCAGGACCTATCGTGGCACCCGGTTTTTCAGACCTGAGCCAGCCCTTGGTGTTCACCAATGGCCTCTCACTACCCTCATACAACGACGTCATGTCGTCCTATGTGTAAGGAGCCGTCTACTTAACCTTCTTACACTAATCGATTTTAGCTGCTATTATTAACCGCGAACAAGTTATGCGATCGTGTGGTTGGGCTCCTTACTTTCCATATACATTTATTCCATGCTCACTTATGTTCATTTGTGGCAATGAAATGAAGAGAAGCATATTCCGCGCCGTGACGCGTCCGCGTCCCAAGTTGAACGTAAGTGACTTGAACCAGCTGCTGCGGAACTCAGCACAAACGATATACGGTAGTTCACAACAAGGATAAAGCGTGAAGAAACCGAAGTGCGAGGAAAACGAATGTGTGGTATGAGAGCGAACGATGCAGATGTGTGAGGACTAGTGCGTTTTCATCAGCTAGAGGACGAACTGAATAACAAAAGAAACAAATCTCGGCGGAATCATTAGAGTCAGACTTCAGATGCGAGAATATATTCTGCAGCCGCGGTCCTCCACTTCGAATTCGCCCCGGACGGCGATGTCCTCCGGACGCTGGACGGGCTGAGTTTCGACACTGAGTGCGACTAGGGAAACTAAATCAACTAGATTCCAGAAACATGCACAGTAGTGGCACATCGCGTACCGAAGGCGACGGCAATAATGGCTAGGAGTGTGATTGCATTGTGGATGATGGAACGAAGACGAAGATGGAGCCGAAAGGGACGGTATATTATGTGGAGGTTTCTTAAAAACTCCTTTATCAGGTCTGCGCCTCCTTATGTACACGAACCAGCCATGGGCATCAAACCTTCCCACCCTCAAAAATGATCGCTGAATGCATATTTTGGCGGTGGGACAGATATGCAGGAACTGTGCTTAATCGAGATACGGCGTTTACTATAGCGGCACAATGTAATCCTTCGAACTGGATTGGAACTCTGCATCGCACTGACATGAATAAACACAGAGGCAGCGGAGTTGGCCCGCCGGCAGCCAGACCCGGTCAATTGCCGCCCACAGAAGTTGCAGAAAAACGCGAAGTCCATATTCGGAACGTCATACTGAATTTCGGAATACTTCCGACTACCTCATAAATGTGGACAGCGGACTCCAGTTGCTACCAGTCCTCATAGCCCTCATTTAAGTTTGAGTCTAAAATAATTGTGCCTGAGAAGAAACGAAGGGGATATTCAAACTTCAACATCCGCCGCCAGTTCCGAATTCAGTGATGTAAACAAACACCCACAATTGTGAGAGGGCTTTACCTCCACTCTCAGGTAATCTAGCATTCAAGTGCAGTCGAATATCGTGCCTTTGGGATGAGAAATCACCGTTCAACCCATAGCTACCTCACGATTGAATCAGAACCGTCCCACGTTATACATAAGCCCGGGCCCGTTCATACATCTGAGATGCGCGCGCGCCGGCCAGTGTTCGTCCTGAAGGTCGTAAATCAGCTTCTCACGATCCTGAAGGCTTTCAGAAGTGTGAAGGGCGCCAGCTGTCTCGTTGTCTCATTGAGCGACCTTCACATTCCATATCCATTTGGCTTCCCACTCCGACACCCTTCTGAAGGCTCCGACTTGTGAGGGAATAACAGTCGAGGGAAGAACCCGAAGATTTTCTGCTACGGCAGCAGAAATCCAGCACGAGTTTCAGCGAACACCGGACCTGCGAACGGTCATGCAGGGCTGGAGAGGTCCGTCGGGTTGAACCCCTCAAGGGAATGTGGAGCTCCCGAAACGATTGATTCCCGGCTATGGTCAGTTAAGGTGGTAAGTGCCGCCTTAAATGCTCTGGCACTCGGAACTAGCTGACATATTGCGCGACAAAATCGTGAATTCTGGTCCCAACCGCGCGACGCACTATCATTCCCATGGGCCGGATCCAGACCCAAATAGAGATGGCCATGGCCCCAGTGGACCGATTGGGAGTTGGGATCGAACTAACATTTAGCCGCTGCCACGAGGCGCGCATTGATGAGAGGCGTTAGCCTACCGGCATCTTCGGGCCATGCAGGACAACGGCAGACCCCAAGCTCGGACACCAAGCGCTGTAGAACGCTGTGTACAGGTGAAAGAAGGTTCAGCGCAAGTCCACTTGGCAAAATGCTGGGTGAACCGATAGGATTTCGACTAACCGATGTACCATCATTGACAGCTGAGCGCCTTGAGCGCTGATCTGATTCATTTAACTCTTCGTGCTGATCGCATAACAGTTGAGCGAGATCCTCGGTGTTTCACTGAGTTTCATTGCTACAATGGGCGCATCAATCTGCGCTGTTTACGGACGGCCAGCCAACATTCAGGCACCAGCAGTTGGAAGTTCAGGAGCAACTGTGGGGGTTCGAACCAGGACTTACGAAATCTGTGCCCTGGGTCCGACCATCGTGCGCATTTCCATCCCACTACCGAAACGGCGTGGGTCCCAGACTGGAATGGGGAAGTTACAGAAATGTAAGAAAGTTTTGTCCTTCAAGACATCTCAGTAGGCGATGGGACAGCGGAGCTCATTTCCTTGACTGACCGCACTTTCAGGTTTGCCTCGGTAATGTCCTACAGTGGCTACCAGTTGAAGCGAGTCTAGACTGGAACTCGCCGCGTCAGGATAGCGCTCAAGCTTTGACATTGGGCGGCCAGTAAACGAGACAGATGGGGACGCACGTAGATCCAAGCCCCGCCATCTGCATCTGCGCCGCGTGCATCAAAAGACGCGTCGCACCGCTACCGTCGTTGTCCGTGTCGTCTGTGCTTGCGTCGTTTGTGGTGGCATTTACGGCGTAGGCGTGGGCGGGAGCAGCGCCGGAGTTCTATGGCGCGATTAAGAAGGAAGTCAGCGGAGGTGAGAGGGGATGGGATACGCAGGCCAGACCTTCTTAGACCCGCCGTGGACACCACGCCGCGAGTACCATTTCGGGGGCACGGCCGGGGCGGGAGGGCGCACGGTTGGTGCGGGTTCGGGCTCGGGTGCAGCGGTGGTCTGAGGGGAGCAAGAGCCGTATGAATGGGATGCGGGAAAACAACTTATGCAAGAAGTACCTTGGTGGGTCGCGCGCGTACGGGGTCTCTCTTCGGGTGCAGGCGCGGGGACGTCCTGGCGGGAACATGAGCAACGTGGAGGGACGGGGACACGGATAAAGTACGCACCTTCTCATGCACGTCGGCCTTCTCTTCGGGTGTTGTCTCGGCGCGCATGGGCGTCGTGTCGGACCCTCATCCTCGGCCGCAGCGCGTTTGGACAGCGCGCGCGGCGCCATCATCCGCGCCGTTCTCGGCCGCAGCCGACCTAAGTTTCGGCCGCGCAGAGGAAGCCGGCTTGGGCACGCGCGACATCATGTTCGCACGCGTCGTCGGGCGCAGCAATTTCGCCTTTGCGAGTAGGGGTGATTTGATTGGAACGAGGAACGAGTTAGAAACCAATCAAGCGTCTGTCTAGAGAGACTAATGTGGGTGCGGAGTCGCTCATCAGAGTCACCGTCGTTGCTGCATCCGTGTCCGTGTGCCGCAGGCAGCGAGTCGGCGTTGGGTTGAAACGACGAATCGTGTTTATGCGCAAGCGACGGGGGCGATCCCGCGCTGACGCTGGCGAATAAGCCGACCCCGTCGCCGCGGAAGCGGTCGTCCCCGGCATCCGCCGGGATCTAGAACGAGAACGACAGCGACGCGTCGGAGGGTGCCGGGTCACCGTGCGGTAGGCTCAGGTCTGCGAGCGACATGCCGTGCGTTCGGCGAGGGGTGTATGCGGCCGACTGGGTCCCTTGCGATGGTTTACGGGCGAGGGGTAGCGCTGGGCGTCTCTAATGGGACGGAGCTTGTGGAGGGCGGCGGCAAGCGGTAAGCGAGGGCTGTCAACAACGCGTCAACATAACCAAACACGCGCCAAAGCCGCGCAAGCAACGCGTGCCGCACGCGCGTCTGGAATTCGCGAGCTTGTCCGTACAGCCCGAGGCCGTGCGAGCTTCGTCGTCGCTTCGCGGGGATCCTTCCTACCTCGCTGGGGGAATCACTTGGAGGCAGAGAGGAGTCACCTAAAAGTTACTGTATAGTTTCGATCAATTCGTATGTCACGGGTCACAGGCCCCAAAATTTCAGAAAATATTCGTACCTGTCACAGGTCACCGAGGGCATATTCGAATATGCGAAAAGAGTCACGAAATCGCCCAGAGACCACCAAAAAACGCTGTTTTTCGCCGACGCGGCGCCTTTGGCGCCGCGCGCTCACGTTTGACGTGATCCGGTGGATTTGCGCTGTGGCGGCAACTGAAAGTTGACGAGGCTGGAGACCGAGAGTTTTTCTGGCCCATCCGGGATTTTGATCTTGTCAGGAAGGCCACTCATTGTGAAGAAAGCGGCGGGATCGAGGGTGAATGTGCAGAAAAAAGGTCATGTAAGTAATCTGATGATCTACACCGCTTTGATTCAGCAATGTGCTTGGCAAGTAGGTCAGATTTGGGGTGCTATAAAATAAAGCCCGTAGCAGAAATACATAGGATTCCAGTTTTAAGTACCTTTCATGAAGGCTGTTTACTTTGCGGGCCATTTCTCATTCGTCATCGACAGAGCAGGTAATCTTCGTGATGGCAGATACCCCCAATCGAGTAAATAATTTTCTGGGTAGGAGGTATGAAGGAAAAAGAGCTGTACTGAGAGGGAAAGGGCCGGCCCCGAATCGATCAGGGACCTTCTGGGTAATATTTTTGATGCAGCCAACCAATAGATTTCAGATGCACTCCAAGTGCTACCAGGCCTCCTTATCAGCCTTTTCAAATTCCATACATGCACCTCAAATTGAATTTTCGCGACATAGATACAACACGACGTACGACCTTTAATGGCCTGGCCCCGAATTGAACAGGGACCTTCTGATGTACTGATTTGTAGCACATCACACTGGGGGCAACCACCAGTGCATTCACTCTGACATGTTCTTCTGGGGACATTTCCACCCGTGCCCAACATGTGTAATGCCTGTCGGAGTGAATGTGCTGGTGGTTGCCCCCAGTGTCATTGAAGACAGAGATCGGATGCACTCCGAGTGCTACCAGAGTTTATTCTCAGCATTTTCAACCTTGTTACGTGCACCTGAAAATCAGTGTAGCTACCTACAGTCACTGGTCAGCGTCGAGATCACAAAAAACTGTGCATGGCCCAGCCCCGAATCGAACATGGATCTTCCAATGTTTTGATTGTGTCAGATAATGGCGGACAGAGATCGGATCTGCTCCACGCGCTATCAGGCCTTGATATCGGCACTTTACACCTCCGGAAATGCAGCTGAATTTATTTTGGGCAAGTTATTGCCAGTGTCACTGTCAGTGACGAAAAAAGAGTCTCATAGGGCATAGCCATGGCCAAGCCCCGAATCGAACAGGGATCTTTCACAGTACAGATTACTGCCCAAATACAGATCAGCCCAAGTGCTACCAGGCCTATATTCCCTCATTCTCAAGTTGGATACATGCACCTGAAATGGTGATTCGGCGGAGCCATGGTCACTCTTTACCGTCAAGTGGAAAACGCACAACGCACTCCATGTATGGCCCAGGCCCGAATCGAACAAGGCCCTCCTGATTATTGTATGCAATATAGCTTCATTAGCGAGATCAGAGGCACTCCAAGTGCCACCAGGCCTCTCCTCCATAAGGTTTAACTTCAATAAATGCACCTGAAAATATTTGATTGGTGAAGCCAGTATCAGTGTCGGAGAGAAATCCTTGAATATGGCCCAGCCCCGAATGGAAGGGGGACCTTATGATTAATTTATTGCAAGACAACAACCACAGATTTCAGATGCGCTCCAAATGCTCTCAGGCCTGGCGACCCGTATTTTCAACCTGCGTAATACATGTGCCTGAAATTTCCATTTGGTGTAGTTACTCGCAACATCGATGGATCAAAAATTAAGTCTTCAAGCATTTTTATGGCTCAGCCCCGAATCGAATGGGATCTTCTAATTATGTAATTCTATCCATTCTTTGCCATCCACTGGGTTCAAATGCACTCCATGTGCTACCAGGCCTAATTAATGCACCTGAAATCGAGATTCGGGGGAGCCATTCACATAAAGTTCATGAAAAAACGAACCAATTAAGGTCAATGGCCCAGCCCCGAATCGAACGGGGACCTTCTTATGCACACAAAATACGTATTTAGAGTTCCAGATGCACCCCAAATGCCACCAGGCCTTCCTACCCTGACTTTCAACCTCCATACATGCACCTGAGATTTAATTTGGTGTAGCCATTAAAAGGTTTACTCAAACCGTCGCAAAGACCGACTTCACAGTTCAAAGATGCACTCCAAGTGCTACTATGCTTCATTCTACACGGTTTTGACCTCAATAAATGCCCCGCTTTTGACCTGAGAAAGGGTATCCAGGGATTAGTCACGAAAAAGACAAGGCGGTGAACCTATGTGGAATTCATCTGTGAGAACCACGCAGCAGTACCACGGATCCGCACTAACAATCACGGCATCCCCAATGACGAGCGACAGAGCCAGAAATGTATCCTCGACCGTCAGAGACGCCTGCGAGAAATCCAGGAAAAAGGCATTGGCCTCCTGTCCATCGTGGAAGTGAATGAAGCCCTGAAATGCCCGTAATACGATTGAGGACCCAATTCTGTGGCTTGTCAGGCAGCCCCCATCGACAGTGTATCCACCCACACCCGTGATCACGATGAACAGCACACAGCCAGAGATGAACATAGTCGAGTTGAAAGGGGCATAGTGATGCTTCTCCCCGTCGGCCGTGGCATGACTCCGCCGGCGGATCAGCAGGTACATCGAGGTTAGGAACACAATAAAAACATCCCATAGAAGAGGGTGGACAACACCACTTTGGCGAGATTGACGAGAGGAAAGGTCGAATGCACCATTGTCGGGAGCATGGGAAAAGGACCGTACTCAGATCAATAGATGTGATTCGGGACTAAGTATATTGCGCTGGTTGAGACTGACGTACCACATTTCGAGAGGCCGTTTTGATGAAGGCAGTTCAAACGTGATCTACCACTGGAGGGACCCCACGATTGTGTGAGGATTAATTTTTTCTCACCCACTGGTCTCCGCATGTAACGGGACTCTCCTTCACCATCAGAGAGTGCCCCCGAAATGGGCCGGGCTGGAGGCCTACAAGCAAGGACCCAGCACACTCAATGCCCTTCTAGAGTCAGGATCTAAGCGTGCGAGAGTGATGACGGCAACTCCAAATTACTTAGACTGTACCCGTCTACTTTCATCCCCACGATCCGCCGACTGGCTTCGCACACATGAATAGCATTGGCACCGAATGCCGATTTGCGCAGACCACTCATCTTCCCAAATGCAATGGAAACCAGCATTGCACCATCCCGGACCTCGCGATCGCGTTCAATTCCGGTGTGTCGGAGCTCAGGTACGTGGTGGCATGGAATGAGACCATCGCGTTCCTTGTCGCCCGCTGGATATTCTCTGTCTTCACGGTACGCGCAAGCCTCGACATGCTCTCCCCAGCTGACGCGTACACGCTGTGCAAAGCGCTTGCAGGCAACCACCAGTTGCTCACGGCTGATGCGCAGCTCATTCCGGAGCTGGGGCCGGGCCGCAATCTGTAGGGGAGTATGCTGGGCAAGCGGGATATCGGGCTCATGCGCAAATTTTATTCAGATAATTCAAGATGTGCCGTCGCTTCGCTCCGGCTTTCTACAGCATCTTATAATTTATAAATGAAGAGGCAGAATGTCAAGGGGTCGAGGTAACCTCGGCTCGGACTACGGAGTATCTGTTCCTGCTATGCACTTCATTACATTCTGTTACCTGCATTGAGAACTGTCTACAGCATCCATGACTATATCTTGTGTGTCTCTGTCGTAGGTGCCTCTGTCCGACATAGCTCAATTGCAACGTATGTAATTCATCTGGTCGCTCGTTAGTTAATACCTACATCGGCTTAACATAGTGGACGCAGGGTCGGAAGAAGAGGGGCACTCATAATATGTCAGATACACCTTAACGTGTAAACCGGCGCGTAAACCGGCGCGTAAGAAACGGTAAGTTGAATCACCGTCGCGTGAACGGGCACATTGCAAACTGGATGATATGCATCACCGAAATGTAACGAGGGCCATATCTAGGTCAGCGTTATGAAGGAAACTAAAGATTGGAATGGAGGCTGTTGAATAATTGATGGGCGCCTCTGAAGCTTCCCACAATCCCCGGACTATAGTAGATAGTGGTAGAACATTCTAGGTACTTTGTACAGTATATAAGGCCGAGTTTTCTGGGCAGCTAATGTTAACTATTACATTAAGTTCATCCTCTCGACACTTATTCTCTCAACAGGTTATGGGCCCCAGCCCTAACTGAACTCTTCGTATTAAATTCGCCCTCATCAGCCTCTCACGCCGTCACCAGGTGGTGACATCTTCGATCAGGATCCTCGACATCTCGAACTCCATTTGTGTGTGCGCCGCGGGTTGTTGCCCGTATTCACAGTAGATACACAGACACAGACTCTTGGGTGTATATCCTTCAGTGGGTTGCACTTTGGTTCACCAGACTATAGACGGTAGTCACTCCGTTGCATCTGGGATTGTGACAAGATAGTTGTCTCTTCCGTAGTTAGTTTCTTGCACACACAAAAGTATTGGAGCCATGGACACCAGCTCGTCCAACAGCCTTTATCGCATCAAGGGATTGAAGGGGGAGGAGAGTTATGGAGTGTGGAAAACCAAGATGATTGATATCTTGACTTCCACGGACTTCATGGAGCATGCTGATGGGACTGCGGTGGAACCTAATGATCCGATTGCAAAGGCAGCTTGGCAGAAGAAGGATCGGATGGCACTCTCGGCCATCAGATTGCGTGTCGCAGACCATGTCCTGGTTTATGTTAGCAGTGCTCAAACTGCTGCAGAAGCCTGGAAGACTCTACGGGACACATATGAGCCAAGCGGGCCAATTGGGATAGTTCTTGCATGCCGGAAGTTTTTCCGTGCAGAATGTGCAGAAGGCGGAGATATCGAGGAACATATTCGGTTGTTACGGTCTTACCAAACGGAGCTAGCTACATTGGGGCAGAAGGTCGAGGAAGTTGATTTCTCGATGACCCTACTGACATCTCTTCCAGAGTCCTGGAATTCATTCATTTCTTCAGTGGATGAATCAACTCTGAAACAGTCAGCAAAGCTGGTCTCGAAAATATTGTTGGAAGACCGCCGCATCAAATCCAGAAATGGAAATGACGACACAGCCCTCGCCGCGAAATCCTGGAAGTCCCGGCAAAATGTGACATGTTATGGGTGTGGGAAGAAGGGGCATTTCAAGTCGGAATGTCCAAACCCGCAGGAAAAGGAAAAAGGGAAGAAGGGAAAGGCAGGAAAGGGGAAGAAGGGCCAGGATCAGGATAATAATGCCAGTGTGGCAAAGGCTTCCGAGGAGGAAGAATATGCATTCACATCAGTGGAGGATGCCGCAATGACAGCGGCAGATCAAGTATGGTTGGCAGATTCAGGGGCTACTTCCCACGTATGCAAAAATAGAGAAATTTTCTCAGATTATTCCGCATGCGAGGGAACCATCACCGGGCTCGGGGGACAAAAGATTCCGTCTCTTGGAAGAGGGACACTAAGCCTGGACTGTAGAGTGGACAACACTATAAAGAAAATTACACTCACAAATGCAGTTCATGCCCCCAGAGCCATCAACAACCTGATATCATTGAGCCGACTAACTGATGCTGGATGCAAGTTGGTTTTCGAAGGGGACTCAGTTGTAGTCCTTAGTCCGAAATTCCAAACTTGTATAGTAACCGGAAAGAAGTCCGGGCGGCTGTACCACATGGACCTGATGGCCAGTTCCCCATTTGGGAAGGAACCCGAACTCGTGTTGGCTGCAAAGGAAAAAAGAACTTGGGATGGATGGCACAGAGTATTTGGGCACATGCATATGGGTGCAGTAAAAATGCTGAAAACCAAGAATATGGTTGAAGGCATGGAGGTAGATACCTCTGTTGAACCCACGAAACAGTGTCCGGCCTGTATCCAAGCGAAGCAGCACGTGGTCTCATTTCCCACAGAGTCATTGACAGAGTATGAAGAAATCGGAGACCTTACATTGTCTGATGTGTGGGGACCTGCTCGAGTCACAGGCATCCGAGGAGAGCGATATTTTATTACTTTCACAGATGCCAAGGGGTGGAGAACCATGACACACTTCATGAAGGACAAGAAGGCAGTGCTGAAATGTTTACAGCAATATCGGAGCTATGTCAAAACTCAGAAGGGCAAAGAATTAAAATGCCTGAGGATTGACAATGGCAGGGAGTACCTTAATAAGGCGCTCAGAAATTATCTCAAAGACAACGGGATCCGTTTGGAGCTGACTGCTCCACACTCACCTGAACAAAACGGGATCTCGGAGCGGTTGAACCGGACTATTGTTGAACATGCACGTGCAATGTTGATTGCAAGTGGTCTCCCTTATTTCTTGTGGCCAGAGGCAGTTGCGTATGCGACATACCTCAAAAATAGGTCACCTACTCGCGCTGTCAAGGACATGACTCCGGATCAAGCCTTTACGGGGAAGAAGCCGGATGTGTTGAATCTCCAGGAATTTGGGCAGCCATGTTGGGTGTTGCAGCAGGATGGCAAGAGGCATAAATTGCAACCAAAGTCTAGACAGTTCAGATTTGTGGGCCTATCTGATGAATCTCGTGCATGGCAGTATTATAATCCTGTCACGAAACAAATTTTGACATCTCGGAATGTCGTCTTTATTGATGATGAGATGGAGAATGAGATTCTGACTCACCCTCCCTCGCTTGAGGGGGAGAGTTCTGACAGTGACAAGCAAGCCTCGGTTGAGCCACAGCTATCAGATGCCCCACAAGAACCTGATGCTCCAGCTGATGTGACACCCGGGCCAAGCAGAAATGTCAAGCCGACTGAGGAACCCCGAGTGCGAAGCCTGAGGTCTGCAAAAATGACTACAAGGCCGAATTATAGGGTTATCCATAATCCGGCAGCCAGGGGACCAAAGGAGTGGCAGCATCACGTCCCAATGTATGCTGAGGAGGATCAAAACCAAGCGGAGTTTGCCATGATTTCGGCATCCATCGTAAATGGTGATCCTGTCGACGTTGCTGATGCGAAGACTCGCACAGACTGGCCTCGTTGGAAGGAAGCCATGGACAAAGAAATTGGGCAATTGAGCAAACTCGGCACATGGGAACTTGTTAAGTGCCCAGACGACAGAAAGCCGATTGGTTGTAAATGGGTCTTCCGAATCAAAAGGGACAGCCAGGGAGCAATAGAAAAATACAAGGCTCGATTAGTGGCACTAGGATATGCTCAGATTCCGGGCATGGATTATTTCGAGGTCTTTGCTCCAGTGGTGCGGCTGGAAACTTTGCGGCTATTACTTGCGATCGGAGCAACACTGGATATGGAAATCCACGTGGTTGATGTCGTTGGCGCATATCTCAATGGAAAATTGAAGGAGAAAATATATATGAGGCAGCCGCCATCATATGACGACGGAACAGGCAGGGTGTGCAAGCTTAAGCTCACCTTATATGGTTTGAAACAATCAGGCAGAGAGTGGAACAATACTTTGGATGGTTCATTCAAAGACTTGAACTTCACTCGGTTGTTCTCAGATCAGTGTGTCTATTGGAGACAGTCACCCGAGGGCCTGTGGTTCATTGCTGTTCATGTCGATGACATGTCATTATTCGCGTCGTCCCGAAAGGCCTTAGATCAGATCAAGGGGGAGTTAAAACAGAAGTTTGAAATCTCCGACCTTGGGGAAATCAAGCAGATGATTGGTCTGAAGGTCATCAGGGACAGGAAGAAAAAGACACTCCTGCTGACCCAGGAGCCGTACATCTCTCGCATGCTCGAGAACTTTGGCATGGGAAGTTCAAACCCAGTTCGGATGCCACTTGACCTGAACATCAAACTTCTGCGTGCCGGACCAGATGATCCCATACTCACGCCTGACAAGAGAAGTGAATACCAGTCGCGCATCGGATCACTCATGTGGGCAGCTCTAGGAACGCGGCCAGATATTGCTTTTGCTGTGCAGCACTTGAGCCAGTTTTCCAGTAATCCAACTGAGACTCATTGGACAGCAACAACCCGTGTTCTACGCTACCTCAATGGAACACGTGATCTGGGCATCACTCTCGGCGGGTCAAAGATTGCCGACTTGATTGGGTATTCCGACGCTGACTGGGGAAGCAATGCAGTTGACCGAAGATCAATCTCGGGATATGCATTTCTCTTAGGCAACAGCATAATTTCTTGGAACTCCAAGAAACAGCCTACTGTAGCCCTGTCAAGCATGGAAGCAGAATACATGGCTGTCAGCCATGCAACGTGTGAAGCAATTTGGCTTCGCAACTTGCTTCTTGAACTCGGAGTTATCCCAGAACATCCAACATTGATTAACGTCGACAATCAAGGTGCCATTGATTTCTCGAAGAGTCAGACTTTCCACGGACGAAGCAAACACATAGATATACGGCATCACTTCATCCGTGAGCGGATTTCTTCACAGGAAATAGAAGTCACCCACTGCACATCCGAGGATAATTTGGCAGATGTTATGACTAAAGCCTTGCCATTTCCGAAGCACTGGAATTTAATTCTTAGGCTTGGGATGTCTTCGGAGTCGAGGGGGAGTGTTGAATAATTGATGGGCGCCTCCAAAGCTTCCCACAATCCCCGGACTATAGTAGATAGTGGTAGAACATTCTAGGTACTTTGTACAGTATATAAGGCCGAGTTTTCTGGCCAGCTAATGTTAACTATTACATTAAGTTCACCCTCTCGACACTTATTCTCTCAACAGAGACATGCTTTGGCCGTAGATCCGGAATCCGACGGACACCCATCCCTCAGTGTCACGCTCCATCCTGTGGGGTAATTTGTAAATCAATAATTGAGTTGAGCCTCGTAGTGCTCCACGTAGCAAACGGGATCATATGCGTCGGAGGTGCATGGAAACACGCGTCCGAGAGAACTAATTAGGCTCTTTACCAGAGCTTTGGAGGAAGTTGAACCTGTACGTTCCGGACCATTGGATTTGAAGCGCGACATCGACTTCGAGGTTGAGCGGGAAAATTATGCCGAACATTCTTTTTCAGGGACACGCAGACTTGACTGCGAAGACGTCAATCCGCTTACGGGGAAACTCCAGGGTGTACATACTTCGAAGCAAGAGTTGACGGTTGCGAGCATGGACCAATCATGCTCGCCCGTAAAGGGATAAGTGTCCCTGTATCCACACATCAATTTGGATTCGTTAAGGAATTGTTCACGTACCAGTTGCCGTTCTTGCACCCTGCGAAGACCTCTGGCGCCAGCTCCCCCGTGAAAATCTCGGTGGGGGCTCATGAGAGAGTGACCATGCGAGGCATGAAGCTGCGGATGACCGACCTTTCGCGTGCTCGGAAGGTAGAAAACGGTAGCAAATACAGGCGAGGGAAGCGACGGCATCTGATTTAACTGGCCTGTGTAACAGAGAACGAAGGACGGCCACAACTGATCCAGTTCCGGACGATGCGTCCACGGAGTTTACGTGCCTCGGAGCTTTCGAAGGCTTGCCGCTTACGTCTTGTTTGAACGTGCCTTGACGGGGGCGACTTGGAGCCTTGGAGCATGTTGATGGTAATGAACCCGCTTGGAAGACTTGAGGGCTTGGGTTTTCCAAGAGGGTCTTGGGCCACCTTCACAGCTTCACAGTTTGCAAGAGGGATGATTGCCCATCGCAATCGAGTGGTATCGAGAGCAGAACGATGTAGGGGAACCGAGCGAAGCCTGAGGCGGGATGAGCTTGCATTATCGCACGGAAGTAGGGCATGAAGTGGAGTGGGCGACGGGAGAAGTGGATGTGAGTGGGAGGAGATGATGGGGGTAAAAGGCAGACGGGCGCGACAGGACCCCATGCCTTTTGAGCGGTTGTTAGGTGGCTGATCGGCGAGGTTGAAAATATAACATGGGTAGCGCCCGGCGCTTGAGCTAAACCTTGAATGAATAAAGGAGGGAAATAGGTAAACAGAGTGGCTGCATGGGAACTCAGCGACAAAAGGGGGATCCTCGGATCTGTGCAAACAGGTGCACTCTGATTCGAGGTATCTGCTTAAGATACGAGTAATGTACTTGGCGGGAGGATTCAAGGGTGGCGCGTGAATGAGTGAGGTTTTGCGACTTGAGCTTGTAGATCCTGTTTTTTTGGAACTGCACTGAAATCGAATTTTGTCTTGAGATTAACAGGTTTGCATGTATATTCTAGTGTGCCTTGTCGAGAATGATCTAATCAGCTCTCTCAGCACGTGATCGCGTCGCTTGTTGATTTTTTTTTGAAGATGTTGCTTGGGGAGGGATGCTGGCTGAAATATTCGACTGCGGCTCGTTGAACTGTATAAGATACCTATCATCAAATTGCTGCCCGACTCAGTTGCATAGCTCTGCACCACAGAACGCCATTCAAAATCACTGTGAGTCAGCACAGACACTTGGCGCTGTAAGATTTCACTACTCAGATTGACTTTGACGCCGCGGACGGTCTTACTGAGCTTGAATTGCAGATACCTAGACCGAGTTGACCTCCGAGTGGATGTATATACAGGCTCTTTACGTCAAAGTGTGGACCAACTAGCAACAAACTAGTAGTTGATACTGTCACAATACCGTTACCTATTACATACCCAGCACTAGTTTAGCTAGTAGTACTGCTGCATAACCCTTATAGCCAGGTCCAGCAAAATGGAACTCAAGTTCAAGATCAATTTCAAGCTGTCCAGTTTAACCTCAAGGTACGGGGAGGCAGTTTACGGTACTACCGTAGACTGGTGGAGAGGTATTCAGTACGGCTCTAGAAATCACGCAACTGTTCACGCTGACCTGGTGCCCTTTTGAGCTTTAACTTCCATTAGAGCGTTTTCTTTATGGTAAGAACCTTCTGTGCTCCAGAACTAAATTTTATCTGGGTGCTTTGACCACTTCATTCTTACAAGGATGAATCGTCAATCTTACCGCCGTTGTTAATTCAGAAATATTTATCCACACTCTAGGATTGAAACTGGCATTCAGCGTTCTCGAGTTATGCTCGAGTGTTTTCCTGGTCACCACTTGGCGACGTTCAGGGTGAATTCAAACCAGGGGCATACTGCACTGGCCCTGCAGATTACTGTACTATTTTGACCAAGTGCTCATTAATTTCGAAATTCTCACTCACCGAGATGGCCGATAAAATTTCTTTTGATTTCTTTTGAATTGTCGTGATTTTTAACGACCTCAGAAAAATCGGCCGTGATGTGTCACCTGAACACTCGGTCGAAATAGTACAGTAGTTCGATGATATATTTACAGCACCATAATTATAGAGAAACGTTTATAATATTGGGAGGAAAGGGAAATTGAGTCGAACCGTAGGAAAATCCGGTCGCAACCCAGCTGTCGCAAACTCCGGATCCTACCTTGACGTGGAAGGCTGGGGTGTATATAACATTAAAGGCCGATCGGGCCGTCCGTGTGCTTGACGTTGAAGCTGACCTCCTAATTAGCCCATCTCCCGAAGTCGCGCAAATCAACTCACCGAGACGGATCATACTTAGCATACGTCTTCTTCAGCGTTTTAAAGGCCGGGTACGTTTTGTGCACGCTCTGGCTCGCGTCGCATTCGTTTACATAGAGCGGCAGGCCGGGGCTCGGGGGCGTCCTGGACCATGGGTTGTTTTAGAAAAAAAAAGCGCAGGAGAATGTTAGGACACGCACTGCGAGAGGAGGAGTTGGAAGCCGGCATCGACATTCTTCGGTATCTTCGTCACGCCCGCGGGGTAAATCAGGTAGAAGTTGATCGCGGCATACGCGACGCCAGGGTCGCCGATTGCGTTCGGGCCGCGGGCCTTGGGAACTGCCGTCCATTGCGAGCGCGGAATGGGCGAGATGACCATGTAGGACGCGAGCAGTTCCGGTTCGAACGTCCGCGTGAAGTTGATGAGGTGGTTATATCCGCTCAGGAATGTCTTCTTGTCACCGACCCACGCGGATGCGCCGAACTGCTGCCCGTTCCCGCGCGCGTTTCCAGAGATGAGGTTGGACATGTCGAAGGAGCTGAGGGCCGAGAGCGATTGGGAGGTCCTCGGGATTGAGAGGAAGTCACCGAAGATGCTCTTTGGGAGGTGAGCGCCTTTGTAGAAGAGATAAACCACGTTCGCATCCAGCGCTGTGAGATTCACTGTATTCATGATGACGACGAGACCTGAAGCGAAGTCCATCGGCTAGTTGACGAATATCTCATATTGGCACTCCCACCTGCTTTCGGGTCTGTAATGTCGCGGATATAACGCGCAGAGGCGTTACTGAGGGCGACCGATGACGACCCAGGGTACTTGCGGCTGATCTTAGAGCCGGAACAATACTCCAACGAAAGCATGAACTCACCACAATACTTCCCCCAAACCACCTCTTTTGATCCTTCGTCCCAGTATGAGCGGGATACAGTTCGTACCGGGTGACGATCCCAAAGCGATTGGCGCCACCTTTGAGCGCTCGGAAAAGGTCTGAATACTTGTTTGTCGTGGTGGCCGTCACGAGCTCGCCCGTAACCAATACGACATCCATCTCTTTGATAGAGTCCGCGGACCAACCGTACAGCGGTGAAGCGAAGCTGATCCCTCCTCCAAGGAGGAGGCCCATCCCAATGTCACTGAGAGTCATTAGAGAAGAAATAAATGAGAGAGCCAGCGCCCGTACCTGGCTCGCCCACCGATAACAGAGACGCCGTATGGCTCGACCGCCGTCATCGCGTCGCCCCAGTGCACCCCGGGCAGCACCGTGATCGTGTCAGTCATAGGGCTGTACGCCACGTTTGTCATGTGGGCGAACGAGATTAAAACACCGTCACTGATGCTGTGGGCGCGCGACTCCGGCGTCAGGGCTATCCGAGCGACGCACAGACAACTCACGTATTCCATCCGACCATCCCACTATGGGTCCCAGCCTGGACAGCATAGTGTGAACTAAACCGAAAGATGCTCTTCATCGCGGCCTGGACATGCGAGGCGGTGCGAGGGTACACAATGCAGGTCGGTCGGTCCAGCGAATTGAAAAGGCTCCACGGGCCCATGGCGGTAGCGTTGTATTCCAGTCCAGGCGATTTTACGATGGACGAGCCCAGCTTGACTCGGATTGCAGCGCACGCCTTCGAGGAGGCGCTGGCCGGCGCAGCAGTGGTGTTCGAGGATGTTCTGGCAGATAGCCAGGCATCCTGTGCTGAGATTGTCGTGACGAGAGATGCAATAGAAACAAGGGATCGGACGACGAGCATGGTGGGGGTTCAAACTGCAAAGAGTTGGGAAAGAGACGGGGTGCCCCGAGTTAAGTAGGCGGAAAAAGGCGTCCATCTTAGCCAGTTTAGACCCGGCAGCCACGCCATCGCAGCACTTGTTTCTGTTGGTTATTGGTCTTTCTGTCAGAATATGTTGTGGATCTGTTCCTGGCCTAGGAGAAAACTTCATCGTTGATGGCACTTAGACTCGGGTCTCGCTGAGTCCAGACCATCCGATGATGGCATCTTAGACCAGAGTCGGAAAGATTGTCCAAAATTGACGAGAAGCAAGAATGTTTGGATTGTCAAATTGTGGCAAGACGTGGAGCGGGCAAGGGGCTTCCGAAATGCGGATTTTTTATATGAGGTCCCATTCTGACCCAATTTTCAATGGGGATTTCGAAAATCGTGGTCCCGAAGTCAACGGTTCCGTGGTCGTTGAGTTAGAGACTAAAACTTGATTACTGCATTTGGAGGGGGGGCGGGGGTACAGCCACTCGGCAGAGAGAAAATCATCACGTGTATTGATCTCGGCGGAAAGTGCCGACAAGTCTTATGAATGTAAACATACAAGTTTAGACCCGTGCCTTCGGCGCGCCACGTGCAGCTAATTCTCAGTTGCGGGGTTTTTTGAGAAAAGAAATTTATACATATACTTGGCCATCAACTACTACTACAGCTACCTAAACTACCTGTAACAGAAGTCAGTACCACAAATCTGTTTCAGAACAGAGGAAACCATACGGGTGAAGCAACACCTCTGAATAAACAATGGTTTTTGTCATTCTGTTGTTGTCATCCTTGAAAAGAACCTTCACTCACTGACTTGAAGTGCATCGAGAAAGTGCAACATATAGTTGGCCATGGGCAAAGACATCTGTGTAGAGGTCAAGTCCAACATTGTCGACTGACTAACCCTGTGCTTTGTTTATGGTGATCGAGAATGCAAGCCAGCCAGGAAACTGCTGCCGCTTCATGGCAACAGCAATTTGTTCAGTGGATGGAGTAATGGTAATTTTGGGGATGAAAGCTGTTTCACCATTGTGTTCACCACCCAGGATTCTAATCTCCAGGACATGAGGCGACATTCTGGTGAGAATTCCTCTGGTTCCGTTGCAGAGATTTGCTGGATCTAGGTTTCAGAGAATCATGATTGGGCACCCAAACTTCAAAGCCAATTTGGTCAAAGGTAGGCCAGATGCTCATATAGAGTTGAGATACTCTACTGGATATTCACAGTTGCCGTCAACTCTCCCTTCTATGATGACTGAATCAGCACTGTGGGTTGTCATGTTCATTCATTTGAGCTGTGATTCTAGCAAGCTGAGGAGTGGTTGGTGGAGTTTTATCCCTTCAGAGCGGCAAAAGTTAGACTGATGCAAAGAAAATAGAAAGTACCTGCATTCAGAGCCAGGCTGCAGCTGATTTGGAATAAGTTTGGAATTAGTAGGGCCAAATCTGAAGAGTCAATTGTGGGTACACACAGAAGATCAGATAAGCACAGTGAAAGGTGGTGGGGGAAGTTGAATGAAATGTAGTTGACAGATAGGGGTTATAGCTGTGGAAATCACCAAAGAGGTGACAGGAATTGAGAGCAGAGAGGGAGTAACAAACCTGGAATGGGAAGGAGCAGAGAGTAAGATGAGGGGCAGAGGCAAAGTGTGCTTATCATCAATGAAATCTGTATTGAGGCCTTGAGGCCTTGAGGAGCGGCAGCAGGGCCTGGAACGGGCGAGAGGTCACATGACATTTCATGTGACTTAGTGGCAGTGTTTTCATGTGACTTTTGGGTGTGGCGGTGCTGAGCTCTTTTCTTATATAGGACAAGTTTAGACCCGTGCCTTCGGCGCGCCACGTTTGCAGCTAATTCTCAGTTGCGGGCTTTTTTTAAGAAAAGAAATTTATACGTGTGGGTGCCGACTATGTCAGCACAGACCTTGCTTGCAGCAAAACCTTTTTTTTTTCCCTTTGAACTGGAGTGATATATCGCTAGTAGACACAATTGTGCAATTGAAATTTCATTTCTCCTTCAACCTTCTCCTGCTCCAGCTTGTTCGCAACATTTCCAATGAATTAATGGTGGAGGTCAGCTCGGAGAAATGGCAACACACACTTGGAGTTCACTGAGGCTCTTCGTTGAGTTGCTAATCCTAGGGACTGCCAGGGGTCTCCACACGATTCTGCATGTGTGCAGTGGTATACTCACTAATACTCCAAACTGAGCATTCAGCTTGCAGTTACAACCAAGGACTTCGATCTTTGAGATTCCAATGGCTGAGGGATATGATTGTATATAAAACAGTCTGCCACCGTCTGTGTCTACTCATGTATGCAGGATTCGACTCAGCTAGCCGACTTTAAAAGTGTCTTAAGACTTAAAATCTCCGGCACCTGCGACCTGCCTACATGTTATAGATCCCAGATTAAACACAAATGTAATAATTTCTGGGCGCTGGAGTGAATTTTTACAACTTGAAAGGGATTTGCAGAATCGCAGTACCGGAAAATTTGGTCATGTGAGGAGATTCAGGCAATGGAGTGATGTTTGTTGGATTCAGAATATTGAATCAAGGAGGTCTCTGAAAATGTTCAAGTCAAGTGGAGAGATTTCAAAACGGGTGTCCTCATGTACACGTGGACTCGGAAAGATTCGGCGAAAGGATCAAACTGGGTGGGCTGGGTCCCACGCAATTTTGAGGTTCCAGATACCTTGTCAAGCAATGTAACATATACATGGCCATCAACTACTACTACAGCTACCTAAACTACCTGTAACAGAAGTCAGTACCACAGATCTGTTTCAGAGCGGCAAAAGTTAGACTGATACAAAGAAAATAGAAAGTACCTGCATTCAGAGTCAGGCTGCAGCTGATTTGAAATTAGTAGGGCCAAATCTGAAGAGTCAATTGTGAGTACACACAGAAGATCAGATAAGCACAGTGAAAGGTGGTGGGGGGAAGTTGAATGAAATGTAGTTGACAGATAGGGGTATAGCTGTGGAAATCACCAAAGAGGTGACAGGAATTGAGAGCAGAGAGGGAGTAACAAACCTGGAATGGGAGGGAGCAGATAGTAAGATGAGGGGTAGAGGCAAAGTGTCCTTATCATTAATGAAATCTGCCTTGAGGCCTTGAGGCCTTGTGAGGAGCAGCAGCAGGGCGGGAACGGCGGAGAGGTCACATGACTTATCATGTGATTAGTGGCGGTGTTTTCATGTGACTTTTGGGTGTGGCGGTGCCATGCTCTTTTCTTATATACTACAAGTTTAGACCCGTGCCTTCGGCGCGCCAAGTTTGCAGCTAATTCTCAGTTGCGGGGTGTTTTTGAGAAAAGAAATTTATACATATACTTGGCGTACATTAGGATGTTGTGTACATTGGTACAGTACCTGCTTGTTCCTTGTAGGGACCTTCGCAGTAATACTATCCTCCTTCTCCTCCTCCTCCTTGGCCATCAACTACTACTGAAACTACCTGTAACAGAAGTCAATACCACAAATCTGTTTCAGAGCGGCAAAAGTTAGACTGATACAAAGAAAATAGAAAGTGGTTGACTTTCCATAAGCATAAAATATCCCTGAGTCATTTTCGAGGGTGCCAGCGATGCCATCAAATGCTGGGATATTCAGGTCAGCCTTTAACAGCCTGCATTCCCATAAGATAGAATAAATAAATCAAACTGGCCTTTATCTTTGTCCAAGGGCCGGAATGCACTCTGAGAGGCAGCAGGAAGCTGTTCGAATTTCCCTGAGATGAATTGGGAGCCTCGTGGTTCCAAATGAGGGTTCAGAGTAGTCATTCACTACCCAAAACGGTTTATTCTATCTAATATAATCTATCGGAGGGGTCCCTACCCCCTCTACAGATTATCATAGATTTGTCTTAAATCTTGTACATTTCTCTGTCTCCCACTTGATGGGGTCCTGACAGCTGCCTCGGCATCTCGCCGAAATGAACAAAAATAATCCGCACAGAGTTTTCTATGCTTATGGAAAGTCATCCAGTACCTGCATTCAGAGCCAGGAGGCTGCAGCTGATTTGGAATTAGTAGGGCCAAATCTGAAGTATGGGATTATTTTTTGCTGTTTAATAGTTTGAACTCCAAAGTTTTGAAGTACAATGTAGTCTGAAGTCCTTACTCGCGATCATGGGTTGATCCCGGCCGGGTCTTGTCGACCACCCAAATAGGAACATTTGCCCCTATCCGAACCTTTGTGTCAACAAAAGCACCTTATTGCTCAGCAGAGTTGAGTCAAAACCAATGGAGCAAATCTTTGTTTCAATACAGCTGCTCAGGGAGACCTGGAGAAAGTCATCTGCATTTGGATGCTAAACTGACTGAAGATATTGTCTCCTGGAGATTGCCCTTGAGAGATTAGCTGATTTTTCTAAGACATATTTGAAAACACATGTGTAAGTATACTATAAAATCCACCAACACATGTACCTCTCATGCCCGCGGGGGGTTCAAAGCTATATTTTCATGTGTGGGAAGAAGCCTGTCATTGATTTGCTGAGCATGCCGAGATCAATTTGACTTCAGACTTGAGACCACGAACCTTTCGACCACTGTTTTTGAACTTGCTCAGTTGCTGAAACCATGCATTAAGATCTACTGAAATCCCTTGAAACTATGATTATTTAGCCAAAATTGATCCCATACTGAAGAGTCAATTGTGGGTACACACAGAAGATCAGATAAGCACAGTGAAAAGTGGTGGGGGAAGTTGAATGAAATGTAGTTGACAGATAGGGGTATAGCTGTGGAAATCATCAAAGAGGTTACAGGAATTGAGAGCAGATAGGGAGTAACAAACCTGGAATGGGAGGGAGCAGATAGTAAGATGAGGGGCAGAGGCAAAGTGTCCTTATCATTAATATCAGGCTTGAGGCCTTGAGGCCTTGAGGAGCGGCAGCAGGGCCTGGAACGGGCGAGAGGTCACATGACATTTCATGTGACTTAGTGGCAGTGTTTTCATGTGACTTTCCCGTGTGGCGGTGCTGAGCTCTTTTCTTATATAGGATAATATAGGATATTGTTACTGTGGAAAACCACCCAAGAGTGCTTAAGATGATTTAAAGGACATAGCTACCAAAATTGTGGACTCTGGTATGTTTTTCGCCAGGAAATGCTAAGCGGAGCCCACGTGCTGCTTACAAATCACTTACGTAGGAGGGGGGGGGGATACCCCGACCCTCTGAGAAAAAAAACCGACCCCTGGTGCATTTTTCGGGTTTTCAAACCCTCTTGGGAGCGGGCGGAGAATACCTGAATCTGATTGCCGGGATCACTGAAAGCATCCGACGTCGGCAACTTGGTCGGCAACGTAGGTTCGGAGCAAGCCTGTCTCCGGGCCAGCGAGCCGGCCAATCTCGGAGAGAGGCTTGGGTTGGGCTTGGGACAAAGTGATGAAAACACCGAGGACCTTTGAAGATGAATTTCATCCTCAGTCCTCCTCCTGTCACAAACTTTGAGAGAGAGAATTGTTTAGTGTATGTCTAAAAGTTATTCTGCCTAGACCCCCATTTTTTGGGTGAACATTTTCGTTCCCTAGAGCGGTGTTGATGGGACCTTCCTGCAATGCCAAGAAAGGTCAAATCGAGATTCCGAGTGCCTCAAATTGCGTATTTTATGGACTCGATGGAATGGGACGACTATTTAAAGAACTTTTGCCTCTTCAGATTTTTTTCCTTGCTTTTCTGACGCGTCAGAAATCCTGTCAGCGGTTCCGCTAATTAATGTCACGTTGTGACACAGTGTGACCCGACACGATCGATTAGGACGCGAACCCTTCCGCCATGGCTGCCCTCCAGTTTGACACAAATTACTGGGAAGAACGACTAGGCGACCTCCCTAAAGCATCTCTGGACACCAAACTACATCTAATTCTCTCTCTGGGCATCTTCCTGAATGTCTCTGTTCGACACCTCCTTGTCTTTATCTTCACCTCAGAGATCAAGCCTGTGAAGGACCGTGCTGCCCGATTTCTTGGATACAGCACCCACTCATAGTGATCCTACTGCTATATTCCCAGTGGCCCACATGTTCTCTGTGTGGCTGGACCGATGCAAATCTCCCGTGCAGCGCGGACAGATTGCACAAATGATTACACCAGTGGCGAAAGCTGTCGTGCTTGAGGAAAGCGACCGAGTGATACATGATGTGTCGCTTCAAATCCGGATTAAGGATCTGACCATCAGTCGCATTCGGGAGCTTCTGGACCCATCCAAATTGGCAGCCAAGTACCGCGCATTAGCTCCATTCTTCTTTGAGCTACTCCACGTCTTCGTCGCGTCCCCGAACAGGTACCGCAAGTATAACATGGGTCGCGAGGCCGATGAGACGGAGGGAGATGATGGAACAGCAGAGGAGGACGCAGATTGGGGGGATGATCCAAATGAGGATTATGATGAGGCAGGGCACCCGGAGGCGGAGGCACCGTCAGAATGGGAGGGATTTGCGGGATTTAGCCGGAACCCGATCTTCGTAAGTCGTTCTTTGATCTTTGATTTGTCCCGCATTAATTCAGAGTGCCAGGCGATCATTGTAGCTATAAGCATGTTTGCGTCTGTCCGTAACCGCGCAACCAATCTTTTGCCGCTCCTCCTCTGCCTGTTCTTCAAGATCTCTGGAACCAGTACCCGTGTTATTCGGATGCTGAGCAATGTTGGCATCTGCGTCTCCGGCCGTACAGTGGAACGCCTCAAGGAGCGCATATCTGGGGATGCAATCCGACTCGGTGTGGCCTTAGCCCAGAGCGGGAAAATGTTCATGATCATCTTCGATAACATCAACATTTTCCTTCGCAAATCACAGCAACGGCTCACCAATCGAAACTCCATGATCCACGCAACCAACGTCGCTTTATTCGCCCTCGAGGATGTCCCCCCTGAAGCACAGGATCTTAAATCGAAGTTGAATCTGCGTGGTCAACGCAAAAAGGCGACCGTTGAAGATATCCTTCCCACCAATGATGATGACGCGCACATGGCACAGTCCTTCATTGCCCTAATTGCCGAAATCATCGTCCTCTATTGCCCCGGGAATGGAGAGTGGAAGGACCGCAGTGCGATGCTCCAGGAGATCGAAAAGATGATGCCCAAGGACCGCCCGTTGCCGCCGGATAAAACTGATGCGCGCCCCTTCGGCGTGCTCGATGTGAATGAGGGCTCAAAGAAGGGTGTTATTGATGCTATCGATGGGATCCGAGAGCGCTCTACACTGTCCAAAACAGAGTGGGCATCGAAAACACGTACAATTCAAGGCGACTGGTTGACATCCAACAATTTCCGGAACGGGCGTCGCATTCGAAAGGACGACATCAATGCCTACGAACGAATGGACTACGGAGATGAGCTGAGCGCCCTTTTTCACCACGCACTGCAGGCATCACACATGCTCATGAAGGTTCATTACGGGCATGCTATACGAGATCCCATGTCTCTTGCCGCACACAAGGGCATGCTCAATCGTACCTGGGATATCAACAAGCCTAACTATGCCGCATCAAAATCCCTAATCCGGCACTCGTTAATTGCCAGAATCTTACATTGTGTCATGTAAGTCTTGCCAGCGGCCGAATTTTGTTTTACTAATGATGTTATTAGGGTTAAGAACGGCTTCACGTTGATACTTGGGGGTGAGGGCCGTGGCAAAGCCTGGCAGGCACTCGTACTTATGTAAAGGGTTTTTTTTTTAGTCGTTACTTCTCAGCTAGGCTGGAGAAATAATGTGAGTCAATGCCGCTCGCGATTAAGCCTATAGATAATGTGACTGCAAATTCTCATCATTGATCAAGATATATTAGTTGACTTCAATGTGTGTTGGCTGTTTAGCAGATTAATTCAGTAAGAGAGTATGGTGGGAGCGACATGGATTACGAATGTAAGTACTGAACTGGAACAAGTGGGTATGATGTAGGATGATTATGTTGGAGTGTCGAAAATGGAAGTATTGCACTCCTTCTAGAGTTGAAGGTCATCCGGTGAGATGGGCTCACATGGGGCAAAATGTACTATTACCACGAGATCCTATGCCTAATGTGAAGCTTCTTAATTATATTTGGGCTGCAGGAACCAAGTGTCCCATCAACGTGCTCTCCAACCTTTGTATGTCCCACATTTGGTAACCTTTCCGGAGCTGAAGGTCATCCAGTGAGATGGGCTCACATGGGGCAAAATGTACTATTATTCCGAGATTCTATACTTAATGTGAAGCTTGTTCATTATATTTGGGCGGCAGGAACCCAGGGTCCCATCACGGGGCTCTCCTACATTTATTTGGTTCTTGTTTGGCACTGATCTGATGTTGAAGTCCATGCACCGGAAAGGGTACACCTGGAGTCAGGTATTTCATTTTCCTGGTATCGTATACCTCCTGTGATGCTTGGAAAATAAATTTGGCCCCAGAGGTCCAAGGGTCCCATCACAGGGCTCTCCTACATTTATTTGATTGATATTGGGCACTGATGTGATGTTGAAGTCCGTGCACCGAAACTGGTTCACCCGAGGTCATTACTTCATTTTGCTGTTATCCTATACCTCCTGCGATGATTGGGAAATAAACTTAGCCCTAGCAAACCAAGGGTCCCAGCACAGGGCTCTCCTACATTATTTGACATGCACCGAGATAGCATGGGCAATCCCGAGCAAAAGCATAGAGTGCTGCAGGGGGTTTCCTTGCACCTGAGGACAGTGTCATGACGAGCAGCTTCCAACCACTCGTGAGCAGCCAAGACAGCGATGTCATGGAGCAAGTGGCGTCTGGGAGGGTGGAGATATGTGCAGCAGTGCGGCAAAGAGAATGCTATGCCACGGGACTGTGATCGAGTGGCAGATGGAGAGGAGAAGGCATACTGCAACATGCCATTGCAGTGACTGCCCATGACAAAGACAAGGCAGACTGTTAGAAATGAACAAGAAAAAAGATGTGGAGGATCAGGAATCAAACTCTCGACAATGGAGGGAATATTACACAAGCAAGCACGGCCACAGCACGGCCACTAAATAGTCACAAAAAATGAAGTGAAGTTAAGCACAGCCACTAAAATCCATTCAATACAACCTCTAAAATCATTAGCATAGCCACTATTTCCTTTACAAACTTGAGATGGGACATTTTGCGACGAGCCTGCAAAAACCTCATCTGTGTTCGATCAAAAGAACGATTACATAAGTACTCGTAATCTCAGCTCAAAAAATGGCAGCCCACCCTGCAAGAACTCAAAGAATTGTCGGCCATACTGTTCAAAGAATTCGCAACAACTACTGCGGCCAAACACTGTGTTCCGACCCCCCGTAGACACAGATGTGTGTCTACATGTGGCTACGTCTGTAGCCACAGTGCGTCTACCTCTGCCTACCTGGGTCCACCTGGGTCCGGGCCGTAGACCAAGGTGGGTTTGGGTTTGTGGCCTGCTATTAGGGCATAAATCGATTCCGACATTCTTGTTTCATGGTCACAATTGACGGAAGATCAACTAAACATTGCGCCAGCTTCAACTGGGTCGTATTTACAGTTGTTTATTCGCGGATCAGAGACTCCCTGAAACAACATTGTGAGAGCCTATGGAGGCTGCAAAAAGTCATATGCACATTGCTAAGCCCTTAAATAGCCGAACAAAGTCAGCCAAGGTTCGTGAACAATAGGTAAGCCCAGGAAGTCCAAGGTAGCCCAATGGAAACTGATGTAGACACAGCATGACTACGTGATGTAGACTCGGCTACATCATCGTAGCCAAAGGTGTGTCTATGTCTCCGCCACAGCCCTTGTCTACCCCCATCGACGAACGTAGCCAGGGGTAGCCCAAGCAACGTCATCGTAGCCACACCTGTGTCTACAGGGGGCCGGAACGCAGTGAAAAAGGCCAAAGCTGCAAATGACGACTATGTTGCGCACTCGGTATATTTTATTCAGGATGCCCTATTCTTCTGCAAGTTCGAGAAATCGGTCAGCATTGCCGATGCAGGCGGTGTCATGCGTGTTCTCAAATATTGGGCGCTCGCATTCCGAGGAGCCGGGCAACATAATTATGCCCGTGAATGTGTCGAGGTGATAATCCGGACCAAGTACGAGATGACCGACGCGCTGCGACTCGCTCGGGAGAAGTCTTGGTTTTATAATCGACGGGGAATATATGGGCGAAGCATTGCAGCTGACCTATATCTCGAGCAGAATAACTATTGGGTGAAGGTGAGCCTCTTCCTGTACAAAAAAATCTGGGCTCATAATTCCAGCGTGTGTTTATTGCAAGCGGAAACGGAGTCACAGTCGAATACATCATCGCGAAAGGTTCAGTGTGTGTTGAAGCATTCCGAGAAATCAGCCATTCCGTGGCTAATTTCTTTGGGGACTCCGTGCCCGTCGGCACAAGGAAGTTGCTTTCCACGAAGATATTCGGGCTCTTATCGAAGAGATGGTTCGTCTCAAGGCTCATGTCATTGCACCCGAAGGGCATTGTGTACCTGCTCCATCAAAGGCAGGACGCAAGAAGAAGAAAACCGGGATCACTGCACCGGTCACGGCAGAACCTCGGTCGGCCATTGTCGATGTTATTGTCGAAGGGGCGCAAGAATGGCAAAGCAAATTCCAAGAATATCTTCGCAATACCACTTGGGATCCGAAACTCGGATATCCATTGGTCAAGGAGAAAGCAACACCTCGGGATACTCGGCTTCTCAAAGGGACAATATTAGACCGCACGAATGAAAACCCCATATCGTACGATGGTCATGACGATCTACATGGAGATGAGATCGCAGGGGCAGGGCTAGGTGCGGGAGCTCTCGGAGGCGGAGATGAATTTAGTACGGGCCTGGAGGAGGCATAGTATTAAATGATGTAGTAGGTACAGAGTCCAATTGTGCGTGTGGTGATAGGGAATAAGCTGGCGCGGGGATATAATTAGGTGGATAATACTGAAAGGCCGGGAATCCGTAAGGAGACATTGGGCGCGAGGGGGCATTCACGGGCAAAAGCTGCGCATAGTTGGGACGGCTGGGAATCGAATTCGGTGTGATGGGATAGAGGCGATGATTTAATGTTGGCATTGGAGTCTGCTGAGCAACAGATGGCCGATAATAAGGGGAAATGTGATTCGGGGTTGTTTCTGGTGTCTGAAGTGGAGCAGGAGGTCGAATGCGTGTATTATAGTATACAGGACCCGACGACTGGAATGTGCCTGCTGTCAGAGCAGGAGGATATCGCACGGCCAAGGATGGAGGGTTGTGTACGGGCACGTGTGATCTTGGCAATGAAATCGACTGCCTGTTAGGCACTGGGGTTTCGGAGCGCAATGGTAGAGCTCCAGGGGAGGAAAACACGTCATCTGTAACGAAATTGTGGCCGGAGTTGGGTGTATGAGGGGTGGAAATGGAATTTATTTGCTGGTCGCGCGGAGTGCGCTGGTTAGGTGAAGCCTGAGCGTGATTTTGCGTAACCATCGGACGTCGCACGGGGGTAAAATTAGGCTGTGGGGGGGCAGGTACGGACACGCTCCCTGCTCGGGTTTGTTTGTGGGTCCGGTGCTGCGATTTTGGGGTCGTCGACACGAAGATCGTCCGCCAATCAGAAATGATCACAGCAACGTCACGAAAGTCCTCGTCTGTGCCGAAGTCCCAATGCTTGACCACAGCTAAAATCTGCTTCTTCCCTATCACGGGTTCCGATAGAAACTTCCCAGATGAAGATACGAGAGCCTCCAGGGTCCGTGGAGGCAAGGCAACTGCGGGCGAGAGAAACTTGCTGCTCCCACGCTCTTGTGCTGCAAAATTCGCCACTGCACAAGGCGTTCTCGCAGTGTGTCTTTATCTGCTTTCGAAACCGATTGACCCTTTGCAAGCGGCTCGAAGTCAAGGGTAGCCGTGGTGTCATCAGATGCGGCAGAATCAAGTGATGCCGGTCTCGACTCTGAATCGTCTTCCTCTGGCTCAGCAATTGGATTGACGAACTCCGCTGCAAACTGGCGGAGACGGTGATCACGAGCACTCGACGGCCGAAACCATGCAAGGCGTGCCGGATTGCATACGCCACAACAGCGATCTGCGGGCAGTGATTTCCCAGGCAGGTCAATCTCGGTCCAGTGCAATTCATACACCGAGTTTTGCGACACCTCCCCGACGAACTTGGGAGCGGTCGCATCCAAGCTAGTATATGTTGTCAATCCCGTACGTGGCCGGAAAACCTTGGCAATAATCCGGTGAGAACAGCCTAGAATAAGGTATTCAATCTCGGGAAGTACACCAACGAAATAGACTTACGCTGTTCAGGAGTGGCTCTGTCCCGGAATTGATAAAACCCTCAAGCGTAGGCTCGATTCGGGACCGAGATGTGGTATGTGTTTTCGGCTCGAGCAGTACCTTGCCCTGACCCGTGAGACGCTGAACTGCAGGGCCTGCGAGTCTAGCATCTGGCAGAGTCGGACGAAATGCCCAGGGTTGTACCAGCAGGATACAGGTCCCGATTGTACCCGAGCCACGTCCAGTGCGGCCCCAATGTTGCACTAAAACTGCTAGAGATTTAGGGCATCCAAATATGACGGTAATTTTGACGTTGTGGACATTACATCCCATACCGGCCGCATCGGTGCAGCAGATAATGTGATACCTACCGCTCATGAACCCCTCCCAGCAATCTTTCTTCGCATCCTCGGAAATGCCGGATGAAAAGGAATATACACAATCGCGTAAGTGGTCGGGAAGTGCAGATCTGAGTGTGTTGATACCCTTCTCGCATATGACGGTTCCTTTGTACAAAAAATAAATTCAGGCGCGCGCGTGGTTTCAGCGCGCGCGCGAGGGTCAATCTATTTTTAAGTTACACTACGTTACATCCGATCTTGCCCGACGACAGTATTCGCCAGAACGGCCTACTGCGCAGCGGTCTGCGCTGCACCATCGTCCCGGAAAGGCAAAGACGCTCTCACAGCGTCTCAGAGTGACGCAATGGGGTGCAAGAAAGCCGGAGGGGGCTAGAGACGTCCGCGGACGGGCAAAGAGGATCGTGTGCAGCACGAGCGGGGACGGCGAAGGGAGGTGGGTCTGGTGTTCGCGTGGGGGGGAAAGAAAATGCGCTGGCAAAAGTTGGACCTGTTTGGTTGATCACATCAGGGCGCACGGACCATTTCGACGTGGCGTGACACTGGTGACCTTTCCGAGTCTCCGATTTTTCCCTCCCTTCAGTTTGTCTTCATCTTCAGCGGTCGGCAACACTCCGACAACATCGTGAATATGGGATTCCCTTTCTGGCCTTTCAATTTAAATCCCTCTTGCTTATTTGAACTTGAACTGCCAGTCACTGCGGACTGCAGCACCGTCACAGACCTTCTCAGTGCCAATGCTGTCGTCTTCCAAGCGCCCGCTGCCTCCGGGGAGTGTCGGAGCTTCAGGCGATGTTGCCGACGTGCATTGACAGCCATTGACGGCGCTTGGAGATATTCCCAAATGTGATTAGGTCATATACGTATACGACCTCGCGCGCGCGCTAAAACCTTGCACGCGCGCGCGTAAATCTTTATTTGTACAAACGAACCGTCATATCGCAGTCCGATTCGGAGTCGAAATAAAAGAGCATTTTGTCGATTGATTTGCGCGGCGTCTGCGCATCCATCGTCTCAGGAAGTAGATTCAAGATGTCGAGTACTGGGTTTGCCGGATTCGAGATGGTTCGTGTCAAATACAAGAGAATGTGCCGGTCGCACCCAACATCGAGGCCCCAGAACGGACGGTTTCCGAAGCCGAGTGAGTTCCAGATTGTATCGAATGTCAGTGTGGATGCGATCACAGTGCATGCAACGACCGGGACCTCCTGTCCGGTGTAGCTGCGGAGCATCTCTAGTTTCTTGTACTCGGGACGAAACTCGTCACCCCATTCGTGGATACAGTGGGCCTCATCGACGACAAGTGCGGTAATTCGAGCCCGGAATTTGGGATCCTTCCAGAGGCGAATGAAGCTACATCAGACTTTTGACAAGCAGCTTGCATCAGGAAAATGTTCCGTGGATGGCAGTCTGGCCGTCTGGCGGGGTGTGGCTGTGGCTGTGCTCCAGACGTGCCATACGGCCACAACTGCCAGTTTTTTCAAGGTGCCATTTTCTTTGACCTGGGGAAAATTAAGAAGTTCATTTCAGTAACAAACTTGTGGCTATAAATGATTATTCGGTACTGGCTCATCACGTAAAACGGGCCTGAACCAAGCCCAAACATCTATTCGCAATCTATTCAAGTATATTTATTATCAGCTGCACCGGTTTGGTTCTAGGCCGGGGCCCTCACCCTTGATCTAATCTGACCCGAGGAACCCGATAATGTGATATGCATTCCAAAATACCATTCAGATCCCAGGGAACTTATGAGAGGTTGATTGGGGTTTCGGCCAAGTCAATTGAAACTCCGATCGATCACGTGCAATTGCGTGCTTGTTGATGCCGTTGCCGCGTATCCTTGTCCTTTCCCCCCATGTCGTTCTCCCCGCTCTCTCACAGACTTGCCTCAAGAATCAACCGCAAGACCTTCTTGTACAAGGCCAAACAAGGCCATTCAAGGTCATTCAAGGTGGCAAGCTTGCAAGGCAACAAGTTGAGTCCCAAAATTCGACAAGCTCTCCGGAGGTCCCTAGTTCGGTTCTGTCAAGTGGCACAAATTCGCCCAAATTTGCGCTGAGCACCTACGAACGGCCGCGACAAATTTCAGTGGGCATTCTCCGATTTTCCAAGAGACTGTCCGGGCTCGTTCTGAGTGTTATGAGAGCAGTCTTTTCATTCCGCTTTGACCTTGTGACCTTGTGAGCTTGCGGACAAGCTCACAAGGCCAAACAAGTCACAAGCTAATTGTCAAATTGCTGATGTATCAGAGCAGGCCATCTCAGGTGAGAAATACACGAGCTGGGCTGTCGTTCGAGCTTCCTTCCAAAGGCTAGCAGTTTTGGTGTTGTCCTCATTGATCAGAATGGCATTAATCCCCTCTTTTCGTGCTTGGTCCACCTGTGCTGCATGTTAACTGGCTGGAATGCGCCTGATGGGTCCTTGCATTGCGCACCTGGTCTCTCTCCAGGGCCTTCAACGGACTGACCACAAGCACCACTTTTTTCTTTCCACCCAAGACCGCGAGCCCTTCGAAGATCAAGCTCTTGCCATAGCCCGTGCCCGCCAAAAAAATGCTGTCGAAGCCTCGGATGATTCTACTGATAAGGCGGACCTGCCACAGCTGGGGAACGAAGGTCAGCGCAAGCAATGTAACCAGCTGCGCAGAGATTTCGGCATATGTAAGCTTTGCCGGGGTAGTGCCCTGCAAGCGGGTCGCGCTTTTACGTGAGCAACGTCTCGGGGTGCCTGGGGACCTAGGAGGGGGCTTGGGGAAGTGTTTTCGGGGTGTCTGAGGTTGCGGTGTAGCCATCGAGCGAGAGCGAAAAAAAAAGTTAAGAGCTTTTGCCGATCGTTCCCAATATGGAAAAAGGATCGACGGTCTAGGCGCAATTCAGCTTTCGCCTTCGTTAAGGTTCCTCCGTCTAAAATTTGCCAATTAAATGATGCAACGGAACTTCTAGATAAAAAACAAGAGACTTTGCCAACTTAGATATTTAATTTCACCCCAGGGGAAAGCAGAATGGGGCATTTGAGAAAAGTCAAGAGCGTTCACTTCGGGGGCATTCAGTGCCTTTTATAAGCTTGCCATCGGAAATCCGAGTTGGCCAAAGTCTAAGTTGATTGAAAATAAAAAGATCATATCGAAACCGCCCGGCGATTCACGCACTTTTGAAAGCGCCAGGACGCGACGAAGGTCCTGCCCATTTTCATCATCTTGGCACAAGCCTCTTCCGTTGTTTGACCAAAAACTCAGCCCGCATCAACAAACAATGGAACGGCAGGCTTGATCCGAACCTATCGGCAACGTAAGAACGACCACCTCTCATTTAGCATTCACCTACGACCACAAGCGCCCTTGCGGCGACCCCCGCCGTTTAACAAGTTGCCGTACTTGCCAGGTCAGCCTGTGGCAGCATTTACGTTCCTCACGGTGCCTGAAGCTAAGCAGCTTAGCTCTTCGGCTGCAAACTCACCCTGGGCGCCACCACCGCCGCCGCCGCCGCGGCTGCTGTGCACCTAGATGAAGGCCCACTCAAGAAATCAATAACGTTCGGTTTGTTTCACTTCATTGGGATATACATGCGAGATTTCTTTAATGGAAGTAACGCTATGAGGATGGTGATGGTTGATTGTGCAGGCTGACAGCGTTTGAGACTTCGTACGGTTACAGTACCATAGTTTCGAATCCTCCGCCCCTTTCAGTCACCTTCTTTGCGTTTGCAGGGTCGCTGCATTGAGTCGCTTACCTTTTCACGATTGTCCCCGTCGATGAATGAATACTGTACGTTACCCTCCGCAGATGTTTGAAGGCCACGGTGAGTCCTCGACACGACTGATCCTCTCGCTTGTGACCCTTCCTCTTTTATTGCCTCGCATCCCTTTCCTCTTGTCCATAGTAGTTGTTTCATCTCGTGTTTTGAATTTTCAGACCCGTTCGTTCTTTTGCCGTCAGTCGACATCTACCTTACGGGAGTTATCATGTCCCAGTTCTTTACATATTGGAATTCTAGCGCGTCGTGTATGGAAACCCGGCCCGGGAGCATCACGCTTTTTAGCGAGCGTCGGCATGATGCCGCCTGATGCCCAGCGATTTCGACTGCTGTCAGACCCCGGAAGGAAGTTTGGTTTCTCCCCCGCGAGCGTTCACTTCACACCGGGATTACGGAAATTTCGGGGCAGCCGTAGTTTCGATACGGCACGTGACCATTTCGGGCGCGCCGAAATGCATCGGCCTTCCCATATATAGCAAGGTAATCCCGGTGTGCTTGCGCGTCATCATCTCCATGACAAGGAAAATTTCCCACTCTGTTCAGTCAACACCTTCGAGTCCACGATGAAACTGGCCGAATGCGGTAATCCCTTGTCGTCAAACTCAGGCCGGCCACTGAACGTATTGAATCAACACTTTGTTGCTTGTATTGACATGTAAAGGAATAAAATTGTTTCGGACACCATGACCAAGTAATGAGAAAAAATAGGCCAACCAGCCATAAGACAACAGTGCAAATTGAACCGGGGGGACCTCAAGTAGTAATTCAACGCGTTTCAAGTAGTCCAAATTCCTCGAGATTCTGAACCATGACAAGTCAGTCTCTTTACATTCACTGTTTCTACTGTCCATAAATTTCACAATTACAGCACTCTCCTCTGATTACCTTCGGTTGCCATTAAGGACCATTTCAAATTCTCACTGGAAACTCATACGGAACCAGGTGCAGCGAGCGTGGAATGGCTGTATTTGTGTGTTCCCGGGTGAACACGACTCGGTTCTGTATGCACAGTTCAAACTTCAGTACATCTGAAACTGGAGTGTCAGGCTGGCCAGAGGCTTTTCAGGGCCCTACCAACATGGACCATCAGACCTGGTGTTGCAAATGGCAAGTTTCACTGCTGTCGTTGCATTATTCACACTGGGAGCCAGGGCTATGAAAAGTCTTCTACCAGTTCCCCGCTCCTCACGCTCTTTAATCCATGACAACCACAATGGTCGGAAATGAGCACAAGCCCAGCCGCAAGTACTCCTGATCTTCAGTGAGCTATTGACCTGATATTTGGTTGTAGCACGACTTGAGACATTGCCCTATTTATTCATCGCTATTGGAAAGTGCGGAAAAACGAGATCTTGTGCCTTGCTGCATCACTCATCAGAATAGGAATCAAGGCAGCGGTATATTTCTTTGGGGATGGAGAGATCAGCAGTGGTCCGATCCGTAAGACGCTGAGCTCCAGGTCGTGGGGCGATGGGGATGCACGAGAATGAACCAACTGCCATGCTCCACTCTATGTACTGCCTCTACGCTAGAACTCAACCACTACGATAGGATCTGAAAATGACAATACAAAGTGAGTCAAAGGTGTGGGGTGGGTGGGAAAAAGAAATTGTCTGTGAGCCCATCGGCGAACGTACGCAAATCATAAGTACGTACTTTGGACGTCGGGCCCGCGGGTTTCTCTGCTGCTTGTTCTGGCGCAGCGGCGCTCGGGAAAAATTATCAGCTCTGCACACGGTGCCGTCATACAGAATACAACATACCTTCGTAGCCCTCGGACGCGCGGGCTTCTCGTCGACTACGGGCCCGGGTTCTGAAGGTTACGAACGTAGGCGAATGAATGGCGCGCGAGATGCACGATAGAAAGACGTACCTTCGTGGATCTCAGACCCGTGGGCGCAGCCACGGCTGCAGAACGCGCGGACTTTTCTGTCAGGGCGAGGGCAGGCTTCTCTGCAGGTTCACGCGCGCGCGCTTTGGACGTGGGCTTGCCTTGAGCACGCGGCTGCGCATTCGCCTCCGCCTTCGACTTGAGCTCCGGCTGTGATGTCGGCTTCAACGTCGGGGGCAGGCAGCATCGGCTGCTGCGGTACGTCATCGCGGGCGGGGCTGATGGTAATCTCGAGCGGGTGATTCGGGTTCGTTTCCGACGCAGAGGATGGCGCGCGCGGGGGTGGCCGTGGCATAAGGATCAGGGACGCGTCGCTTCTGAGGAGAGGGCTGTACGGGTGTCAGGTCGTCGCGCTCCGTGACCGGTTCGCGCGGCGTCTGGTCGGCGCAGGCGGGGTCGAGGGGTCCGTGTGGCGTTAGGTCAAGAGCACGCGCCATGTCGAGGGCGATGGCAGCCCTCCGCGTCGATGAGCATCCAGCCGTCCCCCGCACGCACGTCGAGATCGGCCCGCTCCGGTGGAGGTGTGTGCCGCGGATTCTCGGCAATAAATTCATCCGCGGGCCTACCAGTAGTCGGTCAGCAAATCCCGTCCCAACGGACACAAGGAGGTAAACGCACATAGGTCCACATCCCGCCATCTGCTCCGCGTACATCAACAGACGCGCCGCGCTGCCTGTAGCTGGGTCCCCATCGCCTGCGCGGCGAGCTGGAGAGAAAACGCACCTTCGTGGGCTTCGGGGCGGGTACTACTGGCTCGCCGCCGGCGGACAGCGCGTTCTCGGTGGTGGCCGACCTACGTAGGCTTCACGCGCACAGAGAAAGTGGGCTTGGGTACTCTTGACACGACTTGAGATATCGGTGCGGCGGGGACATTCGCACGCGTCGTCGGGCGCAGGGGGGGGGGGGGGGGGGTGTATTATATATTATACTCGTCAGGTCCACAATATGAACGACGAGTTTACGGAAGGTATACATGTGGTACTGTACGGGTGGTTATCCTTACAGAAATCCTCAAGATCCCAACCGAGCACAAACCAATTCCAGGGGTTAGATCACACAAGACGCTGGCCAAGTGTGGACTGGCCGGCCACTCGTACGGCGGGACCTCCGGATAAAAGCTGTGCACCAGTTCGGAGTTTCTCTCCTCCCCAGCATAAATCCCCGGAGTCCACCAGTACATACAAAGCTGTCGCATGTCGTCCCTTTGCACGGCAAATGCGATTTTACGTGCAAGGCACGGGTGCATCCACGCAGTGAGCATGAGGAACACCAGGAATATTACATGCAAGCACGTAAATTCCGAACTCCGTACACGTCTTAAACCAGTTGGGTGAAGAGAGGCGTGATCCCTCCTCCTGGGACGGCGTGTTCGACTTCCTAGGAAGGTCCACAGCCAAGAGAAAAGTACATGGCCGGAAAGAAAAGGCAGAACATGGGACAGGTGGGACAGAATCACATGTCGTCCCTTGGAACAGATGGGTGCAATAATCAAGTGCGAGGGACGGGTGCATGTACACATAACATCGGGGTTGCATCAAAGATTTTTTGAACATCATAAGCCAGTTTTGCCAGGAGAGGCATGATCTCTCGTCGGGGCAGAATATCCCGAAAGAATTTGAAGGCGTTTATGGGGTCCAATGTGCCTGAAACATCCGGCAAGGTGTCATAGAGTTGGGTGAGAAACACATCTCGGACGGGTAGTAGATCCGCATGTTGGCAAGCGAACATGGCATGAGCAGGGTCCTCGATGTAGGCATAGCAAAACCTGCACAGGCGCCATTCAGATGGAACGATCTGCTTCCCACGTTCCTTCCATCCCACGTTCCTTCCATCTACGTCGTTCAATTGCCAGGGAATGGCCCGATAGTATCATGCGTGTGAGTGCGCGTCGGTGTTCCGACGTCTTGACTCGCAGGTAATGGCGAAAGTCCAAACTTTTCTTGACCATTTTCTGTGTCTCCTTGTCCATCTCCAGGCGCCCAACCAGAAGGTCTCGAACTCGAGAAGAGGATTCGATTTCAGTATCAATCCATGCCTCCATTGACAATTTCACTCTCTTCATGATGGATTTAACATATTCAACAGATACGTCCAATGAGATGTTGAACTCCACTGGGATGTGAAGCCGAGAGAGCACAATGCGGAGGTCATTAATCCATAACATTTTTTGGGACCGAGCAAGAGTTATGGAGTCTTGGAGTGCGTTCCAGGCAGGTCGCTTGTGGTTGAGTTCGAGTCTGTAGCAGACAGCAGATAGAGCCAAGTATACCCGGCGGTATTTGATAGGCCATATCCCCGTCTCAGAAAATAACACTGCCTTCAGAGATCGTGAACCAAGACCAAGCATACGGCGAAGGAATGTACATTGAACTTTCTCAAGCATTTTGAGGCTTTTCGAGTCGACATCCAAACAGACATCACAACCAGCCGTGAGATATGGATCCACGCGTGCCATGTATACAGCGTGCGAGCATCCCAAGCCGGAAGTGAGCCCACGAAACGATCCAGCCCGAGGATCACGTTTGCCACAGTACGTGCTTTCCGTGCTTTGACTTTATATTGCTCTCGCCAGATAAACTTGGAGCCCATATCAAACCAGACACCAAGACAGCAGGCTATCCGGGCGAGGGAGATGCGCTGACCTCCCAGGTGGAAGCTTGGAACAATTGTTGGGTGCGGGCCATAAACCTGAACCAAGCACTGTGGGATCGAAGTTTCGCAACCATTGTTGTTGCACCAGCGCTGTGCCCCATTAAGGTGGACCTGAAATCCCCCAGCGCTTCCCGAAGCTGTCATAATATCATCGGCGTGTTCAACACTGCTGATAGGGACCCCGTTCAGTTCAATATCTTCCGGGTGCCATGCAAGAATAAAGTCGGACATGAACAAATTCCAGAGATGAGGTGATGCCGGGTCACCCGTTAAAATTCCGAGCAGCGACCTGAATGCTGAAGCTAAGCGTCCGTCGAGCCGAACAATGTATCGGATACGGTCATAGAGGATTTTCAACCACTCGATCATTGGCCCGGAGATTCCCATGGCGGCCAATTTCACCCAGAGGGTTGATCTGTCTGTGCCGGGAAAGGCATTCTTCAAATCCAAGTATGCAACATACAGTGGTTTGTTCGAGTCATAGGCCTTGTCAATCAGGCATGTCAGGACGAAGACATTGTCATTCGTTCTGAGGTGTTCTTGAAACCCATTTTGGGTAATTGACATTACGCCCAAGTCTTCGGCTGCCTCGCGGATTCGCCGGTCAATGATCAACGTGAGCATCTTGAGCATGCAGCACTCCAGGGCTATGAGGCGGTAGCTCGAAGGCTCTGCTGCATCCTTGTCCTTTTTCAGATTCCAATCAACAGCGCAATCAACCAGAGTCGGGGCATGTCCTGCTTCTTCAGGCAATAGAGGAAGAACTCAAGCAGTTTCTCATTGGGAATGGCAAGGCAGTCCTCGTATGAAAAATCATCCACGCCTGCAGAGGTGTCAAGTCCATGCTGTTTAATGTGTCGCTTCATCCACTCCACGTCCTCGAGGGTTATGTCGCGAGTACATGTCAGCTGTGGTGATGTATCAATCGGCTTCGGGGTCAGTTCCCCAGCCATACGCACATTAAACTCTAGTTGTTCGGTGTTGAACGTGGAAGGAGTGACCTCGGGGTAGTTCAGACGTGCCTCGAAGTCCGCTGAAAGTCGTGTGACCGTAACTTTAGACTTTTTGGGGCGTGGGTCCGTTCGTTTTCGCACAAAGTCCCAGAATTCTTTGGGATTCTCACAGGCCAGCAGCTCTTTCCGTAGACCTGCCTGAAGTGCGTGAACCTTTGCGCGGCCCCGGTGGAACTGACCCATATATTCCGTGTCCATGTCATCACCGGAATTCCATTTTTTCGGACGTGGTGGGGAAACTTCTGGCAAATCAGTATAGACCTTCCGTGCAGAGCTCAGAGGTAAGAGGGCAACATCTGGTACATGGAACTCATTGGCCGCAGGTCTGAATAAGAATGCTTCGTGTTGTGGAGCAAGTTTGAGGGCTCTCTTGGCAAGAGAGAAAGTATGCTTCCGAGATTCATTATTTGCACTCCAATCAACGTAAACGAAACAGGTGCGTGCATGACGTGCAGACAGTAGTTTGACAGTGTCCTTGAAGATATCACCGTTTTTTTCCGGGCCAACCGAGTTCCGAATTTCGAGCTGCAGCGTAGCATAGTTGGCGGATCACCAATTGAGATGTACAAAAGATGACAAGACATGTCGTAGGCAAGCTCTGCAAGAGTGCTTCATGGATGGCAAATATTCGTGCACGGTCAGCAGTTGCAGGATCAGGACCCGGGACTGCCAGAGACAAATTGAGAGGAGACGATGGCCCAAAGAATATACCAGCACCGGCGGATGCGGTCTGGGATCGAACACCTTCAACATAAATGTACACAGGCGGTGATTCCGCAATTATGGGTCCCCAGAGTGAATCCAGTGCTTGGTCAGGGGTCCGCCTTGCGTCCATGGTGGCTTGGTACAGGTCATCAATTGTTCGATTCCCACGAAGATCGCGGCGCTCAATAGGCTCATGAGGAATTGGCTCGTTCCGCTGGAAAGTGCTTGCATCTAAAGTAATGCAGATTCTCGTGTGGTCCGACCAATCATCATCCGGGTCTTCCGTTGGAGATTCAACATGAAACTTGGAAACTCTAGGTATCAAGCCTTTCGAGACGATAGCGTAATCAATAACAGATTCTCCGCCGGGCTGCCAGGAAGTAAAGCGGTCAGGTGATGCAGTCTCTAGACCGGTTCCATTGAGAATCACAAGTCCATATGAATCGCATTGGTCTAAAACATCTCATCCACGTGTGCTGGTTTTAAAGTCGGGGTCGGACGAAAATCTGGCAAGATTCATGGTCTCGGATTCCACTTGCGAAGAGCCCGTGCGTGCATTCACGTCCATGAGGCCAATTACTCCTTTATCTTCGATTCGGGTGCATAGGGCCACGGTCTCCCATAACTTTTGAATGGGTTCGACCTCAGTCCAGCCTTGCCAGCGGGATGTTACCGGTGGGATGTATGCTCCAATTAACCAAATGGAGCCCATATCTAGCACCAAGATATCGGGAGAGCTCAAATTTGACTTGGCAAAATGAATATGATCGCGGATTAAAAGTGCGACCCCCCCTCCGCGCCGTCGCCCACTGAGAGTGGGCTTGCGCGGAAGAGACAGTAGTGTAAAGCCAGGGGGTATGTCTGCAGCTTCGTCTTCCCCGGGAAGCATATCAGTCTCAGAGAAGAACATGATATCATATTCCTTCAGAATGGTCTGGAACTCTGAACTTGTCAATTTCAGTGAAAGGTCATGGTGTATATTCCAGTACATAACATTAACAGACGAAGCACGGTCTGCAGCGACGGGGGCTGAAGGGCCAGTCCGCGCCGCTCGCAAACGGCTGGAGGAACGTCCAGGCGCCACACGGGAAGCCTGGGAGCGAGACCCAGTGCCGCGGGTTGACCGTTGACCTCCAGTCAAACCTGACGTACCCCGTGTCCCTGGCCTAACTGAGCTAGACTCGGAGACGCTCCGTGCGTAGTCCATAGCTATGGCAAACATACTGTGCAAAAAGTATTTTCATGTTCGTTTCCAAGCTGGGAGGACAACTTGATGATTTTCAACAACTTTTTTGACAACTTACAGAGATGACAACTTCAGATCAAGCACAACTTTGATTCTGAAATTTAATTTATACACAACTTTGGCTATGTGAAACTTTGCATTCATGCAACTTCCAACTTCACATGTTGCAACCTTGGGCATGTGTATCTCATAAGAAGGCAACTTCAGTTAGGTCCGGAAACAGCTTCGCGAGAACCTAGCCGCAGCCAGCGACACCTTTTGTCAGCCCCACTTGCAGCTTGAGACTTGAACTGCCAGTGGGTGGAACGGATACCTTAGGAAAGCTTCAGTTGGGTCGGATGTAATTATCTATTTGACCAGAAGAGATATGACAATCATTACGGTATGGATATAACTCCGGATAATGTCTGCATGAATGAGGTTTCTAAGAGAATGGGACATTAATGATTGATTTCTGAGCCGCATATTTGCTGAGGTCCTGACAAAACCCCAAGTTAAGTCAACATTCCAGCCCGAGACACGATCAATCAGGCTTTTTTACCAGGTGTCGCATCACTCATCTGCTCTGTCTAATGCTATAACTGCCGAGGCCAATGATGCTCAGATACTACCGTGTTGGATGGTTACTGTACATACCTGTAGTGAAGCAACGGTCATGCTCACAGTCGAGGTCATTGCATTGCATTTTTTTCATAGGGTCACGGTCACGGTGAGCACTGTTGCTTGAAAAAAACTGTGACATCAATGGAGAACAATCTTGAAAATCTCCAACACTACAGTGCACGGCATCACATCACGGTTCCGGATTTGGCAGTGAACATGTCAAAACTTTCAAGTCGCAACTACATTATGCCATCACCATGGGGGGATCCAGAAACACCTGAGAACACTCCAAGGAAGCCTAAAGAATAGATCCTCTGCTTTGCAAGTCAATTGGAGAGGATTTTATTTTTTCACCACGGAAAAAGTGAAACAAACCCTAATGATGCCATCATGTTCCCTTATTGGGTAGGGTTACGGGCACGTGACCCACGGGGTCTGCCGAGGCAGCTTTCAGCATCAGGGAAAGGGACGCAGGGGCGGCTCAGAAAGCAAGGTAGACACATTTAGGACACTTCTGGATCAGTTCTAAAGCTCCTCAGCGCCAGGAAAGGCCTCTGGGAACAACTTTATTTTCTCCGAGGTCCAGAAAAGTGAAACACCGTGGGAAAAAATGAGTTTTTGGGCTCAATTGCATTCGTTTGGCCAGTTTCACGGCCCAGAAAATCAGAAATAAATCACAAAAAAATCTTCGACCCCGAAAAACACGTGCAGAGAAGTGATGCCGTGCACTGTAGTAAAGTTATTCTAAGGGGCTGGGCAGCTCGCTGTCCGGAGTTTTGGACTCCAGACTGGCAGAAGTCCCCTCAAACTCACCCTTTCCGGCTTAAACATGAAACTTTTGACAGCAGATTGTTGCGAATTTTTGCAAAAGTCACGGTCTTGGTCATGCCCGTTGGCTCAAAAGATTGTAACGGAAATGTCACGGTCAATGATGTGTTGCTTCACTACAGGTATGTACAGTATACAGTTTCCGTAATATGGCACCACGACCCCCCATCCGACATGTTTTACCATACCGTCGAGTACGGTGTTACAGGTGCAGCCAAAATTACATAAAAAAACAAGGAAATGGACATAACCTAGACAGAACTCACTGGCCCGAAGGCCAACAACCACAACTGCGCATTTGGGATGCTGTGTAGTCTCCGCCCATACGGGATGCTCGGCATGGGTCCGCATTTTCGTGCCGTGCCGTGCCGGCCGTCACTGGACTCGGGGCAAGTTGATTCGTTATCTTCTTTCATCCCGCTCTGAGTCCGAGTAGAGTACTAGGAAATCTAATGGCTCACCCAATTTATCTTCAAGTTCCGCAGCTAGCTCAGAAGTCATCGGAAGTTAGAACAGCAATTATCGTGCAGCAGCACCTCCGTTTTGCACCTATGGCTGTCAAAGAGATGATTGGAAGCAGTCGGGGTACCCAAGTTAAGCTGTACAATGCAGTAGAAATATTCGACGGACCATCCTCCCGTAATACGGCTGTACCATCCCGGCAGACCTTTGAGAGGTTTTTGTACAGTAGGGGATACTGTAGGGGATACTGTACGGCTTACACTGTAATTCCTCGTCAAATCGACGGTACAGTCAGCGGTCTTAAAGATACATACTTAAATATGTGTTCTAACATTCAAGGCTATGAATGGTAACTAAAGCTATCTTGATTGTAACTGAGTCAAGAATCTCAGTTTCACTGCACGTGCCAGCACAGATTCAGGTACTCTCCTCAGTTAACCATTTATCAGTTTAATATCCTTGGGAGGGTAAGAAAATCTCGTACGAACTAAGCGGAAGTCACGCCTGCCTTCACACTCAATATCAACTCTGGTAGATCTACTAAAATCGGAAGGTCAAAGTTGTTTCTGTGTAAACTTGTCTTCAGCCAAAGTTGTATGAGAGGAAAGTTGTAGTTGCACTTGTGACAAAAAGCAAAATCTCAAGTTGCATGTTGTAATTATGCAACATGTGTAGCCAATCGAAGTTGTCATACACAAGTTGTCCCTCTGGGAAGTTGTCATATTACCAAGTTGTGGCCCGTTGAAGCTGCAAGTCAAATCCAGATTCAGTTTGAAGTTGCTGTCGACTCCGAAAGTTGTAAAAATTTCCGCTGGGTAGTCTAAACTTGCAAAAAATACTTTTTGCACAGTATATCGCCCATACGTAGCAACCACATCTAGGATAGAAAAATCCACACCCGGGAGACTCTGAGGCAGCCGTGGTGCGATGACGGAAGGTGCAGCAAGACAGGAATTGTGGGCGACGAACTGTTGAGCTTGATCGACAATCTGCGATCCCAGGGAAACAAAGTAGCTCGACAGGGACGCGATGATCCCAGTTTTAAACGCGAACATAATTACCGCGAGCAGCGCAGAGGCAAGCGTAACGGAGACAGCGAAGACCAGGAACACGACAGATGCGGGCATAGCCTCCGCAATCCCATTCGGACCGAAACAAGCGCTGCCAAGAGTTCGGGGGAACGCGGATGGCAACCCGGAAGATCCGACTTCTGTCGATGGTCCGTGCGTGGCGGCGAAAATTGCGGGAAGAGCGCCAGCGGTGCTCATGCACGGGCTGATCCCGGTGGTGCTCGCGATGCCCGACAGGCGGCAAGCGACACACACACCCTTCTCGACGGGGTCCCGGGCGCCATCAAGCCAGGAGGCGCTCGGAAACAGCTTGCTTGAGGGAGGGCCGCGAGGGAGAGACATCAACGGAACGGGTACGTCCCTATCTTGACCATAACTGCCGGTACTACACGCGAAGACGTCTTGACAGTCAACACCCACAGGCGGTGCCGCGGTTTCCAGAGCAGGAGGGGGACGGGCACGCAGGGGTGCGCCAGGCAGGACCGCCACAAAACAAGGAAAGTCCCCGTTTTTGGCTCTACTGCAGGTACTGCACGCAGTGATTTTTCGTTCGCAGCCGAATACACAGGCGCAAGCTCCCCGAACATTATCGCTGCATCGTGTCGGGGTTGCTAAGCGGAGTCAACGAGTCGGGCATGTACTGAGACGACGAGTCGGGGTCATGCGGCGGCGAGCCCGGGCTATCCCGCACAGTGACCCTGCCGAAGAAGTTGTCCCCGGCGTCCGCCGGGATCTGGAACGAGAACGACAGCGACGTGCGGAGAGACGTGCCGGAGGCTCAGGTCTTGGAGGAAGCGTGTATGCGGTGTAGGAACGAATAGGGTATGTGGAGCGGTGTGCTGTAGCCAGTGCGCGGGAGGTGGTGGCAAGCGGCAAGCAGTAAGGCTAAGCGACGGCTGTCAACATCGCGTCAATATAACCAAGCAAGCCAAAGCCGTTCAACAAGCGAGGTACAAGCTTCATCTATTGAAGCGTCTGTCTACGAGAGACTACCAAAGCCGCGCAAATAACGCGTGACGCGCGCGTGTCTGGGATTCTCGACCTTGTGCGTACAGCCCGCGGCTGTTGCTTCGGGCGGCTGTCTGAGCGAGGTCCATCGTGAGCGGTCGAATAATGCCCAAAGGCGGCCGCAGCGAAAAGCTGTCATGGGCTTGAACCCTGCGCATCACTAGGACTCATGAGTCATCGGACTCATCGTCACTCGTGGCTGAACTAACCTGAGAGAGAGTGCCGTCGGGAGCCTCTGCGTTGTACACCTGAGGTTGAGGGCTAACAACGTCGAACAGCTCCACAGTATCTTTCACGCTTAACCCCGGGGAGCACAAACTCTTCCATTCCAAGTTAAACTCGTGCTTTAATTTCCCCCTATTTCGCATGCCCGCGTGCTGAACGACCACGTCCATTGGTCCAACGTACTCTTGGACCTTCTCGCTACCACCTTCGAACCTTCGCTCTGCCATGGCGCCGAGGTTGTTCTAAACTTCAAAAACGGCATACCCCAGTCGGTGACCTACCCTTCTGGTTCGGCTTCTGGTTGAGCGGGAAAAGAGTCAGGGATTTCAGATCCACCGTAATAATTTTCACGACGGAAGGTTCGTGAGTAGGATTCTGCTTTTTCTGTGTTTCACGAGGTGGGAAAAAATTGAGCAGAGCGAATGGCCCGGTCCTGAATCGAACGGGGGACTTTCTGACTGATCCTCTCAGGCCGGCACCATGTACAGATCTCAGATGCACTCCAGGTGCTACCAGGCCTCTCTACCCTTATTCTCGACCTCCATACATGCCCCAATTTTGATCTGCGAAAGTGGATGCAGGGAGGAACCACCAAAAAAATTGACGAGCACAGTGAAGGCCCAGCCCAGAATCGAACAGAGACCATCTCCTGAATAGTCTCAAGTGATATGGACAGAGATTGCAGATGGACTCTAAGTGCTACCAGGCCTTATTCTGCATACTTTTCGACCTTCATGCATGCACATTAAATGGTGATTCAGCAGAGTCATGGTCAGCGCTGATGATTTTTTGAAAAGCTGAAGCGGCATGGAGAATGGCCGGCCCCGAATCAAACGGGACCCTCTGCTTCATTTAGCTCAGACTGGTAGAGATCTCAGATGCACTCCGCATGCTACCAGGCCATATTCTAACCATGGGCAGCTCGATAAACCCTCTCCATCGATTCAATAGGGGACTGACCCCAAAAAAAAGATTGCGAACTTGATGCCCCGAATCGAACAGGACCCATCTGCTGAATAGTCTCAAGCGATATCAATCTGAGTGCCAGACCATCCAATGGCTCACGGACCAGAAGTGGCATGTCATAACGCACAATGAATGCTAGACCAGAGCAGAGTCGGAAAGATTGTCCAAAATTGACGAGAAGCAAGAAGGTTTGAACTGCCATGATGTAGTGCCACGGAGGCCCACGATGAAGCCTTGAATAAAGTTGAATAGCCGGCAAGAGATCCCCGAATCTGATTGCCGGCATCACTGAAAGTTTCCGAGTCGCCAACGTAACGGCCACCTCTGATCTAGCATTCACATAAGGTACTCCCCATCCACCCTCGACGAACGTCACGTGGATTTTCTATATTGGGAGTTTTCAAGTAAATAAATCTGTAATATAATAGAGGGCTCGAATTGAGCCAAATCCTCCGACCAATTTCAAGATATTGGTCATATCTCTGTGTGAATGCAAGGGAAAGGGCAGGGAGCTCTCATATGGCTCCGAGTTAGCCAATTCGTCAACAAATTGGTCTAGATCACTTGAGTTTGATCTGATTGATGGGAGCAATCGTGGCCAACTAAACACCGAAACTCGTGAACGCATGAAGGCCGTGGAGGCCCAAGTTTTGGTATATAGCTGCTTTGTATGTATCTACATAATCTGGTTGGAGGGATTTGCCCTGACTTCATTTGGCAGTCCGATATTCGTTATTTTTCATTGGTGTGGCCCAATATAGAGAATACATGTGACGTTCGTCGAGGGTGGATGGGGAGTACCTTACGACCACCCAACAAGGCTAATGTTTAACAAGCTGCTGTACTTGCCATGTCAGCTCGTCATTTATATTGCCTTACAGGGCCGGAAGCTACGCAGCTTAGCTCTCACTGACTATAAATTGACCCTGAGCGCCACCGCCGTCGCCAAGGGGTACCCGCCGGGGAATGCCAAGACATTAGGTAGGGGAGGGGAGGTCTGAGATCCTTATTTCACTTTTTGGAAAAAGTTGCGGGACACCTCAAAAACACGTTTTAGACAATTTTTTAGAAATCTATCTTTTTTAGTTTTCTTTGGGTGGCCATGGGCACTCGGGGAGCAAGTTTGGCTCATCCTAATTCGACTCCAATGCGATCGACATCGATGCCAAGCACACTCAGTACACCTCCCACATTGGCCGAAAATACTGTGCCTGCCACCAAGATCACTGCTGATGAGGTTGGCATGGATTCAGAGGCCCCTAAGAAGTCTTGTATGTGGCATGGCCCGGGTAGGGTAATGAGGCATGCCCAGTGCACTGTCGTCGCATCAGACGAAGAAGGCGAAGGCCACGGCTGTGCTGACCCACATTGCACCGAAACTGGTAACATAGAAATGGTTGAATGCACTGGCCCAGCTTGTGGCTCCAAGGTTTGTGTTTACAGACTCACTGCACACAGGTCAATCTCTTCCAAGTTTCATTTGTGTTGTGCAGGCCTGAAAACTATCCGAGTGGTACTGCGATGACTAGTGCCGCATAAATGCTGGTGGAAGGGCTCGCAAAAAGCATTGTGCTAGGTATTAGCCAGGAGATAAGGGGCACTTTTAGGTGCTGAACTCTTTTTATTTCACTGCGATGAATAATTACTTCAATGCTGAGAACAATTGAACGAAATTACGCTGCCGCCACGGCTGCGCTTTGTACACAGCAGTAAATGACCGTTTAGACGAAGGTCCACTGAAGAAATCGATAGCGTTCGGTTTGTTTAACTTTGGGATACACATGGGAGATTTCTTTAATGGAAGCAACACTATGTGGATGGTGATGATTGATTGTGCAGGCTAGCAGCGTTTGGGAAAGCTTTGAGGCTTTGACTCTCGAGTCTTCATACGGTCACCATACTTTAGAACCCTCCGCCCCTTTCCGCCGCCTACTTCCGGTTGCAGGGTCGCTGCATTCAGTTCTCTCGCTTACCTTCTCACGATTGTCTCCCTCGATGAATGAATACTGTACGTTACTCGCGACATACTTAAGGGTCTCGGTGAGTCCTCCGCACGCACCCACTGATTCTCTCGTTTGTGGCCCTCTTTTCTTGCCACACATCCCTTTCTTCTTGTCCATAGTAATCATGGGGGAGTTCGATCTCACTATTGGTACGCTTACATTATTGCGTGCTCCCAGATCTGCAATTAATCTTCCCTGATACATAGGGGTTACCTTGATGGGAGTGATGAGTGAGTTCGGCAGATTCCCTCTCGGGCTTGGAAATTCTGACCTGGTCGTTCGTTCCGTCAGTCAACACCTACCTTACGGGAGTTATCATGTCCCAGTTCTTTACATATTTGAATTCTAGTGCGTTTTGTATGTGTCGAAGTATCTGAATACTGAAACTCAGAATCTTCCAGGGTTCAACGATCCTTTGTGGCTCAAGTAAGTATTAATCTGTGTTGTTCACTTTGAACCTGATGTTTTGCAGGTCTATGGTAGCCTTTCTTTTCATCATCAATATCACTCAGGCCGCAGTGGTTGTATATATGACTTAGTGAGTCCCTCAGTCCGTGTCCGCAGCAACATTTCCTCATCGGGCACAGGTTCTACTGTGTAACGTAAGCAACTTGGTTCTCTGAAACTCTGACGGAAATACATGGTTTCTTGCAGGAACTTTACAAATCCAAGCGTCGTTGCAAGTAAGCTTTTAAACATCCGGTAGAGATAGATCAATTCAGCTAACTGATACGTAGTCGGTATATGGTCATATCCTTTTACGGCCTTCGGTGAGCCTCCCGCAATGTCCCCAGACTCTGGTTAAAATTTCTTCGGTTACGGCCGTCCTTGCAGTCATCAATCAGACGTATCAAGCATGGCGCATATACGTCTTCACCCAGAACAAAAATCTCGTTGGTTTTCTCGTCGTCACTGCGCTGGCCACATGCGGGATGGGCATCGCAGCTGGGATACAGGCTTTGATTCTGTCCGAGTAAGTGCTCTACAGAGTTTAATAAATGGTGCTGAAACTTTTCTCTGCACAAGACTTGCAAAGCTCATTGCGCTGCAGCCCGTTGTCGAGGCAATCTTGCTCTACAATGCGCTATCGATGTCATCATTGCTAGTAAGCTGCGCAGGTACCATCCCCTAGGATGCCGATCTAACCTCATGTGAAGTAGTATTAACCGTCATCTTCTCCCGCTCGAAGACCAACTTCGGGCGGACGGACGAGGTGCTCAACCGCTTCATTCGCACTGCGATTCAATTCGGATTCTTCACTGGTGCGTGCTCCTCCGGTCGAGCTTCCCGGATGCAACTCATGTCCAGCACGCCGCAGCCGTCTTCGCGCTCGGGAGCTTGCTTTCGTTCAGGTTCTCTCCCGGGACGTTCATGATCGGGCTATTTTCCATCCCCATCGGGCGTATTTATACCCATGTTGGTCCACCCCTTCCGCTGCTCATGACTCCGCACTCACTGTGCACAGACGATGATGGATTACCTCATCACCCGCGAGCAACTGCGCAACCTCCTCGCTAATGAGGGAAACTTGATCTCCTTCCCGCAGTTCGCAGGCGGAGGCGAGACGATTATGATGCGACCCAACCCGTCAGCGTCGACCGCGGCCAAGGACCCTGAGGCGCTCTGACACTTGGAAGAACCAAAAGGTTGGTGTGTTAAACGCCACGGTGTGCCGCCGTAGCCTGGTACTCAATTGGAACTCAGAAAGGGCATCGAGTACAAAGGATTTTCCCCCCCTCGTGCTTGAACAAGTCGGAGGAGAAATCGAATCTAAGTAGCTCCATAATGACTCGCCTCCGCCTCCCTGGAGCTATATTATACTGACATGAGTCCACAATGGGAACTGCATTAATATTGGAATTCAATTCATGTACTCCTCTTGGGTGTTGGGGCCAACCTCTGGATCGCGGAACATTGGTTTTTTTTTTTTGAGCAACCTTCACATTCCGTATACATTTGGCTTCCCACTCCAACACCCTTCTCCGGGCTCCTACTTCTGAGAGAATAACAGTCGAGGGAAGAATCCGAAAATTTGCATCATGCCCTCGATATTTTCTTAACGTTTTCCACTCCCTCTGGGGACCCTTTTCACTTAAGACAGCAGAAATCCAGCACGAATTATCAGCTGACTGGACACAGGTCACTCCGCGAGCAACCATTCGCGTGTGCAAGGGTCCGTCGGGTTGAATCCCAAGAGGTGATTGATCTCTGGATCATGGACTCCTTCCCACGACCCCTGGAAAAGGCAACTCCCATCAACGGCTCATCCAAGCTATTTATGCTGCGTTGCCGCGCTCCTCAATGTGTCGTGCACTCACTGTGTCCCCAGTATGCTTTGCATACCAAGTAACCTTACCCCTGAACTCATTTTGGAACATAAAACTGCATACGGTACATATAATCTATTTAATCCAGTTACTTTCCCGAGTTTTTACGTAGAACATAGTTGTGTAGCCATTGGTAGAAAGTATTTGTGGCAGGAAATAGCAAGAATTAGAACAAGAGGTGCCGCATCCGAAATGCTGACTGATGCCATTGATCTCACTCAGCAGACATCAGAGTCCACAATCCAGAGATCAATCACTTGTAATCCTAGGCCTTGAAGGATCGGAAATGTGGAGCTCCCGAAACAATTGACTTGCTCATTTCGGCTATGGCTAGCTATGGTGCTGAGTACCACCTTCAAATTGTCTAGGATTCACATCTAGATGAGACATCGCTCGAAATGATCGTGAATTCTGGCCCCAACCATGCGACCCAGATACACAAGATCATTGAAGGTGCCCTATCATCCCCAGCGACCAGATCCAGACCCAACTAGTACATAATCGCCCATTGGCCCGGCGGACCGAATGAGAGCTGAGGCCGAATTCATTTCGCCGCGGAAACAAGGCGCGTATCGAGGAGGCGATAGTCTACTGCCATATTCGGGCCATTCAGGATAGAACGCTGTGTACAGGTCAGTGCAAGTCCGCTTGGCAAAATGCGGGGTGAACGAAGGGGCTTTCCATCGACAACCGATGTAGTACTACCATCATTGACAGCTGGGCGCTGATCTAAGTATTTCATTCAACTCCTCGCGCTGATCGCATAAGCAGGTCAGCGCGATCCTTGGTATCCCACTGAGTTTCAGTGCATACAATGAGCGCTGTGTACGGACGGCCAGCCAACATTCAGGCACCAGCAGTTGGAAGTCCAGGAGCAACTGCCGGGGTCCGGACCAGGACTTACAACATCTGTGCCCTGGGCCCGACCATCGTGCGCATTTGCACCCCACGCCACGTGGACTCCAAACTACAATGGCAAAGCGACAGGAATCTGACAAAGTTGTGTCTTTCAAGACATCTCAGTAGGCGATGGTACAGCGGAGGTGAGTTTCTTGGCCAGGCTGACCGCACTTTCAGGTTCGCCGCGGTGATGTCCTACAGTGGCTACCAGCTGAAGCGATCCTAGACTGGAGCTTGGCGCGTCGGGATAGCGCTCAAGCTGTGACATTGGGCGGCCAATAAACTAGAAAGATGGGGACGCACGGAGATCCAAACTCCGCCATCTGCATCCGCGCTGTGTGCATCAAAAGACGCGCCGCGCCCGCGCTGCCACCGTCGCTGTCCGCGTCGTCCGAGCTTGCGTCGTGGTGGCATCTGCGGCGTGGGCGTGGGCGGGAGCAGCGCCGGGTGTCTACGGCGCAGACCGTGACCGCGTCGCCGCGGCGACGGAGGCGGCGGGAGCATGGGAAGCGGCGGGTGCGCGTACGCGGCGCGGGGACGCGGGTCTAGGGCGCGTCGCCGCGCATATCGAGATTGTCCCTCGGCACCTCCGCGCCGACGCGCATTCCATCGTTCGCCGCGCACCGTCTCCATCAAGCGCACCGTTGTACATGTGTCCTCCTCGTCCCCACCCACCTCAGCCGCTCCCCGCCCATCCCCACCCGCGCCGCGCCGCCTGCATTTGTATCCCCGCCTCCACTTACTTGGTGTGCGTCCCCGGGGGCTTGGTGGGCGCCCGCATCCGCGTTGGCGACGGCCGTGCGCGGCCCCGAATTCGGACTCGCATCCCCGTCCGTGCTCTTCGCCCGCGCAGTCTGCATCCTCGTCAGTGCGTGCATACCGAAGTGAGTGGCGGATAGCACGTATCTCGCACGATTTCGAGGCCGGGGACTCGGACGCGCGCCGCTGCTGGATCTGTAGCTGTGGCGCAATATAGTATCAGCTGTGTGCATCGCGCGCGACGGAGCCGCAATACGGTCGTCGGGGGCACCTGGTTTGTCGTCGGCTTCGGCTTCGGGCGCATTCTGCGCGATCAACGCACCGCGCGCTGAGCGCGGGCAAATGATGGGTACCTCCGTCGACTTGGGGCGCGCAGGGCGTAGCAGCGGCCTAGCAGAATGATCGACGTAAGCGAATGGCACGCGGGATACGCATAAAAAGACGTACGTTGGTGGATTGTGGACGCGCGGAGGCAGCCGGCATGCGGGCATGCGCTGGGGCGGGATTGAGAGCGGGCACGGGCTTCTCTGCCGGCTCGGGCGCACGCGCAGCGCGTGTGGACAAGGCTTCAGCTTCGAGTTGGGGTTCGACTTCGGCTTCGATTCTGGTTTCGCGCGCGTTGGCTTCGATGGCGCGCGAAGGAGCGGGGCGCACGGCCGCCGGCTTCGGCGTGGCGTGGGCGTCGCCGCCGAGAGGCGCGTGTTCGACATCGGCGGACGGGCACACATATTGTGCGGTGCGGTTTGCACGGGCGTCGGAGGGGGCCGCGTTGTCGTGTGGCATGTCATTCGCGTCGTCGCGTGGCCGCGGGAAGAGGATCGGCGCCGCCTCTCGCTTGCGCGGGGACGGCTGCGAGAGCGTCAGGTCGATTCATCCGCCGTCCTACAGCACGTCAGCGAATCTCCGACGGACAGAAAGAGGCAGGCGCACATCGATCCAAACCCATCGGGTGATTAAGCGGTTAGTGCTTGCGATGGGATGGGATACAAGGACGCACTTTCTCCGCTTCACCAGTAACACCGCGCCTCAAGAGGGATTTCGGGGCACGGCCGGGGCGGGATGGCACACGGCTGGCTCGGGGGCGGGAGCGGGGGCGGGCGTGGGCGTGGGCGCCGTGACGTTCTGGCCCGAGTATCAGCTGAGCAGAGAACGGGCGACTGCTGCCTCGCGGTCGCAGATAGTACGTTCTCGACAGCCGCCGACCTGGGCTTCGCGCGCGCAGAGGAAGCGGGCTTGGGCACGCGTGACACGGCGGGGGCGCGGCGGGGACATTCGCGCGCGTCGTCGGACGCAGCGACTTCGCCTCCTCCAGGAGGGCGGGCGCGGGATCGCTCATGCTCATCGGCGGCGCTGCATCCGCGCCCTTATCAACGATTCTAGGCAGAGTCAACGAGTCGGGGAGTGCTGAGACGCCGAATCAGGATTGCGCACGGGCGGGGGCGGGGGTGAGCCCGGGACATCCTGCGCACCGACATTGCCGAAAAAGTCGGCCTTGTCGCCGCGGAGGAGGTCGTCCCCGGCTTCCGCCGGGATCTGAAACGAGAACGACAGCGACGCGTCGGCGGAGAGGTCTGGGAGGTTCCGCAGGCTCAGGTCTGCGAGGGACATGCCGTGCGAGCGTATATGCAGTCGAGTAGATGTGTACACAGTGGTGAAGGGTGTAGCTGAGGGTGCAGTTGAGGCCAGTGCGCGGCAGGGCGCCTAGGCGGTGCAGTGGCAAGCGGCAAGCGGTAAGCGAGGCTGTCAACATCGCGTCAATATAACCAAGCAAGCGCCAAAGCCGCGCAAATAACGCGTGACCGCGCGTCTGCGTGTTCGCGAGCTTGTTCGTACCGTCCGATGCTTCGCGCGGCTAGTCATTTATTGGTCTTTTCAAGCTCCTTTCCGTCGTCGTCGGGGAAATCCGAGTCTCACTGAAAGCTCACAGGCAAGTTGCCAGGACTAAGCGCGCGCATTTCAGCGGGCTCAAAATTTTCGCACTGCATAATCAGCAGCCCTAGGCCTGTACTTCATATGGAGTGTCCTCAAATCCCTGTGATACATAATCCCCGCTCGCAGCCTTCCCATCCATCTATCTCAAGTTTAAACTCTCGCTCACTCTTCCATTTTAAAGCTCGACAAACCCACTTGCCACCACGCACATAAATAGTAATCCACTTAGTATCTCCTGCATTTTTTATATAAAAAAGACTGGTTCTGAAGGCAATATGGCCCAGCCCCGAATCGAGCGGGGACATCCTGAGTAATTTCATTGCACGGTCACAGATTTCCAGATTGTGGCAAGACGTAAGCCTTGAAATAATAGAGGAGATCCCCGAATCTGATCGCCGGGATCACTGAAACTTCCGAGTCGGCGACGTAACGACCACCTCTCATCTAGCATTCGCCGACCACCAGCGACTACCAAACAGGGTTAACGCCGTTTAATAAGCTGCCATAGTTGCCATGTCAGCCTGTGGCAGCATTTATGTGCAAACTGACCCTGTGCGCCACCGCCACTGCCGCTGCCGTCGCGCTTTATCACAGAAATAAATGTGCACTTAGACGGAGGTCCACTCAAGAAATCAATAGTGTTCGATTTATTTATTTCACTGTGAGATGCACATGTGACATTTCTTCAATGGAAGTAAAGCTATGTGGATGGTGATGATTAATTGTGCAGGCGAACAGCATTTCAGAAGGCTTTGAGGCTTCGCCTCTGGGATTTGATCGGAGTTGTACCAATGGACTTAACACTGCTGTTCAGCCGCCTTTGGGGTTGCAGGGTCGCTGCATTCAGTCCTCTCCCATACCTTCCCACGATTGTCCCCGTCGATGAATAATGTACGTTACCCCCCGCAAATGTTTAAAGGCCACGGCGAAGTCCTCCAGACGAGTCCACTGACTCTCTCGCCTGTGGCCTCCCTCTTTTATTGCCACACATCCCTTTCTTCTTGTCCATAGTAGCCATGGGGGAGTTCGATCAGACTATTGGTAGCCTTACATTATCGCTGCTCCCACATCCGCAATTAATCTTCCCCGATACATAGGGTTCACCTTGATGGGAGTGATGAGTAAGTTCTGCAGATCTCCTATCAGGCTCGGAAATTTCTGACTTGGTCGTTCTTTCACCGCCAGTGAACACCTACCTTACGGGAGTTATCATGTCCCAGTTCTTCACATATTTGAATTCTAGTGCGTTTTGTGTCGAAGTATTTAAATACTGAAACTCAGAATCTTCCAGAGTTCAACGATTCCTTGTGGCTCAAGTAAGTATCAAGTTGTGTTGTTCAATTTGAAGAATCTGATGTTTTGCAGGTCTATGGTAGCCTTTCTTTTCATCATCAATATCACCCAGGCCGTAGCCGTTGTATACATGTCTTGGTGAGCCCCTCAACCTGCGTCCTCAGTAACATTTTCTCATTGGGCACAGGCACTACTGTGTAGCGTGAGCAACTTGGTTCTTAAACTCTGATGGAAACACATAGATTCGTGCAGGAACTTTGCGAATCCCAGCATCGCTGCGAGTGAGCTTTTAAACATCCGGCAGAGAATATCAATTCAGCTAACTGATACGTAGCTGGTTTTTGGCCATATCCCTTCACGTCCTTCAGTGAGCCTCTCGCAATGTCCCCAGAATCTGATCAAAACTGTCTTCAGCGACCGCCGTCCTTGCGGTCATCAACCAGACGTATCAATCATGGCGCATATATGTCTTCACCCAGAGGAAAATTCTCGTTGGTTTTCTCCTCGTCGTTGCGCTGGCCACATTCGGGATGGGCATCGCTGTTGCGATAGAGTCTTGGAATGCGCGCCAGTAAGTGCTCTACAGAGGTTAATAAGTGGTGCTGAGACTTCTCTTTGAACCAGAATCTCGAAGACAAGGTTCATCGCGCTGCAGCCCGTTGTCGAGGCAAATCTTGTTCTACAATGCGCTATCGACGTCATCATTACTAGTACGCTGCGCAGGTCCCCGTGCCTTAGGATGCAGGTCTAACTTCATGTGAAGTAATATTAACCATCATCTTCTCCCGCTCGAAGACCAGCTTCGGGCGGACGGACGAGGTGCTCAACCGCCTCATTCGCACTGCGATTCAATCTGGATTCTTCACTGGTGTGTGCTCCTCCGTTCGAGCTTCCCGGATGCAACTTATATCCAGCGCGCCGCAGCCGTCTTCGCGCTCGGGACCATGCTTTCGTTCAGGTTCTCTCCCGGGACGTACATGACCGCGCTATTTGCTCTCCCCATCGGGCGTATTTATACCCATGTGAGTCTACCCCTTCTGCTGTTGATAAGTCCGCCCTTACCGTGCACAGCTGATGATGGATGGCCTCATCACCCGCGAGCAACTGCGCAACCTCCTCGCTAAAAGCGGAAACAGCGGAAACTTGGTCTCCTTCCCGCAATTCACAGGCGGACGCGAGACGATTATGATGCGGTCCAACCCATCAACGAAGACCGGGGCCAAGGACCCTGAGGCGCTCCGAGAATTGGAAGAACCAAAAGGTTGGTGTATTAAACCAAGGTGTGCTGCCGTAACCTGATACTCAATTGAACCTCAGAAAGGAGATTTTTTCCCCTTGCGCTCGCACAAGTCGGAGGGGAAATCGAATCTAACTAGCTCCATAATTCCACGCCTCCGTCCCCCTGGAGGTATATTATACTGATATGAGTCCACAGTCGGAACTGCATTAATATTAATCCAAGTTCGAAACTTCATGTATTCGTCTTGGTCAACCTGTATGGCGCTCCAGATGCACTTTTAATAATTCGCTACTTTTTTTTGTTTTGTGCCACACTAGATACTATATTTCACCAGGAAGCTGGCTACTTAAGCATTTATGCCTCAACCTTCATCTTTTCTCCGGTCCCACCCAAGCTATGTCAGAGTGATGGAATGCATCCTGCGAAGAGTTCGAGTGCGCCTGCACCGAAATATTTGAGGATTTGAGTCTGTAGTGAATTTATTTTGACCGGTAATCCAACATGGCCAAACAACAGGCTGGTTGGCCACCCTCCTAAATATTGCGCTGGGCACGGAAATGGGGGGCAGGCCCTTCATATCAAAGTGGGATACCATATGAATTATTTTGCATAGATATAATTTACATATGGCACGTACGGAAGGTAGGAATGTGTGTCTGCGAGAGAAGGTAGGCCCCCAAAATCAGGGTTTTGGAATGACCAAGTGTCGTGTGAGGGAAAAAAGACTGAGAGGGGCCAAAGTAGAATCAAAATGGCTTCATGGTATGTATTAGGACGTAACTGAACCTCAACCAGGTGCCCAAGGTGCTGGGAGCTCCCCAAAAACATCTGAATATCAGGGATACCCAAATCGGTAGTCTGAATCCGTTGGCATTCGGTTTGGCGGACCCCGGTTTTGAATGATCGATGCGTGACTACACGTGTTATTCCGGGCATTCCCGCAGCCCCTAGGGCGCAGCACATCGCGTCTGACTTCAATTAGGGGCCGCGGCAATGCCCGAAAATGCACGTGTAGTCACATTTTGATCATGTCATTCCGGGGTCCGGTAAGGCCGATGCCAACGGAATCAGACTCCATAGTAAGATTTTATCGACTATCATAAAATTTTGTGGAGTCTGACTACGGGAGACTACCAAATCGGGTGGTTTGCGGTAAAGCACCGCAACGACAAGACAGGCAGATCGTGTAACTACCTTGCAAATATACAAGCTTCAGCGAAAAATAACCTGCCGCGCAGCGGGCTACTCGAGTTATTTGACATACAGTGGCCTCATAGGTCACATGTCATCCCACAGGTACCAAATTCCGAGATTATACATCGGGCCGCCTTCTACTACGCAAATGGCTGACACCTCAAGACTACTATTTAGGACCACCTACCTGGCCACACTACGTAGTTGGCCACTTGGGAGGTAGAAGGCCCGTGCTTGAGAATTATACCTGGGCATAATGTAGGATCAAAGTAAGACCTCCAACGCATGTTCAGGGATAATTCTATTTAGCAACCCCCCGTGCCAGCAGTATGGGGGTTGCCAAATAGAAAGTTACTATTTGGCAACCCCAGACACCTAATAAGATAACGTAGATAAGACATGCCCAAGGGTTGTGGCCGCCGTTCCCACTGGATTTCAAGAGAGAAGAGTTCGATCCATTGGCGCAAAGTCATTTGTCTCAGTGTCCAGTCGCGTAGCTTCCTCTCAAATTTTCTTCCAGTTTTTCCAGCCTTTACTCTGGTTTTTCGCGACTTTTGATGAGCAGAAATCATGAAATCGTTAACTTTGTGGCAAGTAAAGTCGGAATCTCACTACCAGAAAACGCTCTCGTGTACCCCACTGCCTGCTGGATTTTTTTTTTTTTTTCGTGATTATTGGTGCATTACTGTACATACCTGTATGGGTTGTTACATCGGGGATCAGAATCCAACGCGTTTGAACATCTATTTCTTGCCATCACACTGCTTGCCCAGCTTGCCACCGACGTTTCTCTACCAATTCTTCGCCAATCCACGACTTTTCGGGCTCATCTTACTTCCTGGATGCAGGGCTCCTCTTGGAACTGTACTCTGGTGTTTAGGGGTCAGACACCTCTGCAGTAATGAGATCCCTGTGGAACCTGGTAAGCGACCTCTTGGTATACAAGACCACACTGTCATGATGAGCCTAGCTAGGCAAATTTGAGACAATCCGAGTATGCGGGGGAGTGTTTAGAGGAGTTTGATGCCTTTAGACAGTCAATACTCAGTGTCAATTTTTTTAAAAAAAGCTTGCATTTCAGAGACAGGCTACAGGGAATGTAAGTCAGGAGGGCAGAATCAGCAGATACAGAAGGCAGGGACAGACATGACAGAGGCAGAAAGTTGGCAGAGTGATGGCAAGATCTTGTCAGATATGGGGTAGAAAGTTGAACTGGAGAACTTGAAAGGACAGCAAAATATATGAGAGATGGGGCACACCTGAGACAGTCAGAGCAAAGATGAGGGGCAGAGGGAATCCGGGCTAAATGAAACCTGGAGGCGGGCTCAAGGAGCACCGTGATGCGGCGGGATGGTCACGTGGTTATATCACCTGACTATATCACATGATTTATTTTTAAAAAAGCTATCACAACGAGGATTGCTATATTTAGGCAGCACTGAGGTGCTATTCGAAAGCCAAAGTATTGAATTAGAATAAAATCGGTCTGAGACCGACACTGATTCAAGTGGTTTCAATCCAACTGATAGTGTCTGTTACATAAACTAGTTAAATAAGTTTGAACTTCAACTTCCCTGAAATCAATTTGGAACCTCTACATGTAGGATTATCAGAGGGACCAACTCAAACCAGAACCTAAAGTACTTGTGTCATTGTGCATTTCAGTCCTCCCCAAACACACAGGTTGGACTTGAATTTCAGTCCAACTGGCATGCCAACTGAAAGAATTAATTTCAGGGATTGTCACGATTTAAGCCAAATCTCGTGACAACACCACACGTGATCAATGACGAGATCACAGGCGTGACCCCAGCGCCTAATGATAAGATTATTCAAGCACCTCTTGATGAGGGCATGACATACAAAGATTACGAGAATGCTGGCTAAAGATAGCAGCGATGCACGTCTTCACGTGTATTTAATGGTTCTTTGTAAGAACACATGGTTACCGGTTACAATAGGTTTCCTTTTAATTACCTTTAACATTTGACATTGACATTTGACGTCTCCGATCACGATTCAGTCGGAAACCTCATTGTGTTATATATTTACATACATGTCTCTCATGCTCTTCGGAACAATATAAGTAGAGTAGTTATTCGACATGTATTCTTTAGTCTTTTATTCAATCATCTTTTCGAGACAACTCCCTCGCACTACCCAATCCGCTGTCTAGTAGAGTTGGATGCGAAGTCTTGACTGTGACAGGGATCTTGAAATCCGTGTGTCAGCAGGTGATTCAAATTTCAGCCCAGCTGAAGTCAATTCTTTAAGTTCACATTTCACCTTGAGCTTCAATTCAAGCCGAACCTGGGCATTTCCAGAGAGCTGAAATGAATAATGATACAAATAAGTTAGGTTTGAGTTTCAGCTGGTCTGTTTTGTAACCTGACTGGTAGTGTTTTAAATTCATTTCAGTCCATCTGAATCTCAATCTTATTACACTTGTCTGAGTTGCAAAATCAGTGAGATTTAAACTATCTAAATGAGCTCCCATTTCAAGCTAATTTTGTTGTAATTTGATACCCTGGTGTACGAGTAGCACCTCGGCTTTGCCTAAATTTGGCAGTCTTTGGTGTGTATGTTGATTAGGGTTGCAGAATAAACTGAGTTGTAAATTACAATGTAAGCTACCGTGGTCACATGCGGTGTAAATTACCTATTTGTTGTCGGGGGTCGGAAACTGCATTGTAACTTACCTTTGCCACGTGCCGGGGTCATTTTTTTTCTGCGGGCCAGCACTGTAAAGCGCTCCCATGCAGACAGCCTTGTGGTTGAACAGAATCAGTGTCACTGACACTACAGTTTCTGGTAAGTTTTTACCTCAACATGATCTAATATGCATCATGATACTAGGTACCGGGAGTTCCGCCCGATCGGGCCTGCTCATTCTCACATCAATTCATCTCCACGACGAAAAGAGTAATGAACGAGGCAAAAAGGCAGCTACAATCATCAAACCCAACAAAGGAACGAAAATCCAGGCATGCAGCACGGTGTACTTGCTTCTCATCCTCCCAGTCTACATTTGCTAAAATTTGAACTCTGGAATAGGATTTAGCCAACAACGAGCTGAAGCAATTCAGTCCCAAAGGGATCTCTCCCAGCCTCCAGAATCACCCCGAATATGAGAAAGTCTTGCGTGTTGCCTGCGGTGAGCACTGGGGCACAAACTTGAGATCAACTTAGATTTCAGAAAGACGTCAATAGAAAAGATTAAATACTCGTATCAGAGGGGCAGGTTGCCCCTGGCTTAAACACCAATATTTTGGCTCACCTTGTTGCGCGTTAGAGGAGGTGCGCCGCGAGCGCGGCAGGAGATTTTTGGGACAATTTGGGAAATTGACCCGTGATTTGATCACATCGAGGTAACTTACGAGGTAAATTACATTTGTTGCAGGCCTAGAAAATTTTGGGTGGTAGTTTACCTAGTTTGTTGTTTCCCCCGGAATTAGTTCTGGAACCTTAGTGTCAATTGTCTTTTCTGTCACAAGTTTTGCATCGCTCGAGCCACCCAGCTTTAGACTGGTGAGCCGACCGAACTGCTCGAGCTGTGGGCTCAAGCGGCTCGAGCTCACCATAAGATACATATTCTTATATACCCCATAATTTCAACTACAATATACTTTATTCTACACTGAGCCGCTCGAGCCACTGGCAACTCGAGCCAAGTCCGTTCGAGTCCGCTCGAGCTGTGTAAGGTATGACAAGCAACCACCACAAAAATCCCAGGAGTCCGCTCAATACCCCGTTCGATCCCCGCTTGATCTCAAAACCACTCCGGCGCCCCCTCGAGCCGCATGAGTTCCAATTCAGCTCGAGCTGTGCACTGTGCTCGAGCCACACGAAAGTACATGTCTGTAAATAATTGGTTTGCACTCGACCCACACTGCATTGAGCTTGGCACTCATGTATTCGCCATCTGAGGCATCCGAGTCCCATTCCTCTTCCTCTTCCTCTTCCTCCTCGTCTGAGTCCAACAACTGCTCCGCCTCCTTCTGCTGGGCTTCTATCAATTCCACCAAGTCAGCATCGTCCAGGTGTTGTGAGAGTGAACCTGAATGCAGAAAGAAGTTCAATGGGAGAAAGTGGGTACAGAATAGAACCAGGATTTAAATGGAGTGCGCTTGGATCCGGGCTTGAATCCGGCACTGCGATGCAAGTGATTTAACAATAACCACTGGACAATTGTAAGCAATGACAACGAAAAAAATGCTACACAACTGAGGAGGGCCTAAGAGAAGATATGGTCCTTGTCATTAGAGTAAATTGAGCATCAAGTATTTTCACGGACCAACAATTGGAATAGTGTGCCACCTTGGTGCCACCCAGCCCAGACCGACGTGAATGTCAAGCTCTGTGAAAACACCGACATAGACGTCGGGTGCGTTGTTGAACAGGGGCATCAACGTAAATGTCAGGTGCAAGAGCGTTGTCATTGGGGGCGGGTGGTGGTGGTGGTGGTGGTAGTGGTGCATGAAAGAGGGGTGCTGTTACTAAATGAGGTGCCTGTCACATCACATGACCAAGTCACGTCGATGCGTCAAGGAAATTTCGGATTCTCTTAAGTCCTTGGGTACTCGCAATAAAACACCGAGGCGCCACAAATATTCTTGGAGAAGCAAGGATCCCTTTGCACTCAGATTTCTCGGAATAAACTTGTAGGTTCATTTACAAGTGGCAACAATCCAGTGTTCGCCAGGGTTGAAGGCCTTCATAAGGCCTTCTGTGAAGGCCCTCAAGATTTTCAGGCGAGGATTGAAGCCTTCAGAAGGCCTTCACCCATCACGTGTGCAAGTGGTGCGTGAACCAAGACTCAGACACGGAGACCAACACAAATGAAACAATGGGCTTACCGAATCAACTCCCGGGCTGCAAGCCATACCCTCAAAGTTCTATTTGATGGGAGAGAAAAGCCTGTGCTCGCAAAAGTTCAAACCGTCAACACAGAGGAAGAGAGGTTGTTGGAGATCACAAATTTCATCGAGGACGAGTCCCTGATGGCTGGATAGATTTACGTTGCAGGGGTCGGGTCAAGCAGTTGTGAATATCTGCGCACTGCATGGAAAATCCAGAGCGAGCGAAACACTAGATGCGACAGCACTCACTTTGGGGGACACAGACCTCAGCCTGCAACACGGGGAATCTGCGTGGATTTGGGTCAGGGCCTGTAGGGAAGGAATCGTGGATCTGGCGGGGGCTATCAGTTGAATTGTATCATCCATGGAATTGGGGTGTTATTTCTTAATTGAATTGATGTCAATGAGATTGCAATCCAAAGTATTCCAATCAACTGAAGTGCATTTGAAAGAACCAAGGACGAGGACGAGCCTGTTGCTAGGGTGGGAGCTACCAGTTGTAACACACGGTTTGTTAATGGATGATCGACATGAAGTCAGGTCTGGTTCGACGCGGAGTCAAAAGTGGCCTCGACGCAAAGTCAAAGGTGGAAGGCGGAAGGCGGGACGCGACAGCGATTCAGAGAGAATAAGTGATGAGCGATGGTGATCCGGGGCTCAGCAATGAAATGCGGTCACCTGATGTATGTTATGAAGAAATTACGCGTTTTAGGGCGTGCTACCCTGCAATATGGTGCCCTGTTATGGTCCAAATATAGATATATTCATCCTAATCTATACACCACACCCAGAGCTACTTATATACGAGATGGCTCACGCCGAAGGGAGTGGTTTAAAATTGTCCCCCGCCAGTACATCTCATGTAACTAGATCATTTGTCGTCCATATCAATTCTAAACGGATATTTGGTATTAAACTCGCCCAATCAGAAAGAAAACAACCCACCTAATCACAGACCAGTTGAGAAGGCGGAGAAGCGACTCCACATCGGACCTCAATAACTTGTGCACCGGGCGGAGTTTGAATTTGGCTGGGTTGACTTGTTTAAGTTGTGCTTGTGTTCGGTTACATGCACTTTTTCACCATACAGGATGCTCATAGAACTTGTTACTAAAGCCCCAAGCAATCATACAGCTTTCTCAACCTCCTAGCAAGCACTCGGCACGCCATTGATCGCATCACCAACGTTGATGTCACCCTCGCTGTCATTACCGTTGTCGGCAAGCAAATTGAAAGGAGTTTTTTTAACTTCTTCAGTCCATGCAACAGTGTACTACACGAGGCGGATTTCAATTGCTTCTTTTATTATTATTCCAGTGGATTGCTGCCAACTTGAATGTTTCAACTGAAATCGTCCCGTAGCTACAGACGCACTTGGGGGTGAAGGCCGAGGCGATGCCCGGCAAAACTCATACTTATGTATATTTTTTTAGTTGTTCGTATTTCAGTGATGGCGGAAGTAGCGTAGAAATGTAGGCCTGAGACGTCCAACCAACTCGACAATAGCAACTTGACGGCATCTCAGCACATGGAAAGAAGGAACAAAAGACGTAAGATTCACGGCATTGAACACGAAACATCGCCGGAACGTAGAAATTACAAAAGGCTACCACAGAAACCTCTCAGCGAAAGTATTAGAAGGAAACAAACTTTGGCTCGAATCCAGGCTCAGTTGCGTTTGAGCAAGTATTTTGTCGCCCGCAGTGAATTATTCGTTTATTTTGTGGGCAGGGGTGCAACGATCAATTTGGGGGCAGGGCATGACTCTTCTCAGATGATTTTTTCAACGGGAGCAGACCACAAAACTACGTAAAATGAATCAATAAGCGGGGAATAGATTCGACTTTGCTAGAGAGGCTTCCAAAAATGGTAGCGTGAAACTCTTCCAACCCGCTCAAGCTTTCTGCTTGACTGACAGCACTGCAAGAAGATGAAGTCAGGAACCTATCGGGCTCGGAGAGAAAGGTACGCCCTTCGAGTTGACGAGGATGTCATATTTAGCATTCATCACTGGGATCTTGGATCAATACCGAAGGCTCGATAGGTCCAGGGGGCAAAAGTGGTAGAATGGGGTGAAGAACATGGCCACTCATGAGGAAGGTGACAGGCGAGACAGGGAAATGCCATAGCCACCCAATGTTTGATCTTCGATTGAACCCCAACAGATGAAAAGGCGGACAGTGGACAGGGTCAAACCCACACTAAAGGTGGGCTGATTACACAAGCAAACACCGCCACTAAATCGTCACAAAATAAAGCGGATAAGGCCGACAAGCGGCACAGCCTGCTACCGTAATAAACGACTTGGACTTCAGTATTGAATGCTATAAATAATTCCCTGAAGAAGGCCCGGGGACATCATAAACAGTTGTGTAATTCAACCAAAAACTCCTTGGAAAGCAAAATATTCCTATCAACCAGACTTCGGCCAACATGGAAACCGGTTCCTTCATTACTTTGTTTGAATCCAGAGGCAGGTTACACAGCTCAATGTCTGCTCGGTCAACGCTGTCGTGTCGACTAGCTCGCATTGAATCTCCTAAAATACTTGCTCATAGTGGGACAGGCCAAAATTAAAAAATGTACGCATTAAACATTGAGCATTCACCGTTCAAGTTCTGCTTTGAATTGGATTTATAACACAAGTGTCAAATAAAAATGTCTGATGGCCGCTGAAATTAATAATCAGAACAGGCCACATCAAGAATAGGTTGACCGCGTAGCTCACCGTTCGCTTGGTCGATGCGGCTACATCGACCAGCCCACGTTGAGCCTGGGGATCAATCACGGATACCGGTCCTACATACATATGAACAGGATTTAATCTACATGGACTGGGAGCTAATTATTATTGAAAGATGGGTTCCCCCGGTCGGTATCGGGTGAACACCCGCTCAACATTTACTCGACGGCTGATGCATGGGACATAGGTGCATCAACCATCATTTTAAACCTCCTAAATAATAAGCACATTTGGTGAAGTGGATCCAACCTGGCACACTTCGGAACTTCCCTGAGCTTCATACTCCTCCATCAAACTTTCTGCAAATTTCTGGACATGCTCTTGATTGCTCTGCCATCGGCCATTCCAGACTTCAAGTCGCAAGAGGTTAAGGTGGGTCTGATTTCCCTCAAGTCAAAATTTTTTTTTTTTGCCTACGGTGATATGCTAACGGCGTGTCTGAGAGCGCGAGCTGATATATAAAATACCAGGCTGAACACTCTGAGGACCGTATAACTAAGTGTGTGCGAGTGGGTCAATCCATGTCCAGTGCTCGACTGGCTGGGAGCAAGGGAAAGGAAGGGAAAGGGGGAGTGCGAGGTATTCACAAGGTGGCGAGCGGTAGCGGGGACAACGAGGAAATAAAGTAAGGCAAAGGCGGCATGGATGATGAGGGACCAGATGTGAAGGCAAAAGCAATCATGAGCAACGACGAGGGCTCAAGGCGGCGACATACGGAAGTGGGGCTCAAGCGGTACAATTTGTTTTTTATTTTATTTATTTATTTTTACAGGTGGAATATATATACTGTAAGTAAGACAGTAAGGAGAAATGCCCTATTCAGGTTCAGATTGAGGGGCAAGGGACCAGGGCAATCGCGCTGTCAGCTGCTTGGATACCCATGATGTGACGGTGGTCGGGAACAGGAACGTAGGGACCAGTTTGGATGATCCGGATGCTATCCGGATAAAATTCCGCGGATGACGGATTATCCACGGATGATGTTTGTTCGTGTTGATCTCAGATCCCCTGAAGCGCGTTCTGCCCATTCGACCTTACTTCCCAGGTGGAAATATTCGGAGGCATCACAGACATAGTCATAAAACTCAAATACAGTCCTCTGGTTTTTCTCGGATTTTCTCTGGGCAAACAGCGAAATCTATATGTTTAAATACCCTCTAAATCAGCGAAATGTCGATGTAATTCAATAAAAAACCACCTGAAAAATCCAAGAAATCCTAAGAAAGCCTCCTCACACCATACAATTGTTTTCAAGTCACTCATCCACCAGCGCGGGCGTGTCGTGGCTTGAACGGTGAACGACGGATAACGGTGGATAAATTCTCACGGATAGCTGATGGATTGATATCATCCGTGGATGAGTGATCGGTGGTTAATCATCCGCAGATATCCGGATTGGGCCAATCCAGGCTGGTCCCTACAGGAACGGGTGCTTGTTTGTCTCCAGGGGCACAGCCAAGCCAATATCGGATCAATCCGAATTAGTCAGATTACACGGTCAGCGCCATACGCTGCTCATCAACGGGCTAAATGCTCGTTTCCTTTGCTGATGGCGAAAAATTTCAATTCCAGAGAAAACGAACTTCCAGAGCTCAAGAAATTTGCGGAAAAGCTGATGTCTTGGAAAAAATACCTTGTTCTCACTTGTCTTTTGTCTTGCTTTTGTCTCTAGTTCCGTTCACTGGTTGAAGATTTTGAATAATTCACTGAAAAAATTGATGAATTTTGTTTAAAATAATACAGCAGTTTTTCACTGAACAAATAGGTGAATTTTTTAAAAGGTTTTCACAACTTTGTTAACTTGAAATGAAGATGAAAAATGTGAAACTAAGTTGATAATTTTCTTTAAACAAGTTTCACCAAAAGTATTTTGGATAATCCAGATGATGTTTCACTGAAAACAAAGGTGAATTTTTTAAAATAAGTTTCACCACAAGTATTTCGGATTATACAGATAATGTTTCACTGACAATGGAGGTGAATTCTTTTAAACAAGTTTCAACAACAGAATTGGGGAAAGCCATCTGAATGTAATGCGCCATGCCAACATCCAAAACCTCTTTGGGCAAAGACTTGAGGTTTTATTCTCTGAGGATCCCCTCTCCCCGAATGCAAAAGGAGTCGCGTTTGTTATTAACAAAGACCTTCTCAGCACGGACGACATGCGTACGTGGGAGATAATCCCTGGTCGTGCAATGCTGCTTGAGATTGAGACCCATAAGAATGAAAAACTCACTGTACTCGGGATTTATGCCCTGAATGCACCTCTTGAAAATGCAGCATTCTGGAAGACTCTGCGCGAATTCTTCGCAAATAACCCGACAGTGCCCAAGCCAGACATGATGGCAGGCGACACCAATATAGTTGAGGAAGCCATCGACAGGCTTCCATGCCGGATAGACCCCGAAGCCGCAACAACGGAACTCGACCTGCTCCTCACAAGCTTAAGACTTGTGGACGGCTGGCGTAAGACGTACCCAAATACCCGGGCCTACACCTACATGCAAACCCGGAATGCTGGAGGAGGGTCACAATCCCGCCTGGACAGGATATATATCCGCCGAGACAAGTATGCGCAGGCATACGATTGGCAGATCAGAACTGTCGGAATATCGACGGACCACCGAATGGTCTCGGTCCGCATAACACAGGAAGGAGCACCAACCACAGGGCCTGGCAGATGGGTTTGGCCAGCATATATAACCAGAGACAAAGAACTTGCGGAATTCATCCATGAAAAAGGAATACAGATCCAGGAAGCGGCCAAGAGAGCTGCAAACTGGCCAGAAAGAGACCCCAAGTCAAACATGCAGACACTGTGGGCCGAGTTCAAGACCGAAATAGGGCATAAAGCCCGCGCGCGCTCGAAGATTCTCATCCCGAAAGCAGACAGGGAGATTGCCAGACTCGAGGAAGACCTCGAGAATATACTCAATAACCCAGAGCTGCCTGAGGACGAGGTACTGCTAGCAGCGGCACTCCTCACAGAAAGACTGGCAAAGATCCATGTCAAGAAGCACCACAAGAGCAGAATATCAGCCCAGATACGAAACCGCCTAGAAGGGGAAGTGATAAGCCGGTACTGGTCCACCCTAAACAAGACGAAAAAACCTCGAGAAGTGCTTCGCCGACTGCTGAAGCCAGGACATGACCCCCAAGCGGACACTGCCGCAAAATATGAGACCGACTCACAGCGCATGGCGACGATAGCACGGAACTACCATAATAAAATTCAGAAAGTGCGGAGGGACACTGCACCTGATATACGGGACCCGACGATTGAGTTGGTACTGCAGAGAGTGGTCCGAAAAACCACCCATGAGCAAACAGACACCCTACGCCGGCAGTTAACCAGGGGAGACGTTGAACTCTCCCTTAAGATGTCAGCTAACAACAAAGCTCCCGGCCTCAATGGGATACCTTACGAAGTATGGCGCATACTTGATTCCCGATTCCAGACGAGGACTTCCCAGGGCAAACCGGCCTTCGACATCATCGGGCTCCTACACCTGCTGTACAACGATATAGAATCACACGGCGTAGTCCTAGGAACTGGCTTCTCAAAAAGTTGGATGGCACCCATATACAAAAAGAATGACCCAGCTGACATCGCGAACTACAGACCTATATCACTCCTGAATACCGATTATAAATTTTTACTAAGGCACTCACAATCAAACTGGCGCGTGTTGCGCCAGACCTAATCCACCCAGCACAGGCGGGATTCGTCCCTGGCAGACACATATATGACCAAGTTTGGCTCACTAAGCGGATAATCGAGCTGGCCGAGGCGACCGAAAAAAATGGGGTCATTGTGGCTCTCGACCAGGAGAAAGCATACGATAAAATTGAGCATGACTATTTATGGAAAGCGCTGGGACGCTTCGGAATCCCCGAGGAATTTATTAACACTGTTAAGACACTATATAGTGATGCATACACTTGTGTGATAGTTAATGGCATGGTCAGTGACCGCCCTTTCAAAGTTACACGAGGAGTACGGCAGGGAGACCCCCTCTCCTGCCTCCTGTTTGACCTCGCAATAGAACCCTTGGCCGAAGCACTGCGGCAATCCGGGCTGAAAGGCTTCAAGCTGAAGGAAGTCGACGACAGGATAGTTGCAACACTATTTGCAGATGACACCCTGGTATACCTATCCTCACAGGATGATTTCCAGTCCCTCCTTGACATCCTGGAGGAATGGTGCACTGCCTCAGGAGCTAAATTCAACATTGAAAAGACAGAGATAGTGCCGATAGGAGCGCTTGCTCACCGAGTCCGAGTTAGAGAGACACGGACAGTCAACGGGCTTGACGGCACGAAGATTCCTGACCACATAAAAATTGCCAAGGAAGGCGAACCCATTCGCACTCTCGGAGCCTGGGTAGGCAATAAAGTTGACCAAGTTAGTACCTGGGCAAAAACAATAGATAAGATCGATGACGCCCTTGAAAGGTGGGAGAGAGGACACCCCACTATGGAAGGACGCCGACTCATCATCATGATGGTTGTAGGCGGGATGACTCAATACCTCGCGAAGGTACAGGGCATGCCCCCCAACGTGGAGAAGAAACTTGAACGCCGGGTCAGAGCGTTTCTATGGAATGATAAAAGCCTCATAGTGATAAATAAAGAGACGGTGTATGCACCTATTGATATGGGTGGCCGAAATCTCCTGGACATTGTGGCCCGGAACGAAGCCATTGCTGCAACATGGCTGAAATCATACCTTGACCTCGGCCCCTCGCGCCCACTTTGGGGATTTGCAGCGGACGAATACCTCGCACTGAACATCAAACCCGAACTCGACACTGTTGTGGAAAAGAATCTACGCACCTGTGTGTTCCTCCAGGCTTGGGACTCCAAACGTGTCCTTAAGCCCAAAGATCTAGTCCATATGATGGATGTTGCACGCAAAAGAGGAGTCCGTATGGACGGCCTAGCAATCTCAAGGGAGATAATGAGAGATGCAACAATATGGTACCATGTGAAATCCACGGCATCCCGGGGCATTTTCAATCGAGGCGACGAGATCCAGTGCCTGAAAAGAAACCATGAGATCACGACGGTCAGGGAGACTGAAGTACTCGCCCGGCGGCTCACGGGCGCACGCCACCATGGCAGATCGAACTGTGCCTGCGATGCGTGCAGAACAACCAGGACAGAATGCCCGGAATGCATGAACCCCAATAAGTGCTACATCAAAGCACAGCAGCTACTGAACTCACTTGAACCCAAATGGAATCCGCTGCAGCCGCAGCCAGAGGACCATGAGGATATACCCGCAGCCCCCATCACACTCAACGAGAATGAGGTGCTTTTCGACACAAGAATTACTGTCAAAGGCAACCTAGGCGATACTTTCCGAATATTCACGGACGGCCTGAAGGGCGGCACTGTAGCCCCGGACACCCGGATCGAAACCGAGGAAGATGAGGAGGATATCACCGTATACACAGATGGCTCCGCAACGAAAAATGGGAGAGTCGATGCGCGTGCAGGGTCTGGCGCATACTACGGGCCAGACGACATTAGAAACCTTGCAATCCGGGTGCCGGAGGAACTGAAGCAGTCAAATAATGTTGCCGAGATCTTGGCAGTAAAAGAGACCATAGAGTCGAATCCAAAGGACATCCCACTCAGAATCAAAAGCGACTCGAGGCTTGTCATCGATGGCCTCACCAAGAATCTGAGCAGATGGGAGGATGAAGGCTTCCAGAGCACCGAAAACGGTCACCTGATCAAAATCACGAGCGCGCGCCTGCGCGAGCGCAAAGCACCCACAACCTTTGAGTGGGTCAAAGGACATGCTGGCATCGAGGGCAACGAGATGGCTGACCGCCTGGCAGATGAAGGACGACAGAAGGACATCGCGCCCATTGTAGACTTCAACATCCCTCGCCCAGTGCTGATCCCGGGCACCAAACTCCGGAGCATTACACAGTCGTCTGCGTACAAAACCATAAGGGCACAAATTATGGACAAGCCACAGTACCAAGAGTCCCTGGACAGACGCGCCACAGCCCGGAACGTGGTATTCGCGCAAGATGCAGCTGCAGGGGGGGGTGAAGACATCCCTACAGCAGCACAAATCTGGAAATCAATCCGGCACAAAGACATATCAAGGAGCATCCGATATTTCCTATGGATGGTCATACACGAAGGCTACCCCCTCGGCGACCACTGGAAACACTTCCCAGGCTTTGAGGATAGAGGAATCTGCGAAAAATGCGGAGTACCCGAGAGCATAACACACATCCTCACCCAGTGTGACGAAAATGGTCAGGCGACCATTTGGGAGCTCGTCGGCGAGCTTTGGCGACTTAGAACCGGCACTGAGATGCGCCCCCCCACTCATGGGGGAAATTATGGCTTGTGGCCTCATCAAAAAAGGGAATTCCCCTGGTAAAACCGACGTTGGCACGACGCGTCTCTACAGAATAACCATCTCCGAGTCCGCCCACCTCATCTGGCGCCTTCGCAACGAAAGAGTCCTCAACAGCAAAGACCCCCCAACGATAAGCGAAATCCGCAACCGCTGGACACACATGCTGAACTTGAGGCTCGGCATTGACTGTCTATGTACCAACAAAGCTAAGTACGGCGCTCGAGCACTAAAAAAATCACTGGTGCTTAAGACGTGGTCCGGAGTACTCCGAGATGAAGACAGACTCCCAGCCGATTGGACTAGGGAGACCAGGGTTTTAGTGGGTATTGGATAGTGGATAATGATGGGTCGGTAGCTATACTGACCTTGAACCTGCTGACCAGAGCCCCACACAGGCGTCCATCAGCGGCGTATCGTGCGTAAATTTGCATTTCCCTGGGTGGACTGTCGGGCGGGGTTGAAAGAACGTGGTCCCCGCCAACCTTAACAATTGTGTGGTATAATAGGGACGACTTGGTCGTGTTTCCGAGAGACCCGCTTATGCGGCGACGGAAGAGTACTAGACTGTACTATCCTTAATGCCATCTTGTTCCACATAAGTTTCAACAACAGTATTTTGAATTTTACAGAAGTTTTTTGCCAAAAATGTAGGTGAAAAACTTGAATCATTTTCAAAAAATTTTGAATTTGAGGTGAAAAATACAAAATAAAAGGAAAAACTGCTGAAAAACTTTTGAGTTTTTCACCTACATTTTTGGCAAAAAAAACTTCTGTAAAATTCAAAATACTGCTGTTGAAACTTGTTTAAAAGAATTCACCTCCATTGTCAGTGAAACATTATCTGTATAATCCGAAATACTTGTGGTGAAACTTATTTTAAAAAATTCACCTTTGTTTTCAGTGAAACATCATCTGGATTATCCAAAATACTTTTGGTGAAACTTGTTTAAAGAAAATTATCAACTTAGTTTCACATTTTTCATCTTCATTTCAAGTTAACAAAGTTGTGAAAACCTTTTAAAAAATTCACCTATTTGTTCAGTGAAAAACTGCTGTATTATTTTAAACAAAATTCATCAATTTTTTCAGTGAATTATTCAAAATCTTCAACCAGTGGTTCCTAAGAATTTCTGGGATAATCAATTACCATGGAAAGATTACAGGTGAGTCTTACCGAGTTTACGGTTCAAGTACGGTTCAAGGTTGGCCCAGCTCTTCAAACATCTCGGCATCTCGGTGACAGTGAGTTTCCTCGACTTCTGGAATCCAACCCTTACCCCACCAACCTTGGTTTCTTGAAGACTTTTGCAGTGTCCTTTTCCATCTGACACTCCGGATTTGCGTGGACCTCACAATTACCTTGCTTTTCATAAGGCCCCTCCAGTGAACTTGAGCTTGGAAAATTACCCAGAGTTATTTAAGTTGTCGGCCTCTCAAATAGTAGGAACTTAAAAATGCGGCAAAGGTGTGGACGAGTTCCGAAGAACACAAGGGTGTCACAGAAGTTAACCATTTGGCTAATTGAGCGGATAGAATTCCGACTAAATGTATTTGTGCAACTACAAAAAACATAAATATATCATTCAAGCAGGCCTCAATACTGTGGTACCCGCTCTTCACAGCCTATTTTGCGAACATAAGCTGCTGGACAGCAGAAAGACATAAATTATCAAGGTTGCTGGTTAGACAAGAGGAGCAGAGGAGATCCATGACCCTCGAAGAATGAAGTCACAGAGAACATTGAAATGAGGCAAAACACCAGAGAACGGTTTGAGGTTGAGGAATCGCGAGGACGTGAAGTCTAAATTCACGCAGAACATTGATGGGAGAGGCAATGAAGCAGGGAACAGTCAGATGGAGTTTGAGGTAGATGAAGCCCGAGGGTATGAAGATCGCAGGACGACAAGGAATACTAGTAGCCTAGAAGAAGAGACAAATTTCCAGCTTGGGGTTGAATGTTGGGTAAAGGGAGATATAGAGACTGGTGGAGAGGTGGCGGACATGGGGGCTGGAAGACAAAGCTTTTAAAGCAGAGAATCCACTTCAAAATCCGAGCGGGACCGAGCGGAGGTGACACCCCTGGAATGACACCAGTATTGGCAGGGAGGCAGGGCTCACAAAAAATGATGATGGAAATTAAAGCGGGTAGGGCTGACGTGGGGGCAGTGCCATCGAGTGAATGGGGTCTGCTTTGAAGCTAGCTCGGAGCTCTGATACCGATGTATTTATGCTGATTGTTAATACTGTGGCTCAACTCCAGCCTCCCATTCAACTCACCTTGGGGTCTTTTTCAAAGGAGTCATGCACAAGGGTCAGGTGACGGCCGGCGGTTTATACGTGGTGGCGATGAGTCGGATTTTCATGTGGAGGTGGCTCCGAGTCAGCGAAATTTGGTCAATATCACTCGGCTCTCTCGGCATAGACATCGGCCCCAAGAATTTTGGCGGGCAAGAAAGGTCCTTACACAAAAACGGATGACGAAAATGTGATCGTCTGCCAGTCCTGAAATTAGGGCGCTATAAGACCCGTACCTAAAGGTAGCGGGAATTTGAAGTCTTTTTAAGCACTGCCGCTATGCTCCCTTCAATGCAGCCACTATATTCATTAGCACAGCCCCTAATTTCTTTACACGAATAAACGGGGGCATGATGTGAAGAGGTGTGCAAAAACCTCATCTTCAATTGATTATAAACGATTACATAAGTACTCGTAACCCATTCCGGAAGTTTAAACTGTGGAAACCGCTCGGGCCGTCTCAAATTGGGGACAGGTCAAATTGGACACATTGGCATAAGTAACTTGTCTACCTACAACTGACGTTGTCCGGGATCGAACATCATACCAAATTCGCAAGCCTGAACCAGGGAATGATCCGCCCAACAGTTGCAAACTGGAGATGTCAGTGAATGTGTCTGCGTCTCCTCGAAGCTCCTGAGAAGCCAATTGGCCAACTGGGCACAAGTTAACTTGTGTCACTTTCGGTTCGGTTCAGTAGCACGTTAACTTGCAACCAGAATATTCCTACTTACGAACCACACCTTCACCTTGATGAGCAGTGCCCTTATCACCGACTCCGAATGCAGATTTCCTTTTGATTGGCCATGAACTTGACTGAAATGGAGTAACCTATTGAGAGAAGATAATCACAGAACCCTAAATTCCCTATTATACAAATCAACTTGTTTAACTTGAAGGAATTAGCTTGTGTAACTTGGACAAGTTAAAAATTGAAGACATGATTTCCGTGTCGATAGTAATCATTACGACTCGTCTGTGTTTCTGCATGATGTGTGACCTCAGGTATACTCCTGAGGAGTCACAAGTTGGCTGTAAGCGTACACCCTGCCATATATACAGTATGTTTTGCTTTACTCGTTCTGTAGCACTGAGGGATTCAAACTCCGGAGTGGGCACAACGAAAGATTGCTGAGCCAAAAATACCGCTTCTGTGTCTCGAACAGTTGTCCGTTTGGCTGTTAAACAAACAGGAGCAATTTAGCATCAGGTTATCGTCACGAAGGTTCTGCTGAAAAGACTGTTAGAAACTGAACAGTAGGTTAATATATCTAATTCTCAGTACGTCGTAACAGTACTGGGGACAGTACCTGAACAGTAGGTTAATATATCTAATTCTATGTAAATTGTCAGTTCTGGGACTGTCCATGGAGAATACCATAGCTTACCTCAGTACGTCGTAACAGTACTGAGGAAAGCTTTGAGACGGCGTGTCTCTTTCATTAAGATCTGCGCTCGGCCCGATCAACCCAATGACAGGTGTCACCGAGATTGCTGTGCTGCTTCGTCTGCTCCAACACTCCTCCTCAATTCGGGGACGGCTTCAATCCCATCTCCCCTCTGAACTTCTCGAACGACGCCGGCTGAAGCGCCTTTGTGAACACGTCCGCAAGATTATCCACTGATGGCACGTCGGCGAAATGTACTATCCCGCGCTCGGCACACTCGCGGCTGTAGTGGTGCTGCGTCTCGATGTGTTTGGCGCGTTGATGGAACGAAGGGTCTTCCGTGAGTATCCGTGCGCCGTTATTGTCGATGAAGATGACAGTTGGATCATGTTGCTCCTGGTCTAGACCTAGAAGGACATTTCGAATCCACACCGCTTCCTTCGTCGCCGGGCATGCGGCCATGTACTCTGCCTCGGTGGAGGATGTGGCTGTAGTCGCTTGCTTCTTGGACATCCAGGAGACAATTCCGGATCCCAATGTGAAGCAGTACCCGGAGACCGAACGTCGTGTGTCAGGGCAATTGGCGTAATCCGAGTCGGTATAGCCAACGAGTTGAGCAGCCTCGTCTCCTCCAAGTTCCAGTTCGTAATTCCTGGTTCCTTTGAGGTATCTGACGACGTGGATTGCTGCTTTCCAGTGCGTTTCCCCATGCGCGCTATTGAATCGACTTAACGTGCTGACTGCGTGCATGATATCGGGTCGCGTGGAGATGGCGAGGTACATGAGAACTCCCACAAGCTGGCGGTATGGCTGCGCTGCGGCCTTCCGTCCCTCCTCCTCAGACTGTGGGAGGTCTCGTTTGGTGAGCCTCGTGTTCGGAGGAAGTGGAGTTTTGACTGGATTGGCATCCGTGCAGCCGTATTCGGTGAGGACCCGGTCGATGAGCGCCTTCTGCGAGAGGTGGATGGTGCGTTTTTTCCTGTCCCGTCTTATGGCCCAGCCCACAATGAAGTTCGCGTCAGCGCGTGTGATCTGCCATTCTGCGCGAAGCTCCTCCTCAAATCGCTGCTCCTCCTGGACGCTGCTTGCAGCCACGGTGAAATCGTCGACGTGAACCGCTGCGAAGATGGTTCCCGACTCCTGTTTGCGGTAGTAGATGCGGTGCTCAACGCTGAGTTGCGTGAAGCCGAGTGCCTTCATCCGTGAGTCCATATGTTTGTTCCACAGTCGCCCTCCTTGTTTCATACCGTACAGTCCTTTCTTCAACTCCCACACCCAATCCTCTTTACCGGGCTCCTCGAAACCCTTGGGTTGCTCCATCCAGGTGGATTCGTCAATGGCACCATAAAGGTACGCCGTTTTGACGTCGATTTGGGTGAGCTCAAAGTCAAGTGCAGCGGCTAGATGAAATAGGATTCGCAGGGACTCGGCACGAGCTGTTGGCGAGGTCGTCTTGGTGTAGTCCTTGCCGTACACCATCTGGTGGCCAAGAAGGACGTACCGCGCTTTGTATCGATCCACTACGCCCATAAAGTCGAGTTTCGTTCGGAAGACGAACTTGCCCCTCATGACCTTGCGACCTTTCGGGACAGCGGAGCGAGGAACAAGGGTATAAACATCCATTTCCTTGATCGATTTCAGCTCATCGCGCATCGCTGCTAACCATTCATTGGCGAGCGGGCTGGCAAGGGCTTCTTTGGAGGATTTAGGATCGTCCGGGTGCTCGAGATTGAGCTGCGCATCGTCCACGACTAGTGCATGCAGAGCTATGGCATCGATGAGGGCGTGGGCGTCGTTCTCGTTTGGTATATGTTCTTGCCGTTTCGCGTCCCTGTTTGCTTTCACTCTTGCTCCTGCCTCTTTGGCCTCATCAACTGCCCGCCGTAGCCTTCCTTCTGCTGTTTCTCCGGGGACTCGGCCGCTGCGGCGAGGGACAGGAGCTTCAGGCTCCTCTGGCGCTGGTGGTTCAGCCTCGGGCTCCGTTGGCAAGTCCCCTTGTTCGTCATCGTCATCCTCGTCGCTGACTACGAATGGTGGTTGTTCGGGAGCTTCCTCCTCCACATTGACGATCCTTCCGGGTTGGAGTGGCTTCGGAACCATCTGGTGCGATTCGATGAATTTTACGTGGTACGAGGTGATAACACGACGAGAAGGTTTGTGATAGCATATATATGCCTTGGAGTTGGTGGAGTAACCGATGAGTTGGCATTCAAGGGACCGGTCGAAGATCTTTGGGTTATGTTTATTTTGGATAAGCACGAAGGCTTGACAGCCTATTTCGCGCAGGTGAGAGAGATCGGGCTTTTCATCGTACCAGGCCTCATATGGTGTTTTATAGCGCTGGTAAGTTGTGGGGCGTCGCTGCGCGATGTAACCCGCTGTCTCGACGAAGTAGTCCCATAGGTTTACAGGTAACCCGCTGGCCGAGCGCATAGTCCTGGCGAGTTCAAACACGGTTCGGTGTCGACGCTCGACCATGCCGATGTGGGCAGACGTGTACGGTGCCGTCATTTGCAGTTTTGTGCCCGCACGAGCTAACCAATCTCTCATCTGGTTACTATTCAGCTCCCCGCCATCCACACGGTAGATGCCTACTTCCTCCCCGCATTCTTGGCGCCTTTCGCTCTCCCAGCGCTTGAGCTCTCGGAAGGCTTGGTCCTTTGTGCGGATGAGTATGCACCAGGTCATGTCCGTGTATTCATCGACCAATTCCATAGAATAACAGTTACGACGCTTCGACTCCACCGCCTCCGGCCCAGTCAGATCTATATAAACTACCCCGAGCTTCCTCGCTGACCTCGCGTGCGTGCGTGTTTTAGGTACGGGAGTGCGCGTCTGTTTTCCGAGGATACAGTGTTTGCAACTTGGGGGTAGCTCGGAGAGATCGACGGGCATACCTTTGGCCATGCCGCGTTCGGCCATTTTGCGGATGGTGGAAACGCCTATGTGCCCGAGTCGGGCGTGCCAAGTTTCCAGGCTGGCGGGAGGCAGTTGGGCTGTGGCGATGAGAGCGGTGGGAGCGGGGATAATCTTCCCGTTGAGCGAGTAAAGTTTCTTCGCGTGGCGGGTTCCCGTTGCGACGACCATGTTGGTCTTCGTGTTGGTGATCGAGAAACCAATGTTGGTGAACAGCGCATTGTGGTCCTCGTCGGCGATGCAGCCAATGGAGAAGAGCCGCATGGAGGCTTGGGGGACGTACAAGGCATTCCGGAGGATAAACACCTGTCCTTCCGCGCCGTCCACATGGATGTCACCCTTCGCGATGGCTTCAATGTATGTGCCGCCAACGCCCCAGATCCTCTGCGGACTAATGGGTTGCAGGGTATAGAAATCAGCTTTAACGGGAGAGAGGGTTATGGTCGCGCCGGTGTCTGCAGCAAATGGAGAATGCTCGGTGGCGGCAAATACAATATGGTCATCGTCTGCGAACATGGAGTAGTCCGACGCGTTGGAGTCGCGGCGGGTGTGGTACGCCTCATAAAGCTCCTCGAGTTCAGAATTTGGGGTCACACCTCCAACAGCGGTCATCGCCGCGGCGGAAGTATCTGCGTCCGAGTCGTCAACCATGGTGAAGTAAACGGTCTTGCCGTTCGTATCCTTCATGGCGAATCGAGTTTTCCCGGCCGGCTTCGCAGGTGTGGTGCTCGAGGGTTTATCTGTCTGCTTGGAGTCTTTCTCCTTGCGACGCGCCGCCCTACGCTCGAGCACTTCGTCACGCCGGCCCTCCATGGCGCCGCCCTTGCCCCAGCATTCGTCGGTGCGATGGGGGCCGTTACACGTCGCACAGAGGCCATTCTTGGTGTTCTTAGCACCCTGTGATTTCGTCGATGTGCGGGCTACGTTTGCCCGCTCGTCCTTTGTCTCCTCCTCCCAACGGACCTTCGCTTTCTCTAGCGACTGAACGATGTCTGCGGGTGTGGACTTCTCGTTCTCCTCGTGTTTGTCGCGGACATAACGGAGTTCTGGCGAAAGGGCGTGGAGAAGTATGACGCGCGCGAGCTTGTCCTCGTCGAGGGTGCCGATTTCGAAGATATGCTTGCAGATCTCGCGAATCTGCGCCGCCCTGGTGACCATATCCCCGTCGCGGTCGATGCGGATTGACAGTACATCATCGAGGAGTGAGGTCTGGGTCGAGTCCTTCTGGCGGTGCCTCTTCTTCAGCTCGGTCCATATGTCGGATGCGGATTTGATGGTGCAACTGCGGAGGTAGTCCTTCTCCGCATCCGAGATGTGCATGCGAATACCGGCTTGGGCGAGGTTATCGTTCTTTGTCCATATGGGAAGGTCGGAGTTACCGTCGACGGGTTTAGTGATGTCCCCAAGCACATATTCCTGGATCCCAGCATAGAGGAAGGCATCGAGTGCTTTCTCGGCCCAACGGACGTAGTTCTTCTTGTCCAGGTCGAGTACATCGAGACCGGTTATGGTTTTCGGTTTGATGGCTTCGAGTGGCATGGTGGTTATCGTGAGTGTAGACAAAGAAACTGCAAGGTTTTCGATGTCGGGAGGTGTTGTCATATGACGGGGTCGGTGTTAAAACACGATTGGGTTCAGCTTTCAGCAGCAATAGCCCATAACCTGTTAGAAACTGAACAGTAGGTTAATATATCTAATTCTCAGTACGTCGTAACAGTACTGGGGACAGTACCTGAACAGTAGGTTAATATATCTAATTCTATGTAAATTGTCAGTTCTGGGACTGTCCATGGAGAATACCATAGCTTACCTCAGTACGTCGTAACAGTACTGAGGAAAGCTTTGAGACGGCGTGTCTCTTTCATTAAGATCTGCGCTCGGCCCGATCAACCCAATGACAGGTGTCACCGAGATTGCTGTGCTGCTTCGTCTGCTCCAACAAAGACCACGAACCTTGGAACTGCCCCCGGGCGGCCCGATGAGCTGCTGCATCATATTTTGGCAGACGAGAGAAGTTAATGGGTGATCATAAAAAGCGCGGGCAGTCTATAATTGTGAACTAAGTGACTTGGGGGTGGGGGCTGGCACCTTTTAGAGTGCTTAAACTGACTTGCGGCACAAGTCAAGACCGTCAGCCAAGCCAAGTTGGCAGGATGACCTGTACAAGAAAACATAATGACTTGTATGGCAAGGCGTGCTCGATGACTTGTTCAATCGTAAAACTGCCCAGATGAATGCCTCTGGGTCGTTCTTTTTATAACCTCCACACCTGAAGGACGAAGCAAGCGCTAGACAATCATTTACTGTATGACCCTGTAGGGGAGCAACACCTCGATGACCGTGACAAGGCCTTTGCCTCTTTTCCAGGCAACGGGCCCCACCGTGAGCGTGACTGTTGCTTAAAGAAGCAACATGTTGAATAATCAATATATTTATTTTGCCATTATCAGCTGTGCTTTTGGCATTCAGAGGTAATATCTGCTGTTGAATACACTCCAGCGGTGGATTTCCATGATTCGAGCCCTAAACATGTTCCGATTTTTTTTCGAACCATGTCACGATTTTTTTGAAGGAACGACTCGCACCGTGACAGTGACCCGAAAGAAAAAAGGCATCGCAACGGCCCTCCAGTGATCGTGACCGTTGCTCCCCTACAGGGTCGTACAGTACTGTCGCGAAAATAACCGTACAGCGTCAAAACACCACAAGACCTACAGCACACGGTGTTCAACTTGGAATTATGGGATTTCGGCACAACCTCCCGCTATGATATGTTAGTGGGGAGTGAAAAGGGTCCAACCGACTATTTATATAGCGCCCTAAGTTCCGCAACTGGCTGCAAATACACTGATCCGATTACAGCCAGTTGCGGAACTTAAGGCGCAGCCCATTTTTATTTATTATACTGTACCTGTATGTATTGAAGCAACGCTGGAAGGGCCGTGACAATTCTGTTGCTTCTTTCTGAGGCAACGGTAGGCACCAAGACCGTGACTGTTGCAAAAAATAGCAACAGTAGGTATTTTTTTCACATGTTTTCTGCTGTGAAAAGTCAATGTTCATTGACTTTCAGTATAAATCCTTAAGTACAGGGCCAGAATGCACCTGGAGCATGGATCTTGGCCTAGAAATATTCCCTTTTTTTTCCCCCGAATATATGTCACGATATTTTTGAGGCAACGGCCTTCATCGTGACCGTGACCCCGCGAAAGAAATGCAACGCAACGGGGCCCATCGTGACCGTGACCGTTGCTTCAATACATACAGGTACAGTAGATGTTTCGGGTATTTCAGCTCTACTGAGCTCAGTTCTTCCCCAATTCTCTTGAAACTATGATGAATAGATTTGCCTCGCAATTCCCGAGGGAGTGACGTGCGAAAATATGTTATGAGCGTGGGAATTGCCTTTTTCGGCAAATTTGGAGGCATCTTCTCCTATCTGCTCTAGCATTAAATGTACTGACCCAATTGACTTAGTTTTAGGATATATCATACTTACATGCATTATCTAGGGTGTGACAGGCCCAGATGAGGATTTAAATGTTTTATTGACATTTGGCATGGGACTTAAAACTGATTGAAATCAAATACTGTAAGGCTTTTGAACAATGAGGTATTTTGACGACCTGGGCCCGTCACACCCTAGATAATGCATGTAAGTATGATATATCCTAAAACTAAGTCAATCGGGTCAGTACATTTAATGCTAGAGCAGATAGGAGAAGATGCTTCCAAATTTGCCGAAAAAGGCAATTCCCATGCTCATAACATATTTTCGAACGTCATTCCCTCCGGAATCGCAAGGCAAATCTATTCATCATAGTTTCAAGGGAATCGGGGAAGAACCGAGCTCAGTGGAGCTGAAATACCCGAAACATCTATAAAAATGGGCCGCGCCCTAAGTTCCGCAACTGGCTGTAATGGAAGTAACACTATGGTGATGATTGATTGTACAGGCTAGCAGCATTTGAGAAAGCTTTGGGGCTTTGACTCTCGAGGCTTCGTACGGTCAGCTTTTGAACCCTCCGCCCCTTTCCGCCGCCTACTTTGCGGTTGCAGGGTCACTGCATTCAGTCCTCTCGCTTATCTTCTCACGATTGTCTCCGTCGATGAATAATGAATACTGTACGTTACTCACCACATACTTAAGGGCCTCGGTGAGTCCTCCACACGCACCCACTGATTCTCTCGCCTGCGGCCCTCTTTCATTGCCACACGTCACTTTCTTCTTGTCCATAGTAATCATGGGGGAGTTCGATCTCACTATTGGTACGCTTACATTATTGCTGCTCCCACATCCGCAATTAATATTCCCTGATACATAGGGGTCACCTTGATGGGAGTGATGAGTGACTTCGGCAGATTCCCTCTCGGGCTTGGAAATTCTGACCTGGTCGTTCGTTCCGTCAGTCAACACCTACCTTACGGGAGTTATCATGTCCCAGTTTCTTACATATTTGAATTCTAGTGCGTTTTGTACGTGTCGAAGTATCTGAATACTGAACTCAGAATCTTCCAGAGTTCAGCGATCCTTTGTGGCTCAAGTAAGTATTAATCTGTGTTGTTCACTTTGAACCTGATGTTTTGCAGGTCTATGGTAGCCTTTCTTTTCATCATCAATATCACCCAGGCCGCAGCCGTTGTATATGACTTGGTGAGTCCCTCAATCCGTGTCCGCAGCAACATTCTCTCATTGGCTACAGGTTCTACTGTGTAACGTGAGCAACTTGGTTCTTAAACTAGGACGGAAATGCATGGTTTCGCGCAGGAACTTTACAAATCCAAGCGTCGTTGCAAGTAAGCTTTTTAAATATCCGGTAGAGATTGATCAATTCAGCTAACTGATACGTAGTCGGTATATGGTCATATCCTTTCACGGCCTTCGGTGAGCCTCTCGCAATGTCCCCAGACTCTGGTTAAAATTTCTTCAGTTACGGCCGTCCTTGCGGTCATCAATCAGACATATCAAGCATGGCGCATATACGTTCACCCAGAACAAAAATCTCGTTGGTTTTCTCGTCGTCACTGCGCTGGCCACATGCGGGATGGGCATCGCAGCTGGGATACAGGCTTTGATTCTGTCCGAGTAAGTGCTCTACAGAGTTTAATAAGTGGTGCTGAAACTTTTCTCTGCACAAGACTCGCAAAGCTCATTGCGCTGCAGCCCGTTGTCGAGGCAAATCTTGCTCCACAATGCGCTCTCGACGTCATCATTGCTAGTAAGCTGCGAGGAACCGTCCCCTAGGATGACGATCTAACCTCATGTGAAGTAGTGTTGACCATCATCTTCTCCCGCTCGAAGACCAGCTTCGGGCGGACGGACGAGGTGCTCAACCACCTCATTCGCACTGCGATTCAATTTGGATTCTTCACTGGTGCGTGCTCCTCCGGTCGAGCTTCCCGGATGCAACTCATGTCCAGCGCGCCGCAGCCGTCTTCGCGCTCGGGAGCTTGCTTTCGTTCAGGTTCTCTCCCGGGACGTTCATGATCGAGCTATTTTCCATCCCCATCGGGCGTATTTATACCCATGTAGGTCCACCCCTTCCGCTGCTCACAAGTCCGTGCTTACTGTGCACAGACAATGATGGATTACCTCATCACGCACGAGCAACTGCGCAACCTCCTCACTAAAAGCGGAAACACTGGAAACATGGTCTCCTTCCCGCAGTTCGCCGGCGGAGGCGAGACGATTATGATATGACCCAACCCGTCAGCGTCGACCGCGGTCAAAGACCTTGAGGCGCTCTGAGACTTGGATGAACCAAAAGGTTGGTGTGTTAAACGCCAAGGTGTTCAGCCGTGGCCTGGTACTCAATTGAAACTCAAAAAGGACATCGAGCACAAAGGATTTTTTCCCCCCTCGCGCTCGAACAAATCAGAGTGGAAATTGAATTCAACGAGCTCCATAATTACACGCCTCCGCCTCCCTGGAGCTATATTATACTGACATGAGTCCACAATCGGAACTGCATTAATATTGGAATTCAAGTTCGAAAATTCATGTATTCCTCTTGGGTGTTGGGGTCAACCTCTGGATCATTGAACCTTGTTTTCCTTTTTCTTTTTGAGCGACCTTCACATTCTATATTCATTTGGCTTCCCACTCCAACACCCTTCTCAGTGCTCCGATTTCTGAGGGGATAACAGTCGAGGGAAGAATCCGAAGATTTGCTTCATGCCCTCGACATTTTCTTAACGTTTTCCACTCCCTCTGAGGACCCTTTCACTGAAGACAGCGGAAATCCAGCTCGAGCCATCGGCTAACTAGACCCAGGGTCGCCCCGCGAACAAACACTCACGTGTGCAAAGGTCCGTCGAGGGGAATCCCAAGAGGTGATTGACATGGACTCTTTCCCACGACCTGTGTACTCCTTCCCACGACCTGCGTACATCAAAAGACGCGCCGCGCTGCCACCGTCGCTGTCTGCGTCGCCCGTGCTTGCGTCGTTCACGGTGGCATTTACGGCATGGGCGTTGGCGGGAGCAGCGCCAGGTTTCTATGGGGCAGACCTTGACCGCTTCGCCGCGGCGCGCATCGGTAACGGAGGCGGCGGGGGCATGGGAAGCGGCGGGGTGCGCATGCGCGGGGAGAGCTGCGAGAGCGTGAGGTTGGCGCGCGGATGTGGGTCTAGGTGCGGTGTGACGGCGATTTATTGTGTGCGCTCTCCGAAGCAGCCGATAAATATTGGCTTCCATCGTACTCGCGTACAAGTCAAGACTTTCGCTTATCGTCGGCTTCGGGCGCATTCTGTGTGATCAACGAACCGTGAGCTGAGCACAGGTATATGATGAGCATCTTCGTAGACTTCGGGCGCGCGGGTTTCTCCGCTTGTTCGGGCGCGCCGGGCTGAGCAGCGGCCTGGCAGAATGATCAGCGTAAGCGAATGGCACGCGCGGGATACGCATAAAAAGACGTACCTTCGTGGATTGTGGACGCGCGGAGGCGGACGGCACGCGGGCATGCGCTGAGGCGGGATTGAGAGCGGGCACGGGCTCCTCTGCAGGCTCGGGCGCGCGCGTAGTGCGTGTGGACACGGGCGTCGGCTTCGAGTTGGGGCTCGACTTCGGCTTCGATTCTGGTTTCGCGCGTGCGGGCTTCGATGGCGCGAGAAGGAGCGGGGCGCACGGCCGCCGGCTTCGGCGCGGCGTGGGCGTCGCCGCCGAGAGGCGCGTGTTCGACATCGGCGGGCGGGCACACATATTGCGCGGTGTGGTGTGCGCGGGCGTCGGGACGGGGCCGCATTGTCGTGTGGCATGTCATTCGCGTCGTCGCGTGGCCGCGGCAAGAGGATCGGCGCCCCCTCTCGCTTGCGCGGGGACAGTTGCGAGAGCGTCAGGTCGACTCATCCGCCGTCGTACAGCACGTCCGTGAATCTCCGACGGACAGAAAGAGGCAGGCGCCCATCGATCCAAACCCCACCATCTGGTGCGCGTACATCGACAGACGAGCCGCGCCGCCCGTCCCTGCATCGGCGTCCATGTCTGCGCATGCGTCGTTCGTGGTGGTGGCACGGCCGATTTTCTACGGCGGGAACAGATCGGGTGATTAAGCAGTTAGTGCTTGCGATGCGATGGGATACAAGGACGCACATTCTCCGCGCTGCATCCGCGTCCCTATCAACGGTTCTAGGCAGAGTCGACGAGTCGGGGAGTGCTGAGACGCCGAATCAGGATTGCGCACGGGCGGGGGCGGGGGCGAGCCCGGGACGTCCCGCGCACTGACATTGCCGAAAAAGTCGTCCTTGTCGCCGCGAAGGAGATCGTCCCCGGCGTCCGCCGGGATCTAGAACGAGAACGACAGGCGACGCGTCGGCGGAGAGGTCTGGGAGGTGCCGCAGGCTCAGGTCTGCGAGCGACATGCCGTGTGAGTATGTATGCAGTCGAGTAGATGTACGCAATGTGTAGCTGAGGTCAGGGCGCGGCAGGGCGCCTAGCTGGTGGCAAGCGGCAAACGGTAAGCGAGGCTGTCAACATCGCGCCAATATAACCAAGCAAGCGCCAAAGCCGCGCAAATAACGCGTGACCGCGCGTCTGCGTGGAATTCGCGAGCTTGTTCGTACAGTCCGAGGCTGTTGCTTCGCGCGGCTTCATTTATTGGTCTTTTCAAAGTTCTTTCCGTCGTTGGAGACATCCGAGTCTCACTGAAAGCTCACAGGGAAGTTACCGCGCCGAGGACTAAGCGCGCGGATTTCAGCGGGCTCAAAATTTTCGCACTGCATAATCAGCAGCCCTAGGCCTGTACTTCATATGGAGTGTCCTCAAATCCCACCGCTCTACGCGCATGTAATACATAATCCCCGCTCGCAGCCTTCCCTTCCATCTATCTCAACTTTAAACTCTCGCTCACTCTTCCATTTAAAGCTTGACAAGCCCACTTTCAGCCACGCAACCTAAATATTAATCCACTTAGTATCCACTGCATTTTTTTTTTAAAAAAAAGACTGGTTCTGAAGGCAATATGGCCCAGCCCCGAATCGACCGGGGACCTCCTGAGTAATGCATTTTCATTGCACTGTCACAGATTTCCAGATTGTGGCAAGACGTAAGCCTTGAATAGAGGAGATCCCCGAATCTGATCGCCGGGATCTGAAAGCTTCCGAGTCGGCGACGTAGCGACCAGTTCTCATCTAGCATTCGCCTACGACCACCAGCGACCACCAAACAGGGTTAACGTTTAATAAGCTGCCGTCATTGCCATGTCAGCCTGTGGCAGCATTGATGTTGCCTGAAGCTAAAGCAGCTTAGCTCACTGGCTTCGGCTGCATACTGACCCTGTGCGCCGCCGCCGCCGCCCTTTCCGCCGCCCTTTATCACAGAAGTAAATGTGCAACGGACGGAGGTCCACTCAAGAAATCAATAGCGTTCAATTTATTTCACTGTGAGATGCACATGTGACATTTCTTCAATAGCAGTAAAGCTATGTGGATGGTTATGATTAATTGTGCAGGCGAACAGCATTTGAGAAGGCTTTGAGGCTTCGCCTCTGGGATTTGATCGGAGTTGTACCAATCGGCTCAACACTGCTGTTCAGCCGCCTTTGGGGTTGCAGGGTCGCTGCATTCAGTTCCCTCGCTTACCTTCCCACAATTGTCCCGGTCGATGAGTAATGTACGTACCTCCCCGCAAATGTTTAAAGGCCACGGTGAGTCCTCCAGACGCGTCCACTGACTCTCTCGCATGTGGCCTCCCTCTTTTATTGCCACACATCCCTTTCTTCTGTAGCCATGGGGGAGTTCGATCAGACTATTGGTACGCTTAAATTATCGCTGCTCCCACATCCGCAATTAATCTTCCCTGAAACATAGGGTTCACCTTGATGGGAGTGACGAGTGAGTTCTGCTGATCTCCTCTCAGGATTGGAAATTTCTGACTTGGTCATCCTTTCACCGCCAGTCAACACCTACCTTACGGGAGTTATCATGTCCCAGTTCTTCACATATTGGAATTCTAGTACGTTTTATATGTTCCGAAGTATTTGAATGCTGGGACTCAGAGTCTTCCAGAATTCAACGATGCTTTGTGGCTCAAGTAAGTATCAAGTTGTGTTGTTCAATTTGCATCTCATGTTTTGCAGGTCTATGGTAGCCTTTCTTTTCATCATTAATATCACCCAGGCCGCAGCCGTTGTATATATGTCTTGGTGAGCCCCTCAACCTGTATCTGCAGTAACATTTTCTCATTGAGCACAGGCATTACTGTGTAGCGTGAGCAATTTGGTTCTTAAACTCTGATGGAAGCACATGTATTTGTGCAGGAACTTTGCAAATCCCAGCATCGCTGCATGTGAGCTTTTGAAACATCCGGTAGAGAAGATCAATTCAGCTAACTGATATGTAGTCGGTTTCTGGCCATATCCCTTCACGTTCTTCAGTGAGCCTCCCGCAATGTCCCCAGACTCTGATTTAAACTGTCTTCAGCGACAGTCGTCCTTGCGGTCATCAATCAGATGTATCAAGCATGGCGCATATATGTCTTCACCCAGAGCAAAATTCTTGTCGGTTTTCTCGTCGTCGTTGTGCTGGCCACATGCGGGATAGGCATCACTGTTGCGATAAAGGCTTGGATTATGCACCAGTAAGCGCTCTACAGAGGTTAATAAGCGGTGCTGAGACTTTTTTCTGAACCAGAATCCCGAAGACAAAGTTCATTGCGCTGCAGCCCGTTATCGAGGCACATCTTGCTCTACAATGCACTGTCGACGTCATCATTGCTAGTAAGCTGCGCAGGCCCCCGTGCCCTAGGATGCAGATCTAACTTCATGTGAAGTAATATTAACCATCATCTTCTCCCGCTCGAAGACCAGCTTCGGACGGACGGACGAGGTGCTCAACCGCCTCATTCGTACTGCGATTCAATCTGGATTCTTCACTGGTGCGTGCTGTTCCGGTCGAGCTTCCCGGATGCAGCTCATGTGCAGCGCGCCGCAGCCGTCTTCGCGCTCGGGGCCATGCTTTCGTTCGGGTTCTCTCCTGGGACGTACATGAACGCGCTATTTGTTCTCCCCATCGGGCGTATTTATACCCATGTGGGTCCACCTCTTCCGCTGTTCATAAGTCCGCGCTTACTGTACACAGATGATGATGGATTACCTCATCACCCGCGAGCAACTGCGCAGCCTCCTCGCTAACAGCGGAAACAGCGGAAACTTGGTCTCCTTCCCGCAGTTCACAGGCGGACGTGAGACAATTATGATGCGGTCCAGCCCGTCAACGAAGACCGGGGCCAAGGACCCTGAGGCGCTCCGAGACTTGGAAGAATCAAAAGGTTGGTGTGTTAAACCAAGGTGTGCTGCTGGAACCTGATACTCAATTGAACCTCAGAAAGGACATTTTTTTCACTCGCACAAGTCGAAGGGGAAATCGAAACTAACTAGCTCCATAATTGCATGCCTCCGGCCCCCTGGAGGTATATTATATTAATATGAGTTCACAATCGGAACTGCATTAATATTAAATTCAAAACTTCATGTATTCGTCTTGAGTGTTGGGTCAACCTGAGGCTTGTCAACCTCTATGGCACTCCAAATGCACTTTTAATAATCCGCTACTTATTTACAACTTTTTTTTTTGTCGAGTCGTGACTGGACATTTTGAGTTGCGGCAACATTATAAACAAGGGGCCCGAACACATTGGTTGTTTTGTCAAAGTAGTACATTGTTCTGTTGAACCAATGCTCCCTATTGACTGCCCCCTCAGCCCTCTCTGCATCCATGCCTGTTCCGGGCCCGAAGGCTCAGACAACTGCCTGATCTGGGCAAGCCCGAACCATTCTAGTCCTGTTGTTACAAAGGGGGTCCAATCGGGGTTTCCGCTCATTACCAATCAACTCTGCAGCACTGGGAATCATGTATTTGCAACAGGCAATGATGCAAAGTCATACTTTACCCTGCTCGGAAGAGTTCTGTCTCTTCAGAATTTTGCAAATTGCACTGGTTCAAGTTTTCAAGTTTTTGAGTGAAAAAACTGGTGAAAAATGTTTTGAATTTTACAGAAGTTTTCCACCAAAAATGTAGGTGAAAAACTGAAGGGTTTTTCAGTAGTTTTCCATTTTATTTTGAAATTTTCACCTGAAGTTCAAAAACTTTTGAAAATGATTCAAGTTTTCACATACATTTTTTGGCGAAAAACTTCTGTAAAATTCAAAACATTTTTCACCAGTTTTGTCACTCAAAAACACTGGTGGAAGATTTCGAGTTTTTGAGTGAAAAAATTGGTGAAAATTAGTTTGGGTTTTACACAAGTTTTTCGCCAAAAATGTAGGTGAAAAACTCAAGAGTTTTTCAGCAGTTTTCCATTTTATTTCAAAAATTTCACCTAAAGTTGGAAAACTTTTGAAAATGATTCAAGTTTTTTACCTACATTTTTGGCAAAAAAACTTCTGTAAAACTCAAAACATTTTTCACCAATTTTTTCACTCAAAAACTTGAAATCTTCCACCAGTGAAACTTGAAATCATCAACCAGTGTTGGCCGAGATGTTGAGCTATTCAAAAAGTTTGATGGTCACTTTATGAGTATTTGCCAAATGATTGATAAAAGATTGGTAATCACTGCGATTCGCCCGCCAAAAGATTGGTAATAAGCTGGAAGTCCGATCGGACCCCCCTGATAGCCAACAGACTTCAACAAGTGAGGCACAAGCTTTGCGTTGAAGTGTCTGTCTATGAGAGACTAGAACCATTCGGAGTCATGGTGGAATTTTGCCAACTGCTTAGCCACTGATCTCCGAAGGTCTCCGATGCCTCTGAGATGTCTTGAACATCTCGAATGAGTGTGATATGTAGTCACAGTGACATAACTGTCACAACTGAACCAATTGTACTCGCAACAGCCCCAATGACTCGACCAACATGATTTGACTGCAACCAATGTTCTCTTGCACCCAATAGTCTAGATGGGTGGCAGGTGCTACCCTTGTTCAGAATGCATGCAGATAAACCCCAATTCTTCACAGAATGGTTGGGTATATCTTTAGCTAAAGCATTTGATTCCCTCTTGGAGTCCACGGATCCATCCGGATCATACCGGCCATCCATGCCGGTCCCTAACATTGCATAGAAGGGTGAAAGCCAAGCATTTTGTGGGTGGCTGCCTTGAGAGGGGCTCCTCATTCTTGGCCACTTTTCGGCACCATCATGCAACGCCAGTAAGGAAACTATTTCCAAAAATGGATATAAGCCCTTAGCGTCTGCACTTGTGATTAACCCTTAAGTCAAGTCTTAATAACCCGTAACAGCCGTTAATTGCCAACACTGGCCAGACCATTCAATGACCCACGGACCAGAAGTGGCATGTTATAATGCACAATGAATCCGAGACAAGAGTCGGAACGATTGTTCAAAATTGACAATAAAAAGAAGATTTGGATTGCCAGACTGTGGCAAGATGTGGTGGGAATTAGCCTTGAATAGCCGGCAGGGGATCCTGATTGCTGGGATCACTGTAGTCCTGAAGCGAACGGGTCCGATCTAAGTTCTTGGTATGTAATGTTATGTAATCACAACCTCGACGCGAAAATTGGTTCACAGGAGGCGTGTTTTGTCATTGTCTGAGCACATATAATGAATATAAGAACATTGTGAGATTCTGCCATCAGAATTGGGAAAATTTAATGGGGAACGTGGTTATCAAACACAGCGACGAATCACGTGCTGTCCAGCGAAATATTCCCTATTAGCGCGAATGGCGTTCAAAAAAGTTTCTGAGGCAGGGAAAGTGGGCACATATACCAGGGATAACACTTCAGATAGCTCTACAATAAAACAAATGAGATAGACAATCGGCGAACGTTTTGGTTGTGGGAAGTGATCACATGAAATTACATAACAGAACGCCCATATGCCCTCCTTCTCCGGTTTTACCCCCGCACGTAATAACAGACTCCAACACACGCGAGGTACGAGCGTCGGATGTGTTGAAGTGTCTGTCTTAGAGAGACTAGGATCACTGAAAGCTTCCGAGTCAGCCTGATAACGACCACCTCTCATCTAGCATTCGACTACGCCCGTCGCCCACCAGCGACCACCCAACAGGGCTAACGCCGTTTAACAAGCTGCCGTACTTGTCGGGTCAGCCTGTGGCAGCATTTATGTTGCCTCACGGTACCTGAAGCTAAGCAGCTTAGCTCTGCCTAACTTCGGCTGCAAACTGACCCTGTGCGCCGCCGCCAATGCCGCCGCTGCCGCCAAGGCTGCGCAAACTTGTCTACAGAAGTAAATGTGCACTTGGACGAAGGTCCACTCATGAAATCAAAAAACGTTCGGTGTGTTTCACTTCTTTGGGATATACATGTGAGATTTCAATGGAAGTAACGCTATGTGGATGCCGATAGTTGATTGCACAGGCTAGCAGCGTTGAGAAGGCTTTGGGGCTTCGACTCTCGAGACTTCTTACGGGGGGACCATAGCTTCGGATCCTCCACCTCTTTCCGCCGCCGCCTTCCTTGCGGTTGCAGGGTCGCTACATTCAATCCTCTCGTTTACCTTCCCACGATTGTCCCCGTCGATGAATGAATACTGTACGTTACCCGCCACAATATTTAAAGGCCTCGGTGAGTCCTCCACACGCACTCATTGATTCGTGGCCCTCCCTCTTTTATTTCCATACGTCCCTTTCTTGTTGTCCATAGTAGTCATGGGGGAGTTCGATCAAACTATTGGTACGCTTACATTATTGCTGCTCCCACAGCCGCACATAATCTTCCCCTGATACGTAGGGTTTACCTTGATGGGAGTGACGGGTGAGTTCTGCAGATTCATCTCGGGCTTGGTAATTTCTGACTTGGGCGTTCTTTCACCGTCAGTCAACACCTACCTTACGGGAGTTATCATGTCCCAGTTCTTTACATATTGGAATTCTAGTGCGTTTTATATGTTCCGAGGTATTTGAATGCTGAAACTCAGAATCTTCCAGAGTTCAACGATTCTTGGTGGCTCAATGTAAGGATCACGCACCGCTCGCTACGTCAATCACTCCATCACTGCGGCTTCGCTGCGGCTCCCTGTGCCGGAGTCCGCAGGCTACTGTGCCGGAGTCCGCAACTACTGTGCCATAGTTGCGCAGCTCCTGCGCCCCAAGTCAAGTAGTTCGGTTCCGTATGTACTTGTAATTAGGTATAAATACTCACTAGTAGTTTAGCAGTAGGATAGTCTTGGTTTCAAACATGTAGACTTCACCGACTCATTTCTGATTCTGAAGTCTATCTCGCGCCATCAAGATTCCTTGTGTCTACGACTTTCTCACCGAGAAACCCCGTAGCTCACACTCAAGTAAGAATTAAGCTATGCTGTTCAATTTGAGTCTGATCTTTTGCAGATCTATGGTAGCCTTTCTTTTCATCATCAATATCACCCAGGCCGCAGCCGTTGTATATATGACTTGGTGAGTCCCTCAACCCGTGTCCGCAGTAACATTTTCTCATTGGGCACAGGTTCTACTGTGTAACGTGAGCAACTTGGCTCTTAAACTATGACGGAAACACACGTTGGATTCGTGCAGGAACTTTGCAAATCCCAGGGTCGCTGAAAGTGAGCTTTTCAAACATCCGGTAGAGAAGATTAATTCAGCTAACTGATACATAGTCGGTCTATGGCCATATCCCTTCACGGCATTCAGTGAGCCTGCTGCAATGTCCTCAGACTCTGATTAAAACTTCTTCAGTGACGGCCGTCCTTGCGGTCATCAATCAGACATATCAAGCATGGCGCATATATGCCTTCACCCAGAGTAAAATTCTCGTTGGTTTTCTCGTTGTCGCCGCGCTGGCCACATGCGGGATGGGCATCTCTGCAGCGATACAGGGTGGATTCTACACGAGTAAGTGCTCATAGAGGTTCATAAGTGGTGCTGGGACTTTTCTCTGAACCAGGCTCGCAAAACTCATTGCGCTGCAGCCCGTTGTCGAGGCAAATCTTGCTCTACAATGCGCTATCGACGTCATCATTGCCAGTAAGCTGCGCAGGTGCCCGTGCCCTAGGATGCAGATCTAACCTTATGTGAAGTAGTATTAACCGTCGTCTTCTCCCGCTCGAAGACCAGCTTCGGGCGGACGGACGAGGTGTTCAACCGCCTCATTCGCACTGCGATTCAATCTGGATTCTTCACTGGTGCGTGCTGTTCCGGTCGAGCTTCCCGGATGCAACTCATGTCCAGCGCGCCCCCGCAGCCGTCTTCGCGCTCGGGACCTTGATTTCGTTCAGGGTCTCTCCTGGGACGCAATTGATCGCGCTGTTTGCTCATCACCCGCGAGCAACTGCGCAACCTCCTCGCTAACAGCGGAAACTTGGTCTCCTTTCCGCAGTTCGCAGGTGGACGCGAGACGATTATGATGCGACCCAACCCATCAACGACGACCGCGTCCAAGGACCCTGAGGCGCTCTGAGCCTCGGAAGAACCAAAAGGTTGGCATATTTACACCAAGGTGTGCTGCTGTAATACGGTACTCAATCGAAACTCACAAAGGACATTGAGTACAAATCGAGTAAAAGGTTTTTTTTCCCGTCGCAATCGCACAACTTGGAGGGGAAATCGAGGCTAACCAACTCCATAATCGGCACACGCTTCCACCTCCTTGGAGGTATATTATACTGACATGAGTCCATAATCGGAAATACATTAATATTCCTGTCTTTTGCATAATTCCGTGAAAACGCGCAAAAAAAATGCGCAGTCACGTGCTAGAAGTGGAACTCCCAAGGACGTTTCCACAGTAACTACAAGTTTAGACCCGTGCCTTCGGCGCGCCAAGTTTGCAGCTAATTCTCAGTTGCGGGGTGTTTTTGAGAAAAGAAATTTATACATATACTTGGCGTACATTAGGATGTTGTGTACGTTGGTACAGTACCTGCTTGTTCCTTATAGGGACCTTCGCAGTAATACTATCCTCCTCCTCCTCCTCCTCCTTGGCCATCAACTACTACTAAAACTACCTGTAACAGAAGTCAATACCACAAATCTGTTTCAGAGCGGCAAAAGTTAGACTGATACAAAGAAAATAGAAAGTGGTTGACTTTCCATAAGCATAAAATATCCCTGAGTCATTTTCGAGGGTGCCAGCGATGCCATCAAATGCTGGGATATTCAGGTCAGCCTGCATTCCCATAAGATAGAATAAATAAATCAAACTGGCCTTTATCTTTGTCCAAGGGCCGGAATGCACTCTGAGAGGCAGCAGGAAGCTGTTCGAATTTCCCTGAGATGAATTGGGAGCCTCGTGGTTCCAAATGAGGGTGCAGAGTAGTCATTCACTACCCAAAACGGTTTATTCTATCTAATATAATCTATCGGAGGGGTCCCTACCCCCTCTACAGATTATCATAGATTCGTCTTAAATCTTGTACGTTTCTCTGTCTCCCACTTGATGGGGTCCTGACAGCTGCCTCGGCATCTCGCCGAAATGAACGAAAATAATCCGCACAGAGTTTTCTATGCTTATGGAAAGTCATCCAGTACCTGCATTCAGAGCCAGGAGGTTGCAGCTGATTTGGAATTAGTAGGGCCAAATCTGAAGTATGGGATTATTTTTTGCTGTTTAATAGTTTGAACTCCAAAGTTTTGAAGTACAATGTAGTCTGAAGTCCTTACTCGCGATCATGGGTTGATCCCGGCCGGGTCTTGTCGACCACCCAAATAGGAACATTTGCCCCTATCTGAACCTTTGTGTCAACAAAAGCACCTTATTGCTCAGCAGAGTTGAGTCAAAACCAATGGAGCAAATTTTTGTTTCAATACAGCTGCTCAGGGAGACCTGGAGAAAGTCATCTGCATTTGGATGCTAAACTGACTGAAGATATTGTCTCCTGGAGATTGCCCTTGAGAGATTAGCTGATTTTTCTGAGACATATTTGAAAACACATGTGTAAGTATACTATAAAATCCACCAACACATGTACATATATTGCACTACAGAAGGCCTCTCATGCCCGCGGGGGGTTCAAAGCTATATTTTCATGTGTGGGAAGAAGCCTGTCATTGATTTGCCGAGCATGCCGAGATCAATTTGACTTCAGACTTGAGACCACGAACCTTTGGACCACTGTTTTTGAACTTGCTCAGTTGCTGAAACCATGCATTAAGATCTACTGAAATCCCTTGAAACTATGATTATTTAGCCAAAATTGATCCCATACTGAAGAGTCAATTGTGGGTACACACAGAAGATCAGATAAGCACAGTGAAAAGTGGTGGGGGAAGTTGAATGAAATGTAGTTGACAGATAGGGGTATAGCTGTGGAAATCAAAGAGGTGACAGGAATTGAGAGGAGAGAGGGAGTAACAAACCTGGAATGGGAAGGAGCAGAGAGTAAGATGAGGGGCAGAGGCAAAGTGTCCTTATCATTAATGAAATCTGTGTTGAGACCTTGAGGCGTTGAGGAGCGGCAGCAGGGCCAGGAACGGGCGAGAGGTCACATGACATTTCATGTGACTTTCCCGTGTGGCGGTGCTGAGCTCTTTTCTTATATAGGATTAGAGGTGAAAAGCATTGATTATAGGTCGAAATGTTCTCCGGACATCGATCAATATCCCAAATCAATATGCTGTTCCTGTCGGCACACGTGACATTGAGATGAATGGCCAGAGGGGACATATTGATGTCTTGACATGACAAAGAACACACTCACCCTCTACATCTTAAGCATACCAGAGGCATGGTCAGACACGATTGAATGGACACATGACTACGCAATTTCTTTTTCATGCTTTCACGGAATTGTGCAAAAGACAGCAAATTCAAGTTCGAAAGTTCATCTTGGGGTCAGCCTCTGGATCGCGGAACATTGTATACGGTGTTCCCTATGGCGTAGCAATGTAATCCTTCGAACTGAAGTGAAATTATGCATCCCACGCAAAACCCACGGAAAATAAATACATCTAGGGATAACGGAGTGTGGGCCCCCTGGTGACGAGATCCACTCAATTGCCACCCACAAAAGTGCAGAACAAGGTAAAGTCCATATGGGGAACCTGGTCAATATCAGCGGCATTTGCACGTCGTGGCAATTTGGGATCCAGGAACGAACCAGGCCAAGTTTCCTTAGATAAATTGTTCCCAAATTTCATCGCGGAGTTCATCGGTAACCCGAGTGGGTACGTTGAACTTCGTTGAATGAAGTAATAAGGACTCCAGATTCTGAAATGTGACAGAAACAAAGGCACCAGGTAGGTGATATGCAACATTTTGGTGCCGCTATGAAAATTCGCCCCCCCCCCCCCCCCCCGCCTTCCAACATTCATCGTTGACTCGCCCGGGGATTGACATCAGGGCGTCAGATCAGCTACTACAACCTTCTCACACCTTCTTAATGTTGACCTAGTAACACGCACTGCATTCCCTAGGCCCGTCGGCAGAACCTGTCGACGTGTGCTGAGCTCGGTCGAGCTCTGCCGACCCGGGTCGGTAGAGTCTGTCGAGGCCTTGATTTGAGGTCGACAGACTCTTTCAATCCCTGTCCGCAGAGGTCGACCGAGCTCAACACAGGTCAACAGGGTCTGCCGAGCTGGGCCGACAACAGGGCGGAACGTAGTGACGAGCTACGCTTCATTCGACGTTCGATTTTCATCTAGTCCACACACTTTGCTGGACATCCAACGACTGGGAGGTTACTTACGGTGATGGATGACATCGTGAAGACATTGCTGCAAGTATCTGAAGTGACAGGCAAGTCTTGACTACTCGGTCATCCTTTCAAACTAACTGGGACAGAATGTGCTTGATGCATTAACGCAGGCGAATAGAGCCGAATGCGCCTGGAAAACGCCGTCCGGGGATCTGGCCAAGATACAAATCTGACAACAATGGCTACCGCCAGCGCGCCTATCCCATCTTGGATACCGCAGCAGACTAATGGAGGCTCGTATCCGAGTGGTTGGGCAGGGAACCGTGGCATTCACAAGCCCAGTGTGGCAATATGAGGAAGGACAAGGGAACCGACGCGGTCATGAGTCTCGAAGCGGAGATAAACACCACGGTCCATTTCCTTCAGCTGGACTTGGCAGATTGAACAAGCGTCCGGAGTGCTGCAGCAGACTTGCTGGCACGTGAGTCCAGGCTTGATATCCTGTTCAATAGTGTCGTTCAAAGTTGCTCCTACTTCTCTCCTACTCACTTTCCTACTCATTTTCCAACTCCGAGTAGGAGCACGAGTAGGAAGCCCCAAAAGGAGAGTTTTTACCAGTAGGAGTCTCGAGGGCACTCCTTTTTAGCAAAATTTCTCCTACGTGAAATTCCTTCTCAATGAGTACTGCTCTTTTCCCCGATATTTTTTCACAAAGTTGTAGCATTTCTCCACATACACTGACCTATAGAACCAACTCCTTGGCCTTTTAAACCTTAGAAAACATTTGCAATGTTTTCGTTCTCCTACTAATCTCCTACTCGCAAATTGGGTGGGGGGGCGGTTTCAAAGTTGCCCGTTTTAAGCTCCTATTAATTGTCACATTTAAACCCCCTACTCCTTGCCATGCAATAATGGCTTGAAATATATGGCTCAAAATTGACTGGGGGATGCAGAATAACACTTCAGATGGACTAGATTTTACCCAAAAGAAAAAGTTGCATTTTTGACGGAGAAATAACAAGTACAAGCTGAAGTAGGAAGAGGAGTAGGAGCTCATTGCTCAAGTAGGAGCAACTTTGAACAACACTAATAATGGGTGTGTTACCTCCGCCGTGATTTATGCGCAATCAGGGCACTCATGCCCGCAGGGGGGTGATGATACCACCCACTGAACTCCTTACCGTTGTGAGGGTGCTAGGCACCCTACATGTGTCACAACGGACCAGCGGACATGCCAACGTCCCGATCGGGCTTCTTGCCTTCCCGAAATGGTCTCACGACGACCGTCCAGTGGAGCCGTTCCCCATCCTCACCTATCCTCTGCGCCACAGCACTGCGTCCTCGTACGCTCCCCGACTGTCCAGCACAGACGCGCGACTTGACAAACCACCATGACGCCAAAGTCCGATGGGAGCGCCTTCTCGACCACCGTCCGGGACGACCGATTCCCAAATACTCGCTCCTGCGCACATTCCGACCAGAGGAGGCTCTCGAATCCATGTCCAGGATGGCCCTCTCAGTCACCTACGCCCTCACACCTCGCGGAATCACCATGGACTCGCCGAAAGGCAGTTCGTCCCAGAAAGCCGTTCACCAATTTGCCTTCCGTTACCTACCTGAAACCGTTGGACCCTGTTTCAGCCCCTCCTCGTCACATAACGCACGACCCGAAGGAGGTAGGGGGAAAGGTATAAAAGGGAGACGGGAACGGACCCAGTAGTCAGTAGTTCCTGGGTGAAGCCCACTGGACGTCGGATCCCCCGCACTGTTCCACAGTGTACCTTAGTCCACACCCAATACCAACCACTCACTTGCTTCACAGCACTTTACTTCTAACTCCCCTTGCAGCTTAAGTCCATAAGCTCGCACCCCACAATCCTTTTTCTAGCCTCAGCTCATCGACAAACCGACCATCCCAGCCGGACGCACAGGCCCTCGACCAGTTTATTCACACACACACACTCCCTACGGCCACCGTCCCGACGAGACGGTCCACCCTCATTTATCACCACCACCCAAGGGCGACCCAATAAGCCTTGTAATCCCCTTAAAATCACACCCAAAATCCCCTAGAGGACGAATACGCTGTTGCCAGTGTAAACCAATTCACACACCAGCACCGCAGTCCCAATCACACCATGACAGGATATGATCTACATATGTGCTTCGTTCTCGAAGTTTGGCCTCCATAGGTTCAAGCCTGTCTCCGGTCCGGCAAGCCGGACAATCTCGGAGAGAGGCTTGCCGCAAACTCGGCAAAACAGGGGTTTTGTTATTTTCTGATGGCGTGACAAATTGTGACAGGGCCGTGTCTGGAATCGCTTCAGAAAAACATTGAAATGACTCAAGATAGTCGTGGATGCCTTCCTGAGACCCTTCTAAGTTTTGCCTAGAATAGGACTACAGATGGTTTACACTGGTTGAAGATTTCAAGTTTTTGAGTGAAAAAATTGGTGAAAAATGTTTTGAATTTTACAGAAGTTTCTCGCCAAAAATGTAAGTGAAAAACTTGAATCATTTTCAAAAGTTTTTGAACTTCAGGTGAAAAATTCAATGGAAAACTACTGAAAAACTCTTGAGTTTTTCACCTACATTCTTGGCGAAAAACTTCTGTAAAACTCAAAACATTTTCACCAGTTTTTTCAGTCAAAAATTTGTTCGTGATAATCTATAAAAAAAAACCTTTATAGCATTTTTTCCGGTGGTTGAAATGCTCTGAATCTGAAATATGTTGTGAGCACATACCATGTAGTGCTTTGAAAAAATTGGGGCTCCTCCTTGACCTGGAACCACCTCCCAGTCAATGTTTTGATGAGCCATCGGACACTGTCCGAGATGGGTCGGACATTCGGCCGATGACTTCTGCACCTAGTTCACCGTCCGTTTGTGACTCAAAAACCAAAGTTGTAGTGCTCTGTAGGGGCATTCAGATTCATCTATGACCTAGGTCTCAACTAGCTTAGTTAGCCCACAAAATGCAAAATACTCGACCAAACGCGGTTCAAAAATGCAACTTCATTAGAAATGTTTGTGACTCAAAAACCAAAGTTGTAGTGCTCTGTAGGGGCATTCAGATTCATCTAATGACCTAACTACATAACAACTTGTGAGAGTCATTAGAAAACTTTGTGACTCAAAAAACCAATGTTGTAGTGCTCTCCAAGTGCATTCAGATTCATCTAATGACCTGTACCTCAATTAGCTTAGTTGGCCCGCAAAATGCAAAATACTCGACCAAACGCAGTTCAAAATATCTAACTACATAACAACTTGTGAGAGTCATTAGAAAATTTTGTGACTCAAAAAACCAATGTTGTAGTGCTCTCCAAGTGCATTCAGATTCATCTAATGACCTGTACCTCAACTAGCTTAGTTGGCCCGCAAAATGCAAAATACTCGACCAAACGCGGTTCAAAATATCTAACTACATAACAACTTGTGCGAGTCATTAGAAAACTTTGTGACTCAAAAAATCAAAGTTGTAGTGCTCTGCAAGTGCATTCAGATTCATCTAATGACCTAGGTCTCAACTCGCTTAGTTAGCCTGCAAATCACAAAATACTTGCTGATAGCTGGTTTAAATTACCCAGGCCACAACTCCTTGACTCCATTACAAGCTGGTCAGTCAAATAGGAGAACTTTAGGTGTGCTTTACTTTGTTTATTTATCTCTGATTTATCATCATTTTTACGTGAATTATAGAGGACTCTTAGCAGTGGGATCAGGCAACCATCCAAAAGCGGTTATGTGGGCAGGCGGGTGCACCACGTGATGTGGCGAGACCACCCTTATATTGCTGGTGTTATACGGTAGTATTAAGTGTACTTGGTATACATTTTTTTGGGTGATTTCCTTTCTGGGATGCAGCTGGGTGTGCCGAGAGGTCGGATTACTTAATACACCTGAGCAAAATCACACAAGTTGGTATGCTGCAGTATATCTACAGCATATCTACAGCATGAACTGGAGCATAAACAGCAGCATGTGGTGGCAAGGCAGATCGCCTCTAACTAGAGGGGGCACATACACCCTACCTACCCCTCTAATTAGAGGGGAAATCTGGCATTAGTAGGTGTCGAGGCGATCCAGTATTGGGTGGAAAAAGTTGTCCGTCACTGCGTGAGTTCCACCGTCCCAGCCGGCCGTTTCTCGATTTTCAACGGTTTCTGCTGCAGCGGTTGGCCCAGATGGGCAGGTCCGATATAACCTGCCGCTATGTCGATGATCTGGCTGTCCCTCGTCCTCCTGCATGGGAAGTCCCGGGCGAAGCTGTGACGATGTTTGAGATCATGTACCGGATCTGCCTTTCTGTTGGGTTCCCCGAGGTCAACCTCCCTGGGACCCCCATTCATCGGCAAATTCTTCTTCCACTGATTGCCGCTCGAAAGACCAAAGCCTCCCTTTGTACTCCTGGCGAATATTACCCGTATGACGGATTCGGACAGCTGGGGGATCCAGACTGGCTTCATCCCGACATGGGGAACGTCCTGGATGATTCTCCTTTCCCGTCCTGGCTCGCCCGTCCGTACGATTCCGACGAGGAAGACTATATCCCACCGGCTCCTCCAGGCGACGCCGGTGTTTCCTCCCGATAATCGTTAGTCGCGTGTTTTCTTCCCCGTGGTCGGTGATGTGACGCTTTCCCAATGGTTTTCCGTTAAAGACGCGTCTCGGACGCGTGAGTCTCCTTCGCTCCCGTGGTCACGTGGTCCCGCTGTTACTTCTGGGGTTATATGTGGCAGACCGTCCCGCACAGACGGTGTACGAATTTTTCTCGAGTTGTTGTAAACATAATTTCCTGGGTTCGGCAGAGTTGTCGGGCGTGCGGGTGATCAATCCAGTCCTTCGTCTCCGTGGGCCAGGGGCCTGGTTTCATGGTTCGTCCGACTAGTTGTGAGTTTTTCGTGTCCCCTTGGTTTTTTCCTATAGGCGAGGGGGCACCTACAGATGTGTTCCCTCTACTGAGCCGTGTGTCCAAAGTTCGCCGCGATATTTCCGATGTTCGTTCCGAGTGGCCGATTTCCGATGTCGTTGACTATTTCGATGGTTCCGATGCGTTACTGATTCCGATAGTTCGTTCGATTCTGTTGGTTCTGCTGATTTCGCTAATCCCGACGCATTCCGCCGATTTCGCCGCACACGAGATCTCCCGCCGTTCGTGTGATGCTGCTGACTGCCGCGCTGGGTCTTCTGGATATCGCCGATTTGTAGCGCAATATGACCAGAATCGATGGCGTCCTGGCAGGACGGTGTCGATTTCGTGATGGAAGATGAGTAAATTCCCTTTTCGAGGAATTCACGTGACCTGTCATACGGCATCCGACCACAGGGGCGAGTTTTCGTCGAAATGCGAGACCCGGCGCATAAAACGCGTCGCTTCCTCCTGGTTTCTTCAACAGTTGCGTCGATTGGGCGTGCGAGCCCGCTCCCGTGCCTCGTGTCGAAGCTGTGCGTCCTATTTTTGGCCAGTTGCGCATCATTCCAGAAGCCTGTCCCGATTGGGACAGTCTCATTGAATTGCAGGAGTTGGCCGTTTTCTTCCATCGTTTTCCATCATGTTCTTTGTCCTCTTGTGCTTTTCCTCGCTTTCTCTCTGCTTTCCTCGTATGGAGTGCCCTCCTCTCGTCCCGTCGTCCAACCTGGCCTTTCTTCTGCTTCTTTTCATTCTTTTCGTGACCGTTCGGGATCTCCTGTGCTATGTCAAGCGCCGCCGCGAAGCCATCTGTTCGCCGGAGCGAGGGCTCCAGTGCCTCCACCAACGAAAGAGACGGGCGCGACGTTGAAGGGGAGCAGGGGCGCTAGTAAGGCTCCTAGTCGGTGCGTGCCGCTTGATTTTCTTGTATCGGGTTTTGGCTGATCCTCCCCGCGTAGTCGTCCGGCCACGCGCGGCGACAAGCCTTCTGCCAAACCGAGCAAACAGCACCAGGCCCTCCCGGACGACGTTGATTCTGAGGAGTCCGCCGCTTCGTCCGACAGCAGCGAGGACTCCGATTCGGAACATCATGGCGGGCGCGCGAGTTCCCCTGGCAGCGGCGTGCCTGAGACAACTTCTGGCAACAAGGAGGTCGACGGCGGTGTTGTCGACGACGAGACCGTCCTCGAGAACAGAGGAGGGCACAAGTATCTTGACCCCACGCTCCCCATTCCTCGCGGTCCCTTGTCCTTCGTTGTCACGCGCGACCTCTCCAAAGTTGTCCTTCCCGCGGATTTGACCATCGCCCCCATCCGCGCTGGCTGCCCGCTCAGCGTTAGGGAGGACATGCGCCCCCCTCGTCATTACTCGATCCGCGTCGCTCCCATGGCCCAGTTCGTCAAGCGCTTTGGTCCGTCCGAGATGAAGTTTGGCGAGGCAGAGGAGAAGATTGTCGCGTGCCTCAAGAGGCCGAAGTGGTTCGTCTCCAACTGGGGGTCCTGGATTTGTAGCGCTGGAACTACCCCCGAGGCGGTTCGTCGAACATACTATTCCCTTCGCGTGTCTTTGGACGCCTTCCGGTATCAGAACCTCCTTTACCGACCCATCACTCCGTGAGAGCTCCCTACGGACCCGTACGACCCGTTCTTCTTCCCCGTTGGACTCGAGAAACCCGTCTTCAGTTTTTCGCGGGCGCCGCCACCAGTGCTTTCAGCTCTAGCGGATGGAGTCAGCCCCTCCGCATACGAGGCTATGCAGAAGGCCGTTGCCGAAGTCGTTTCCCTGCATGAGGACGGCCAGAACAACCTTGAGAGGGAAGTGCGCGCCAAATTCGAGAAGGAGCTGAGCGCGTGGAAGCGCGAGGTCGACGTGCCGCGCGAGGTGATTTCTAGCCACTGGGAGACGTTGACCGACGCGTGGAAGTTCTATCACGAAGAACGGCGCAGCCTTGTCGGGCGCACGCTCCGTTCTCTTTTCCAACTCGGGTTTTATTGTCGACTCCTCACGCGGGGCGAGGTCACCCTTCCCGCTTCTGCCGCTCCGCCCCCTCCTTCGCCTTCCATGTTCGTCGAACTGCCGCACGTGCTTCTTCCTCCAAACGTCCCGCACATGGCGCTGCAGATCCTGCACCGCCCCTGATTGACGATCCCCCGCTTCTGGACGTGGGGGACAGGGATCATAGTGATTCGGCGACGTCGGTTGGAAAGAAGCGGAAGGGGAAGAAGCGGAAGCGGAGTAAGTCGCCCCAGGTGCGTAAGTCGAGGAGCAAAAAGGCGGGCGCGGTGGATCCTGATGATGAGGGGGAGGCGGGCGAGCCTTCCACATACGACGCGTTGGCGTGGCATCTGGCGAACGATCCTTTTTCTGGCGGCAACCTTTTCAGCCTGCGCGGCGGTCCCTTGAATAACCGCGGGTGGGACCATTCCCTTGTTGCGTCCCCGGCGCTCGCGCGTAACCTCGAAGTTTGGAAGGTCCTAACGAAGGTGTTGCCTGGTATCGTCTTCTTCACTCGGGGGCCGGTGAGTTGTCCTTTCGTCATCCATTTTATCTCTCCTGACCATCCTTCTCACTTTGTCCAGGGGTGTTGTATGTGCCGGAAACACAAGCGCCCTTGCACCCGGATCCACGAAGGCACAGCGGCCCTGGTGGATGGTTGCAACAGCTGCCGCGCTGCTCATCACGCTTGCCGCACCTCACGTTCCGAGTTCGATTGGACGGAAACGGGTAAGTCCTCCGTAGCTTTGATGTGAAGCGCGGCACTAATTGGTTTCCACCAGACCGCCAGCTCCCGCTCTTGAACGCTGCATACACTGACTTCGTGTGCGACTGGTTTGCCGAGTACATGTCGGCGATTGCTGGCGTTAACATCAACGAGCGCATGCTCGCGCGCTGCCTTTTTCGCTGTCAGCAGCCGGGGTATGGTGTCCTTGGATTGCAGCCCGTTCCGGGTTCTTCATTTGCCGCAGCTTCATCCGCCACCAATCCCACCGCGGGTCCTTCCACTTTCTTCTCAAGCGTCCCGTCGGGCCTGTCGACCGCCTTTCCTCCTGTCGCCAGTTCAAGCGCCTCAGCTTCAAATAGTGGCCAGGAAACTGAAGAGATTGTCGAGCGCGCCGCGAGTACGTTTGGACATATGATGGAGGAGTTTGTGCGCGGCGCGCAGGATATCGGAAACGTCATGGAGCGCCAAATTCGCCAGGCGGCGTCGAGTCCTTCGAAGGCGGTGGAGGAGGATGGGATGAGGTTGGAGGGCGGGGGAACCGCGTCTACGTCGCTCCTTGCGCCGCATAGTGATTCGCCGTCCCCCATGGACATTTCTCCTGTTGTCGCAGAGCGGCAAGTCGTGCCCTTCTCCCTCGATTCCCCGCCCATCGGGTCACCGCGTGCTGCTTCGCCCATTTCTGGTGGCGGAGTTCTTCAGGGTCCTGCGCCTTCTCTTCAATTCGGCACGCCGGTCGGTCTCCTGCCTCCAAGGTGTTCCCCTGGTCGTTTGCTCGCTGTGCCCGCGCCGACTTCGCCGCGGTTCTCCTCAATGCCGCCCGTCGTCACTTTGAACGCCCCGCCGGACGACCTAACGACAGGTTCCCGTTCTGGCTCCGGCGAGGCGTCGCCCATGGTTCCCGCCGCGCGCACGCCGCCGCGACTTTCGTCCCTCGCGCGCTCTTCTCCGCCGCGCCTGGGTTCTTGTACGCCGCCTCGAGTCCCTTCGCCTGTCAATGGGCCGTCCGTTCCTTCGGTCCTGCTGCCGCCATGCCCAACATCGCCAGAAGGATCTCCCCCGTTTGCTTCTGGGTCTGGGATCCGTGCTTCGACGCCTCGTCCTGCGCAGCCGGCGCCTCGTGCGCCTTCCGTGGGTGTGCTCCAGGATGCGGGTGGGGTGGATTCGAACAGTGGTGGACTTCCATCGCCGTCATGGCTCGCCCTTTCGCCTGAGTTTGGGGAAGTAGCGATTACGCCTCGCGGCTCGCGCGAACGGTCCCTGGCTTCTGGCAGATTTCCTACTCTTTCCCCCGACACTGGTCGGGTGAAGAAGGAGGAACACGAGAACTTGCTGAAGGCCGCCGGCGCGTTTGTGGATCTGATGGGCGAAGACGTGGAGATGGATCATGCGTAGGGAGGCCGAGGGGGATGGTGTCGTGGAGGTCGTCGTGGTGAATCGCGTGTCGTGGTGTCCGAACTCCCCAGTAGCGGCTGGGATGAGGAGGACTGCTAAAATCCGCCAATATCTGTTGTTTTTCTGTGTTTCGTGGACTCGTTGTCGTGTTTTCTTGGGCTCGTGTCGCCGCTCGGGTTTTCCGTACTCCTTTGTACGTCGTAGAAGATCCAGCATAAATTTGCGATGTTTTCGTGTATTTTTCGGGCGTGAATCGTGAGTTGCCGGGAATTTATAAGTTGACGCGTCCGGGACGCGTTCCTTCACGTGATGGGAAATTCCGCGTGCCGGACTTCCCGATATTTGGTTTGGCGCGTCGCGCCTCGTCACGTGTCCTGCTTCTCCTGGGTTTTTCGATAGTCTCCTCGCGGTCATGGTCGTCTTCTTTCGTCAATGTTTTTCCGCTTTGCCTCGACCGTCCCAGACGGTCGGTGCGTCTTCTTCGTCTTTTTCTTCGCGTCCCCTGTTTCATTACTCGTTTTGCTCCCTGAGGTCGAGCTCTGTGTCGTAAGGTTTCGTGATTATCTTCAGGCCGAAAGGAGCGTGGGCTATTTTCTCAGCCGACTTGGGGATCGTCCGGCGGGGCCAGTCGGCAGGAGAAGGATAGGATGAGGTCGAAAGGTTCTTTATTAAATGGTGGGAGCCGGTTCTTCGTACATGGAATTAGTTTGATAGAGGGAAAGTCATGTCTGTGGCGCTCGATCGCCTAGTCCTCGTCGACCGGCGTTTCTGGACGGTCAGCGCTTGACGGTTCTGCCGACTGCCCCTCGTACCGGCGCTTCCCAGCATCTCCCCATCGGGGTTCTGGTTCGTTCCTTTTACGCGGCAGGGGCTTTTCGATGAACTTGGTGATGGGAATCCTGATCTGGGACCTCGGGTGGTACGGGATCACCCGGAACGCGGTGGCCGTTGTTTTAGATACCACGCTGTCCAACTCGGCAAGGATATAGGAGCTCGGCGATCGTCTTTCGACAACGACCATGGGTCCCATGTACCGCGGTTTCGCCTTCCGGGAGAGTTCGTTCTCGATGGACGAATTCCGAACCAGGACCAGGGCGCCAGGTTCGAACACCAATTCGGTGATCTTTTTCTGGTGATCCCTTTCCCATTGCCGGACGCTTCGGATCCTTGCTTCGTAGACCGTCGACTTCAGCTTCTCCAGGTCCTCCTTCCGTTTCATCAGCTGGAGCGCCCTGGTCGCGATGAGCTCTGGGGTGGTCATTTTGTCGCCAAAAATGTTCATCATGTAGGTGGCCTCGACGATGTCGAAGGGAAATAGCGGTTCAACTCCGTGGGCGAGGTAATAAGGCGAGTAACCGGTGGATTTTTGAATGGAGACACGTTCGACCCAAAAGACGTAGAACACCTTTTCCGTCCAGGTTGTGAGGTCGCCCTCGCAAGCCTTGGAAATGGCCTCCCGAACATTGTAGTGCCTCTGTTCCACTGGGCCGTTTCCCCTCGAGTTGTAGCCGGATATTTTTATTTGGTTGATCCCGTATTGTTTGGCGAGCCAGTCGACGGCTTTAACCCAGGCCGGACCGTTGTCCGTGACAATCTCGGCGACTGCTCCCCATCTGCAGAGGATTTCTTCGAAAATGAAGCATCCGAGGGAGTAGGTGTTTTCGTCGTCCAACATCCTCTATTCGGGCCAGGAGATGAGCGAACACCTCGCCTGGGCGATGTATCGGTAGCCATTGGATCGGGGAAGGAGCATGGTGTCGGCGTATAATTTGTGGAAGAGAGGGAGCGGAACGGCCACTGTGGGCGGTATGTTGATTTTCTCCGTGGAACGAATCTGGCACTCATGGCATGTCTCCAAGTACCATTTAAGGTCTCGATCCATCATGGGCCACCAAAATTGGTCCAGGAGCCGCTTCCTCGTGATGAAGAACCCTTTGTGGCCGAGTTCGTCATGCACTTGGCGCAATATTTCGGCTCTCTTTCCCTTCACCAGCACCAGCTTGTGCTCCCCGTGATCGTCCTTTCTCCAGAGCACTCCTCGGAGGATGAAGAATTGGCGACATTTCCGGATAAATGCCTCGTAGAGTTTGTCGGCCATCCCGGACGGCCGCGCTTTTGAAGTCAGGAACTCCCTGATCACGATCAGCTCCTTCTCCTTGGCCTCGGATTTTTCTGAGACAGGTATCTCGCACTCCTGGGTCTCAATCTTGTTGATGTAAACCCGCGCAGCGTATTTCGCCGAGAAGGGACGAACGGCGTTGGATAACCCCTGTCGCTCTCGGCTACTCAACTTCCTGCCAGAAATCGTGATGTGCGAAGCGGGGATTGTCTCCATCAGGGAACTCCGTCGTCGGGGACTGCCGTTCATTGCCTTGATGGCAAATCCACAGGCTCGATCAATCCATTCTTCCACATCACTCCCCTCGGACGAATCTTCTGGCGCTGGTCGACGTTGGGACAAACCGTCCGGGGCGTGCGTTGCGCCGGGGGTATGTTCCAGGGTGAAATCGAAGAGGAGGATGGCGGCTATCCACCTGTTTATGGTGGCGTTGGGCTGAATGTCCGGATTGTTCAGCATCCCCTTGATGTACTTGGCGTCAACCCGTACTATCAGGTTTTTGACACCAACAAGGTAGAGCCTACACGCCTTGAGGGCGCGGAACAACCCGTACAGTTCCAGTTTCGCCTGGGAGTAACGCGATTCTCGTTCGTTCCACGTAATTGAGCCGAAACGGGATGGATATTCCTTCCCGTCCTCGCCGGCCTGGTAGAGGATATATCCGACAGCGATGTAGGACGAGTCGACGGCCAGTATAACTTGTCTGCCAGAGGCGTAGTCAATTTGTCGGATTGCCGGTGAGTCGATGAGGAGTTGTTTCAGTTTCTCCATGGACTCGCGTTGGGGAGCGCCAAATTCGAACGGCGTGTCCTTCCGGGTCAATTGGACCAAGGGCCTCGCGTGCTTGGCGAAGTCTTTGATGAAAATTCGCATCAGTCCGAGCGTTCCAAGGAGCGCCCGGACATCGGTTAAGTCCTGGCACTCGGGCCAGTCGCGAATTTTCTGCACTTTGGCCCTGTCGGCCGTTCTGCCTTCGAAGCTGCAAACGTGCCCCACGACCTTTATCCGCGGTACCGCGAAGAAGGATTTCTTCGCGTTGAACGTCCCGCCAGCGTGCCTGATTCGTTGGCAAATCCGGTTGATGTTCCCCATATGCTCCCAAATGAACCGGCGAATTCCCGCATTTTCCGGAATGGTTTCGAACGAGCCGTCTTCCTTCTTGTAGTAGGTCGTAGGTCCTTTAACCGGGATGTCATCGACGAAAGGCTGGGTGATGTGGGGAATTTTGTCCTGGAGGATGAAATAAATGTCCCCCTGCTGAATCTGGATGGAGTTGGTATATCCCTGGGGAAGGCGAGTGAGTCGGAGAGTGCCGAATGGACCCTGGAATGTGGTGAAGTCTCGGGACGCTATATTGAGCATCCTGTGATCGAATCCAACGAATAGGTCAAATATCCCGTAAACCGTGCATCTGCCAAAAGACTCGGCATAGACCTCCACTATGGGCGGACATCCACTGTCTTTAATGACGACTCCATTTAGGGGTTGGAGGTTGTGAACTAGGTGGAGGGAGCCGTTGGATTTGGAAACCATGAACCAATTCGTCCGATAGGACGAACTGGACGGTTCATAGACCCCGGTCTTGATTTTTCCTCATATGATCTCGATGACCTCGTCCCGGATCCCTGGTGGTATTGGGATGTTTCTCTCCTGCCACGGAGTGTGGGCTAGGACAGGGATCTTGACCGGTTCGAAATAGTCCTCGCGGAAGTGTCCTCTTTCTGTCTTGTCCCAGGCGAACGCCATCTCATGGTTCCTGATGACTTCGTGCACCAGCTTTTCTTCTTCCGGCTATAAGAACCCGTCCTCGTTGATTTTCATCTCCATGCTCCTCTCGGCCGTGTATTGTTCTCTGGGGACGAATGCTGCCGGGTTCGGATTTAACACCGGCATGCCTTCGAGGGGATCTGATGGGAGATGCTGAACGATCCCAAACTCCTCTGGCAAGGTTGCCGCAACTGAGTGGACCCGATCCGCCACCGGCTTGTACTTTTTCTTCTTCGCCTTTCTTCGTCTCCGGCGAGACTTCTCCTTTTATCCATACGTGGGCTGAATTGTCGTAATCGTACATTTGGTCCAGGCAGTACTCCAGGTACTGCGGGGAGATTTCCCACTGGATCGTCATGTCGTGAATGAAAATGGGGCGGCAGTCGATCGTATTTGTCCCTTCCAGTGCGTAGAGCACCATGGGGGGTTTGAGTTGCTCGAAAGAGAAGCCAGGCACCTCGGGTGCGGGCTTTCTCGACACCGGCGATATGGGACGGATGTTGGCTCCAGGCCCTGGGGGCGTAGTTTTCCAAAACATAGTTGAGACCGTGGCCGATGGCGGAGGACGCGGGTTTTCATCCTCCTTCAGGCAAAACCCATTCCTTCTATGTCGAAGGTTTGGAAGGGGTTCACTTCGGCCTGGTGGGACGGTTTCGGGGGTTTCTACCGTGTGGGGATCGCGATCACCTTGCCCGTGTTGGGGCAAGTGATTGTCAACTCCTGCGTCCCGTCCGTCCGGTCCTTGGTCTGACACTCGGTGAAGCGGAAGAAGGGTCGGCCCATTAATATGTTGAAGGGTGCACCGTCCACAACGTGCACTTGGAGGAGGAGATCGATGTCGCCGACCGTGATCTTCAGATTTTCCACAACGCCTGCTGTCGTACTCTGGTTCGAGTCCGCTGATTCCATGGTGAGGGTCTTGTCCGGGGTGAGCGAAACTCCGAGCTGCTGCCATATCGGCTGGTTCATGGCAACAATTTCTGATCCTTGGTCGAGCGTGCAGGCGACCGTCAGTGTATCGTTCACCAGGACATCCAGGACGCGGAGTGAATCGATGGGGGATGCCGTTAGGAGGTGGCCCCTGGGCTCGTCTTGTTCTTCCCATCGGAGTACCAGTGCTGGCCTTTCCTCCGTCCCATCTCCATCTTCGTCTCCGGCTGCGATCATCGAAATTTCAACCGTGGGAATCCGCTTAGTCACGGTATTTTCGTGGTAGTATTTGCGAAATTCCGGTGATATGGTGCATAACTCCTCGTTGGAGATCGTCATTTCCGTTTTCAGGGCTCGTTGGATAACGGCTTTGACGAGCATTGGGTTCTTAATAGGCGCCTGGTATTTGAACGCGGGCGGCTGGCCGGGACGGTCGGGCTGGGGGTGCGATAGCTTCGCAGGGGCAGCCTTTGGTGGTGCAGGAGGTGAAGGGAACTTGGGTCCTGGCTTCGTCGGGCCTCTTTTCTGCATTACCACCTCGGGGACCTCCTTGGAATTCCCTCCCCTCTCGGTGCTCCAAACCGCCGCATTATCCTCCTATGAATCCTCCGCGGCAGGGACTCGGCCAAAAGCAAGGGTCTGGGCCGGAGAGCAGGTGGTGTAAGACATCGAGGATACTGTATGAGGTGGCTGATCCCTTTCGAACGTCTGCATCTGGACGGGACGGGGAGGTCCAGGGTTTGGTGGCGGCTGGTTCTGGGGGTTCCCCTCCGAGAGGTACCTGTCGATTCTTTCCGCAAGGTTTCGTCCCACAATGCCGCGGGGAACGAATCTCCCATTTGGCAGAACCAGCTTCCCGTCGTTATTCCGGAAGCATTTTCCCGCGCGCATGTACTCTGCCGCGAGCGGGCATTCTCGAAGGAAATGTCCTGTGGTGGAACAGAACATACATTCCCCCGGTTGGAACATCCCGGAAGGACGCATCATCCCGTTGTCGCGATTGGCCCATGGTTCCCGTTGGAAGGATTGGTTCCCCGGGTACTGGGGACAGTACCCCCCCTGGAGTCTCTCGGGTGGTTGGTACATGGCCGGAGGTGCGACGGTCTCGAGAGCGGTTGCCTGGTACATGGGGTATGTCGGGCGAGGTGGCTGGTTCGGCATATTTCCAACGGCCCGCTGGAGCGATTGCATGTCGATGTGATATCTGGCGTTCATTTTCGCAAACGCTTCTCCCAAATCGACCATCTCCTTTTTGATGAAGGAGTTATCCGTTCCGTCGGCCCCGGTGTCCGCTGGTTCGTCCAATATGTGCTTGGCCGCTTTAACCATGTCTTCTAGAGCATATGGCGTGTCGCTCGGATGGTGCGGTTTGACGATCTGTAGCCTCCAGTAGACGCAGTTGCGGAAGTGCTCGTCCATTCCCTTAGGGAATTCCCTCTGCTCCTCAATTGTGGACATTTCCCCTTCGGCCAGAAGATGTGATGCAATGGTGCGGAATCTCCGGTGGTATTCGGAAAAATCGCCCTTGACCCTGATCTTCTTGAGCGACCGTTCGCTGAGGAGAGTCTGGAGGTCTTTCAGGGTGAACATTCTCACCCCGTCGGAGCCTGGATACAGCTCCTGGACTTTGGTTTTGAATTCGGCCCATGTGGTCAGTGGCAGACCCGGTTGATTGCACGCTTTCCAGAGGACTTCATCCTCTCTGGAAATGTAGCGCATGGCAATTTTTATCCGCTCCGGGTCCGTGCCTCTCTCCAGGGCTTCGGCCAACTCCTCCACGTCCTCCCAATATCTGGCGAGGTTTAAGGCTTTCCCGTCAAATTCGGGGGCCCCACGGGCTGTGCGTCCGGGTAAGGTCTTCATCGTCTTTTTCGGTGCAGGTGGCGGGGAAGGAGTGATGCTGGATTCGGTCAAGAGGGTGATCGAGTTAGAAGAATCAGTGTCGAGGGGAGGTATGGAGTTGAGTGAGTCGTCCGGGGAGAGCTCGGTTAAGGGCGTGGATTCGGCTGAGGAAATATCCCGGGACGGGGGCTCGACAATCAGGGACTGGAGCGGGGTCGTCTGTCCGGGACGGTTTCGGTTTAGCGGGTTGTTTTCGGATAGGGTGATCTCCTGCTGCACGTTACGCCTCGAAGCGGCTCGTGTTTCGGTGGGAATGGCGAATTAGGCCTTTCTCCGGAAAAAATCAACAAAAAAATCCCCTCGCGGTGGGCTCCAGTTGTGATTGGGACTGCGGTGCTGGTGTGTGAATTGGTTTACACTGGCAACAGCGTATTCGTCCTCTAGGGGATTTTGGGTGTGATTTTAAGGGGATTACAAGGCTTATTGGGTCGCCCTTGGGTGGTGGTGATAAATGAGGGTGGACCGTCTCGTCGGGACGGTGGCCGTAGGGAGTGTGTGTGTGTGAATAAACTGGTCGAGGGCCTGTGCGTCCGGCTGGGATGGTCGGTTTGTCGATGAGCTGAGGCTAGAAAAAGGATTGTGGGGTGCGAGCTTATGGACTTAAGCTGCAAGGGGAGTTAGAAGTAAAGTGCTGTGAAGCAAGTGAGTGGTTGGTATTGGGTGTGGACTAAGGTACACTGTGGAACAGTGCAGGGGATCCGACGTCCAGTGGGCTTCACCCAGGAACTACTGACTACTGGGTCCGTTCCCGTCTCCCTTTTATACCTTTCCCCCTACCTCCTTCGGGTCGTGCGTTATGTGACGAGGAGGGGCTGAAACAGGGTCCAACGGTTTCAGGTAGGTAACGGAAGGCAAATTGGTGAACGGCTTTCTGGGACGAACTGCCTTTCGGCGAGTCCATGGTGATTCCACGAGGTGTGAGGGCGTAGGTGACTGAGAGGGCCATCCTGGACATGGATTCGAGAGCCTCCTCTGGTCGGAATGTGCGCAGGAGCGAGTATTTGGGAATCGGTCGTCCCGGACGGTGGTCGAGAAGGCGCTCCCATCGGACTTTGGCGTCATGGTGGTTTGTCAAGTCACGCATCTGTGCTGGACGGTCGGGGAGCGTACGAGGACGCAGTGCTGTGGCGCAGAGGATAGGTGAGGATGGGGAACGGCTCCACTGGACAGTCGTCGTGAGACCATTTCGGGAAGGCAAGAAGCCTGATCGGGACGTTGGCATGTCCGCTGGTCCATTGTGACACATGTAGGGTGCCTAGCACCCTCACAACGGCCTTTGCATTCAACCAGAAATATGGCTTTTGCTAGAGCAGAGGTGTCCCGAGTTTGGATGCCAAGTAGGTAATGACTCAAAAAAAGAAGATATGAGACACAATGGTCTTCCTGGAAGGCTCTGGACCTTTTGTCAGTGTAGCAAATGTGAGGCAGCATAGTATATGTATGGCACATAGCATGCAAAAAGTACTTAACTTACATCTTGGGTTGAAAGCAGGGTTTTTGGCTTGCACCTTGCCACAAAATTGCAAACCTGCTTACAACCTCCCTTGCGGAGGCATCTATTCTCGGAAGTTGCAAGTGGTCAGTTTTTCCTGTGCATAACTACAACTTTGCAACCATGCCTGTGAGCATGTGCTCACAACTTCTATTTTTTGCCAACACACTTGGGGTGTTTGTTCATAAGGGTTTCTTACATCCTGGAGGCCAGCCCAACACCTTCTACACACAAGTACGGGGATAAATAAAATGGCCGAATTCAGATTCTGTTGATCCCATGATTCCCATCAGTCCCACCATCATGACATCCTCGCGGTGAATTTCTTTGGGTTTACCCGAGTCGTATGGTGCATGGAAAGAGTGTAAATAGTCCACAGACATTCATGTCATCCCTGAAAGGGTTAAATCTATTGGGAACCATCACAGTCTCGCTGAAAAATTGCCCGATGTGTCAATGGTTGAAGTTTTGTGTGCAATGCCTTAGACTCTAAGGCGGGTCTCAGAGTACAGTAATGTCAACTTTGAAGTCCACAATAATTCATGCAGGTCAACCAGAGTTGATCTACTGAATGGACTGTCACACAAATAGATGAAATCTTTCTGGCATTAATTCAGCAATGCAATATCAATGTCCGGATCAGAACATCTAGCTCTGTGACTGCTGGCCGACTTGAAAATACTCAAGTTGAAGTTGGAAAAGGGCAATTGAGTGGAAAACATCCAATGGCATGGTAGTTGCAACAATACATAGTTGCAGGCACCAGGCTGCATGCAAATAACTAGCTGCAGGAATGGAGTGGGAAGTTGCAGGTACTCACCTGCAGGCAACAAAAGTTGTTAGAATTCTTCAATTTTGAGGGACGTTGTGGTGAAAAAGTTGTGATTTGAACACAAGTTGCATGAGAGTACTTTTTACACAGTATATGTGCCATAAAAATCCGATGTAAGATGCCGTCGACCCTGCAAAATGACATTAATTTTTTGCACATTATATCACCCATATATATGTGCACTCCTTAGTTGGAGGCATAAAACTTCCAGTTGAATGTTGACTCAATGTGTGAGAGCTCAAAGGAAAGCATGAAAAATAGAGCCACAAGAAATAGCTCATGCAGCAGCCGAGAAGCCTTTCAAGAAAAAAAAAAACAAGAGCGAGGTTGCGGAGCAGTGAAAGCACAAGAGCGAGAGAATCGGACCATGTCCTAAGCAGAATTATGAACTCCTTGGACGTTAATCAGCGGCTCAGGCGCCGCAGTGATAAAGCCGAAGATTTTGGCGGCGAGAGATCAAGAGATCATTGCTGACGCAAAAACTGCTGACGAAAATGTGATGCACGGCCAAAATCTAAAAATCGGGCTCTCTAAGACCCAGTAACTTACGTTACCGGGAATCTTAGGCTTTGACCCAGGCAATCCAGGCAGTCGGTGAAGCAGCAGAACGCGTCAAACACATCCCCATTTTTCCGGAGTTTGAGACAAGCCCCTTCTCAGAAAGTGCAGCGAAGCACGTGCTAGTCATGTTCCGAACCTATGGCCTCCGGCGATCTTTTCACTAGAGTTCGGGATTAACGCTATCGGTCACTTTCTATTCACTGAGGTTCTGGTATATCCTGGCCCCATTCGATGGTAGAATTCGTTGATGACCTGAGTATCCAGCTCCCGGCGTTGGCAAAACCCCAGGGGGAAAGCCAAATACCCGCCAGGATCATCAACACGTCGTCTGTTAGACATTCCGATGCTCCAGACGCAGGGATCGCCTTCGCCACAGCTTCAGGGCGCCTCGGCAATTGGATCTGATTTTGGTTCACCGGGCGCCTGACCGGAATTCTTGGCTTTAGGAAGTTGTATGGCCAGAGCAAGATGAGCAACATCTACTTGTCAGATTATTACAATGAAAAACACTCCGACATACTCGTTTCATGCGCTCTGCATCCGGGTCTAATTCGCTCGGGACTCCAGCGGTAAGTTCCCTCTCCCACTCAATGTCAAGGTGAAAGCTTATTACTAATCCAAACAGACACGGCGTGGGCTGGTTCCGCTTCCTCACGCATCTAGCTTTCACTCCAGCCGGGTGTGTTGCGCGACCTGTCTTCGCCTCAGCTGAAGCTGATAAATTCTCCCAAAGGTCGGCGCATACACACAGCTGTATAGCTATGGGCCAGAAACAAGGCTTCGCCTGAGGAAGCGGAGGAAAGGTACGTGGAATGGGCGTCCGGGATCTTCCTTGTATTGAACCTGTTCTGCAATGTAGTATTAATTTTGATCCTGTCGAAGGGGAAAGTTGGATAAGCGGGCCAAGAACAAGAAGTTGGCGGCGGAGATGATTTCGACCCGAACAGTTCCGAGGAAATTAGGCCGTATCGCATTAGTTTTGTTCGTTCGGCGCACTTCAGAGAGAAATTGCGAAGAAATAGCCATCATTAGCCTGAGTACGGCGCAGAGTCCCGCTCCAAATCAACATGATGAAAGCTTTAATCGATGGATTCTCCTGAATTAGGTTCCTGTGGTTATTTCTGGGGTTAAACAGGCACGAAATCTCCCAGAGCATCCAAACGACTATGCACGTGGAGGAAGAAGGCAAGAGACAGGCGTTACGAATAGTCCTGTTGTTACAAAGGGGGTCCGATCGGGGTTTCCGCTTATTACCAATCAACTCTGCAGCACTGGGAATCATGTATTTGCAGCGGGCAAAGATGCAAAGTCATACTTTACCCTGCTCAGAAGAGTTCTGTCTCTTCAGAATTTTGCAAATTGGCCGAGATATTGAGCTATTCAAAAAGTTTGATGGTCACTTTATGAGTATTTGCCAAATGATTGATAAAAGATTGGTAATCACTGCGATTCGCCCGCCAAAAGTTTGGTAATAAGCTGGAAGTCCGATCGGACCCCCCTGATAGCCAACAGACTTCAACAAGCAAGGCACGAGCTTCGCGTTGAAGCGTCTGTCTATGAGAGACTACGTTACGAAGGCGTCACGCCGTGACTTCGCCTCACTCTCCCTCTTCCATTTCTCTCGACGCCTTTCTACCCCGCTGCGCTTGATGCACCGAAGCTAAACTCATCCATTAAACGTCCAGGTATGTGGCATGAAGATTTCTCCGGACTGTCATGAAGAGCGGTCCTTCATTCATCTTCGCGTTTCCAATCGGCCGCCGGCGTACCCATCCCTAATGGGCAGAAAACGGATTCCGAGTTTTGAGAGCTTCTCTTTGAGCTTATCCCTCCAATAGTGAACGAATTCAGGCTCGCCAGATACGCCGATGCCAACGCCCTTGCCCTGTATCGCTGCCTGTTGGCGGCGCGTGCTTTCATTGTCATGCCCGCCCATCCAATCATATCAAGATCCAAAAATGCTCCGGCTGTCATCTCGTCTGCTACTGCAATCCAGGCAAGTCTCATACGCCATTTTCATCCGCGAGAGATACTACATAACAGCATACCAGCTTGCCAACGCGCCAGCTGGCCCGCGCATAAGTCATTTTGCCGCGTCATCGCCGCTTTCGAAAAACTCCCGTTGATGACCTCCGTCGCCCGGTGGGTGGGTGCAAACGCCCCTGTGGACCTGGAGCTCCAAACCAAGGAACGAGCTACATATTGCGTAATTCAACTCGGCCGAAATCTGTCCTCCGTCGAAATGCAGCTCCTTCAGCACGAACCACATTGTTTGGCCTGGTGAGTTGGACTTGCCATCACTTCGTTCCCAATCCTGACTCGCCTTCAAGTGCACGTACGAACCAACTGATTCGAATTGAGGCAACTATGGACCCGTCCGTTATTCCGCATGCGCTCATTCCCTGCTCGACGTGTCAATTGTCTTTTGCTTACGATGCCCACTGGGTGCTCGTGCGTGATGAACACACGCAGGCGATGTGCGAAGGCGGCTACGACGGGCTTCCGCAATGTGTCCTCAATCAGGAGCTTCTCGAAGACGACGAATGGGACGCCAAGATGCTACGCTTGCCAGAACCTCTCCCTCAGTACGCCGCGCCGATCCACGCCTACCGATGGATCCCTGCCCGCGTCAGCGCCTGGAAGTCGCTCAAGGACGTGACTTGGGCAGGGAAGTTCCAGGCGCAACTTGAAGTCGAGTTCCCTGAGGCTCGCGGGTCGTCGAGCGTCTGGCTGCGCCGTATGTCCGATATCCTGTGCATGCCGATGACCGCGCTCTATGCACTTGAATGCCTGAACAACGATCTTGCGTGGACGAGGAAGGACGAGCTGATTATCCATGTGCGTTCTGAACCCTCCGGACCCTGATAAGGGAGTCGACTGACACGGAGGTAGGTGATCGGCGCGCAAGCAAAAGAGCTGTACAACGCGATCTGCTTTGAGAATATCCTCCACCAGCTGCCTGCGGTTAAAATTGTTAGGGTGCGTCTCCATGATTTGATCTGAATCGCGAGTGAACGGTCGTGTGCAGGTTGTTTTGTGCGGGACTTTGCTCGATCCGCTCCTCGCAGATGACATGCGGGGCGGTCCCTACGAAATTCTGGGCTGCGCGTGAGTCCTCCCTGCCATCTCAGCTGGAGAAAATAAGACTTACCCTGGATTGTCAGGGACTGCGCACGCCGCGGCCGACTGAGACTCAACGAATATTACGACGTGTAAGTCCGCGTGTTATATTTTGTACGCGGTACTAATACACTCTTTAGGCATTATCACGACCTACCGCAGAAGCTCGGCGGCAGATATAAGGTCCCGGACCTCGCGATCGCGTTCAACTCCGGCGTGTCCGAGCTCCAGTACGTTGCGGCGTGGAAGGAGACCATTGCATTCCTCGTCGCCCGCCGGATCCCCTCCATCTTCACAGTACGGTCGAACCTCTACGTGCTCTCCCCAGGGACTGACGATGAATGCAGACGTACACGCAGGGCGAAGCGCTTGCAGACAACCACCAGTTGCTCGCCGCCGGCGCACGGCTCGTTCCGGAGCTGGGTCCGGGCCGCAATCCGTGGGGGAGCATGCTGGGAAAGCGTGATATTGGGCTCTTGCGCAAGTTTTACTCGGATAATATGTGCTTGGCGGGAGGATTCAAGGGGGCCGAATGAGTGAGCTTTGAGACGTGATTCTCCAGGAGATCCTGCTCTTTTTGGAACTGCTGAACTGAAATCGAATTTTCTCTTGCGATGCAACAGGTCTCCATGGACTCTGCTGTGACTTATAAGCAGATTGTGGCGGATATTCAGAATCTAATCATCAGCTCTCAGCATGTGATTCCTTTGCGTTGACTCCGTCCGTCTTCACGGTACGAGCGAACCTCCACACGCCCTCCGCGGCGATTGGCGATGAATGCAGACGTACACGCAGGGAGAAGCGCTTGCAGACAACCACCAGCTCCTCGCCGCCGGCGCACGGCTCGTTCCGGAGCTGGGGCCGGGCCGCAATCCGTGGGGGAGCATGCTGGGCAAGCGGGATATTGGGCTCTTGCGCAAGTTTTATTCGGATAATATGTACCTGGCGGGGGGATTCATGGGCGGCGAGTGAGTGAGGGAGGTTTGAGACTTGAGCTTGTAGATCCTGCTTTTTTTTGGAGCTGCTGTACTGAAATCGAAATTTCTCTCGAGATTCAACAGGTCTGCATGGACTCTGCTGTGACTTATCTGCAGATCGCGACGAGAATGAAGAGGCGGATATTCAGAGTCTAATCATCAAGCTCTCAGCATGTGATCGCGTTGCGTCGCGTCGATTGGTGATTCGTGAACAATATTGCTCCGGGATGGATGACAACTGCAATTAATATTTGGTTGCAAAGAGAACTGTGTAAGACACGTATCGTCAAATCACTGCCCGAGTGGGAATAATACTTCGTGGAAGGGAAAGGCTGTCATCCTCTTTTGCTTTCTTGAAGCTTCTGGTTACGCTATTAGTAGGTAGGGAAATGGAAGACCGAATCGACTCCTGAACTCCGCGTTCACATAATTCCGCCGCTGAGATTTGGGCAACACTCGCCTAGACTCGTCCTCTGCAATCCTCTGCAAAAATCCCAGTTTTTTGATTGATCAGTTCATCATATGCGGGACGCCCACCACCACGTCATCTTCCTGAACCCGCATCTTCCGCTCATGCCATGGGGTCGCCCGCAAGGAATCCGGAATCGAATCCTGGGTTGCCACCGGAACTGGAGAGAGAGATATTCGAGATCGCCGCCTTGCTCTGTCCGACAGGCATACCGACTCTCCTTCGTGTTGCGAGGGGCATTTACATGTGATTTGCATGACATTTCCCCCACACTCTCTACCGTGTTACCTGGCAATGAATATGCGTAGGATTGAACCAATCCTTTACCGTGTCCTCTCAATCACTCGCCGACACTCTAGAAAGCCATTAGAGAGCCCGTGGAATACACTCCACAGCGCGATGGGTGCGAAGCCGGCAGCTTTCTGCCACGAGGGTTTCCGCCATCTCCAATTTGTAAACTTTGGTTTCGCCCCAGACAAAATCATCGACATCCTCTCCGTCTGCAAGAATGCGGTCGGCCTGGATCTCTCCGGTGTCACCGGGGCGTCCACCCTCCTGCTCGGCGTAATGTCATTATTGCAGCGATTGTCCGCGAGTTTACAGCCACTGTTCACCTACCCGAGAGAAATAGATTTCTCTTACCCCCTCTTCTCCCAAATCATGCATCTCGATATTCTAATGTTTGGGGTGCCCTGGGGAGCTTGAGACAATGGGCTGGCGCTACTTCCGCAACTTACGCATCTCTCGTTCCACCATCAGCACCCGCCCCATTCCGGCTGCCAGCATATCCTTCAGGATTGCGGCGCGCTGCAGGTCTTCATGCTGCTGTCCGGGTCGCAATCTTGTCTCGATTCGAATGTCTCGGCCTGCGAGAGCTTCGCGACGGATCCGCGATTCGTAGTGTTGTTGGTGCAGAGTACTCGCGACCACTGGGCGATCTGTGCGCGTACGGGCGAAGATTTAAATAGATTTTTGGCTCAGAGCCGAGGCTTTGGTCCATGAACGGCGCGCAACGCGGACGAACGGTCAGTCACTTCGGTCCTTCTTTACATCATTTCAACCCGTCGCTGATTTCTCCAGATCATGTCCTCAGCGATTCCTAGGCTTCGATTTCAAGGACCCAAAAGGGCATCAAAGTGGTCAAGACTCAAGTTTATATAGTTCCGATACTTTTCGCACGGCCGGGTGCCGCTGTGCTAATATTCCCATGGTAATTATTGCTCCTCTCGTTTCGTCTGTGCGTATTTTGTACGTCCAAACAATCGGCCACTGACTGCTTTATTGCAGCTCCGCCGGTCGCCTTTCTCTTCAGTGACTCTGGATTCCCGATGCATTTTCTAATACATTCCGTCCAATATTGAGCTTCATTCTTGCTTACTTCCAGGTGTCTTATTTGCGAATGCTTGTCCGTACCGTACACGCGTTGATACCACGTGCTCGCTTACGACTCGGAGCGGCACCGAGGCGCTTTTGGCTTTCATCCAATCCAAGGAAATACGAAGCTATTCAAAGACTTTTGTTCTTCGCCTATCAAATGCAGAACTTAGTGCCCTTATGCCTTTCTCACGACCGCTGCGCGTCGATCGTCTTGGATGATATGACTCGTTTGTTTTCCCATTGTCCTCTTTGATCAGCCTCATGGGTCTTCTGGCGATACAAAAGGCGCCCTCGGCTGAGGTGGCCTCTGGTTCTCTTCCACGATCATGTCGACGAAGTCTGGCTCCTCCGCCCTTATGAATGCCAGCCACTCCTCTGCCAAGTCGCAGACGAGGCCCACGACCGCTACTATCTCAGCCCCACCCTCTTTTGAACACCTCAGCGCCACAGCCTATGGCGTTCCCCTCCACAAACACCATCGGAACAGGCACGACCCGTCTGAAGGCGTCCGCGCGCGGATCCGACCTCCCGGCGCAGCCCCTTCAGGCTCTCCACCAACACCGACGCGAAGCGCCCGCCGCCCGTCCGGCTCCCCATCCCCGGCGCGCGCCTCAACCAGTTTGGCTGCTACGATCTCAACGCCTCCGAGTTCGAGCTCGCAGTCACCTTCCCCTCGACCGCGCGGTCCAACTTCGAAGTCTGGGACCAGGAAGATGAGTGCATCTGCACCCCGCTTCTCTTCTTCTCCTACTAATTTTAATTCATTTTCATTATATGTCGTTTCAGGCTCTTCCTCGTCGGCCCCCTCTCGCTACACCTGACGCTCAAGGACCCCGCGAAGTGGGCCAGGGTGCCAATCTCGTACCCCGACGTGTCCGTGCTCGAGATCCGCTGCGTGAGCAAGGCCATCGTCGACTCGCCCGCGTACCCGTACAGCGCCGCCACTGCCGCGCAGAGCAATTGCTACGGCGTGCGCTACGCGGGCGCGAAGACTCGCGACGCCAACGGCGTGGTGGTGCCCGTCGACCCGAAGCGCGGGATCGTGGTGAACCCTGTGTGGTCCGCACGTACGCAGCCCAGCCCACGGCGCGAGACAAGGAGGATGGGAACGCGGGGCGCCGCGGGTAGGAGATGCAGTTCTTCGTCCCCATCGCGACACGTCTGTTCGAGAAGCGCGAGACGCGCGCGTTCCAGGTTGAGGGTCTCATTTCGGTGTGGGGCCAGTCTCTTGCAACGGAGGTCGCGATGATGAGCGTCTCCCATCTGATGCGCGAGCGGAGATGGTGCGCCGGCCGTGAAGGTCTAAGTCCTTGGTTGTGTTACGCCTTAAATTCGCAACGCCGGTTAAGTTGGGTTGGCATTCACAGTCCGTCCTTGCACTCACCTCTGTTCTCGACCCAACGACAACCCTTGCTGGGGAGCGGCACTCAAGTCCCCCCTCCGTTGTTACAATTGTTCTTGCCAGTTTTGCTGAATCGTTGATTGTTTAGAACGTCCCCCACGTTCAGTTGAGCCCCACCGTTTACAGCTTTGGTTGACGTGGTATTTCTCACTCGCATAACTTTTGCCCACAGAACGCCGTTCAAAATATCGGCGAGCCAGCCCTGGACTATAAGATTCATTAAGGCCGAAAGTTTGGGTAGGAAGGCCCGACTTGGAATGCGCCCACATTGTGTACACCAAATTGGAGACTGTTATAGGTGGAAGGTCCCCGTTCGATTCGGGGTCGGGCAATTCCAACGCGAGGAGCGGTGTTTTCTGGGGAGAAAGATAAGCCGATACTGTTTGGCTCGGGACTCCTCAGATTGACTTTGACGCCGCGGGCGGTTTTATCGAGCCGGAACTGCAGATACCCAGACTGAGTTGAACTCCGAGTGGATGTATATACAGGCTCTTTACGTCAAAGTGTGCACCAACTAGCAACAAACTAGGAGTTGGTGCTGTCCAGTTTAACAAACCTGAAGATACAGATAGACTGCCTGGAACACATGAGGTGCATCTGCTGCAATCGCTGGCATGGTGGATGAAGTATTCATCAGGGCCCTGGAAATCACGTAACTGTTCACACTGACCTGGTACCCTTTTGAGATTTATCTTCCATTAGAGCGTGTTGTTATGGTAAGAAACTTCTGTGCTACAGAATTAAATTTTATCTGGGTGCTTTGACCACTTCATTCTTACAAGGATGAACCGTCAATCCTACACCCCTTGTTGATTTAGAAATATTTATTCACACTCTATAGGATTGAAACTGACTTTCAACGTTCTCGAGTTACGCTCGAGTGTTTTGCTGGTCACTACCTGGCGACGTTCAGGGTGAATTCAAACCAGGGGCATACTGCACTGGCCCTACAGGTTAGTTTGATGATATATTTTACATTCAAGCCCTAGCCGCTTTAAAACTACCACATGCGCCGCGATTATAGTGAAACGTTTATAATGCCTGGGAGGTATTGATACGCCTACTCTGGCGGAGTCTATCAGTCGAACTCCGTACTCGAATCAGGAACAAGTCCGGAAAACAAAAAGGGAAATTGAGTCGAACCGTGGGAAACTCCGGTCGCAACCCAGCTGTCGCAAACTCCGGATCCCACCTTGGCGTGGAGCGCTGGTGCGCATTAGTACATAACATTAAAGACCGATCGGGCCGTCCGTGTGCTTGACGTTGAAGCTGACCTCTTAATTAGCCCATCTTCCGAAGTCGCACAAATCAACTCACCGAGACGGATCGTACTTGGCGTACGTCTTCTTCAGCGCTGTAAAGGCCGGATACGTCTTGTACACGTTCTGGCTCGCGTCGCATTCGTTGATGTGCAGCGGCAGGCCGGGGCTCCGGGGCGTCCTGGGCCAGGGCTTGTTTTGGGAAAAAAGCGCAGGAGGATGTCAGGACACGCACTGCGAGAGGAGGAGTTGAAAGCCGGCATCGACATTCTTCGGCATCGTCGTCACGCCCGCAGGGTAAATCAGGTAGAAGTTGATCGCGGCATACGCGACGCCAGGGTCGCCGATTGCGTTCGGGCCGCGGGCCTTGGGAGCCGCCGTCCACTGCGAGCGCGGAATGGGCGAGATGATCATGTGGGACGTGAGCAGCTCTGATTTGAACGTCTGCGTGAAGTTGATGAAGTGGTTGTATCCGCTCAGGAATGTCTTCTTGTCGCCGACCCACGCAGACGCGCCGAACTGCTGCCCGTTCCCGCGCGCATTTCCAGGTATGAGGTTGGAGATGTCGAAGTAGCTGAGGGCCGAGAGCGATTGGGAGGTGCTCGGGATTGAGAGGAAGTCGCCGAAGATGCTCTCAGGGAGGCTCGCGCCTTTGTAGAAGAGGTAAACCACGTTCGCATTTGGCGCTGTGAGATTCAGTGCATTCAGGATGACGATGAGACCTGAAGCAAAGTTCATTGGCTAGCTAACGAATATTTCGTATGGCACTCCCACCTGCTTTCGGGTCTGTAACCTCGCGGACATAACGCGCGGAGGCGTTACTGAGGGCGACCGATGCCGATCCAGGATACTTGCCACTGATATTAGACCAGGAACAATATTTCAACGAAAGCGAGAACTCACGACGATACTTCCCCCAAACCACCTCTTTTGATCCTTCGTCCCAGTATGAGCGGGATACAGTTCGTACCGGGTGACGATTCCAAAGCGATTGGCGCCACCTTTGAGCGCCCGGAAAAGGTCTGAATACTTGTTTGTCGCGGTGGCCGTCACGAGCTCGCCCGTAACCAATACAACATCCATCTCTTTGATAGAATCCGCGGACCAACCATACAGCGGTGAAACGAAGCTAATCCCTCCTCCAAGGAGGAGGCCCATCCCAACGTCACTGAACGTCATTAGAGAAGAAATAAATGAGAGAGCCAACACCCGTACCTAGCTCGTCCACCGATAACAGAGATGCCGTATGGCTCGACCGCCGTCATCGCGTCGCCCCAATGCACACCGGGCAGTACAGTGACCGTCTCGGTGACAGGGCTGTACGACACGTTCGTCATATTGGCGAACGAGATTAGAACACCATTGCTGATGCTGTGGACGCGACTCCGGCATCAGTGATATCCACGCGAGGCACACAAAACTCACGTATTCCATCCGACCATCGCACTGTGGGCGCCAGCCTGGACAGCATAGTGCGAACTAAACCGAAAGATGCTCTTCATGGCGGCCTGGACGTGTGAGGCAGTCCGAGGGTACACAATGCAGGTCGGTCGGTCCAGCGAATTGAAAAGGTTCCATGGGTCCATAACGGTGGCGTTGTATTCCAGTCCAGACGATTTTACGATAGACGAGCCCAGCTTGACTCGGATTGCAGTGCACGCCTTTGAGGAGGCGTTGGTCATCGCGGCAGTTGTGCTCGAAGATATACTGGCAGAAGCATCCTGTGCTGAGATCGCCGTGATGAGAGATGCAATAGAAACGAGGGACCGGAGGACGAGCATGGTAGGGGCTTCAAATGGCAAGGAGTTGGGAAAGAGACGGAGTGCCCAGCTTTAAGTAAGGTGTCCATCTCCATTTTAGCCAGTTTAGATCGGCGGCCGCGCCGTCGCAAGAGTCCTCTCTGTTGGTTGTTGGACTTTCTGTCAGAATATGTTGTGGATCTGTTCCTGGCCTAAGAGAAAAGCATCGTTAACGGCACTCAGACCTGGGTCTCCCTGAGTCCAGACCATCCAATAACCAGAAGTGGCATGTCATAAGGCACATTGAATCCTAGACCAGAGTCGGAAAGATTGTCCAAAATTAACCGTTCTTTAACGCAATGGCTCTTCGGCGGTGCAATTGCCCCATGTAGGTTCATCTCCGTTGTGTTTCCTCTCCCCTTCCCCTCCTGTTCGTGTGTCCATGCCCCATTTGTCCCCGCAGTTTGCCTAAGGCCTACCCATTTCGTCAACTACGCACTCCCCGGCCTTCGCCGCAGCTTGTTCAGGGGACGACGCAACTTCAGTACATTGGAGCTCCGCAAACATGCTTCCGTGTACCAAGAAAATCCTGCCGTGCTCGGTGGTTGAAAATCCTTCCATTGACATATTGACCTGATCAGCGCGCAGTTCCTCGCAGCGAGACGCAGTCTCTCAGAGTTGCGGTTACCTGGGCCGTAGTTTTGTGGTACTTGCGGCCGCATTCCAAACCTCTGAAATTTTGTCAGGCATATAGCCAGTTCAACGCGTGAGTTCCACTTGATCACTGCATTCATACCCTCCCGTAGGCATAGATGTGCCTACGTACGCCGATCTCTGCCGAGGCGTGACTACGTAAGCCGACGTTGGCTGATGTTGGTCTATCACCTCGGCCTATGCGAGATCCCGGCCGACGGTGGTGTGCCTATCGTGGCCGACCCTGGTCTAGCTAAGTCCAGGTAGCTGGCCATCGAAGTTCGATCCTGGATTTGCCCCAGTTGTAGTGGGGGTTACTGAGGTGTACAGCTGAGAACGCGGGCAGCCGGGATGATGCGCGGGGTTAGCTAAGTATTACGGTGTGCGCGTGACTTCTGACAGTTATTTGAAGGGTGATAAGTCACTGATAAATCCTGATAAGTCAACAAGGGTGTTCGAGATTGATGAAGAGTCAAAACTGGTGTTTGAGATTGAAGAAGGTATGATTTCTTGAGGTTGCATAGCTAGGCACATCAATCGAGGCAGTGGTTCTACCCGTGCCTATCCATGCAGGAACACGTAGACCACCCTGGGCAAAGATCGACAAACACATAGGCAGACGTCGGCGCACTGGTCGGCCTACACATCTGCCTACGGGGATCCGGCAGACCTGTGCCTACAGAGGGGTCTGAACGCAGTGGATGATGTGAATACTGGAAACTGCGTCTCTGACTTTCCGGAGCGAAGCGATGGCACGTCTTTCTCCATTGTCCTTTCTGCCCTTTCCCTCTGCTTACCGCCTGATGCCGACGGACCTTCTGTGATTGATTGTCCCATTTTCCCGACTCTGCGTGCCGTATAGACTGCGTCGCAACTCGCAGTAACGTCTGCGGTGCAGCAGGAAGCCACGTTCAACCTTTTCCGTCATGTCCTTCCCAACCGTTCCCTAGCTCGCAGTCGGTCAGCTGTTGTCCCTGCGACAAGCCTCCCTATCCGTAGTTCCCTCCGCAGAGGGTCGCAGTTTTTTCGCAACAAGTACTGATTGCGACACAAGCCGCTGTTCAACCTGCGCCCGAGGACTTTCCGAACATAAATGACCCGCGTTTCTCCCCTTACTCGACTGCCTCTGCTGTCCCTCCACAAGTCTCCTGGTTTCGCTCCGTCATGCGCTGCTCTCATGGTCCACCATCAATCTCTGACGTCTGCAAGATTCTCGCCCTGCTATTCAAGTTGATATTATCCAAGCCGGCCCTGTTCAAATCGTCTCGCTGTTCTTGGGCGCTCGTATCTACATACTGGGTTTCTCTCTGACTCGGGGTCCGCTAAGCCACGGGTCAGCTTGTGCAAGGAGGGAGTGAGTACGGAGGTGGGTGGTCAATTTTATTTTCGGACACACCAACTTCCATTCATATATTCTTCCCCCTACTTTCAGCTTCGCTCTCACCTGGTGTTTAGTATCAAACCTAGCACGTTCGGTACCCAGTACGTACTAAGCAGCAACGGTGAACCTGTACAAGTCTCTGAGTAATAAATTATTTCCAAATTTCAACTCGCTTCGACCACCTCACTTCATTCATTGAGTCTTATCCTTCACCAGTTACCGGTGCCGGAGCGAAGCGAAGGCACATCTTGTTGACGAGAAGAAAGAAGTTTTGGATTGCCAGATTATGGCAAGACGTAATGAAACCTAATAGCCGGCAAGAAAATCCCCGAATCTGATTGCCGGAGTCACTGAAAGCATCCGAGGTCGGCGACGTAATAACGACCACTTCTCACCTACGACCACCAGGGACCACTCAACAGCGCTAACGCTGTTTAACCAGCTGCCGTACTTTCCAGGTCCGCCTGTGGCAACATTTATGTTGCCTCACCGTGCCTGAAGCTAAGCAGCTTAGCTCTCACTACCCTGGGTGCCACCGCCACCGCCGCCACGGCTGCGCTTTGTACGGAAATAAATGGGCGCTTAGACGAAGTTCCACTCAATAAATCAATAACGTTCGGTTTGTTTCACTTCTTTAGGATATATGCGAGGTTTCTTTAAGGGAAGTAGCACTATGTGGATGGTGATGATTGATTGTGCAGGCTAGCAGCGTTTGAGAAGGCTTTGAGGCTTCGACTCCCGAGACTCCGTACGGTTACCATAGTTTCGAATTCTCCACCCCTTTCCGTGAGTGAGTGAATGGGTACATCACCGATTAATCTCGGAGAGGTTAAGTGGCAGAAGCCGACAGCTGCCGACGACTTACCTCTGAGCTGGAAAATTAACAAAATGTCTACTCTGAGCTCAGAACCTGCGATACAACATCTCGCCGTCTTCTACAATAGATGACAGACAAAAAATTAACGAGAAACGGGGGCGCGGCGTCTCGTTCTCTGCAGGTGACAGTTCAAAGCCCGCTTTCGCGCCGTAGACTCACGCCTAACTTGCCTTTTCCGTTGTTTTTGCTGAGTTTTTTGGAGGAGACATAAAGTCAGTAAAACAGTGTAGCAAATCTCCAGAGAATTCTTTCAGTGAAGCAGATGTTGGACTGATTTTTTTTCTTTCAGTCGAGATCAACTGTTTGATGGGCTAACCTGAAGAGGGATGGCTGCCTCGCGCCGCTGTTCCCCATCATCCTTTGGAGCCATTTTTATTTTAAAACAGTGGCCAAGGGTTGAGTGCAAGTTCAGAAGAACTATCTAGGTCCAGGAGAGCTTTGCAGGTTTTCACCTCAGAGGTAAACACTCCCAAAAGGGTAGGCAGCTGCCGGCATCCGCCATTGAAACTTCCGAGATTTGATCGGAGTTGTACCAATCGTGCTTTTCCGCCGCCTTTGCGGTTGCAGGGTCGCTGCATCAGTCCTCTCACTTACCTTCTCACGATTGTCTCCGTCGATGAATGAATACTGTACGTTATTCGCTAAAAATATTTAAAGGCCTCGGTGAATCCTCCACACGCACCACTGATTCTCTCGCCTGTGGCCTCCCTCTTTTATTGCCACACATCCCTTTCTTCTTGTTGATAGTAGCCATGGGGGAGTTCGATCAAACCATTGGTACGCTTACATTATTGCTACTCCCACATCCACACTTAATCTTCCCCTGATACATAGGGTTTACTTTGATGGGAGTGACGAGTGAGTTCGGCAGATTTCATCTCGGGCTTGGAAATTTCTGACCCGTTTGTTCTTTCACCGTCAGTCAACACCTACCTTACGGGAGTTATCATGTCCCAGTTCTTTACATATTGGAATTCTAGTGCGTTTTGTACGTGCCGAAGTATTTGAATACTGAAACTCAGAATCTTCCAGAGTTCAACGATGCTTTGTGGCTCAAGTAAGTATCAAGCTATGTTGTTCAATTTGAATCTGATGTTTTGCAGATCTATGGTAGCCTTTCTTTTCATCATCAATATCACCCAGGCCGCAGCCGTTGTATATATGACTTGGTGAGTCCCTCAACCCGTGTCCGCAGTAACATTTGCTCATTGGGCACAGGTTCTACTGTGTAACGTGAGTAACTTGGTTCTTAAACTCTGACGAAAACACATGGATTCGTGCAGGAACTTTGCAAATCCCAGGGTCGCTGAAAGTGAGCTTTTCAAACATCCGGTAGAGAAGATCAATTCAGCTAACTGATACGTAGTCGGTCTATGGCCATATCCCTTCACGGCATTCAGTGAGCCTCCCGCATTGTTCCCAGACTCTGAGTAACAGTGTCTTCAGTGACGGCCGTCCTTGCGGTCATCAATCAGACGTATCAAGCATGGCGCATATATGCCTTCACCCAGAGTAAAATTCTCGTTGGTTTTCTCGTTGTCGCCGCGCTGGCCACATGCGGGATGGGCACCGCTGCTGCGATACAAGCTTGGATTTTGCACGAGTAAGTGCTCTACAGAGGTTAATAGCTGGTGCTGAGACTTTTCTCTGAATCAGGCTCGCAAAACTCATTGCGCTGCAGCCCGTTGTCGAGGCAAATCTTGCTCTACAATGCGCTATCGACGTCATCATTGCCAGTAAGCTGCGCAGGTGCCCGTGCCCTAGGATGCAGATCTAACCTTATGTGAAGTAGTATTAACTGTCATCTTCTCCCGCTCGAAGACCAGCTTCGGACGGACGGACGAGGTGCTCAACCGCCTCATTCGCACTACTATTCAATCTGGATTCTTCACTGGTGCGTGCTCCTCCGGTCGAGCTTCCAGGATGCAACTCATGTCCAGCGGGCCGCAGCCGTCTTCGCGCTCGGGACCTTGATTTCGTTCAGGATCTCTCCTGGGACGCAATTGATCGCGCTGTTTGCTCTCCCCATCGGGCGTATTTATACCCATGTGGGTCTATTCCTTCCGCTGTTCGCGACTCCGCGCTTACTGTGCACAGACGATGATGGATTCCCTCATCACCCGCGAGCAACTGCGCAACCTCCTCGCTAACAGCGGAAACTTGGTCTCCTTTCCGCAGTTCGCAGGCGGAGGCGAGACGATTATGATGCGGCCCAACCCGTCAACGTCGACCGCGGCCAAGGACCCTGAGGCGCTCTGAGACTTGGAGAAACCAAAAGGTCGGTGTGTTAAACCCAAGGTGTGCTGCCGTAACCTGGCACTCAATCGAAACTCAGAAAGGACATCGAGTAAAAGGATTTTTTTTCTTCGTCGCGCTCGCACAAGTCGGAGGAGAAATCGATCTAACTGACTTCATAATCACACGGCTTCCCCTCCTTGGAGGTATATTATACTGACATGAGTCCATAATCGGAACTGTATTAATATTAAATTCAAGTTCGAAAATTCATGTATTTCTCTTGTTGGGGTCAACCTCTGGATCGCGGAACATTATTTTTTCTTCTTTGAGGCAATTCTCTTTCCTGTCTGAGGCCTCCCGAACTACCATATCTCTCACGCAAGGAATTGTCAGTGCCGGTCGAAAACAAAAGGACAAAAGAAACCCTGCTCTCATATATGTATGGCCTAGCCCCGAACCGAACGGGGGCCTTCTGAGAGCTGCCATATCATAAACGTCCTCAGAGAATCCAGATGCACTCAATTACTACCAGGCCTCCATTGATCCTCAACTGGCCGGAGAATCACCCGCTGTATCGGGGTAGAATATGAAGTCAGGACAAAAAACGACGGGATCCCAGTCAGGACTTGAACCCGAATCCAACCAGGATTTCCGAACAATCGATGAACACTAACTTGAAAGCCCGAGTTCCAGATGCATGCCCAGTGCTACCAGCCCTTGCTCCCTACCCTTTCACCCTCAATAAACTTATTAGCACCGGCGAAAGTCAAACATCAAGACTGTCCAGTTTATTTCTAAAAGATTCGACTTAACCTCTCAATCCCAAGTGCAATGGAAATCAGATGCTATAGAAAGACTCACCCATCAGACGCACGTAGAGCTCTTTCGTCTGTCTGGGTGGAGTTGTTCCCAAGGCTACAGAATTTCGGAATGCTTCGACTACCTCGCAAATGTGGACACTACAACTGCTACCGGTCCTCATAGTCCCTTTTTAAGCTCGAGTCTAAAGTAATTGTGCCCGAGAAGAAACGAAGAAGGGGATATTCAAACTTCAACATCGGCCGCAAGAGCTCCGAATTCAGTGATGTAAACAAACACTCGCAATGGTTAGGGGTTTACCTCCACCCTCAAGTAATCCGGCAGGCAAGTGTAGTCGAATATCGCGCTTATGGGGATGAGCGATCGCCGCTCAACCCATGGCTACCACGATTGAACCAGAATCATCCTACGTCATACGCAAGCAAGCCCTCACTGCGTAAGCCAGCTCCGACTCATTCATCTCAGATGGTCGCCCGCCGGCTGTCTCCTTGTCTCTTTGAGCGACCTTCACATCCCATATCCATTTGGTTTCCCATTGTGACGCCCTTCTCAGCACTCCGATTTCTGAGGGGATAACAGAATCCCGAGATTTGCTTCATGCCTTCGACATTTTCCTAATGTTTTCCACTCCCTCTGAAGAGCCTTTCACTTAGGGCAGCAGAGATCCAGCACGAGCTACCAGCTAACTGGACCCGGGGTCACCCGCGAACGGTAATTCAAGTCTGCAGAGGTCCGTCGGGTTGAACCCCCCACCAAGGAATGTGGAGTTCCCGGAACAATTGATCCCCAACTCATTTCGGCTATGGCCAGCTATTATGGGGGTGAGTACCGCCTTAAAATGCTTTGGCACTCAGATCTAACTGACACATTGTGCGACAAGACCATGAATTCTGGTCCCAACCGCGCGACATAGATACACTGAAGATGCACTATTATTCCCACAGGCCGGATCCAGACCCAAATAGCAATGGCCATGGCCCCAGTGGACCGATTGGGAGCTGGGACCGAATCAACATCTGGCCGCTGCCACAAGGCGCGCATTGACGAAAGGCGCTAGCCTACCGCCATCTTCGGGCCATCCAGGACACCGGCAGACCCCAAGCTCGGACACCAAACGTTAACGCTGTGTTCAGGTGAAAGAAGGTTCAGGGCAAGTCCACATGGCCAAATGCTGGGTGAACCAATAGGATTTCGACTAACCGATGTACCATCAATGACAGCTGGGCACTGAGCGCTGCAGCACTGAGCATCCAGCTGAGCGCCTTGAGCGCTGATCGCATAGCAGTTCAGCGAGATCGGACCTGGAACCTCGAAGGGCGATGAGTCTCGGAGATTCTCGGTATCCCACTAAATTTCAGTGCATACAATGGGCCCATCACTCTCGGAGGGGAGGGGAAGGTATACTGCACTTACGTGGTCCAATATTCTCGGTGAGATGCTCATGAGCGCTGTATACGGATGGCCAGCCAACATTCAGGGACCAGCAGTTGGAAATTGCGGAGCAACTGTGAGGGTTCGGATCCAGGACTTGCAACAATCGATGTCCCGGGTTTGACCATCGTGCGCATTTGTATCGCACTCTCGGAACCGGCGTGGATTCCAGAGTGGAATGGCTAAGTTACATAAGTCGGAGAATGGTTTCGTCTTCCAAGACATCTCAGTACAGTAGGCGATGGTACAGCGGAGTTGAATTTCTTGACTGACCACACTTTCAGGTTTGCCTCGGTAAGTTAACGTTCCCACAGTGGCTCCCAGCTGAAGCGATTCTACTTGGCGCGTCAGGATAGCGCTCAAACTTTGACAGTGGGCCAATAAACGAAGCTTATGACCCTAACGATCAAATACTGGTACTACTGTATCTGCATTTCAACCTTCATGGCATTGCAACCCAGCCTACATGCATTGCCGCTGCTCATCGCAGTGAGGAGCCGAATTCGCCTCCGGACCCTACACGAAAATGCATAAAAGCCAGCCAGAAGCGGCCTTGTCCTACGCAGCATGCTTCCTCCCCACACCCTCAGAGTACAGATGCATTTCCGAGGCCTTTTCGTCATCCTCTCAGCCGCCGGTGCATCCCTCGCAGCTAGCCTCCCCCGTGGGAACTTCCCGCCTGTGAACGTCGCCAAGAGCATTGACGCTGCCTCGTACAACGGGACGGTCGTGTCCGCGGACCTGTCGTCTCCTGGAGTAAATATATTCCTTGATAATTCCATTTCGAGCCTTCCTCACCAGGTTCATTCTAGCGTCGCCAAGGGGGTGCCGATCTGTGAATAACGGAACCGGTGTCGGTTTTTGAAAATCTGTCCGGCTCGGCGGACCAACCAACCACGTAATATCCCCATAAGGGAATTTGTCACGTGTGTCACGTCCAAATCTTGCCAGCTCGCGCCGAACAGCGCTCCTGCCACGAAATCCAGCCATAAATACAGTTTATGCCTTCAGGATGACCTTCCATACTAACTCTGGAGTTACTGCATATTTTTTTGTCCAGTCTCAAGCTTTCACTGAGTGTCATCAAGAGAGTGTCGCCTGATGCCTGCTTCTCATTTTTGGTATGATTATTGGCGGCTGTGACATTCATTTGATTTTTGACATGCAAGTCAACCAGTTTTTCATGATTTCACACATCAACCAACCAAACCCATGTCCGAATCGGGCAATTTGGTCTTCGGGAGGCAAGATAGCCTTCCATGAAGCTCAGAGAGCCTTTTATGAATATCTGGAGGCTCACAGAAGTCAGATAGACCACTTTACAGTCCCCAAAACTGTGGTTCCCAGAAAAAAAATTCCGGCCTGGCGGCCGAACCAACCGACCGACACCTGGTCCACCATTCACGGATCGGCACCCCCTTGCGATGCTCTCCAGAAGCGTGATGCAGGGAATGTGTACGTGTACTCCCACTCGAGATGTCTCTTCCAGCCCACTTATCCCGCTCTTAGGTATCTCTGCACGGCGGCCAACTGGGAGCAGTACTGTGTTTATATCACCGATGCGGGCCCGGGCGAGTGCGTCAACCTCGTGGGGGATCTTATGTAATGACCTCGTTTCGAGCTTCGGGCCCGACCGAATCAGTTCTGCAACATGTTCCGGTGCGTTATCGTTTCATCTGATTCATGATTAAACTAATCACCCCCCAGGGACATTGACTGCACCGGATCAGAGGTTGGGCCCATCAGGGCGCCCGGCATTTCTGACCTGAGCCAGCCGATCAACCTCGGCGAAGGCGGGGGGGGTGCTCTCCTTCAACGACGTTCTGTCGTCTTATGCGTAAGCCGCGTCTTCAATGCATCATGCTCTCTGACAGCGAACTTTAGGTGCTGGTATTGATCCTCGCCGAGCTGAAATAGCGATTTATTTTGGTAGAGATGGAAAAGATAGGGGGTTCAATCTGGATTCGCCACGTTACATATGCTCTAGTTGTATCGGAGTGTATTTTGTGATGGTGGTATTCGGCCTTATGTGTCGCGCTGCAATATATTCTATTAAATCGATAGAGGTTTATTCGAGCTACGGGCCTGATTCTTCGACCCATCAACAAAAAGGGTTCCCAGTTCAAATGGCGCCTAAGCTGGCTTCAAGAAGTCTCGCTTGGATGCCATTATTTGAAAGAGTGATGCCCGGCCCTTTAACGTATATTATGGCGCGGAAAGGGAGCGCACTTGTCGCTACTCCTCTCCCTATGAAAATTCGCTTCCATGACCCAGCACCGCCCAGCACTGTTGCATGCAGACCATCCCAAACCAGTTTTGACATTCATTTATGTTTTCGGCGTTTTCGCCCTAGTTTCACTATGTTCTACAGTACAATACTAAGCACGCCTATTCGTGCCGCTGCGCCGGCGTGTTACATTAAAGTGCTTCGGACTCGCATAACGCGCGTTCACAAGGAGGACCCCGATCTGATGGCGCAGGTATGCTACTGATGTAATACCTTCGGGCGCTGATTTCATTATTACTCAATTAAGTGACATCAGGTCTTGGCAGGGACACTTCGTAGATTATCTGTATACTGTCCCACAAAAAAAGGCATATACATGTCTGCGGGATGGCTGTAATCTCGGTACGTTGTCATATGAGGTTGTATCTCTAGTATAATGGTTCCGACCTCAACCTCCGAGTCCTATATGAAGGTAATTTCATAGCTCGGTTTTCGTGCTCCCCGACACCGCTCGCGAATGCGTTTGACATTGGGCGTGCTCATTTTGACGAGTCGGCACCGGTGAAAGCAAAGTCTGTCGAAAGACAACAAGCGAAGTTTAGCTATAAAAGCCAACCGGCGCTCCCATCGATGCTCCTCACCGCGACCGCCCTCTAAATACAGGATGTATTTCCGCAGTCTTCTCGTCACCCTTTCCGTCGCTGCTGCATCCATCGCGGCTAGCCTGCCACGCCTTACCTTCCCTCCCGCAAACGCCAAGATCGTTGACGTCGTCTCATACAAGGCCGTCGCAAATGGGACTGCCCCTCCCGCAGAGATTCCCGCCTCTGTAGTAAATCAAGTTCCCATCGTATCTCATTCCCCCCGTCCTCCCCACCTTCATTCAAGCGGCACCACGACCTCCAGAAACGGGATGCTGGAAATGTGTATATGTGCACGGCCGCCAACTGGCAACAGTACTGTGTCTACATTACGGATGCAGGTCCGGGATAGTGCGTCAACCTCGCGGCCGACCTCAATGACCTCGTCTCGAGCTTCGGGCCCGACCCTAACCAGGAATGCCACATGTACAGGTACTTCACCATTTTTTCCCGCTTTCATTGCTCAGTTTCTGGGTCATAAATCAACTAAATCCATACTCTTATAGCGGTTTCGACTGCAGCGAAACGTTCGCAGGACCTATCGTGGCACCCGGTTTTTCAGACCTGAGCCAGCCCTTGGTGTTCACCAATGTCCTGTCACTACCCTCATACAACGACGTCATGTCGTCCTACGTGTAAGGAGCCGTCTACTTGACCTTCTTACACTAATCGATTTTAGCTGCTATTATTAACCGCGAACAAATTATGTGATCGTGTGGTTGGGCTCCTTACTTTCCATATACACTTATTCCATGCTCACTTATTTCTATTTGTGCCAATAAAATGAAGAGAAGCATATTCCGCGCCGTGACGCGTCCGCGTCCCAAGTTGAACGTAAATAGTTTGAACCAGCTGCTACGGAACTCCGAGTCAGTAAAAACGATGTATGGTAGATCAAAACAAGAATAAAACGTGAAGAAACCGAAGTGCGAGGGTAAACGAATGTGTGGTATGAGAGCGAACGATGCAGATGTGCGAGGACTAGTACGTTTTCATTAGCTGGAGGACGAACTGAATAACAAAACAAACAAACATCGGCGGAATCATTAGAGTCAGACTTCAGATGCAAGAATATATTTTGCAGCCGCGGTCCTCCACTTCGACTTCGCCCCGGACGGCGATGTCCTCCGGACTATGGACGGGCTGAGCTTCGACACCGAGTGCGACTAGGGGAACTAAACCAACTAGATTCCAGAAACATGTACAGTAGTGGCAGATCGCGTACCGAAGGCGACGGCAATAATGGCTAGGAGCGTGAATTGCATTGTGGATGATGGAACGAAGACGAAGACGGAGCCGAAAGGGACGGTGTATTATGTGGAGGTATTTTTTAAACTCCTTTTTCAGGTCTGCGCCTCCTTATATACACGAACCAGCCACGGACATCAACCCTTCCCGCCCTCAGAATTATGATCGCTGAATCCATATTTTGGCCGTGGGACAGAGGTGCAGCCGGATCCGGTCAATTGCCGCTCACAGAAGTTGCAGAACAACGCGAAGTCCATATTTGGAACGTGGCCAATGAGAGCGGCGTTGGCACGTCGTCCATTTGGGATGAAGGAACAACCCGGGAACCGGGTCAAGTTGTCTTAGATAATTTGTCCCCAAGCGCCGAGTTCATCGTGTGCCTTAGTAGGTTGATCATGAACTTCGGATCGAGTTCCTGATTCTGGAATTTGTGAAAGACAATAGGCACCAGGTCGAGGAGAGATCTAGCCATTTGGCGCTGCGCCGGGCATTTGCAACTGGGAAGTAGTACTTACTAGGACGGAATCAAGACACCGCTGCAACCCTCTGAAACCGCTGTTAACTGACAAGTCTCGACTGCTGGGCTATCCTTCTGAACTCACTGGGAGGGAAGATGCTTGTTTTTGTCAACGCAGCCGAATGTGCCTGGACAACGCCGTCTGGAGATCTGTTAAAGACACCAATCTGGAATAATGGCCATTGCCAGGGCGCCTATCCCATTTTGGAAACCACACCAGCCCTACGGATGCGTTGAGTGGTCGGGCGAAGACCCGCGACGACGTTCACCTGCCCTGTGCGGCAATATGAAGCCCAAGTTGCTGATATGTATATGTATGCACTAAGGACCCACACGGATGAAGGAGTCGACTAAATTCATCCCCACATTTCAGTACAATCGGGTACTCCCCTTGTCCCAATCCTCATGAAGAGCTCGGGTAACTACGCGGAGGACGTCAGTGCTGTGGAACGACACGACAACCTAACAAGGCCATTTACAAGGTTGAAGCCGCGGCACACCGGCCATCATATTTTCCCCTTTGGGCCATCGCCTTGTCTTGTATCAGGATAAAGCGCGCTGCGAGGAACATGGCGAATTTTTTCTACCAAAAGAAACCCCGATATATTACAGCCCCTACGCCCCTACATCTGCGCCCGGTCGCGTCCTCCATGCAGTTCAAACTTCAAATTCTTACCGTTGCTGTTCTGGGCTTCAGTATGTCCAATTGTGCAGTGCTTGTGGTGCCAAAATAACTCCAACCCAGACATGTTGCTTGCGGCAGCAGCTCCAGTACCTTCGATGAATCCCCCACTCGACATCGAAGTGCGGAAGGTAGGGTTCTCTGCAACTCGCATTGCGATCGTTGACCGGAGTTTTAACCCCAAACAGTCTGGTGACGCCGAAGTCCGCGGCTGCAACATGTTCGTTTGCATCTGAAGCTGCACTAGGTGAGATTCGATGTCTGCAATATTTTGGGATCTTATCTGAATATTATTCTCAGTTGGTGACCTGCACGTTTGATACGTCGGAAGTGTTTTCGTTCATGGAGGTTATATTACTCTAGTTTCCCCCGCAGGACGTTGCAAGTATTTATAGCACTCTTGTATTTCTATGAGAATTAGTCTTGTATTAAACCTCACCTCAGGATTGACGCCTGTTGTTGTCTGCAGTACTTAAATCCCATCGAAGCAGTAGCCAGGAAGGTGGATACGCGACAAATACGCGAGCCAAGGAGGGGAAAAACATGGCTGAGGAGATGATTTCTTATCTTCAAAAGGAAGGGAAGGAGATCCGAGGGGTTTCAAGCTTGAACATGCTCCCAGATGTGCACGTGAAGAAAGGACGAGCGTGACGATCCTGACAAAACCGTCACGTCGTGACGTGGCTGCCAACTGCCACGCCTTTCTGAGGCTTCAAGCGACATCTCTCCGGGCCTTTCTGCAGCGCTGCACTTGACGTAACGGAGGTATAGTCTTACTTTCAACGTCCAGGTACGTGTTATACGGCACTTGGGTGGAATTTCATGAAGAGATGAATTGGCAGACGATCCTCACCGAATCAGACTGACTCCTCAGAGACTTCTCTCGAATCTCGATGATTGGAGTGCCAGGTGATGTGGGAAGGCGTCCATGCCGGGTTTCCACAATACGTCCTCGATCAGGAGCTTCTTGAAGACAACGAAGGACACGCAAAGATAGAACTTCTCCCACAGTACGCTTCAGTATGCCGTGCCGATGCACGCTTGCCGATGGACCCTGATATATTCAGTGCATAGAACTCGCTCAAGGACATGAAGCGTGGCAAAGGAGGTTCCTGGCACAACCTGCTGTGATCGTCAAGACGCGTTTTGACCCCGTGACCGCGCCGCATTGTGTCAGAACGCGTCTCGACAAGCTCGAAGAGACCGACCCTTATTCCCCTGAAAAGAAAAATCATCCACAGTCCCTCTTTAACAATAAAAGCAATCATATCTCAATTCCCGCAGGCTGCATCGCGCTGAAACGCTTTGGACTTGTGTTGCCAAGCTGAGAAAGCCCGATGATATCCGATCATCCGAGTCACCGGGCATCTCTTTTTTCCTCCCGCCATGGACGTCCTCAAGGCGCGCGGCTCAAGGCTGGTGGCCAGTTTGCCTATGCGCCTGTATCGAGCTCTTCCAGCTGTCATCCTCGGAACTCTCTTCAACGTACTAGACACTGGTGCGCCCGTTGTTCGCTTGCGACCATGAAACCGATGCTTTGCTCTTACAGTCTCTACTGGAATCCTTCTCTTCCCAACCGAAGATGGCGCTTTTCGCTCGCTGCAGCTGCAGGGATTATCCATGTACATCATGAGGTGGCTACTCTCCATAGATTTGTTCGAGGTATACTCATTTTCAGCACGCTCACATCGCAACTCGCCATGACGCTCGGTGGCTCGCGCTTTCCCGGAGGACTGGGCGCGATGTTGATCGAAATCCTTCCGTTGCTCCGAGGAGTGGCCAGCGACATCCGCAATGCGCTCGGTGACGACCATCCGGGGCTGATACCGACGGTCATGGCCGTATACGCATTGACCTCGTTCTTGACCGGCGCAGCGTTCGTCTTCCTCGGTCTCCTCAAACTCGGAAATCTCGTATGAGCTGTACACTTTCAACTGCTCATTTCAACTTACTATCACCCAGGTGGCTTACTTCCCGCAAACTGTGCTCACTGGCGCTATCGGCGCCATCGGAGTCTCGCTCTTTGTGCTCGGCCTTGAGCTGCCGTTTCCTCCTACAGCCGCTCCTCTTTCACTCTCGAATGCAGCGTCTACACTCTTCAACAAGGCCCATCTGGGTTTGCTGGCTGCGTCTTTCTTCCCCGCTTTTATTCTATCGATCACCTTGCGCTCGCGACGCATCGAGCTCTGGACCCGCGGCTTAGTCCGCTCTGCTTATTATATCCCCGTGTATCTGCTTTCCATCCCCGCAGTCTTTTGGATCGCCGTCCGTGCGTTCAATTTCCCAAAAGACCATCTCATCGCAACAGGATGGCTGTTCACCGTCGATTCGGCGTCCAGCTCTTCGGCGATGGTCGCGAGCTGGAACTACTGGACGCTGTTTGATTTTGTGTGTGTCTAAGCTGTGCCACCGTCTCCTGCTGACACGGGTTCCAGAGGCTGGTGGAATGGCGCGCACTCAAAAGTGCCGCGCAGAATGTCGCGCTGGTGGTCATCATTGGGTACGTTGTTTGGCACTCGTGGATTACTCTGACACCGAGTTAGAGTCCTCAATCTGCCCATCTATGTGCCCACACTCGCCTTTACTCTGGATGTCTCCTACGACATGAACCACGAGCTATTAGGTGGGTGCCCCCTTCATACATGGCAGTCTTGCTAACGCACCGATTTTTCAGGACAAGGCGCCGCAAACATATTCGCCGGCGTGGTGGGCACCGTGCCGAACATCCTTGTAGGCCCCCATTTTCCCAACCCTTCTAGTTGATCCCGTAGTTGATTTCTCTCTCCAGCAATACTCATACTCGGTCTACGTCACGCGCGCCAACGGCGCGCGCTTCGAGCTCTCGCTTATCATCGCGCTCACCGCGGCGCTCTTCTTCACGTCGGCGCTGCTCCTCCCATACGTGCCCACGATCCTCGCCTCTGCGCTCGTACTGTTCATCGGGACGGAGCTCATACTCGACGCGGCATGGGAGGCAGCCAAGACGCTCGCGGGGATGGAGTACGCGGTCGTCTTGGCCACACTCGCGGGATGCACGTTCCTCGGGTTCGCGGAGGGCTTTGGCGTGGGCATCGGCGCCGCCGCGCTCGTGTACCTCCTCTATGGCGTCATCGACTCGGTGCGTGGCGCCCTCCCTCGAGAGCTGCGCGCTGATGTTGGCATTGCCCTGGCACTGCTAGCCCGCGCGCGTGACGCGATGGAACGAGTGGAATGAGCTGCAGCTGGTGCGGAGCCAGGATAGGGAGCGCGTCGCCGTACCCGCGGGCGGGCGCCTCCTTTCGCCCCGGACCCACACGCCTGCCGCAATCACACTCGGTAACACAACGATGGCCGACGGCGCCGCGGAGGACACCAAGCTGCCCCCGGCCGCCGATCTGCTCCAGTACGTCGATGCCCGCGTGCTCGTCCTCTCCGGGTATATATGTGGGTATCGCAGCACCCGCATCCCCAGTCTCATTCTAATTTCCTTTCTTTATTCATGCGCAGTCTTCGCCTCCGTCCCGTCCCTCGAGCAAGCGCTGCTCGCGCCGACCGCCCCCGCCTCTGTCTTCATCCTCGACCTCTCGCGCGCGCACCGCATCGAGACGGCCGCGGCGCGATCTCTCCCGCGATGCGCGCGCGAGCTGGCCCTCGCGGGCCGCGTGCTAGTCGTCTGCGGGCTGCGCAAGGACAGCGGGCTGCACGCCGACCTGGAGCGCGCGGAGGTGCCGCTGCTGTTTGAGCCCGCGGCCAAAGCCGAGGCCGCTGATGCCGATGGGAAGGTGATCAGGGCGTTCGCGACAAGGGAAGCGTGTGTAGCCTGGTGTGCTAGGGAGCACGAAAAGCACGTCACCCGCGGGAAGCAGCCCGAAGGTCAGCCCATGCATTTCTATCCTTTAGCAGTACCTTTTCGCTCATTCGGCGATGCAGGACTGGACCGCGCAGCGCAGGAGAGCGCGTTTAAGACCTTTTGCCGCCTGTTCGATTTTGAGCTCCGGACGGTGGTACCCAGTCCGGATAATCAGGAATACGGCGGAGAGGATGACCCCGAGCAGGAGCTTGAACGCTTCGTTGCCGCGGGTGGGCGGATTAGTATCTACCTCCCGGGCGAGGTGATCACTGGCAAGGGTACGTGTATCCCGTCCATCCCAGCTGCGAGGGTAACCCCACCAAACTACCTAGGCGTCCTGTTCGTGGTAGATGGCCAACTGCAAGTGAATCGTGCTGCCGCACACGCTCCGCCTGACGCTGGGCGCCCGTCCGTTCAGCGCCTGTTCGCGATGCTCCCCCGCACGACGACTCGCACCCTACGCGCGCGGTTGGCAGCTTTCAGCCACAGCTCGCCTACACTCGAACCTGGCGACGCGCTGGACTTACGTGCGCAGGCGGATGGCGTCGTCGCTGCGAAGCGATCCGTCGTCGTCTCGGTGGGGGAGGGCGCGCCGCTCGCGGCGTGGGCGCTCGAAAAATCAGAGCAACTTGGGCGGGCTGAGGCGTCGTCCGTGGAGGCCCGCCTGTAGAGGATATTAATTCATTTATAGAGGAATGGCCAATCTAGATATCCGTCGACGAGCTCCCCCTAGGTTCGGTCCTGGTACTTCATCTCTATTGACATTTGTGCTATCCTTAAACTCATAAACAGAGACTTCTCTCCGCACACGCTCGCAGAGATGGCTCCTGTGTTCAAAGGTTCAAGTCTCGCTAAGTTTGCGCAGCCTTCTGCAGCAAATTATAGCAACTCAGCACAGCACCGACTTGACATAGATTCATACCTACACACCTGACCTGCGACATCAGTGCCATAGCTCGGGACCAGAAAGCTGTTATACAGGGCGCTTAAAGCCCGCTTCCCGAGCGCTTGTTTTGTTCGCCCCTGCCCTCATCTATGGAATCGCATCCTCTCCCCAGCACGTCCGCATCTGAAGATGCTCCGCAAATCGACGCCGGACACTCTCAGTCTACTCAGTAAGGAAGCTGCAAAATGAAGACTGCTTGACCATGATGCTCGTCGCACTAGCACTTTCTTCCCCCATGCACAACACTTCGTCGTCTCTGGGGGTACGTTCACAAGTATTGCGAACTACTTACCGACTGTCGCCCCTGTGTCATGTGGTAACGTCCTTTCCTTGGTTTGAATGACGACCTGAATACATTGGCATTAGATTTCCGTACTATTTCTCTGGCGGACCTTGATCTCCGGCACGAGCTCCGGCTGGAGGCGGGGTCTGGTCTGGTCAGTAGACGGATGACTTCCGCCTACGTGCGGAAGGTATACTCCGCTCGAATCGAGGGACGTGCGTCGGATATGACTGTTGCCGTATATGCTGGGTCTAGTGCGGAGACGGTGTGTTAGAACGCCCAACATTTCCCCCCATCGTTAACGGGCCGAACAGGATTGGAAGCAGGATTTAATCAAGTACTCCGGCCTCCGGTGAGCTTCGGCCTCCACACCTTGCCTTGATTCTCTGAGCCCATAGCGCGTAGTCACCCGAATGTTGTTCAGGTATATGCCGTTGTCAATTCATCTGGCCTTTATGCTACGGTTTTCCACGGAGGTACGCACAATTTTGCATCCTATATCTTGAACGGAATGACCAGGATGTTCACATCAGACCTTGTCCCTATACAACAGTTCTTCTGGTTATATCGCCACTCGCCCATATCGATTGTGTACTTACATGGCTACTTCGTTCGTCCGCAATCCCCTTTTCGCCTGCGAATGATGATGCTACATATGGATTTAGGGCATAACATTTAACGTCGGCATTCGCCGTTCCGATGTGCGAATCCCTCACTGATCAGGTGTTTTTTTGCAGGAGGTTGCCACATACCTCAAGTTCATTTCTACAGAACGCCTTGTAAGTCCAGAACTTCTTCTTTGTCTTTGCGTTTCTCTGATTATGATTATAGAGGCCTGCGTCATACATACCATGGATCCGGCGCTCAACGGGTGGGCTGTGCATCGACCTCACACCATGCACCACCGAAGAAAACCTCTACCCATATTTCTTGTCTGAATCTCTGTCCGGTACACCGATAGCACTTCTTGGGCCGGACCAAGAGTCGACGATCATCTCGGCGCTCACTCTACACCACTACCATGAAATCTGCTACTGGTCTCTGTCGCGGACACAGGATTATGCCCTTCCTTCAGCCATGCCGGTTCACGTCGGCGGAATTATTACTAGCGTAGGAGATACCGGGATGTTTGACGCACAGAATCCGGTTGAAATAGGATATCTGCCTGAATGCAGTACTATGGACTCTGGCTGGAGACAACCAGACACTCAGGCAGATAATGTCGAAGAACCAGTTGTCATGGATAATGGCTGGACCCGGTAGGCCCCACTCTCTGCGTGAGACTGTCCCACAATTTACCGGTTGTACATAGGTTCCGTTGCTCTAGTCCTATGAACATATACAGAACAGTGTCAGTGGGCGAGGCAGTGTGCTGCTCGACTTGCTGTTGGCTCGCCCAAGCCAACTATATTTTGAGCCGCCTCCACATCACCTCCGGATGTGATGACATCGGTGCGTGTAATAATTAGTGAGACGAGCGCCGCATTCCGCTAACCCTCCGGGCCAGTTTTTGTTAGCTCAATTCACTACGAACTGGAACTCGCGGGGAATTCGTTCACAGAGGGATATATATTCCTGTGTCCGGTTGAGCACCTTACAACAGAGGATCCATCCCAATTTTGCTGCCCAGCATCGCCCGCATACCGGTCGCTCGACCCCTCGGGTCGGGACGGCATCTCTTCTGCTGGCGTGGCTGGCATCGCTTTCAAGACAGAAATTTGGGGCTGGTCGTGGGACAGCGTGGCGTATGCCGGGCTTCGTGCGTTCCATCATGGGAAGGGCTTCGATCCTGACAGTCAGGACATTGCTCTCCACTTGGGGTTGCCACTCTACCAGCCGTCTTCTGTATTCGTGTAACGAGGGTTTTTATCTACCTTCGAGAATTTTTCCGGCACTTCTAGATCAAGTTTCTCCTTGTAGTTTGACTTCAAACGACCGGCCCTACAAAGCGTGCCGCTTGGCGGCTCGCGAAGCGTCAAATTGTTGCGTGTACTATAAATGTACTCCGGAATAATGATTCTGTACAAGGAATAGAGATTATGTTTCCTCCTTAAGCCAGTCTTGTCACCTGCGCCAACACAATTGGTTCCGTGTCATATCACGTTCTTGTTCCCTGGAGTAAACACACTTGTCATACATCCAATACATTCTTGCCAGCCAGGTAAACATATTCTGCACCTCAGCAATCATAAATTTGTCCGGAGAATATGAAATTACTGTCTCCCCATCAGAACATTTCTGTCTTCCCGATATCCCGTTCCTGTCTCCCGTTTATGGATCTCGACAATCCCTGCACCGAATCACTTGATCCCGGAGGGTGCTATGCTCGGTTTGAAGCATACTATCCAGTAAAAATAACCATCAGAGGGCCTGGCCTCTTCTTTCCTCAGTTGACCTGGATTCGCGGTGCCAACAGCAGTGATTACTATTTTTGGACTTCCGCAAGTTCAATTCTCACTAGTGTACATTGTCTCGTGCATTACCTAGACGCCCTCCAGCTCAGCACTGATTATGGAGCGGCATTGCACTCTGTGTATCAGAATAATAATCCGGCCCGGGGGATATCAAATTGTGGTCTGGCCCTCAAAGACTCCCTGTCTCCTGGATATCCCGTTCTTGTCTCCTGTTTATGGATCTCGACAACCCGTGCACCGAATCACTTCATCCCAGAGGGTTTTATGATCCTTTTGAGGCGTCCTGTTCAGTGAAAATAACTAGAAGGGAAGGTAGCGCTTGATTTCGCTGTTAAATTTTCTTCTTTTTATGTGCCTGGCATAGGTTGAAAGTCGTCACTACCGGAGCCTATTATGTACACAGTAGCCTGTACCCGTGGTTTATGCCACGGAAATAAATAAAAAGTCAGATTGTAGAAGTCAGATTGCAGATAGACCGGCGCTCATGATATTAACGCCCTCCGGGCAGACCTGGATCCTCCGGGTTCCGGTTTGACCAGGGATGTTGTAGCCTGGCACACCGTCATTTCATTTTTTCCCCAGCTCGTAGCCAATGTGCGCAGAGAGCGCAGTGCACCAAATACGTCGATAATCTCGAAGGGTGTACATATTTATCAAGTAGGATAAAATAACCCTTGACGTTCCAGAGAAGGGATGACATCGGAAACTCGGTTCTTTTTTCATGCAGCCAGACGGGCATACTAAAAGTGGCACTTTTCCACCACGCTGGCGCTACCCAAGATCAAATTGCCATCAGGTTGGTGGTACTTTGTGTCACACTGCCATCTCGTTGCAAAGTTTTTTTGCTGCCACCCGATTATCAATGCCCCCAGGTTCAGTAGGATTTTTGACCGTGACATGCGTTGGGAAACAGTTTCGGATAGCATCTATAATCAATGATGGGTGTTGGTTCGGTTCTCCAACCAGCCCTAATGTCTACGTCTTTGAAAGGTTCGCCAGCTCCACAAGGGCGCTCAAGTTTATGAGGAGAGCCTTGAACGGTCGAGTTGGATAGGATAGAATGTTCTGTTATATTGCTCAGTATAATTTGTCTCAAGTTCCGGGCCTCATTCAGTTTGTCCCTGGATTGAACCAAATTTCTTGGTCAACATGTCTGATTCAACGAGAACCTACATCCCTCAACGGTCATTTCGGGTCTTCGACGAGATTTTCACTTAGAGTATGTTAGCCGGTTCTGTCTCTGGTTGAACTTCGACTACATCGACTACAGAGCTCTCATTTGGAGGAGAGCTCCCCAGGCTTTCATTTGACTATCTATCTGTCGTTGATTCGAATCCAAGCAATTGTATGCGAACCGTTGGCTCTCCTGTCGCTGTATCACCGTTGATCTCTTAACTTATACCGCCACCAAGCTGCCACCCTCGAGGTGATAGTTGAGGACCTCAGTCTTCAGACGAAACAGAGCGACCTTCCAAACGAGCTGTGCGAGACACTGAATAAGATTCCGTTACTACAGAGAATGAATGCAAAGTCATGGGAACAGTCTGCCTGTTAATATCCGCGCGAAAAGACGGCCAGCTAAAGAACTCCGGGGGCTCGGGAGAGAGATGACCGAACCAGAATTAATGGCAAATGTTAAAGCACGAGGATTGACCAGCAGAGAGCGAGGCCTAACCGAATGGGCCAGATTCAGAGGACTCCTGCGATATTGGACAGGTTGTGTGGGATCGTCAGACGGATTTGTGCACGGAGCTAGCTCATCACGGGCTTGAGGAGGACGCAGGATAGACCAGTGGACATCGAGCAAGGTTCTCCACACCAAATAGTTTGACGAGTGAGGGGAAGTAAGTGGCAGCCAAGGCCATGCGAATAATTTTCCAAATGGGAAGGATACTGACCTCGGGTAATGCACAGGGGATTTTTAATAGGCCCCGAGGGCTTCAGGGACCCTCCAGCTGCGAGGTTTAAGGTGCTGCACTTACGGGGGCCGATGCCGATAAACGGGGTACAGGACGGCGATGCCCGGTACAGATTCAAACCAGTACCGAAAAGGGAAGTCAGATTACATCATCCAGTTTTGCCAAATTGTTACCCTGCTGCCGAGACCTCGCCGCTGAGAGCCGAATATGCTGATGGGGTAATCAGTGATGGCCTTTTGACCTAATGAACACCAGCCTACTGAGAAAAAAGGAGGATGAGAAGAAGAAAAGATAAATGTTTAAAGTCCAACTATCAGTCTTCTAACCAGAATTACTCCTTGCATTATGAAGAAATACGACTTGGTTGAATCATGTTGAATCATGTTTGTCTATGAGTGTGGTGCCAAGCACGACCAAGTAAAATCAGTCTTTTGCGTCTTATCTTCCACCAGCCCAGCCTCTCTCAACGCACCGAAAAAGCAGCCACCGTTGAGATTTTTCAGTCGCACTCAAGCCTGCTTGACTTTGGATCATCCTTCTTACCAGCCGTGGCGGTGGCAGCCGTGGATTGACGCATGTAGAGGTATCCGCGCGGCTCTTGTCTAATACGCATTGGGACTGAATTTGTTGGACTAGGGAGATGTCGGGGCCAACGCCAGCACAACTGCCTCCGCCCCTGCCTAATCTAGCTGTGGTGGGACTCGCTTGTTGTCATTGCTATGCCCAGCCGTGGCTGTCAGTCCAGCCCCAAAGATGCTCAGGGTGTCGTCTTGTAGCGTACTGCAATTCTTGTAAGCTTCGCCCACCCTGCAGTGATCCTTCTGGGCCGTAATATTTTGGAAGCTTGCCAGCGCGACCACTGGAACACTCACAAAAAGTTCTGCCGTGCTATCGTGGCCTTGGAAACCCCTCCTTTGATGGGGATAATACCGAAATATGATCCAACCGCTCCGGAGGGTTATCTACAGGTCCAAGAGACCTTGAAATATTGCCAAGCCCGGTTGGGCCGGTTTCTCTCCTCCCATGAACGGAGCCTGTTACATCACGAACCGAGGTGCATAATGTGGTGAGTGACCAACATCTCCAGCTACGGCCTTCCTCAAATCGCCTACCCACAGTGGAATTACCCAACAGTCAATTCGAATTGCGGCTTCTCTTGACCCTTCTGTGTCTCCTCCCGGCCTCATCCCCTGCCCTACGTGCGAATTGTCTTTTGTATGCGAAAACCACTGGGCGGTCGCGCGCGCCGAACACGCGCAGAAGGTGTGCGAGGGCGGCCACGACGGACTTTCGCAATGCGCCCTCAACCAAGAGCTCCTGGAAGACGACAGATGGGACGCCCAAATGCGCCGCCTGCCAGAGCCCCTCCCTGAATACTGCGCACTGACCTCCAGCTACCGATGGCTCGCTCCCCGCGTGAGCGCATGGTTATCACTCAAGGATATTACCTGGCCCGAGAAATTCCAGGGGCCGCTCGAATCCGCGTTCCCTGCAGCCCGCGAGGCGCCGAGCGTGTGGTTGCGCCGCATGTCCGATATCCTGTGCATGCCGATGACCGCCCTCTATGCGCTCGAATGCCTCAATGAAAATCTCGCGTGGACGAGGAAGGAGGTACTGACCATCCACGTACGTTCTATAAAACTTACCTTGACCAACATCGGCTGATGTGCCGCTAGGTGATCGGCGCGGCATCGAAAGAGCTGTTCAATGCGAACTGCTTCGAGAATATTCTGCACCAGCTGCCTGAGGTGAAGACCGTTGAGGTAATTTACGCCCTTTCAGCACCTCCGCTGCCCAACTTTTTATTTTCCGCAGGTTGTTTTTTTTTGCGGGGAAATCCTCGGACAACACCTCACAGCTGAGATCTGGGGCGGGCCGTACGCCATAAACTGTTGTCCGTGAGTCGTCCGCCCAAAGCGATATCGAAACAATGGCATTGAAGTACTTTCAAGCGATTGTCAGCGTCGTGGGAGGAGCAGAGAAAATGAATACTTCGATGTGTATGATCATGATTCCTCTCGTCTCCCTTGACCGCTGAGCTTAGCGACTTCAAAGTAATTATCACGAGCTCCCTTCCGTAATCGGTCCCGACTACAAAGTCCCGGATTTGGCTATCGCATTCAATGCGTGTGCGTCTGACGACGAGGAGACTGGCGACTTGGATGCCAACGATTGATTTCCTGCTTTCGCGCCCAATCCCGACGGTCTTCACGCTTGGACAACAGAAATTAAGATGTACATAAATTTGAACCGTGAGCTGAACTGTTAGGTTCAAACGTCCGTTAACGCTCCTTCCAGAAAATTGTTTCTGACTACCATTTTTATGAGGATTATTCACCACGAGGACGCTCCAGAAACATTGCAGAAACAGCGGACATACGGGACTTGGAGTGGATAGTCCTCCAAAGGCAGAACAAGGGATGCGGAGGCGCTTCAAGACACTGAATGGCCTCGAAAGATTTTATGAAATGCCGGGACGCACCGAGCGAGTTCCGGATGATATTCTGTCATAGTCCTCGTCCCTCGTGGGAGGACACTAAACGCACCAATGGTATGTTCCACACGGTGCTGATGTCCCAGGCCAGATCACGAAAGGATGTGAAATTTGAATCCGACTTCCACACAGTTAATTAACCCAGTCCATTCATTGCTTTGCTGCAACTCCCAACGGATCTAAATACGGCTCTTTAAGGTCAGGTATCTGAATTGAATCGAACGACATACCATTCCTCGTCTGTATCTGAGCCTGACTCCTCGTCGCCGCCGTCGAAGAAATACTGGTGTGCTGCTCGTGCTGGTGAGTCAAAGCACACAGGAGCGGGAAGTGACCCACAGTCAATCTCCCCATTCCGCTTGCGTTCTAAGAAACCCTCGACCCGGACCCAGATGTCCTCTCCGCCCCTTGCGCCGCGCTCCCAGTCCGCGAAGTACTCCGCGTGCGTCGCCACCACGAGCCGCGGGTCAGCGAAAGTTACCTCCTGCGCGAAAGCTTCCGCTGTGTCCGCCTCGAGCTGCGTGAATGCGACGAGGAACACTTGCAGTTGCGGCGCGGCGGCGAGGATGTGCTGCAGGACGTCGGGATGCACCGGGGAGTTGAGGGCGAGGTGTGTGAGCGCGGGGAGCGTCGCGAGGCCTTTGAGCCAGTCCATGCTCTCGTCGTACTCGCCGTCGAACTCGAGCTCGTCGAAGACGTCGAGGTGCGTCACCGCCGCAAATACCGGGTGCTCGAAGTCCACGGGGGAATCCCCCTCGTCCTGATCCTCGTCGTCTTCATCGCGAAAGAGCTCGCTCAGATTCGCGCCGAGCCGCTGGATGTGCATCAGCCTGAGCAACGGGAGGAGGCATGGCCCCGCGCCGGACATAAGGAGCGAGAGGTTGTCGATCTCCGGGCACGAAGCGAGGAAGGCTTCCACGGCATCGAGCTCTATGGAGTATGTGCTTGAGAAAATGAGCACCTTCCGCACCGTCGCGGTCAGGAAAGCGATGGGCTTCGCTGCGACTGCGTCCAAGACTGCCGCTGTGCGATCCGGGGTGGTGAGACGCAGGACCTTGTAGAGCAGCGGCTCGAGCCTGATTTACGCTGGTTGGTGGGGGGGAACACGACGAAGAAAGTCGGAATTCACCAGACAAGGACACGGTGCGCGACGCGAAGCAGAGTCGGGATCGTCGGCGGGTGAGCTTGGGCAGCGAGCTCGAAGATACGGCGTTCAAGCTCCAGGGGGAGTTTTGCGGCTTGGGTGGTCATGAACGCTCAGAGAAACTGGGGATTCGGCTGGGGGTGTCCGGTATATTCTCGGCCGTCCTGTAAGCCTTGTAGATGGCTATCATAAAATCAGGAACGTTTACTGTACTATTTCGACCAAGTGTTCATTAATTTCGGAATTTTCACACTCCGAGATGGCCGATAAATTTTCTTTTGAATTGTCGCGATTTTTAACGGCCTCGGAAAAATCGGCCGTCACGCGTCACCTGAACACTCGGTCGAAATAGTACAGTAGAGAGAAACTGAATGGGATCTTACGGAAGGATTTCACTCACCCGTCAACTGGATAAATTTCGGTGTCTACTAGTACTTCTGAGCCGATCTATGACAGCACAAGTCGTGTGCAATTCCGGAAGGTGGTCACTGGAGAGCAGGAGAGAGACAGGGATGGTGGCTGTGGAGCGCCAAAGATCATGACGATCAGAATAGTGTCTTTGTTTGCCAGCGGCGGCTTTGCTACTGTTGTTTTCACCCGGCAATCACCGTCGCCTCCATCTTTGCCTCCATCGTCCGGTCGCGAGGAGAGCAACGAAGAAGCCTCAGGAAGCAGTGTTCGTCCTGAAGGCCTTAAATCAGGCTCCGAGGATCTTGAAGGCCTTCAGAAGGGTGAAGGCCTTCAGCCGAAGGGCGGTCGAAGGCCTTCAGTGATGTTCCCACGCTCGGCAGCACAGCCGTTTTCGGCAGTCTAATTCAGCACGTTAATCGCGGTACTCTTCGTCGGAATCTATCTCTATCCCGCCGTCGTCAGGGACTTGATCCTCCATGAAACTCGCCATCTCCTCCATCAACCTCTCTTCCTCCTCTATTACCCGCGTTGACGGTTTGCGAGCACGCGGCTTCTCAGCCCCGCCAAACAGAACTTTGAGCGTAATTGGCTTCCAGGCCGGGAGTCGATTCGGTATGCGAGGCGTAAGCCCGTCGTCCTCGTTTGGGTCGGTCTCCGTGTCCGAGTCTTGGTTCGCGCGCTCCGCTTCTTTCGCATCCCCGATCCATTTTGCCAACTGTGTCCGCCAGCCTTCGCGGCTCGAAACAAGAGCGCGGCCCCGTTCGCTGGGATCTTCGTCATCCTGGTCTTCGAGAAGATCACGATAGCGCGGGACACTTAACAGAGATGCAGTAGCCTTGTGGTTTTTTCGCCCCGCGCGAGGTTTATAAATACCCTGTTGCTGATGTTCGGTTCGGATTTGGGCTTTGATCTGAACGGAGAAAAATTTATTCCTGACTCTACGTATGAGATAACGGCACACCTTAGTCCTCTTATCAATTTTGGGGAGGCCCAATCGGTTACGATGGTCGGATTGCTCTATTTTCGTCCTAGAGAACGTACGCTCGCAGCCGGCTTGATTAGCGACAATGTTGAGGATTACGATCGCAAATTCCGCCAGTTCTGTAAGGTGGCGGGAGCCTGCCAACGCTTCCCAAACCTGAATGGGATCGACATTTTCCTAGAACAATATGAATGCGAGATAAATTATAGATTGGACGAAACTCACGTAGGTTTGCTCCCAGGTTTCGGCATCAAAATCAGCAAAATCACCCGTGCCAGAAAGATACTGCATGAACGCCTTGGAGACCTCGGTCTCCTTGGCTTTTCTCTCCTCTGGAGTGTCAATGTTATCCGGACGGCCCTTCATCCGGCGATACAACTATAATTGGCGGTCAATGGGGCGCTATCCGGCAATGAAAAGCGCACCGAAATTATGAGGTTGAGACTTTTGAACTGATTGAAATTCGCGTTCGGTCCGAAGCAAGATAGCTTCTCGAACGGGTTGAGAGTCAGTGCTGCGATGAACACTGGTTGGTCGCAATCTTTCCACCGCTTCTCGAGGCGAGCGAGCATGCCGTCCTTGACATGCGGCTCCGGATGATCGGCAAAACGTAAGTAAATCCCGGCGATCGTAAGCAAAACTTGGTCGAGGCGGGTGGAATCCTTCTGGTTGATATTAGTACCCAGACAGATTGGCTCCAGATCGCCGAGGACGGCCTCGAGGCCATTCCAGAACGTGGTATCCTCAATGAGGGCGCAGAATTTCTCGGCATCTTCCCTTAGACGTTCGCCTTCCGTGGACGTCGCAGCGCCGACTTCGGCAGCGATAATCGCCGAGCGCTTCTGGAGAACCGCCAGCTTCAGAGCTGATTGGAGCATAAACAGTCGAAAAAACGCGACAAAGTGGGTTGTCCAGCGCGTGAGGTTAGCGACCAAATACGCGAGGATAATGATCCTCCCCATTCGATCCTGGCTGATGAGCGCTTGCGATTCGTCGAATATTTTGCGAACCTTGCCGTGGTTGTTGATCCAAGCAATCAGTGCAGTAGCGTCTTCCGCGATCAGTGCCGCCATGTCGTGGACCTTGAAATAATCGCCCAGGATCAACTGAAACTAGTTCCATGTCCGCGTGTAAGAAAAGATAAATTGAGACGCCGGGCTCGCTAACCTGGTGAGCCCAACATGACGGCAGTATTAGGTACGGCCGTTGTATGCCGAGAAGCTTTCGGCCCTTCTTGCTCCCGCCGTCCGCATCCGTGGTGAAGTAAATGATAGTACACCCGTGCTTTTCTTCAATACGATCTATCATCGCTCCAAATTGTTCGCACAGAGCTGGTCCATCTTTATTGAGTGCAGTGACTTCGACGAGCTCAATCAAATACGACTGATTCAAGCGGCTAATGAATAAATATCGGAGCAAAGCCAGGAAATTCACGTACCTTGAATTCCACGTTGGCACAGATCGCGTTAACAGCATCTTTCTTTTTGCACTTCCAGCCATCCGTGCTAATATGCGATCAGCAGGAGCGATGGCATCAATGTGGAAAGAGGACTTACGACATCCCAGCATTCTTCCCCTTCAGCGCCTTCGTAGTAATGAGCTCAACATCCGCCGCCGCCGTGTTAAGCAGGCGTCCGCCAGCGACCTTCCCGGATGGCAGCACATCGGGCGCGGTGGTGCGGAACATGCCGATGAGTATCCGCATCTCGTGTTCTTCAAAGGCGCCCAATGGGAGCCCACCCGAGACGATTGCGCGGAGCGCCTGCTTCTGAACTGCAGCCTTCTCGGCGGCCCCGTACGGCATCTCGTTCCGGCGGTAGGTGTTTCCCGTCAACGTGCTCTGATTCGCCGGAAGCTGGTGCTGCTTCTTCGCGGGAGGTCCCGTTCTATCGGGGGATTCGGCACGCGGGCGTTTACCTGACTTCTCGGAGTCCATCTCTTTTCTCTGGGCCGCGGCATCCGCTTTCGCAGCTGCTGAGGCATGCTGACAGGCAGATTTCCCACCAATCAGATGAGCTATCCACGCCTTCTTGTGAGAAAGGACATGTCCCACAGCAGTGCAGGCTATGATCAATGAGCAAGTTGGAACATACAGTTGATAGAATTGAGCGTACCGGCTTGAAATGCCTGTCCATTCGTCACGATGTCCGACATTGGAGCACCGACACTCTCCATCTGGTGCTTGACACAGGATTTGCAGTATGTTTTAAAGTGGGTCGAATTCTGCTTCTCGCCCCGGTGGAAATATTCCGTCAGAGAGTTGGACATAGCGCGACGCGGAGGTGGCACGACGTCGCGATGCGGGAGCTGAGAGCAAAAAATAGAAAATTACATAATGCACACGTGCTAATCAACCACGTGATGGATGAAGGCCTTCTGAAGGCTTCGATCCTCGCCTGAAAATCCTGAAGGCCTTCACAGAAGGCCTTATGAAGGCCTTCAACCTTGAAGGCCTTCACCCTTCGGGCGAACACTGTCAGGAAGGCCTTGGGCCACGCCTGCATGTCTGATTTGCACATGGTTGACTTCCACCGCGAATATAAAGGCCACAATGCGACGCATTGGACTGGTTTCATTCCCTTTCCCTTCCTTTCGGCTGTTATGCGCACCACTATCCTTTGCACCGCGTGCTTGGCCGCAACCGCGGCAGCAGCCTCAGTCGATCTCAATCGGCGTGCTGCAGCTGTAGCGGGTACAGCGGGCTGCGGTACGACCCACTGGTTCAACGGCATCACGCAGTACCATTCTCTGCAGAGCGGCGGGCGTGATCGCTCGTATTCGATCCATCTCCCGAGCGACTATCACAAGGACAAGCCCTACCCGCTCGTACTGGGTTTCCACGGCTCCAGCAGCATCGGCCTCTTCTTCGAAGTCGACACGGGGTTGAGCGGGAGCAAGTACAGCGCCGACGTGAGTTCTACATCACGAGCGCGAGTCCACAGCTGAACCGGGTGCAGAAAATCATGGTGTACCCCACCGGAGTCGGGGCAAGTATTCGCGAAGCTGTTCTGCATGGTGGGCTGACGGTTGCGCAGGGTGCCTGGGCGGGCGCGAACTACTCCGAGGCCACAGTTCCCGAGGATCTGGGCTTTGTGTCCGACTTGCTGGACGAGGTCCGTGCGGGCTGGTGTATCGATAATAGCCGTATATACGCAACCGGGTACGTTCGTCTGCGCCATAACCTCGCAGCGTCAGCTAACTGGGCGAAGCATCTCCATCGGGGGCGGCTTTGTGAACACCATCGCCTGCAGCGAGGTGGGCGGCCAGTTCGCGGCGTTCGCGGCAGGATCAGGCTCGTTCTACACCGACAACAGCGGCGTTACCGGTGGGTGCGCGCCCTCGCGGAGCCCGATCCCGATGCTCGAGATCCACGGCGGCAGCGATCCCGACGTCCACTACGCCGGCAGTCCCTGTGAAGGCGGCATCGAACCAGCCATCTCGGATTGGTGAGGCGAAATCGCAGCCGCGATAAAGAGCACCTCCGCTGACGGCCGATATTTCAGGCTGAGCTGGTGGGCCCAGCGCAACAACTGCCCGACTCAGACGACGGAGACGCTCTTCGACGGGGACGTCCAGCACTACGTCTGGACGTGCAACGGTGTTGAGGGCGTCCTGCAGCATTGGAAGGTCGACGACATGGGTGAGTCAACCGCGGAGCATCGGGACTTTGTCTGATTTATATTTCTTCGAAGGACATTGTTGGGCCTCCACTACGCTCGACTTCTCTGAAATCGCCGCCGGGCAAGGCCCGACTCCCATTGACGCGAGTACGATTGTGATGGCTTTCTTTGATCAGTTCACGAAGCCCTAGATATGCTTGGAATAATATTCAACCTGGCAGCGACTGCTTTGAGCATCCAGTACTGATAGCTCCCGAGGAGGCGTGACGGACCGCAAACAAAATCTGCCTAAGTGTCGGCGGATGACTAGACTGAGATACGCACATCGGCAGAGTGGCCAGTTCAGGTGAGGATCAACTTCCCTCTGAGCGTAACCTGCGAAACAAGCATGATCGTAAGCGAAAGACTCCCCGGAGTATACAAGCGCCATCGAATAGGAACCAATTTCGAAAAATAGCCAAGTCTCCTGGTGAGATCACGCTCGGACAACGGTCGAATTATATCGGTCCCAGATGTGAGAGGGAAGGGTAAATTTTGGCTCGAACTTGATGATCCCCTGCCAAGAATAAAACTCCCGGAATTCGGCTATCTCTCAGCTAGCTCGAACATGCATGAACTTTTCAGTAACTGCACAAACTGCAGTATCTCCAAGAAAAGACGTCCTTCCAACGACGCCTCAATCAACGGCCCTTGAACCCACCAGCCAAGAACATGTTATCAGCGATAAACCGTCGTGGATGTGGAATATCCTTTCTCCCGCGCAAGCTCCTCCACGGATTCCGGCACGGTCCAAGGCCGGGAAGCAAAGTCGCACCGGCATCGAGCAGAAGGCGACTATCCCCCAATGCATTTGCTTCCGTAAACGCCTGAAACGAGATCATATAGCTGCACCCGAAAGAAACAAGGACTGATCATCCGCACCGTGATCTCGCAACCACGATGCATCACTCGTGACCGCTTGGATCACGCGGCGTTTTTTTTCCGCCTTCTTCCTCCACCACCTTGAACGCTGGATGCACGAAGCTCTAAGCCTCACCAATCTCTCGAAACTTCCTGACTCCCTCCGTGTAATTGCCACATCGATGACTCTCATTCCAGTCTCACCTTTGTTTTAGAAACGCGCACGATCCGCTGCGGCTGGGTCCTTGAAGGATCTTCGCTCCCTTTGTCTCATCCACGGCCCACGCCTTCCCCATGAGCAATACGCGCTTTTGCTACCCCTTCTCTACCTATACCTCGACTCGACGGGGATACCCAGTCCGAACGCGCTCGACAGCATTTTGTGTGCCCCAGACCGTCATCTGGAGCTCCATCCACTCACCGGAGCCACGGCGTCGTTGCAGACTCTTGGGTGGTTGTTGGACAAAGCTCTTGTCCCTACCGCCGCATACATCGATCTCTGGCCTCGGGTTCACGCGTGGGATCGCGTTCGTCGAAATGTACTGGGAGGTCATTCCTGACCGCTTCAGATCGTTTACCCAGCAGGAGGCGTACGCTGTGTACGCCATGGTAATCTTGCACCTCCAGAAGGATCCCAGCATGTACGAAGTCATTGCGAGCACCCGTGGTCTGCGCCCATTTCTCACTAAATACTGGGCTTCGGTGGTGCGCAACAACGGCATTATTGCGTTTGAAGGCGCCTGGGCCTACAAAGACGGGTGGGCCGATATGTGCCATCTCCTCGTGTTCTTGAGCATCAATGCGTCGGATCCGAAAAACTTCGAGGAGATTTTGGACGGTGTTGGCGGCAGCCTCGACGAACTGGCGTACGTTCTAGGCCGCCAGCTAAACATAATTGTCGCGCGCCCGGTCACTGCAGATAGCGCGACGGCTTTGTCCACATGCTTCAACCTCGTTCTTCAACGGCATGACGAGGGCTCGTTCAGCGACGCGCTGCTCTCCAATGGCGCTGTGAAACCCCTTGTGGCGGCAGTCGGGTTTCTTGACACTCATTCGCACTACCCGTATGCTTCCATGGGCATTTCCATCGGCCTTGGGGATATGATGAAGTACTGTGAAGGGCGCTCGGGATATCAGTGGGTCATCCAGACGCTTGATGGCGGACTTCTCAGCCTGATCATTTCGATGGGTTTGAGGGCGAAACACGCCACGGATTTCAGCTGGGATCCAGCGATGCCACAGCCCGGGTGACTCATATCTCCTGCTGAAGGACATCCTTGAAAGAATTCTTCCAGCCGCTCTCGTCTATTATCCAGTGCCAGATGAAAAAATCATTCCCCGAAGTATCATCTGCTTCCACCTCCCCCGCTTTCACCAAATCGGACGTGTTCAAGTTATGGAGTATTTTCGTAAAAGTGGTACAGCAGCGCCTTGGAGCTCTCGAGTACTTCCAGTCGAGACGTTGGATCTCCCAGAAGGTTTGCGAGAATATGCAGGTCCGCAATTTATCTACAATCACTTGAACCTCACGGTTAAAGTTCCTACAGTGCTTGAAAACTGCGGAAAAGACGGCCTTCAAAAGCTGTTCCGGCTGCACCTCGTCGTACTACTGCTCGCCAGAATGCCAGAAGATTGATTGGGAAGCCGGTCATCGCGAATGGTGTGGGAAGCTGAAGGTTGCGCGTGAGTCTCGAATATTACTTTTGGTGACAGTAGCGACAGTAGCTCACTTCGGACACGATCAGAATTCCCCCATCCTTACACGGCTCGCGACAGGGCATACCTGCGCGCTCTTCTCCAGCACATGTCGCAATCCCCGGCCTTTAGGACCGCCGTCCTGGTCCGCCAGGCCCAATTCATGTACAGAAAGCCCGGGGTGCAATACTTCATCGGGTTCGACTTTCTCGAAATCCGCGAAGGCTACGAGTGCAGCGTTAACGTGCTGCCGATGTCTGAATACGCCCACGCGCCGGACGTCTCTGTGCGCCTCGCGCAGCTTGCGCGCGGCGGCGGGCGCATGCAGCTGCACGTTGTTCGAATAAAGTGCGCCCAGAAACAGCTCATGAAGACGATTCCGCTATGGTCCAGCAGCTCTGACCTGCTCGATGGGTTGACCCGTATCGTGAGGGCGCTCCCGCCTGGGTTGGACATATTATCCGCTCCCCCGCAGCTCTATGAACCAGTCTAGAAGCTAGTCCGAGGCACTGCCGTGATTCAGTTTTATTAGAAGTCCTCGCCTCTGCGAGGTCTCATCCTCCTTTCTGTGCGTCATAACTTTTCACTGGTTCGCACCGCCCGCGCTAATACCTGGCCCTCAATTGGCATAGCGATATGATTGATATTGTGCAATTTATCTCACTCACCAGTTTTGAACCGTGTATTAATCGTGCCGTGTATAGTTGCCTTTCGCCTATTCCAATAGAATTTCTTCTTGACCACCACCGAATATGTTAAATTCAAACTTCTGGTGCACTTTCTAAACCCGACGTGATGATTTAGACAGCACAGAAGTTCTGTTTACCATTCATTTTAGACATAACCGATACCCAGTTCCCTTCTCATATATTCGCGAGTGACAAAACATCTTACCAACCGGCCTCAAGTTTTCCAATGGCCTCCTCCTCAGATACAACGTCCGAGTATTTCGCGTTGAGGTCAAACAGATTGGCATTGTGGATTTCTGGTGAGCGATCGCCGCAGGCTTCACCGACGACCTACCAGTTTGTCAGCATAGTCACACAGGAAACGGGGATCCTACCATCGGTCTGTAACCATGCTGCATCGCGTCCAGCACGGAAGCCCGCACGCACCCGCTCGTGCTCACGCCGCAGACGACGAGTGTATCCACGCCCAACACATGGAGCCGCGTGCTCAAATCCGTGCCGAAGAACGCGCTGGGGTACTTCTTTGAGATGATGACCTCGCCCGCGATCGGCGTGAGCCCCGCGCTCGCGACCCAGTCGCCGAACCCGCGCGCATCGCCGCGCTGAAAGATGTCGAGTGACTTGCTCTTGAGCCAGAACATGCCCGCGTCGCGCATGTCGGGGTGCTCGTACTCGACGCGCGTCCACACGACAGGCACGCCGCCCGCGCGGGCGGCGTCGAGGAGGCGCTTCATCGAGGCCGGTGCGGCCGCGCTGGCGGGGTTGTGCGAG